>JALJVW010000011.1:0-615000 GCA_024865655.1 Emberiza elegans
GTGTGCTGGCTTGCAAACTGATAGAAAACAGTACCTTACCACTCTCCTGCGATTTTATTCACGCTAACATTCGAATGCAAGTCGTTTTGGACTACTTTATTTTGCTGCTTGCAAAACGCTCTGCAGAGCTTCGTGCACCTCTAGAACACGATGGGAGATGATTTCTGTACTGGCACAGTTTCTCCTTGCGAGACATCGTGGAAAAGCTTTTTGCTTAGCTGTAGGCGACAAGAGACGCTAAAGACGAAGGTACGGCACTCGCCCGAGCTAAGCGCCGGTCCTTGGCTTCTTTCGGCAGAAGCCGCGCTTCGGACACCGGCACAGTGCTCTGCGACCGGCACAATGCTCTTTGCGCGAAGAAGCCGCTTCTTCGCCTCCGGGAGCCGGAGAGAGCGGCACCTTCCGAAAGGCGAACAACCAAGCCGAGCCACACCGGGATTGTGTGCACAGCTTGCAAACTGATAGAAAACAGTACCTTACCACTCTCCTGCGATTTTATTCACGCTAACATTCGAATGCAAGTCGTTTTGGACTACTTTCTTTTTGCTTCTTGCAAAACGCTCTGCAGAGCTCTGTGCACCTCTAGAACACGATAGGAGATGATTTCTGTACTGGCACAGTTTCTCCTTGCGAGACATAGTGGAAAAAGCTTTTTGCTTAGCTGTGAGGCGACAAAAGAGACGCTAAAGACGAAGGTACGGCGCTCGCCCGAGCTAAGCGCCGGTCCTTGGCTTCTTTCGGCAGAAGCCGCGCTTCCGAACACACCGCGACCGGCACAATGCACAATGCTCTTTGCTCTTTGCGAAGAAGCCGCTTCTTCGCCTCCGGGAGCCGGAAGGCGGCACCTTCCGAAGGCGAACAACCAAGCCGAGCCACACTGGGATTGTGTGCACAGCTTGCAAACTGATAGAAAACAGTACCTTACCACTCTCCTGCGATTTTATTCACGCTAACATTCGAATGCAAGTCGTTTTGGACTACTTTCTTTTGCTTCTTGCAAAACGCTCTGCAGACTCCGTGCACCTCTAGAACACGATAGGAGATGATTTCTGTACTGGCACAGTTTCTCCTTGCGAGACATAGTGGAAAAAGCTTTTTGCTTAGCTGTAGGCGACAAGAGACGCTAAAGACGAAGGTACGGCGCTCGCCCGAGCTAAGCGCCGGTCCCTGGCTTCTTTCGGCAAGAAGCCGCGCTTCCGGCACACACCTGCGACCGGCACAATGCTCTTTGCGCGAAGAAGCCGCTTCTTCGCCTCCTCCGGAGCCGGAGGCGGCACCTTCCGAAAGGCGAACAACCAAGCCGAGCCACACTGGGATTGTGTGCACAGCTTGCAAACTGATAGAAAACAGTACCTTACCACTCTCCTGCGATTTTATTCACGCTAACATTCGAATGCAAGTCGTTTGGGACTACTTTCTTTTGCTTCTTGCAAAACGCTCTGCAGACTCCGTGCACCTCTAGAACACGATAGGGAGATGATTTCTGTACTGGCACAGTTTCTCCTTGCGAGACATAGTGGAAAAGGTGTAGGCGACAAGAGACGCTAAAGACGAAAGGTACGGCGCTCGCCCGAGCTAAGCGCCGGTCCTTGCTTCTTTCGGCAAAGCCGCGCTTCGGAGCACACCGCGACCGGCACAATGCTCTTTGACCGCGAAGAAGCCGCTTCTTCGCCTCCGGGAGCCGGAGGGCGGCACCTTCCGAAAGCGAACAACCAAGCCGAGCCACACTGGGATTGTGTGCACAGCTTGCAAACTGATAGAAAACAGTACCTTACCACTCTCCTGCGATTTTATTCACGCTAACATTCAGATACAAGTCGTTTTGGACTACTTTCTTTTTGCTTCTTGCAAAACGCTCTGCAGAGCTCCGTGCACCTCTAGAACACGATAGGAGATGATTTCTGTACTGGCACAGTTTCTCCTTGCGAGACATAGTGGAAAAGCTTTTTGCTTAGCTGTAGGCGACAAGAGACGCTAAAGACGAAGGTACGGCGCTCGCCCGAGCTAAGCGCCGGTCCTTGGCTTCTTTCGGCAGAAGCCGCGCTTCGGACACACCGCGACCGGGCTCTGCAATGCTCTTTGCGCGAAGAAGCCGCTTCTTCGCCTCCGGGAGCCGGAGAGAGCGGCACCTTCCGAAAGGCGAACAACCAAGCCGAGCCACACTGGGATTGTGTGCACAGCTTGCAAACTGATAGAAAACAGTACCTTACCACTCTCCTGCGATTTTATTCACGCTAACATTCGAATGCAAGTCGTTTTGGACTACTTTCTTTTGCTTCTTGCAAAACGCTCTGCAGAACTCCGTGCACCTCTAGAACACGATAGGAGATGATTTCTGTACTGGCACAGTTTCTCCTTGCGAGACATAGTGGAAAAAGCTTTTTGCTTAGGTGTAGGCGACAAGAGACGCTAAAGACGAAGGTACGGCACTCGCCCGAGCTAAGCGCCGGTCCTTGGCTTCTTTCGGCAGAAGCCGCGCTTCACCGCGACACACCGCGACCGGCACAATGCTCTTTGCGCGAAGAAGCCGCTTCTTCGCCTCCGGGAACCGGAAGGCGGCACCTTCCGAAAAGGCGAACAACCAAGCCGAGCCACACTGGGATTGTGTGCACAGCTTGCAAACTGATAGAAAACAGTACCTTACCACTCTCCTGCGATTTTATTCACGCTAACATTCGAATGCAAGTCGTTTTGGACTACTTTCTTTTGCTTCTTGCAAAACGCTCTGCAGAGCTCTGTGCACCTCTAGAACACGATAGGAGATGATTTCTGTACTGGCACAGTTTCTCCTTGCGAGACATAGTGGAAAAGCTTTTTGCTTAGCTGTAGGCGACAAGAGACGCTAAAGACGAAGGTACGGCGCTCGCCCGAGCTAAGCGCCGGTCCTTGGCTTCTTTCGGCAGAAGCCACGCTTCGGACCACACCGCGACCGGCACAATCTGCGCTGCTTTTGCGCGAAGAAGCCGCTTCTTCGCCTCCGGGAACCGGAGAGGCGGCACCTTCCGAAAAACGAACAACCAAGCCGAGCCACACTGGGATTGTGTGCACAGCTTGCAAACTGATAGAAAACAGTACCTTACCACTCTCCTGCGATTTTATTCACGCTAACATTCGAATGCAAGTCGTTTTGGACTACTTTCTTTTGCTTCTTGCAAAACGCTCTGCAGAGCTCCGTGCACCTCTAGAACACGATAGGAGATGATTTCTGTACTGGCACAGTTTCTCCTTGCGAGACATAGTGGAAAAAGCTTTTTGCTTAGCTGTAGGCGACAAAGAGACGCTAAAGACGAAGGTACGGCGCTCGCCCGAGCTAAGCGCCGGTCCTTGGCTTCTTTCGGCAGAAGCCGCGCTTCCGAGCACACGCGACACACCGCGACCGGCACAATGCTCTTTGCGCGAAGAAGCCGCTTCTTCGCCTCCGGGGAGCCGGAGAGGCGGCACCTTCCGAAAAGGCGAACAACCAAGCCGAGCCACACTGGGATTGTGTGCACAGCTTGCAAACTGATAGAAAACAGTACCTTACCACTCTCCTGCGATTTTATTCACGCTAACATTCGAATGCAAGTCGTTTTGGACTACTTTCTTTTGCTTCTTGCAAAACGCTCTGCAGAGCTCTGTGCACCTCTAGAACACGATAGGAGATGATTTCTGTACTGGCACAGTTTCTCCTTGCGAGACATAGTGGAAAAGCTTTTTGCTTAGCTGTAGGCGACAAGAGACGCTAAAGACGAAGGTACGGCGCTCGCCCGAGCTAAGCGCCGGTCCTTGGCTTCTTTCGGCAGAAGCCGCGCTTCGGAGCACAACGCGACCGGCACAATGCTCTTTGCGCGAAGAAGCCGCTTCTTCGCCTCCGGGAGCCGGAGAGAGCGGCACCTTCCGAAAGGCGAACAACCAAGCCGAGCCACACTGGGATTGTGTGCACAGCTTGCAAACTGATAGAAAACAGTACCTTACCACTCTCCTGCGATTTTATTCACGCTAACATTCGAATGCAAGTCGTTTTGGACTACTTTCTTTTGCTTCTTGCAAAACGCTCTGCAGAGCTCCGTGCACCTCTAGAACACGATAGGAGATGATTTCTGTACTGGCACAGTTTCTCCTTGCGAGACATAGTGGAAAAGCTTTTTGCTTAGGTGTAGGCGACAAGAGACGCTAAAGACGAAGGTACGGCGCTCGCCCGAGCTAAGCGCCGGTCCTTGGCTTCTTTCGGCAGAAGCCGCGCTTCAACACACACCGCGACCGGCACAATGCTCTGCGCTCTTTGCGCTTTTTGAAGCCGCTTCTTCGCCTCCGGGGAGCCGGAGAGGCGGCACCTTCCGAAGGCGAACAACCAAGCCGAGCCACACTGGGATTGTGTGCACAGCTTGCAAACTGATAGAAAACAGTACCTTACCACTCTCCTGCGATTTTATTCACGCTAACATTCAAATGCAAGTCGTTTTGGACTACTTTCTTTTGCTTCTTGCAAAACGCTCTGCAGAGCTCTGTGCACCTCTAGAACACGATAGGAGATGATTTCTGTACTGGCACAGTTTCTCCTTGCGAGACATAGTGGAAAAGCTTTTTGCTTAGCTGTAGGCGACAAGAGACGCTAAAGACGAAGGTACGGCGCTCGCCCGAGCTAAGCGCCGGTCCTTGGCTTCTTTCGGCAAGCCGCGCTTCCGGACACACCGACCGACCGGCACAATGCTCTTTGCGCGAAGAAGCCGCTTCTTCGCCTCCGGGGGAGCCGGAAGGCGGCACCTTCCGAAAGGCGAACAACCAAGCCGAGCCACACTGGGATTGTGTGCACAGCTTGCAAACTGATAGAAAACAGTACCTTACCACTCTCCTGCGATTTTATTCACGCTAACATTCGAATGCAAGTCGTTTTGGACTACTTTCTTTTTGCTTCTTGCAAAACGCTCTGCAGAACTCCGTGCACCTCTAGAACACGATAGGAGATGATTTCTGTACTGGCACAGTTTCTCCTTGCGAGACATAGTGGAAAAGCTTTTTTGCTTAGGTGTAGGCGACAAGAGACGCTAAAAGACGAAGGTACGGCGCTCGCCCGAGCTAAGCGCCGGTCCTTGGCTTCTTTTTCGGCAGAAGCCGCGCTTCGAACTTCGCGACCGGCACACCGCGACCGGCACAATGCTCTTTGCGCGAAAAGCGCTTCTTCGCCTCCGGGAACCGGAGGGCGGCACCTTCCGAAGGCGAACAACCAAGCCGAGCCACACTGGGATTGTGTGCACAGCTTGCAAACTGATAGAAAACAGTACCTTACCACTCTCCTGCGATTTTATTCACGCTAACATTCGAATGCAAGTCGTTTTGGACTACTTTCTTTTTTTGCTTCTTGCAAAACGCTCTGCAAACTCCGTGCACCTCTAGAACACGATAGGAGATGATTTCTGTACTGGCACAGTTTCTCCTTGCGAGACATAGTGGAAAAGCTTTTTTACTCAGCTGTAGGCGACAAGAGACGCTAAAAACGAAGGTACGGCGCTCGCCCGAGCTAAGCGCCGGTCCTTGGCTTCTTGCTTCTCTTTCGGCAAAAGCCGCGCTTCGAACACACCGCGACCGGCACAGTGCTCTGCGACCGGCAATGCTCTTTGCGCGAAGAAGCCGCTTCTTCGCCTCCGGGAACCGGAGAGGCGGCACCTTCCGAAGGCGAACAACCAAGCCGAGCCACACTGGGATTGTGTGCACAGCTTGCAAACTGATAGAAAACAGTACCTTACCACTCTCCTGCGATTTTATTCACGCTAACATTCGAATGCAAGTCGTTTTGGACTACTTTCTTTTGCTTCTTCTTGCAAAACGCTCTGCAGACTCCGTGCACCTCTAGAACACGATAGGAGATGATTTCTGTACTGGCACAGTTTCTCCTTGCGAGACATAGTGGAAAAGCTTTTTGCTTAGCTGTAGGCGACAAGAGACGCTAAAGACGAAGGTACGGCTCTCGCCCGAGCTAAGCGCCGGTCCTTGGCTTCTTTCGGCAGAAGCCGCGGCCGGAGCACACCGCGACCGGCACAATGCGACTCTTTCACAATGCTCTTTTCGCGAAGAAAAGCCTTCTTCTTCGCCTCCGGGAGCGGGAAACAAACGGCACCTTCCGAAAGGCGAACAACCAAGCCGAGCCACACTGGGATTGTGTGCACAGCTTGCAAACTGATAGAAAACAGTACCTTACCACTCTCCTGCGATTTTATTCACGCTAACATTCAAATGCAAGTCGTTTTGGACTACTTTCTTTTGCTTCTTGCAAAACGCTCTGCAGAGCTCTGTGCACCTCTAGAACACGATAGGAGATGATTTCTGTACTGGCACAGTTTCTCCTTGCGAGACATAGTGGAAAAGCTTTTTGCTTAGATGTAGGCGACAAAAGACGCTAAAAACGAAGGTACGGCGCTCGCCCGAGCTAAGCGCCGGTCCTTGGCTTCTTTCGGCAAGAAAGCCGCGCTTTAACCGGCACCTCTGCGACCGGCACAATGCTCTTTGCTTGCGAAGAAGCCCGCTTCTTCGCCTCCGGGAACCGGAGGCGGCACCTTCCGAAAAAACAACCAAGCCGAGCCACACTGGGATTGTGTGCACAGCTTGCAAACTGATAAAAACAGTACCTTACCACTCTCCTGCGATTTTATTCACTCTAACATTCGAATGCAAGTCGTTTTGGACTACTTTCTTTTGCTTCTTGCAAAACGCTCTGCAGAACTCTGTGCACCCTCTAGAACACGATAGGAGATGATTTCTGTACTGGCACAGTTTTCTCCTTGCGAGACATAGTGGAAAAGCTTTTTTTTTGCTTAGGTGTAGGCGACAAGAGACGCTAAAAAAAATGAAGGTACGGCGCTCGCCCGAGCTAAGCGCCGGTCCTTGGCTTCTTTCGGCCAGAAGCCGCGCTGCTTTTTGCTGGCACACCGCGACCGGCACAATGCTCTTTGCGCGAAGAAAAAGCGCTTCTTCGCCTCCGGGAACCGGAAGGCGGCACCTTCCGAAAAACAAGCGAACAACCAAGCCGAGCCACACTGGGATTGTGTGCACAGCTTGCAAACTGATAGAAAACAGTACCTTACCACTCTCCTGCGATTTTATTCACGCTAACATTCGAATGCAAGTCGTTTTGGACTACTTTCTTTTTTCTTGCTTCTTGCAAAACGCTCTGCAGAATCTGCTCTGTGCACCTCTAGAACACGATAGGAGATGATTTCTGTACTGGCACAGTTTCTCCTTGCGAGACATAGTGGAAAAGCTTTTTGTTTAGCTGTAGGCGACAAGAGACGCTAAAGACGAAGAAACAAAAAAAACCGAGCTAAGCGCCGGTCCTTGGCTTCTTTCGGCAGAAGCCGCGCTTCACAACACACTGCTCTGCGACCGGCACAATGCTCTTTGCGCGAAGAAACCGCTTCTTCGCCTCCGGGAGCCGGAGAGGCGGCACCTTCCGAAAAAACGAACAACCAAGCCCAGCCACACTGGGATTGTGTGCACAGCTTGCAAACTGATAAAAACAGTACCTTACCACTCTCCTGCGATTTTATTCACGCTAACATTCGAATGCAAGTCGTTTTGGACTACTTTCTTTTGCTTCTTGCAAAACGCTCTGCAGAACTCTGTGCACCTCTAGAACACGATAGGAGATGATTTCTGTACTGGCACAGTTTCTCCTTGCGAGACATAGTGGAAAAGCTTTTTGCTTAGGTGTAGGCGACAAGAGACGCTAAAGACGAAGGTAAGGCGCTCGCCCGAGCTAAGCGCCGGTCCTTGGCTTCTTTCGGCAAAGCCGCGCTTCGGAACACCGCGACCGGCACAATGCTCTTTTTGAAAGAAATGCTCTTCTTCGCCTCCGGGAAATCCGGGAAAAAGGCGGCACCTTCGAAAGAAAACAACAAAACCGAGCCAGCCACACTGGGATTGTGTGCACAGCTTGCAAACTGATAGAAAACAGTACCTTACCACTCTCCTGCGATTTTATTCACGCTAACATTCGAATGCAAGTCGTTTTGGACTACTTTCTTTTGCTTCTTGCAAAACGCTCTGCAAACTCTGTGCACCTCTAGAACACGATAGGAGATGATTTCTGTACTGGCACAGTTTCTCCTTGCGAGACATAGTGGAAAAGCTTTTTGCTTAGCTGTAGGCGACAAGAGACGCTAAAGACGAAGGTACGGCGCTCGCCCGAGCTAAGCGCCGGTCCCTGGCTTCTTTCGGCAAAAGCCGCTCCGCGGAAAACAATTTACCGGCACGACCGGCACAATGCTCTTTGCGCGAAGAAGCCGCTTCTTCGCCTCCGGGGCCGGAAGGCGGCACCTTCCGAAGGCGAACAACAAAGCCGAGCCACACTGGGATTGTGTGCACAGCTTGCAAACTGATAGAAAACAGTACCTTACCACTCTCCTGCGATTTTATTCACGCTAACATTCGAATGCAAGTCGTTTTGGACTACTTTCTTTTGCTTCTTGCAAAACGCTCTGCAGAGCTCTGTGCACCTCTAGAACACGATAGGAGATGATTTCTGTACTGGCACAGTTTCTCCTTGCGAGACATAGTGGAAAAGATTTTTGCTTAGCTGTAGGCGACAAAATGACGCTAAAAAACAAAATTGCAGTACGGCAAATCGCCCGAGCTTTTTCTAAAGCGGTCGCGTCCGGTCCTTGGCTTCTTTCGGCAAAGCCGCTTCAAAACACCCCATTTTTTATGACACTCCTGCGACCGGCACAATGCTCTTTGCGCGAAGAAGCCGCTTCTTCGCCTCCGGGAACCCGGAAGGCGGCACCTTCCTTCCAAAGGCGAACAACCAAGCCGAGCCACACTGGGATTGTGTGCACAGCTTGCAAACTGATAGAAAACAGTACCTTACCACTCTCCTGCGATTTTATTCACGCTAACATTCGAATGCAAGTCGTTTTTTACTACTTTCTTTTGCTTCTTGCAAAACGCTCTGCAGAGCTCTGTGCACCTCTAGAACACGATAGGAGATGATTTCTGTACTGGCACAGTTTCTCCTTGCGAGACATAGTGGAAAAGCTTTTTGCTTAGCTGTAGGCGACAAGAGACGCTAAAGACGAAGGTACGGCGCTCGCCCGAGCTAAGCGCCGGTCCTTGCTTCTCTTTCGGCCAAAAAGCCGCGCTTCGAACACACCAAATCCCAAATCTTCATGCGACCGGCACAATGCTCTTTGCTCTTTGCGCGAAGAAGCCGCTTCTTCGCCTCCGGGAACCGGAAATGTGGCGGCACCTTCCTAAAAAACGAACAACCAAGCCGAGCCACACTGGGATTGTGTGCACAGCTTGCAAACTGATAGAAAACAGTACCTTACCACTCTCCTGCGATTTTATTCACGCTAACATTCGAATGCAAGTCGTTTTGGACTACTTTCTTTTGCTTCTTGCAAAACGCTCTGCAGAGCTCTGTGCACCTCTAGAACACGATAGGAGATGATTTCTGTACTGGCACAGTTTCTCCTTGCGAGACATAGTGGAAAAAATTTTTGCAATGTGCTGTGTAGGCGACAAGAGACGCTAAAGACGAAAGGTACGGCGCTCGCCCGAGCTAAATTCCGGTCCTTGGCTTCTTTCGGCAAAGCCGCGCAATGAACACACCGCGACCGGCACAATGCTCTGCGACCGGCACAATGCTCTTTGCGCGAAGAAGCCGCTTCTTCGCCTCCGGGGGAAAAAGGAGGCGGCACCTTCCGAAGGCGAACAACCAAGCCGAGCCACACTGGGATTGTGTGCACAGCTTGCAAACTGATAGAAAACAGTACCTTACCACTCTCCTGCGATTTTATTCACGCTAACATTCGAATGCAAGTCGTTTTGGACTACTTTCTTTTGCTTCTTGCAAAACGCTCTGCAGAACTCTGTGCACCTCTAGAACACGATAGGAGATGATTTCTGTACTGGCACAGTTTCTCCTTGCGAGACATAGTGGAAAAAAAATTTTTGCTTAGCTGTAGGCGACAAGAGACGCTAAAGACGAAGGTACGGCGCTCGCCCGAGCTAAGCGCCGGTCCTTGGCTTCTTTTTCGGCAGAAGCCGCGCTTCGAGCACACCGCGACCGGCACAATGCTCTTTGCCGGCACAATGCTCTTTGCGCGAAGCCGCTTCTTCGCCTCCGGGAACCGGAAGGCGGCACCTTCCGAAGGCGAACAACCAAGCCGAGCCACACTGGGATTGTGTGCACAGCTTGCAAACTGATAGAAAACAGTACCTTACCACTCTCCTGCGATTTTATTCACGCTAACATTCGAATGCAAGTCGTTTTGGACTACTTTCTTTTGCTTCTTGCAAAACGCTCTGCAAGCTCTCTGTGCACCTCTAGAACACGATAGGAGATGATTTCTGTACTGGCACAGTTTCTCCTTGCGAGACATAGTGGAAAAAGCTTTTTGCTTAGCTGTAGGCGACAAGAGACGCTAAAGACGAAGGTACGGCGCTCGCCCGAGCTAAGCGCCGGTCCCTGGCTTCTTTCGGCAGAAGCCGCGCTTCGGAACACACACCGCGACCGGCACAATGCTCTTTGCCGCGAAATGCTCTTTGCCGCTTTCTTCGCCTCCGGGGAGCCGGAGAGGCGGCACCTTCCGAAAGGCGAACAACCAAGCCGAGCCACACTGGGATTGTGTGCACAGCTTGCAAACTGATAGAAAACAGTACCTTACCACTCTCCTGCGATTTTATTCACGCTAACATTCGAATGCAAGTCGTTTTTGGACTACTTTCTTTTTTTTTTCTTGCAAAACGCTCTGCAGAGCTCTGTGCACCTCTAGAACACGATAGGAGATGATTTCTGTACTGGCACAGTTTCTCCTTGCGAGACATAGTGGAAAAGCTTTTTGCTTAGCTGTAGGCGACAAGAGACGCTAAAAAGACGAAGGTACGGCGCTCGCCCGAGCTAAGCGCCGGTCCTTGGCTTCTTTCGGCAGAAGCCGCGCTTCGGAACACACCGCGACCGGCACAATGCTCAATGCTCTTTGCGCGAAGAAGCCGCTTCTTCGCCTCCGGGAACCGGAGAGGCGGCACCTTCCGAAGGCGAACAACCAAGCCGAGCCACACTGGGATTGTGTGCACAGCTTGCAAACTGATAGAAAACAGTACCTTACCACTCTCCTGCGATTTTATTCACGCTAACATTCGAATGCAAGTCGTTTTGGACTACTTTCTTTTTTGCTTCTTGCAAAACGCTCTGCAGAGCTCTGTGCACCTCTAGAACACGATAGGAGATGATTTCTGTACTGGCACAGTTTCTCCTTGCGAGACATAGTGGAAAAAGCTTTTGCTTAGCTGTAGGCGACAAGAGACGCTAAAAAGACGAAGGTACGGCGCTCGCCCGAGCTAAGCGCCGGTCCTTGGCTTCTTTCGGCAGAAGCCGCGCTTCTTTTCTTCACACACTCTGCGACCGGCACAATGCTCTTTGCGCGAAGAAGCCGCTTCTTCGCCTCCGGGGAGCCGGAGGGCGGCACCTTCCGAAGGCGAACAACCAAGCCGAGCCACACTGGGATTGTGTGCACAGCTTGCAAACTGATAGAAAACAGTACCTTACCACTCTCCTGCGATTTTATTCACGCTAACATTCGAATGCAAGTCGTTTTGGACTACTTTCTTTTGCTTCTTGCAAAACGCTCTGCAGAGCTCTGTGCACCTCTAGAACACGATAGGAGATGATTTCTGTACTGGCACAGTTTCTCCTTGCGAGACATAGTGGAAAAGCTTTTTGCTAAGCTGTAGGCGACAAGAGACGCTAAAGACGAAGGTACGGCGCTCGCCCGAGCTAAGCGCCGGTCCCTGGCTTCTTTCGGCAGAAGCCGCGCTTCGGAGCACACCGCGACCGGCACACTGCTCTGCGACCGGCACAATGCTCTTTGCGCGAAGAAGCCGCTTCTTCGCCTCCGGGAGCCGGAGAGAGCGGCACCTTCCGAAAGGCGAACAACCAAGCCGAGCCACACTGGGATTGTGTGCACAGCTTGCAAACTGATAGAAAACAGTACCTTACCACTCTCCTGCGATTTTATTCACGCTAACATTCGAATGCAAGTCGTTTTGGACTACTTTCTTTTGCTTCTTGCAAAACGCTCTGCAGAGCTCTGTGCACCTCTAGAACACGATAGGAGATGATTTCTGTACTGGCACAGTTTCTCCTTGCGAGACATAGTGGAAAAGCTTTTTGCTTAGCTGTAGGCGACAAGAGACGCTAAAGACGAAGGTACGGCGCTCGCCCGAGCTAAGCGCCGGTCCTTGGCTTCTTTCGGCAGAAGCCGCGCTTCGCTTGACCCGGCACACCGCGACCGGCACAATGCTCTTTGCGCGAAGAAGCCGCTTCTTCGCCTCCGGGAGCCGGAGAGGCGGCACCTTCCGAAGGCGAACAACCAAGCCGAGCCACACTGGGATTGTGTGCACAGCTTGCAAACTGATAGAAAACAGTACCTTACCACTCTCCTGCGATTTTATTCACGCTAACATTCGAATGCAAGTCGTTTTGGACTACTTTCTTTTGCTTCTTGCAAAACGCTCTGCAGAGCTCTGTGCACCTCTAGAACACGATAGGAGATGATTTCTGTACTGGCACAGTTTCTCCTTGCGAGACATAGTGGAAAAGCTTTTTGCTTAGCTGTAGGCGACAAGAGACGCTAAAGACGAAGGTACGGCGCTCGCCCGAGCTAAGCGCCGGTCCTTGGCTTCTTTCGGCAGAAGCCGCGCTTCGGACAACACCGCGACCGGCACAATGCTCTTTGCGCGAAGAAGCCGCTTCTTCGCCTCCGGGAGCCGGAGGGAGCGGCACCTTCCGAAAGGCGAACAACCAAGCCGAGCCACACTGGGATTGTGTGCACAGCTTGCAAACTGATAGAAAACAGTACCTTACCACTCTCCTGCGATTTTATTCACGCTAACATTCGAATGCAAGTCGTTTTGGACTACTTTCTTTTGCTTCTTGCAAAACGCTCTGCAGAGCTCTGTGCACCTCTAGAACACGATAGGAGATGATTTCTGTACTGGCACAGTTTCTCCTTGCGAGACATAGTGGAAAAGCTTTTTGCTTAGCTGTAGGCGACAAGAGACGCTAAAGACGAAGGTACGGCGCTCGCCCGAGCTAAGCGCCGGTCCTTGGCTTCTTTCGGCAGAAGCCGCGCTTCGAAGCACACCGCGACCGGCACAGTGCTCTGCGACCGGCACAATGCTCTTTGCGCGAAGAAGCCGCTTCTTCGCCTCCGGGAGCCGGAGAGAGCGGCACCTTCCGAAAGGCGAACAACCAAGCCGAGCCACACTGGGATTGTGTGCACAGCTTGCAAACTGATAGAAAACAGTACCTTACCACACTCCTGCGATTTTATTCACTCTAATATTCGAATGCAAGCACTTTTGGACAACTGCCTTTTCCTTCGCTAGTGGTCGGTTACAAGATCTGCAGCACCTTTGCAGCTTCCTGGGTTTTGATGTGGCAGCCACATGCTGCTCTCCGTCCTCCTCAGATCCACCACTTCAAGCTGAGACAGGAAAGATCAAATTCTTGTGAAGTCTCTCAGCAAGGTAACAGTTGATGTTATGAATGTTCCATTCTGCCACTTTTGAGGAATTCAATAATTCATGCCTTGGTACCATTCAACTGCTTTCAAGCATCTAGACAAATTCAGCTGTGGTAACAGACAGCAACTTATCCCTGGGAAAAGTCTCAATCCCATGACAAGGAACATCAAAAAAAACCCTATTCTAGCAAAACTGAGCAAAACGTTCAAATATGTACTGATCCAGAACTTCCTTAGGTAGGATAATGCACAGTTTGCTGCTTCTGGGAAGGCTCGTGTCCCTTATCCCTTTTTTGCCGACACAGTCTGCCTGACACAATGGCAGGGATGAGATATCTGGGAATTCCAACCAGAGAGGCCAAGTGCAGCCATTGATTCACTCCACTTTGGGATGGATAAAGCACAGTTCTGAAATAAGAGGACAATTTTTTCTCCTTATCCTTGCTTGTCTGGCCTCCATACAGTTGGACACCCTGCCAATGAGGTGAAACCTAACCCCCAGTATTTCTGTCAAATTTGTGCTTCTTTGTCTGTCATCAACTGCATGCTCTGTCTAAACCACATCTCTACAGAAATGTATTAGAAGAAAATTAGAAGAAGTTTTTTTCTTTCCTTCACCCACATAAACTTTGAAAATTTTCTAAACCACATCAACTCTTCAAACCATTGGTATAAGATAATTGCTTCAAGAAATCTTTGAGGAAAAAGTAACCCTATTCTTTCCTTTAGCATTTTGTTGATTTTTTTTCTATCACTCTCAGTTTACAACCTGAACCCAGGTAATCTGAGAAGCTTACTTATTAGTAGGAAAAATAGAAAACCTGTGGAAATTCAGGTTCTGAACCTTCTGGATGTCTCTGAAGAGGTTGATATGTGCGATGGTTCTTCCAAGGGCTCCAATAGGTGTACATCTGACTTCAAGTCCTGTAGCCACCTTGTATCATAGGGGTGGTTGGGGTGGAATGCTTTGTATGGAGTTTTTACAAATTCTAACAAAATTTTTGTGTGACCTGAAAAAAAAACGAGAACTCTGCAAAGAGAACAGCAGTGTTAAGCCCAGAAAGTACAACTAAAATGTGTCTAACCTTTCAAAAGGTCTTTTGGGGGTAGAAGACAGATATTAATGACCTTAAAAGTAGATGTAGAAAGACTTGTCTTTTTGGAAAAACTTTGTGGAAACCGCCTAGTTAAAATAAAAAAATAAAAAAGAAATAAAACCAAAAACCTCCCCAAAAAAAACTCAAACAAACAAAAAGAGAACCAAAGGAAAAGGAAAAAAAAAAAAAAAAAACCAAACCAAATCAAAAAACCCCAAACAAAACAAAAAGCCAAACCAAAGAAAAAAAAAAAACCCCAAACCAACCAAACACAAAACAAACAACCAAAACCAGTTAAATTCTTTTTCTGTGAAACAGCTGTACTTCATAGTATCTCCACGGGCACTCCTTATAATGTGGACATTCTCTGATTGCTGCTGGGTTGTTCACTGCAAGCAATATAGATTCTCCACTAGCTTTCACATAAAACAGTGTCAGGTAGTTTTGAAACTAAATCTGGAATGAATAAAAACGCTCTGTATACCCATAGCGATTAGGAAAATATCAAAACTCAGCTCAATAGTAGGTTAATGAGCTACAACAAATGTGATGAGTATTTACTTTTGTTTTCTTTGAATGTTGTGCAATTGTAAACCAGAACTAATTTAAAATAGGTAAAACCCAGGAAAAAGTAGATAAAAAGAAATATCAGCAAAATTTTAAAATGAAGCTTTGCGAGCCTTGAGAATTGAAAAGAGTTGTATTTCTAGAAAGATATCCTGTTTTCCTAAATTTGGATGTGAATTATCTAAAAACCTCATTTCCATCTTTCTTTACATACTTCATTTAGACTAGGCTAGGCTCTGGGTAGGCCTGTTTGTAGAAGTTTTGGTCCTGCTGCCAAGAAAATAATGTTGCTGGATGATCTTGAGGAAGGAGGAACTTTTGATAGTCTTGAGAGAAGAGAATGATGTGCCTGAGCACATCCCAGAAATCCCAAAAGATTGAGGATGCCAACCAAGCACGTGCTATTCCTCCCGATGTTTTAAAGTCTGGACCTGCCAAAACTCAATGCTCTCTTCATAACCACATGGAATGCTCGTGATAGCCAGACAAAGGACACCTGCTCCCTGAAAAAAAGACAGGGATTGATTTCTACCAAAAGTAGTTGCCCACAGCAATATGAGTTTGTTCTGCCTGTCATGGTTTTTTTGTCATCAAATGGAACCAGAAAAAGTCAATCTCCTGCAGGATAAAATGGGATTAAGGTACTGCTGTTCTCCATCAGCTAAAGGATTTGGTATTACTGTTAGAGTTAAATGAGTCTAAAGTCCAGCTATTATCTGTATCATATACCTGGAATTTAAGTGAGGAAAAATGACATTGAAATTCACTTAAAAATTTATTAAAAAAAAAAAACAAACAAATAAAAAACTATGATAAGGTCTTCTTCTGATGAGATTGGTGAAAGTGACAGAGAAAAAATAACACTTGTTAACCTGTTAGAACTGCAAATCTTGCATCACCGTCACATTACTCTGGCCAAAATAGTATTTTTGTAGTCCTGAATTCTGAACAGCAAAATATCATCATCACAATGCCTGACCAGGAGACTATATAAAAATCAAATCAAATCAAATTTCAGGCTTAATTATAGCAATACAAAAATTAAATGTATTGTCCTCTTTCATAGCCGAAGGCAATAAAGCATCACTTGAAGTGGCATTTATGAGAAAAAACAGTTAGGTACTCTAATTTCAAATGAATAGGAGCAAGAAGAATTACTGAAACCCATTCTGATCTCCATTTTATAAAATAAAAAAGTGTGGCATTGCTTCTTATATTTTTTATTGCCTGATGATTTTAAAATTGCAGAACCAGTGTACCCATGTTTCTGTCACAGTAAAAAAAAAAGCATCAATATTGTTATACCTTCTCTGGTGACATGCTTAGACTGGAGCATGTGCTAATAAACTTTTATTAAGCGTATGCTAATCAACATATGATGATTGAATGGAACTCCATCAATCTTGCAGCCATTTTCTCTGTGAAAAAAAATGTTCTTTAGGACATGGCTGGGAGAGGAATTTGGAAAAAGACAATCTGCAGATTTTTAAAAACCTATTATTATTACCCCATTATATGTTTAAGAGTTACTTTTTCTAGTTGATTTTTGTTGGGTTTTGTTTTTTTCTTTTCTGTACACATATGAGGTAGTATTTGCAGAAAAGCAAATGATGCAAGACAAGCTACTTTCAGGTTTATGGTACGTTGCTCCTCTCCAGATTTTCTGGCCACAGTCTTTCCTATTAAAACCTCCATCTCTAGAGGAAAATGTAGAAGGCAAATGCCCATTAAAATGTTGCTGCCTGCTCTATCAAATAGAGTCATTTAATTGCATCAAGTGACTATCTAACTGATGCACTAAAATGATAAAAGCTCAGTAGAACCTCCATTTCACAAACATCTATGTTGTTAATCACACACCCTTAATAAGATGCACCCTATATGTCTTTGCAAGATTTTTACACTTTTTGCCATTTTGGATTACACGAGATTGCACCAAAGTTTGAACATTGTTCAACTTTTCAGAATTTGAATAATTTTTGTTGTTGAGTTGTTTTATCACTAGGAGTCCACTGTTTTCTTTTATTACTTCACAGGAGTTAATATCAAAGAAACTTTCAATGAATGCTCTTTTGTGATGGAACTGAAATGAACAGAAAAAGATACATTTGCTGTGTGACAGTGAATACTGTCACATTTCTTATGTCTACAATGTTCGGCATGAAATCAAGAACTGCCCACATCATGTATAACTAATCTAACAATTCTGCCCTTTTAACTGTTAGTTCACTACGTGCTGCATGTCTTGGCTGACTTTTAATATTACACCAATACTCACCACTGCATCAGGAGGGTCTATAACCTGTTGGCTCTAGCAGGCCAATTCCAGTGCTGAAGGTGTAGATGACTCCCATTCTTTTGAACACCAGGTGCCTGAATCCCACCTTACTCACAGTGCAAACAGCAAAGCTAGGAACCCATAGAGCATTTTCTACTTAAAAGAGATGTCAGTCCTAAAGTTCTAGGCAGGGAATGACAGCATCACTCTCATGGTTAAAATTCAAGCTAGTTCTTAAAAAGATGCACTGTTTTGGTAGTTATGATCAAATCTAAGTAGTACTGGAATTAACATAACAAGCCTCAGAAATTAAAAGACACTGAGACGAGGAAAACATGCAGCGTAAAATCTGCCTTGTAACAATATTTAATCAAAATCAATATGTTCATGTCAATTTTTCACCAGTGCAGATTTAACCCTCTGTTAACATTGAGATGCTACAGCTTAAGCAGTGCAAGTAGGAGCCTGCCTTTCCCACTTTGAAAGAGATAATCTCTATCCAGGTTGTACCATCATATGAATGGACCTGTGTAAACATTGACGCATCATTAATTGTAGGTGGTGATTTTAGCCTTCTAATAGTCTTCTATAAAGCCAAGCAAAATAATGTCAGTCAGTGAAGTGAAACCTTTCTTTCATTTTCAAACCAAAGCCATTGTTTACAAAATAAAATTTGCATGCATCACAGCAGTGGAAAGTGTTTTTGAAAGGGTGAATTTTATCTGCTTGGAAAATATTTTTCCATGGAAAGCATTTTCTAGGTGATTTACCAGTGCTTTTTCTTCAAAGCAGAACAAAATAAAAATGCTGAAGAGCTCATTCTATTTCAAAGTAGACTTCTTGAAGATGGGAGAAGTAAGGGAAGAAATCAAATTTGATTCTCTAAAAAAATTACAGGGAGACGTTAAAAAATTTCCAGCAAAAGTCTCAGTAGCAATAACAAACTACACTCTCATCTCAGCATAAGATTTGAGAGCAGGAGGAAGAAGGGTAATTTTATGCCCAGCTACCTAGAAGGCTGTCATGGTCTAAAATACTCAGATCTCAAAGAAGTACTCAGCTTTTAGTCACTCCTCATCACAAAACATCTGTTATTCATGATTCTGCCTCATGATTTAGAAGCCAAATGGCTAGTAGGAGATTTAAGTACAGCCACTTGGATCTGGCTGACTAAATTTGAAAATTACTTCTGAAATTATACGTGTTTCTTCTGAGACCATCCTTGTTATAGCTCACTCATATAGACAGTCATCTGTTCTTCAGAAAATCTGAGTGATGTATAAAGAGTTTTGCAGAAGGTGGAAAACCCTTTTCCCTTAAGGTTTTAATCGAAAAGAGTAGTAGAATTCTTGTTCCTAAAAACCAAATTTTGAGTAGTTGAAAATGCACAATGTAAAGGATGGCCAGCACCGTGGATGCTCCAGCAGGCTCTGATTGCTCTCAACTACCCTCTTCTTACAACCTCCTTCCCAATATCTCCTTCTCCCCATCTCTTTCTCCCTCCAGGGCTGCCCTGGCCACAGGAGCACACCTGATTGTTAACTTTATGCTTCTCTGCAAGTGGTCAAGAACTTTCTCTGGAGTTTGGCAGGGAGGGAGGTGCTACTGGCAGCATAATCCCAACACAGCCATGCTAAGCTCATCCCCGAATCATGGCCCTACACTTACCACCTCACTGCCACTTTGAGTACTCCCTGCAGGCCCAGGAAATTCCTCTGGACTGCACGGACTCCGTTCAGCAACACTCCTTCAGAGGCATGCTGTGACTCTGCAGCACCTTGGAGAAGAGGAGGAAGGAAACTCTTAGACCACTGCATCAACTAACTCTCAGGAAAAGGGTTAATTGGTGACCTGTTGCACCCTTAATTAGCAGCCTATGAGAAGCTTCTCCGGGAGCATCCAGCACTTTACTCCTGCTCCCTCGCGCGTCCTTTGTACTTTTTGTAAAATGTAAGACTTTAGAGAGGTTTTCAGAGGAATATTACACCGAAGGACAGTTGCAGGGTGGTCAGACTGTCCATGGACTGCTGGTAAACACCTTCTGACAAAGCATTGTATAAAATAACCCTTTATAATTTCCAACTAACAGAAGCCGCGGTTCGGAGCACACCGCTACCGGCACACTGCTCTGCGACCGGCACAATGCTCTTTGCGCGAAGAAGCCGCTTCTTCGCCTCCGGGAGCCGGAGAGAGCGGCACCTTCCGAAAGGCGAACAACCAAGCCGAGCCACACTGGGATTGTGTGCACAGCTTGCAAACTGATAGAAAACAGTACCTTACCACTCTCCTGCGATTTTATTCACGCTAACATTCGAATGCAAGTCGTTTTGGACTACTTTCTTTTGCTTCTTGCAAAACGCTCTGCAGAGCTCTGTGCACCTCTAGAACACGATAGGAGATGATTTCTGTACTGGCACAGTTTCTCCTTGCGAGACATAGTGGAAAAGCTTTTTGCTTAGCTGTAGGCGACAAGAGACGCTAAAGACGAAGGTACGGCGCTCGCCCGAGCTAAGCGCCGGTCCTTGGCTTCTTTCGGCAGAAGCCGCGCTTCGGAGCACACCGCGACCGGCACAATGCTCTTTGCGCGAAGAAGCCGCTTCTTCGCCTCCGGGAGCCGGAGTGAGCGGCACCTTCCGAAAGGCGAACAACCAAGCCGAGCCACACTGGGATTGTGTGCACAGCTTGCAAACTGATAGAAAACAGTACCTTACCACTCTCCTGCGATTTTATTCACGCTAACATTCGAATGCAAGTCGTTTTGGACTACTTCTTTTGCTTCTTGCAAAACGCTCTGCAGAGCTCTGTGCACCTCTAGAACACGATAGGAGATGATTTCTGTACTGGCACAGTTTCTCCTTGCGAGACATAGTGGAAAAGCTTTTTGCTTAGCTGTAGGCGACAAGAGACGCTAAAGACGAAGGTACGGCGCTCGCCCGAGCTAAGCGCCGGTCCTTGGCTTCTTTCGGCAGAAGCCGCGCTTCGGAGCACACCGCGACCGGCACAATGCTCTTTGCGCGAAGAAGCCGCTTCTTCGCCTCCGGGAGCCGGAGAGAGCTGCACCTTCCGAAAGGCGAACAACCAAGCCGAGCCACACTGGGATTGTGTGCACAGCTTGCAAACTGATAGAAAACAGTACCTTACCACTCTCCTGCGATTTTATTCACGCTAACATTCGAATGCAAGTCGTTTTGGACTACTTTCTTTTGCTTCTTGCAAAACGCTCTGCAGAGCTCTGTGCACCTCTAGAACACGATAGGAGATGATTTCTGTACTGGCACAGTTTCTCCTTGCGAGACATAGTGGAAAAGCTTTTTGCTTAGCTGTAGGCGACAAGAGACGCTAAAGACGAAGGTACGGCGCTCGCCCGAGCTAAGCGCCGGTCCTTGGCTTCTTTCGGCAGAAGCCGCGCTTCGAACACACCGCTCCCGGCACAATGCTCTTTGCGCGAAGAAGCCGCTTCTTCGCCTCCGGGAACCGGAGAGGCGGCACCTTCCGAAGGCGAACAACCAAGCCGAGCCACACTGGGATTGTGTGCACAGCTTGCAAACTGATAGAAAACAGTACCTTACCACTCTCCTGCGATTTTATTCACGCTAACATTCGAATGCAAGTCGTTTTGGACTACTTTCTTTTGCTTCTTGCAAAACGCTCTGCAGAGCTCTGTGCACCTCTAGAACACGATAGGAGATGATTTCTGTACTGGCACAGTTTCTCCTTGCGAGACATAGTGGAAAAAGCTTTTTGCTTAGCTGTAGGCGACAAGAGGCGCAAAGACGAAGGTACGGCGCTCGCCCGAGCTAAGCGCCGGTCCCTGGCTTCTTTCGGCAGAAGCCGCGCTTGAAAAACGCTCTGCACACACCTGCGACCGGCACAATGCTCTTTGCGCGAAGAAGCCGCTTCTTCGCCTCCGGGAGCCGGAAGGCGGCACCTTCGAAGCGAACAACCAAGCCGAGCCACACTGGGATTGTGTGCACAGCTTGCAAACTGATAGAAAACAGTACCTTACCACTCTCCTGCGATTTTATTCACGCTAACATTCGAATGCAAGTCGTTTTGGACTACTTTCTTTTGCTTCTTGCAAAACGCTCTGCAGAGCTCTGTGCACCTCTAGAACACGATAGGAGATGATTTCTGTACTGGCACAGTTTCTCCTTGCGAGACATAGTGGAAAAGCTTTTTGCTTAGCTGTAGGCGACAAGAGACGCTAAAGACGAAGGTACGGCGCTCGCCCGAGCTAAGCGCCGGTCCCTGGCTTCTTTCGGCAGAAGCCGCGCTTCGAAGCACACCGCGACCGGCACAATGCTCTTTGCGCGAAGAAGCCGCTTCTTCGCCTCCGGGAGCCGGAGAGGCGGCACCTTCGAAGAAAGAACAACCAAGCCGAGCCACACTGGGATTGTGTGCACAGCTTGCAAACTGATAGAAAACAGTACCTTACCACTCTCCTGCGATTTTATTCACGCTAACATTCGAATGCAAGTCGTTTTGGACTACTTTCTTTTGCTTCTTGCAAAACGCTCTGCAGAGCTCTGTGCACCTCTAGAACACGATAGGAGATGATTTCTGTACTGGCACAGTTTCTCCTTGCGAGACATAGTGGAAAAGCTTTTTGCTTAGCTGTAGGCGACAAGAGACGCTAAAGACGAAGGTACGGCGCTCGCCCGAGCTAAGCGCCGGTCCCTGGCTTCTTTCGGCCGAAGCCGCGCTTCGGAGCACACCGCGACCGGCACAATGCTCTTTGCGCGAAGAAGCCGCTTCTTCGCCTCCGGGAGCCGGAAGGCGGCACCTTCCGAAAGCGAACAACCAAGCCGAGCCACACTGGGATTGTGTGCACAGCTTGCAAACTGATAGAAAACAGTACCTTACCACTCTCCTGCGATTTTATTCACGCTAACATTCGAATGCAAGTCGTTTTGGACTACTTTCTTTTGCTTCTTGCAAAACGCTCTGCAGAGCTCTGTGCACCTCTAGAACACGATAGGAGATGATTTCTGTACTGGCACAGTTTCTCCTTGCGAGACATAGTGGAAAAGCTTTTTGCTTAGCTGTAGGCGACAAGAGACGCTAAAGACGAAGGTTTTACGGCAACTTCTCGCCCGAGCTAAGCGCCGGTCCTTGGCTTCTTTCGGCATAGAAGCCGCGCTTGGCGACACACACGCGACCGGCACAGTGCTCTGCGACCGGCACAATGCTCTTTGCGCGAAGAAGCCGCTTCTTCGCCTCCGGGAGCCGGAGGGCGGCACCTTCCGAAGGCGAACAACCAAGCCGAGCCACACTGGGATTGTGTGCACAGCTTGCAAACTGATAGAAAACAGTACCTTACCACACTCCTGCGATTTTATTCACTCTAATATTCGAATGCAAGCACTTTTGGACAACTGCCTTTTCCTTCGCTAGTGGTCGGTTACAAGATCTGCAGCACCTTTGCAGCTTCCTGGGTTTTGATGTGGCAGCCACATGCTGCTCTCCGTCCTCCTCAGATCCACCACTTCAAGCTGAGACAGGAAAGATCAAATTCTTGTGAAGTCTCTCAGCAAGGTAACAGTTGATGTTATGAATGTTCCATTCTGCCACTTTTGAGGAATTCAATAATTCATGCCTTGGTACCATTCAACTGCTTTCAAGCATCTAGACAAATTCAGCTGTGGTAACAGACAGCAACTTATCCCTGGGAAAAGTCTCCAATCCCATGACAAGGAACATCAAATAAAAAACCTATTCTAGCAAAACTGAGCAAAACGTTCAAATATGTACTGATCCAGAACTTCCTTAGGTAGGATAATGCACAGTTTGCTGCTTCTGGGAAGGCTCGTGTCCCTTATCCCTTTTGCCGACACAGTCTGCCTGACACAATGGCAGGGATGAGATATCTGGGAATTCCAACCAATTCCCAGGCCAAGTGCAGCCATTGATTCACTCCACTTTGGGATGGATAAAGCACAGTTCTGAAATAAGAGGGACAATTTTTTCTCCTTATCCTTGCTTGTCTGGCCTCCATACAGTTGGACACCCTGCCAATGAGGTGAAACCTAACCCCCAGTATTTCTGTCCAAATTTGTGCTTCTTTGTCTGTCATCAACTGCATGCTCTGTCTAAACCACATCTCTACAGAAATGTATTAGAAGAAAATTAGAAGAAGTTTTTTTCTTTCCTTCACCCACATAAACTTTGAAAATTTTCTAAACCACATCAACTCTTCAAACCATTGGTATAAGATAATTGCTTCAAAAGAAATCTTTGAGAAAAAAGTAACCCTATTCTTTCCTTTAGCATTTTGTTGATTTTTTTCTATCACTCTCCAGTTTACAACCTGAACCCAGGTAATCTGAGAAGCTTACTTATTAGTAGGAAAAATAGAAAACCTGTGGAAATTCAGGTTCTGAACCT
This sequence comes from Emberiza elegans, assembly GCA_024865655.1. Classification (NCBI taxonomy): domain Eukaryota; kingdom Metazoa; phylum Chordata; class Aves; order Passeriformes; family Fringillidae; genus Emberiza; species Emberiza elegans. Next base: position 23,826 of record JALJVW010000011.1, read on the forward strand.
TCTGGATGTCTCTGAAGAGGTTGATATGTGCGATGGTTCTTCCAAGGGCTCCAATAGGTGTACATCTGACTTCAAGTCCTGTAGCCACCTTGTATCATAGGGGTGGTTGGGGTGGAATGCTTTGTATGGAGTTTTACAAATTCTAACAAAATTTTTGTGTGACCTGAAAAAAACGAGAGAACTCTGCAAGAGAACAGCAGTGCTTAAGCCCAGAAAGTACAACTAAAATGTGTCTAACCTTTCAAAAGGTCTTTTGGGGGTAGAAGACAGATATTAATGACCTTAAAAGTAGATGTAGAAAGACTTGTCTTTTTGGAAAAACTTTGTGGAAACCGCCTAGTTAAAATAAAAAAATAAAGAAATAAAACCAAAACCTCCCCAAAAAACTCAAACAAACAAAAAAGAACCAAAGGAAAAGGAAAAAAAAAAAAATAAACCAAACCAAATCAAAAACCCCAAACAAAACAAAAAAAAACCAAACCAAAAACAAAAAACAAAACCCCAAACCAACCAAACACAAAACAAACAACCAAAACCAGTTAAATTCTTTTTCTGTGAAACAGCTGTACTTCATAGTATCTCCACAGGCACTCCTTATAATGTGGACATTCTCTGATTGCTGCTGGGTTGTTCACTGCAAGCAATATAGATTCTCCACTAGCTTTCACATAAAACAGTGTCAGGTAGTTTTGAAACTAAATCTGGAATGAATAAAAACGCTCTGTATACCCCATAGCGATTAGGAAAATATCAAAACTCAGCTCAATAGTAGGTTAATGAGCTACAACAAATGTGATGAGTATTTACTTTTGTTTTCTTTGAATGTTGTGCAATTGTAAACCAGAACTAATTTAAAATAGGTACAAAACCCAGGAAAAAGTAGATAAAGAAATATCAGCAAAATTTTAAAATGAAGCTTTGCGAGCCTTGAGAATTGAAAAGAGTTGTATTTCTAGAAAGATATCCTGTTTTCCTAAATTTGGATGTGAATTATCTAAAAACCTCATTTCCATCTTTCTTTACATACTTCATTTAGACTAGGCTAGGCTCTGGGTAGGCCTGTTTGTAGAAGTTTTGGTCCTGCTGCCAAGAAAATAATGTTGCTGGATGATCTTGAGGAAGGAGGAACTTTTGATAGTCTTGAGAGAAGAGAATGATGTGCCTGAGCACATCCCAGAAATCCCAAAAGATTGAGGATGCCAACCAAGCACGTGCTATTCCTCCCGATGTTTTAAAGTCTGGACCTGCCAAAACTCAATGCTCTCTTCATAACCACATGGAATGCTCGTGATAGCCAGACAAAGGACACCTGCTCCCTGAAAAAAGACAGGGATTGATTTCTACCAAAAGTAGTTGCCCACAGCAATATGAGTTTGTTCTGCCTGTCATGGTTTTTATTGTCATCAAATGGAACCAGAAAAGTCAATCTCCTGCAGGATAAAATGGGATTAAGGTACTGCTGTTCTCCATCAGCTAAAGGATTTGGTATTACTGTTAGAGTTAAATGAGTCTAAAGTCCAGCTATTATCTGTATCATATACCTGGAATTTAAGTGAGAAAAAATGACATTGAAATTCACTTAAAAATTTATTAAAAAAAAAAAAAAACAACAAATAAAACTATGATAAGGTCTTCTTCTGATGAGATTGGTGAAAGTGACAGAGAAAAAATAACACTTGTTAACCTGTTAGAACTGCAAATCTTGCATCACCGTCACATTACTCTGGCCAAAATAGTATTTTTGTAGTCCTGAATTCTGAACAGCAAAATATCATCATCACAATGCCTGACCAGGAGACTATATAAAAATCAAATCAAATCAAATTTCAGGCTTAATTATAGCAATACAAATTAAAATGTATTGTCCTCTTTCATAGCCGAAGGCAATAAAGCATCACTTGAAGTGGCATTTATGAGAAAAAAACAGTTAGGTACTCTAATTTCAAATGAATAGGAGCAAGAAAAATTACTGAAACCCATTCTGATCTCCATTTTATAAAATAAAAGTGTGGCATTGCTTCTTATATTTTTATTGCCTGATGATTTTAAAATTGCAGAACCAGTGTACCCATGTTTCTGTCACAGTAAAAAAAAAAAGCATCAATATTGTTATACCTTCTCTGGTGACATGCTTAGACTGGAGCATGTGCTAATAAACTTTTATTAAGCGTATGCTAATCAACATATGATGATTGAATGGAACTCCATCAATCTTGCAGCCATTTTCTCTGTGAAAAAATGTTCTTTAGGACATGGCTGGGAGAGGAATTTGGAAAAAGACAATCTGCAGATTTTTAAAAACCTATTATTATTACCCCATTATATGTTTAAGAGTTACTTTTTCTAGTTGATTTTTGTTGGGTTTTGTTTTTTTTTTTCTGTACACATATGAGGTAGTATTTGCAGAAAAGCAAATGATGCAAGACAAAGCTACTTTCAGGTTTATGGTACGTTGCTCCTCTCCAGATTTTCTGGCCACAGTCTTTCCTATTAAAACCTCCATCTCTAGAGGAAAATGTAGAAGGCAAATGCCCATTAAAATGTTGCTGCCTGCTCTATCAAATAGAGTCATTTAATTGCATCAAGTGACTATCTAACTGATGCACTAAAATGATAAAGCTCAGTAGAGCCTCCATTTCACAAACATCTATGTTGTTAATCACACACCCTTAATAAGATGCACCCTATATGTCTTTGCAAGATTTTTACACTTTTTGCCATTTTGGATTACACGAGATTGCACCAAAGTTTGAACATTGTTCAACTTTTCAGAATTTGAATAATTTTTGTTGTTGAGTTGTTTTATCACTAGGGTCCACTGTTTTCTTTTATTACTTCACAGGAGTTAATATCAAAAAACTTTCAATGAATGCTCTTTTGTGATGGAACTGAAATGAACAGAAAAGATACATTTGCTGTGTGACAGTGAATACTGTCACATTTCTTATGTCTACAATGTTCGGCATGAAATCAAGAACTGCCCACATCATGTATAACTAATCTAACAATTCTGCCCTTTTAACTGTTAGTTCACTACGTGCTGCATGTCTTGGCTGACTTTTAATATTACACCAATACTCACCACTGCATCAGGAGGGTCTATAACCTGTTGGCTCTAGCAGGCCAATTCCAGTGCTGAAGGTGTAGATGACTCCCATTCTTTTTGAACACCAGGTGCCTGAATCCCACCTTACTCACAGTGCAAACAGCAAAGCTAGGAACCCATAGAGCATTTTCTACTTAAAAGAGATGTCAGTCCTAAAGTTCTAGGCAGGGAATGACAGCATCACTCTCATGGTTAAAATTCAAGCTAGTTCTTAAAAGATGCACTGTTTTGGTAGTTATGATCAAATCTAAGTAGTACTGGAATTAACATAACAAGCCTCAGAAATTAAAAGACACTGAGACAGGAAAACATGCAGCGTAAAATCTGCCTTGTAACAATATTTAATCAAAATCAATATGTTCATGTCAATTTTTCACCAGTGCAGATTTAACCCTCTGTTAACATTGAGATGCTACAGCTTAAGCAGTGCTAAGTAGGAGCCTGCCTTTCCCACTTTGAAAGAGATAATCTCTATCCAGGTTGTACCATCATATGAATGGACCTGTGTAAACATTGACGCATCATTAATTGTAGGTGGTGATTTTAGCCTTCTAATAGTCTTCTATAAAGCCAAGCAAAATAATGTCAGTCAGTGAAGTGAAACCTTTCTTTCATTTTCAAACCAAAGCCATTGTTTACAAAATAAAATTTGCATGCATCACAGCAGTGGAAAGTGTTTTTTTGAAAGGGTGAATTTTATCTGCTTGGAAAATATTTTTCCATGGAAAGCATTTTCTAGGTGATTTACAGTGCTTTTTCTTCAAAGCAGAACAAAATAAAAATGCTGAAGAGCTCATTCTATTTCCAAAGTAGACTTCTTGAAGATGGGAGAAGTAAGGGGAAGAAATCAAATTTGATTCTCTAAAAAAATTACAGGGAGACGTTAAAAAAATTTCCAGCAAAAGTCTCAGTAGCAATAACAAACTACACTCTCATCTCCAGCATAAGATTTGAGAGCAGGAGGAAGAAGGGTAATTTTTATGCCCAGCTACCTAGAAGGCTGTCATGGTCTAAAATACTCAGATCTCAAAGTACTCAGCTTTTAGTCACTCCTCATCACAAAACATCTGTTATTCATGATTCTGCCTCATGATTTAGAAGCCAAATGGCTAGTAGGAGATTTAAGTACAGCCACTTGGATCTGGCTGACTAAATTTGAAAATTACTTCTGAAATTATACGTGTTTCTTCTGAGACCATCCTTGTTATAGCTCACTCATATAGACAGTCATCTGTTCTTCAGAAAATCTGAGTGATGTATAAAGAGTTTTGCAGAAGGTGGAAAACCCTTTTCCCCTAAAGTTTTAATCGAAAAAGAGTAGTAGAATTCTTGTTCCTAAAAACCAAATTTTGAGTAGTTGAAAATGCACAATGTAAAGGATGGCCAGCACCGTGGATGCTCCAGCAGGCTCTGATTGCTCTCAACTACCCTCTTCTTACAACCTCCTTCCCAATATCTCCTTCTCCCCATCTCTTTCCCCTCCAGGGCTGCCCTGGCCACAGGAGCACACCTGATTGTTAACTTTATGCTTCTCTGCAAGTGGTCAAGAACTTTCTCTGGAGTTTGGCAGGGAGGGAGGTGCTACTGGCAGCATAATCCCAACACAGCCATGCTAAGCTCATCCCCGAATCATGGCCCTACACTTACCACCTCACTGCCACTTTGAGTACTCCCTGCAGGCCCAGGAAATTCCTCTGGACTGCACGGAGCTCCGTTCAGCAGCACTCCCTTCAGAGGCATGCTGTGACTCTGCCAGCACCTTGGAGAAGAGGAGGAAGGAAACTCTTAGACCACTGCATCAACTAACTCTCAGGAAAAGGGTTAATTGGTGACCTGTTGCACCCTTAATTAGCAGCCTATGAGAAGCTTCTCCGGGAGCATCCAGCACTGTACTCCTGCTCCCTCGCGCGTCCTTTGTACTTTTTGTAAAAAGTAAGACTTTAGAGAGAGGGTTTTCCAGAGGAATATTACACCGAAGGACAGTTGCAGGGTGGTCAGACTGTCCAGAGACTGCTGGTACACACCTTCTGACAAGAGCATTGTATAAAATAACCCTTTATAATTTCCAACTAACAGAAGCCGCGGTTCGGAGCACACCGCTACCGGCACACTGCTCTGCGACCGGCACAATGCTCTTTGCGCGAAGAAGCCGCTTCTTCGCCTCCGGGAGCCGGAGAGAGCGGCACCTTCCGAAAGGCGAACAACCAAGCCGAGCCACACTGGGATTGTGTGCACAGCTTGCAAACTGATAGAAAACAGTACCTTACCACTCTCCTGCGATTTTATTCACGCTAACATTCGAATGCAAGTCGTTTTGGACTACTTTCTTTTGCTTCTTGCAAAACGCTCTGCAGACTCTGTGCACCTCTAGAACACGATAGGAGATGATTTCTGTACTGGCACAGTTTCTCCTTGCGAGACATAGTGGAAAAGCTTTTTGCTTAGCTGTAGGCGACAAGAGGCGCTAAAGACGAAGGTACGGCGCTCGCCCGAGCTAAGCGCCGGTCCTGGCTTCTTTCGGCAGAAGCCGCGCTTCCGGAACACACCGCGACCGGCACAATGCTCTTTGCGCGAAGAAGCCGCTTCTTCGCCTCCGGGAGCCGGAGAGGCGGCACCTTCCGAAGGCGAACAACCAAGCCGAGCCACACTGGGATTGTGTGCACAGCTTGCAAACTGATAGAAAACAGTACCTTACCACTCTCCTGCGATTTTATTCACGCTAACATTCGAATGCAAGTCGTTTTGGACTACTTTCTTTTGCTTCTTGCAAAACGCTCTGCAGAGCTCTGTGCACCTCTAGAACACGATAGGAGATGATTTCTGTACTGGCACAGTTTCTCCTTGCGAGACATAGTGGAAAAGCTTTTTGTTAGCTGTAGGCGACAAGAGACGCTAAAGACGAAGGTACGGCGCTCGCCCGAGCTAAGCGCCGGTCCCTGGCTTCTTTCGGCAGAAGCCGCGCTTCATGCCTTGGTACCGACCGGCACCGGCACAATGCTCTTTGCGCGAAGAAGCCGCTTCTTCGCCTCCGGGGCCGGAGAGGCGGCACCTTCCGAAAGGCGAACAACCAAGCCGAGCCACACTGGGATTGTGTGCACAGCTTGCAAACTGATAGAAAACAGTACCTTACCACTCTCCTGCGATTTTATTCACGCTAACATTCGAATGCAAGTCGTTTTGGACTACTTTCTTTTGCTTCTTGCAAAACGCTCTGCAGAGCTCTGTGCACCTCTAGAACACGATAGGAGATGATTTCTGTACTGGCACAGTTTCTCCTTGCGAGACATAGTGGAAAAGCTTTTTGCTTAGCTGTAGGCGACAAGAGACGCTAAAGACGAAGGTACGGCGCTCGCCCGAGCTAAGCGCCGGTCCTTGGCTTCTTTCGGCATAAGCCGCGCTTCGGAGCACACCGCGACCGGCACAATGCTCTTTGCGCGAAGAAGCCGCTTCTTCGCCTCCGGGAGCCGGAGAGAGCGGCACCTTCCGAAAGGCGAACAACCAAGCCGAGCCACACTGGGATTGTGTGCACAGCTTGCAAACTGATAGAAAACAGTACCTTACCACTCTCCTGCGATTTTATTCACGCTAACATTCGAATGCAAGTCGTTTTGGACTACTTTCTTTTGCTTCTTGCAAAACGCTCTGCAGAGCTCTGTGCACCTCTAGAACACGATAGGAGATGATTTCTGTACTGGCACAGTTTCTCCTTGCGAGACATAGTGGAAAAGCTTTTTGTTAGCTGTAGGCGACAAGAGACGCTAAAGACGAAGGTACGGCTCTCGCCCGAGCTAAGCGCCGGTCCCTGGCTTCTTTCGGCAGAAGCCGCGCTTCGGAGCACACCGCGACCGGCACAATGCTCTTTGCGCGAAGAAGCCGCTTCTTCGCCTCCGGGAACCGGAACTTTCGGCACCTTCCGAAAACCACGAACAACCAAGCCGAGCCACACTGGGATTGTGTGCACAACTTGCAAACTGATAGAAAACAGTACCTTACCACTCTCCTGCGATTTTATTCACGCTAACATTCGAATGCAAGTCGTTTTGGACTACTTTCTTTTGCTTCTTGCAAAACGCTCTGCAGAGCTCTGTGCACCTCTAGAACACGATAGGAGATGATTTCTGTACTGGCACAGTTTCTCCTTGCGAGACATAGTGGAAAAACTTTTGTAGCAGGTGTAGGCGACAAGAGACGCTAAAACGAAGGTACGGCGCTCGCCCCCAGCTAAGCGCCGGTCCTGGCTTCTTTCGGCAAAGCCGCGCTTCGGACACACCGCGACCGGCACAATGCTCTTTGCGCGAAGAAAAAACTTCTTCTTCGCCTCCTCCGGGGACCGGAGGAAAACGGCACCTTCCGAAGGCGAACAACCAAGCCGAGCCACACTGGGATTGTGTGCACAGCTTGCAAACTGATAGAAAACAGTACCTTACCACTCTCCTGCGATTTTATTCACGCTAACATTCGAATGCAAGTCGTTTTGGACTACTTTCTTTTGCTTCTTGCAAAACGCTCTGCAGACTCTGTGCACCTCTAGAACACGATAGGAGATGATTTCTGTACTGGCACAGTTTCTCCTTGCGAGACATAGTGGAAAAAAAAGTTTGTTAGCTGTAAAAAACAAGAGACGCTAAAGACGAAGGTACGGCGCTCGCCCGAGCTAAGCGCCGGTCCCTGGCTTCTTTCGGCAGAAGCCGCGCTTCGAGAACACCGCGACCGGCACAATGCTCTTTGCGCTGAAGAAAGCCGCTTCTTCGCCTCCGGGAAGCCGGAAATGGCGGCACCTTCCGAAGGCGAACAACCAAGCCGAGCCACACTGGGATTGTGTGCACAGCTTGCAAACTGATAAAAACAGTACCTTACCACTCTCCTGCGATTTTATTCACGCTAACATTCAAATGCAAGTCGTTTTGGACTACTTTCTTTTGCTTCTTGCAAAACGCTCTGCAGAGCTCTGTGCACCTCTAGAACACGATAGGAGATGATTTCTGTACTGGCACAGTTTCTCCTTGCGAGACATAGTAGAAAAGCTTTTTGTAGCTGTAATGCGACAAGAGACGCTAAAAACGAAGGTGTAACGCTCGCCCGAGCTAAGCGCCGGTCCTGGCTTCTTTCGGCAGAAGCCGCGCTTCGGACACACCGCGACCGGCACAATGCTCTTTGCGCAAAATTTGCTTCTTCGCCTCCGGGAACCGGAAGGCGGCACCTTCCGAAAGTCGAACAACCAAAAACCGAGCCACACTGGGATTGTGTGCACAGCTTGCAAACTGATAGAAAACAGTACCTTACCACTCTCCTGCGATTTTATTCACGCTAAACTTCGAATGCAAGTCGTTTTGGACTACTTTCTTTTTTTCTTCTTGCAAAACGCTCTGCAAAGCTCTGTGCACCTCTAGAACACGATAGGAGATGATTTCTGTACTGGCACAGTTTCTCCTTGCGAGACATAGTGGAAAAGCTTTTTGTAGCTGTAGGCGACAAGAGACGCTAAAAAGACGAAGGTACGGCGCTCGCCCGAGCTAAGCGCCGGTCCTTGCTTTCTTTCGGCAGAAGCCGCGCTTCGGAGGCACACCGCGACCGGCACAATGCTGCTTTTTTGCGAAGAAGCCGCTTCTTCGCCTCCGGGAGCCGGAAAATTGCGGCACCTTCCGAAAGGCGAACAACCAAGCCGAGCCACACTGGGATTGTGTGCACAGCTTGCAAACTGATAGAAAACAGTACCTTACCACTCTCCTGCGATTTTATTCACGCTAACATTCGAATGCAAATCGTTTTGGACTACTTTCTTTTGCTTCTTGCAAAACGCTCTGCAGAGCTCTGTGCACCTCTAGAACACGATAGGAGATGATTTCTGTACTGGCACAGTTTCTCCTTGCGAGACATAGTGGAAAAAAAATGTTGTCAAGCTGTAGGCGACAAGAGACGCTAAAAAAGACGAAGAAAGTACGGCGCTCGCCCGAGCTAAGCGCCGGTCCCTGGCTTCTTTCGGCAAAGCCGCGCTTCGGAACACACCGCGACCGGCACAATGCTCTTTGCGCACAAAAGAAAAAATTTCTTCGCCTCCGGGAGCCGGAGAGGCGGCACCTTCCGAAGGCGAACAACCAAGCCGAGCCACACTGGGATTGTGTGCACAGCTTGCAAACTGATAGAAAACAGTACCTTACCACTCTCCTGCGATTTTTATTCACGCTAACATTCGAATGCAAGTCGTTTTTTGGACTACTTTCTTTTGCTTCTTGCAAAACGCTCTGCAGAACTCTGTGCACCTCTAGAACACGATAGGAGATGATTTCTGTACTGGCACAGTTTCTCCTTGCGAGACATAGTGGAAAAAAAAACTAGCTGTAGGCGACAAAGACGCTAAAGAAAAAGGAAGGTACGGCGCTCGCCCGAGCTAAGCGCCGGTCCTTGGCTTCTTTCGGCAGAAGCCGCGCTTCAAAGCACACCGCGACCGGCACAATGCTCTTTGCGCGAAGAAGCCGCTTCTTCGCCTCCGGGGGAACCGGAGAGCGGCACCTTCCGAAGGCGAACAACCAAGCCGAGCCACACTGGGATTGTGTGCACAGCTTGCAAACTGATAGAAAACAGTACCTTACCACTCTCCTGCGATTTTATTCACGCTAACATTCAATGCAAGTCGTTTTGGACTACTTTCTTTTGCTTCTTGCAAAACGCTCTGCAGAACTCTGTGCACCTCTAGAACACGATAGGAGATGATTTCTGTACTGGCACAGTTTCTCCTTGCGAGACATAGTGGAAAAAAATTTTTTTAGCTGTAGGCGACAAGAGACGCTAAAGACGAAGGTACGGCGCTCGCCCGAGCTAAGCGCCGGTCCCTGGCTTCTTTCGGCAAAAGCCGCGCTTCTTGGAACACACCGGTCGCCGGCACAATGCTCTTTGCGCGAAGAAGCCGCTTCTTCGCCTCCGGGGAGCCGGAGGGCGGCACCTTCCGAAAAAAAACAACAAATCTTAGCCGCCACACTGGGATTGTGTGCACAGCTTGCAAAAACTGATAGAAAACAGTACCTTACCACTCTCCTGCGATTTTATTCACGCTAACATTCAATGCAAGTCGTTTTGGACTACTTTCTTTTTTTCTTCTTGCAAAACGCTCTGCAAAAAATGCACCTCTAGAACACGATAGGAGATGATTTCTGTACTGGCACAGTTTCTCCTTGCGAGACATAGTGGAAAAAAAGTTGCTTAGCTGTAGGCGACAAGAGACGCTAAAGACGAAGGTACGGCGCTCGCCCGAGCTAAGCGCCGGTCCCTGGCTTCTTTCGGCAGAAGCCGCGCTTCGCGACCGGCACACCGCGACCGGCACAATGCTCTTTGCGCGAAGAAAAACTTCTTCGCCTCCGGGGACCGGAGAAAACAGCGGCACCTTCCTGGCGAACAACCAAAAATCGAGCCACACTGGGATTGTGTGCACAGCTTGCAAACTGATAGAAAACAGTACCTTACCACTCTCCTGCGATTTTATTCACGCTAACATTCGAATGCAAGTCGTTTTGGACTACTTTCTTTTTGCTTCTTGCAAAACGCTCTGCAGAGCTCTGTGCACCTCTAGAACACGATAGGAGATGATTTCTGTACTGGCACAGTTTCTCCTTGCGAGACATAGTGGAAAAGCTTTTTTTTTAGCTGTAGGCGACAAGAGACGCTAAAGACGAAGGTACAGCGCTCGCCCGAGCTAAGCGCCGGTCCCTGGCTTCTTTCGGCACCAGCCGCGCTTCAAAACACACCGCGACCGGCACAATGCTCTTTGCGCGAAGAAGCCGCTTCTTCGCCTCCGGGGCCGGAGAGCGGCACCTTCCGAAGGCGAACAACCAAGCCGAGCCACACTGGGATTGTGTGCACAGCTTGCAAACTGATAGAAAACAGTACCTTACCACTCTCCTGCGATTTTATTCACGCTAACATTCAAATGCAAGTCGTTTTGGACTACTTTCTTTTCTTTCTTGCAAAACGCTCTGCAAAGCTCTGTGCACCTCTAGAACACGATAGGAGATGATTTCTGTACTGGCACAGTTTCTCCTTGCGAGACATAGTGGAAAAGCTTTTTGCTTAGGTGTAAAAAGGCGACAAGAGACGCTAAAGACGAAATCATATTTGGCTCGCCCGAGCTAAGCGCCGGTCCCTTTTCTTTCGGCAAAGCCGCGCTTCGGAGCACACCGCGACCGGCACAATGCTCTTTGCGCGAAGAAGCCGCTTCTTCGCCTCCGGGAGCCGGAGAGAGCGGCACCTTCCGAAAGGCGAACAACCAAGCCGAGCCACACTGGGATTGTGTGCACAGCTTGCAAACTGATAGAAAACAGTACCTTACCACTCTCCTGCGATTTTTTTCACGCTAACATTCGAATGCAAGTCGTTTTGGACTACTTTCTTTTGCTTCTTGCAAAACGCTCTGCAGAGCTCTGTGCACCTCTAGAACACGATAGGAGATGATTTCTGTACTGGCACAGTTTCTCCTTGCGAGACATAGTGGAAAAGCTTTTTTTTTAGGTGTAGGCGACAAGAGACGCTAAAGACGAAGGTACGGCGCTCGCCCGAGCTAAGCGCCGGTCCTTGGCTTCTTTCGGCAGAAGCGCGCACACCGCTCCGAACACACCTCGACCGGCACAATGCTCTTTGCGCGCGAAGAAGCCGCTTCTTCGCCTCCGGGGAACCGAGAGGCGGCACCTTCCGAAGGCGAACAACCAAGCCGAGCCACACTGGGATTGTGTGCACAGCTTGCAAACTGATAGAAAACAGTACCTTACCACTCTCCTGCGATTTTATTCACGCTAACATTCGAATGCAAGTCGTTTTGGACTACTTTCTTTTGCTTCTTGCAAAACGCTCTGCAGAGCTCTGTGCACCTCTAGAACACAGTGGAGATGATTTCTGTACTGGCACAGTTTCTCCTTGCGAGACATAGTGGAAAAGCTTTTGCTTAGCTGTAGGCGACAAGAGACGCTAAAGACGAAGGTACGGCGCTCGCCCCGAGCTAAGCGCCGGTCCCTGGCTTCTTTCGGCAAGAAGCCGCGCTTCCGAACACACCGCGACCGGCACAATGCTCTTTGCGCGAAGAAGCCGCTTCTTCGCCTCCGGGGAACGGAGGGCGGCACCTTCCGAAGGCGAACAACCAAGCCGAGCCACACTGGGATTGTGTGCACAGCTTGCAAACTGATAAAAACAGTACCTTACCACTCTCCTGCGATTTTATTCACGCTAACATTCAGATGCAAGTCGTTTTGGACTACTTTCTTTTGCTTCTTGCAAAACGCTCTGCAGAGCTCTGTGCACCTCTAGAACACGATAGGAGATGATTTCTGTACTGGCACAGTTTCTCCTTGCGAGACATAAGTGGAAAAGCTTTTTGCTTAGCTGTAGGCGACAAGAGACGCTAAAGACGAAGGTACGCCCGAGCTCCTGGCGCTCGCTCCGGGGAAAGGCAGCTAAGCGCCGGTCCTGATAGCTTCTTTCGGCAAGAACATTCGCCGCGCTTCTTGAAAAACAAAACACACCGCGACCGGCACAATGCTCTTTTTGTTAAACAAGAAGCCTAAAGACGCTTCTTCTTCTTTGACGCCTCCGGGACACTCGCCGGAATGCTCTTTGGCGGCACCTTCCGAAAGGCGAACAACCAAGCCAAACTACACTGGGACTGTGTGCACAGCTTGCAAACTGATAGAAAACAGTACCTTACCACTCTCCTGCGATTTTATTCACGCTAACATTCTAATGCAAGTCGTTTTGGACTACTTTGTTTTCCTCATTGCAAAACGCTCTGCAGTTCTCCGTGCACCTCTAGAACACGATAGGAGATGATTTCTGTACTGGCACAGTTTCTCCTTTCGAGACATAGTGGAAAAAATTTTGCTTAGGTGTAGGCGACAAGAGACGCTAAAGACGAAGGTACGGCGCTCGCCCGAGCTAAGCGCCGGTCCTTGGCTTCTTTCGGCAGAAGCCGCGCTTCGGAGCACACCGCGACCGGCACAATGCTCTTTGCGCGAAGAAGCCGCTTCTTCGCCTCCGGGGAGCGGAAGGCGGCACCTTCGAAAGGCGAACAACCAAGCCGAGCCACACTGGGATTGTGTGCACAGCTTGCAAACTGATAGAAAACAGTACCTTACCACTCTCCTGCGATTTTATTCACGCTAACATTCGAATGCAAGTCGTTTTGGACTACTTTCTTTTGCTTCTTGCAAAACGCTCTGCAGAGCTCTGTGCACCTCTAGAACACGATAGGAGATGATTTCTGTACTGGCACAGTTTCTCCTTGCGAGACATAGTGGAAAAGCTTTGTGCTTAGCTGTAGGCGACAAGAGACGCTAAAGACGAAGGTACGGCGCTCGCCCGAGCTAAGCGCCGGTCCTTGGCTTCTTTCGGCAGAAGCCGCGCTTCGGAGCACACCGCGACCGGCACAATGCTCTTTGCGCGAAGAAGCCGCTTCTTCGCCTCCGGGAGCCGGAGAGAGCGGCACCTTCCGAAAGGCGAACAACCAAGCCGAGCCACACTGGGATTGTGTGCACAGCTTGCAAACTGATAGAAAACAGTACCTTACCACTCTCCTGCGATTTTATTCACGCTAACATTCGAATGCAAGTCGTTTTGGACTACTTTCTTTTGCTTCTTGCAAAACGCTCTGCAGAGCTCTGTGCACCTCTAGAACACGATAGGAGATGATTTCTGTACTGGCACAGTTTCTCCTTGCGAGACATAGTGGAAAAGCTTTTTGCTTAGCTGTAGGCGACAAGAGAAGCTAAAGACGAAGGTACGGCGCTCGCCCGAGCTAAGCGCCGGTCCCTGGCTTCTTTCGGCAGAAGCCGCGCTTCGGAGCACACCGCGACCGGCACAATGCTCTTTGCGCGAAGAAGCCGCTTCTTCGCCTCCGGGAGAACCGGAGGCGGCGGCACCTTCCGAAAAAAACGAACAACCAAGCCGAGCCACACTGGGATTGTGTGCACAGCTTGCAAACTGATAGAAAACAGTACCTTACCACTCTCCTGCGATTTTATTCACGCTAACATTCGAATGCAAGTCGTTTTGGACTACTTTCTTTTGCTTCTTGCAAAACGCTCTGCAGAACTCTGTGCACCTCTAGAACACGATAGGAGATGATTTCTGTACTGGCACAGTTTCTCCTTGCGAGACATAGTGGAAAAGCTTTTTGCTTAGCTGTAGGCGACAAGAGACGCTAAAGACGAAGGTACGGCGCTCGCCCGAGCTAAGCGCCGGTCCCTGGCTTCTTTCGGCAGAAGCCGCGCTTCGGAGCACACCGCGACCGGCACAATGCTCTTTGCGCGAAGAAGCCGCTTCTTCGCCTCCGGGAGCCGGAGAAAGCGGCACCTTCCGAAAGGCGAACAACCAAGCCGAGCCACACTGGGATTGTGTGCACAGCTTGCAAACTGATAGAAAACAGTACCTTACCACTCTCCTGCGATTTTATTCACGCTAACATTCGAATGCAAGTCGTTTTGGACTACTTTCTTTTGCTTCTTGCAAAACGCTCTGCAGAGCTCTGTGCACCTCTAGAACACGATAGGAGATGATTTCTGTACTGGCACAGTTTCTCCTTGCGAGACATAGTGGAAAAGCTTTTTGCTTAGCTGTAGGCGACAAGAGACGCTTAAAGACGAAGGTACGGCGCTCGCCCGAGCTAAGCGCCGGTCCTGGCTTCTTTCGGCAGAAGCCGCGCTTGGCACACACCGCGACCGGCACAATGCTCTTTGCGCGAAGAAGCCGCTTCTTCGCCTCCGGGAACCGGAGGGCGGCACCTTCCGAAGGCGAACAACCAAGCCGAGCCACACTGGGATTGTGTGCACAGCTTGCAAACTGATAGAAAACAGTACCTTACCACTCTCCTGCGATTTTATTCACGCTAACATTCGAATGCAAGTCGTTTTGGACTACTTTCTTTTGCTTCTTGCAAAACGCTCTGCAGAGCTCTGTGCACCTCTAGAACACGATAGGAGATGATTTCTGTACTGGCACAGTTTCTCCTTGCGAGACATAGTGGAAAAGAATTTTGCTTAGCTGTAGGCGACAAGAGACGCTAAAGACGAAGGTACGGCGCTCGCCCGAGCTAAGCGCCGGTCCTTGGCTTCTTTCGGCAGAAGCCGCGCTTCGGAGCACACCGCGACCGGCACAATGCTCTTTGCGCGAAGAAGCCGCTTCTTCGCCTCCGGGAGCCGGAGAGAGCGGCACCTTCCGAAAGGCGAACAACCAAGCCGAGCCACACTGGGATTGTGTGCACAGCTTGCAAACTGATAGAAAACAGTACCTTACCACTCTCCTGCGATTTTATTCACGCTAACATTCGAATGCAAGTCGTTTTGGACTACTTTCTTTTTCTTCTTGCAAAACGCTCTGCAGAGCTCTGTGCACCTCTAGAACACGATAGGAGATGATTTCTGTACTGGCACAGTTTCTCCTTGCGAGACATAGTGGAAAAGCTTTTTGCTTAGCTGTAGGCGACAAGAGACGCTAAAGACGAAGGTACGGCGCTCGCCCGAGCTAAGCGCCGGTCCTTGGCTTCTTTCGGCAGAAGCCGCGCTTCGAAGCACACCGCGACCGGCACAATGCTCTTTGCGCGAAGAAGCCGCTTCTTCGCCTCCGGGAGCCGGAGAGAGCGGCACCTTCCGAAAGAAGAACAACCAAGCCGAGCCACACTGGGATTGTGTGCACAGCTTGCAAACTGATAGAAAACAGTACCTTACCACTCTCCTGCGATTTTATTCACGCTAACATTCGAATGCAAGTCGTTTTGGACTACTTTCTTTTGCTTCTTGCAAAACGCTCTGCAGAGCTCTGTGCACCTCTAGAACACGATAGGAGATGATTTCTGTACTGGCACAGTTTCTCCTTGCGAGACATAGTGGAAAATCTTTTTGCTTAGCTGTAGGCGACAAGAGACGCTAAAGACGAAGGTACGGCGCTCGCCCGAGCTAAGCGCCGGTCCTTGGCTTCTTTCGGCGAAGCCGCGCTTCGCTCCGGCCGCGACCGGCACAATGCTCTTTGCGCGAAGAAAGCGCTTCTTCGCCTCCGGGAGCCGGAAGGCGGCACCTTCCGAAGGCGAACAACCAAGCCGAGCCACACTGGGATTGTGTGCACAGCTTGCAAACTGATAAAAACAGTACCTTACCACTCTCCTGCGATTTTATTCACGCTAACATTCGAATGCAAGTCGTTTTGGACTACTTTCTTTTGCTTCTTGCAAAACGCTCTGCAGAAACTCTGTGCACCTCTAGAACACGATAGGAGATGATTTCTGTACTGGCACAGTTTCTCCTTGCGAGACATAGTGGAAAAAGCTTTTTGCTTAGCTGTAGGCGACAAGAGACGCTAAAGACGAAGGTACGGCGCTCGCCCGAGCTAAAAAAAAAAACCTGGCTTCTTTCGGCAAAGCCGCGCTTCCGGACACACCGCGACCGGCACAATGCTCTTTGCGCGAAGAAGCCGCTTCTTCGCCTCCGGGAACCGGAAGGCGGCACCTTCCGAAAGGCGAACAACCAAGCCGAGCCACACTGGGATTGTGTGCACAGCTTGCAAACTGATAGAAAACAGTACCTTACCACTCTCCTGCGATTTTATTCACGCTAACATTCGAATGCAAGTCGTTTTGGACTACTTTCTTTTGCTTCTTGCAAAACGCTCTGCAGAGCTCTGTGCACCTCTAGAACACGATAGGAGATGATTTCTGTACTGGCACAGTTTCTCCTTGCGAGACATAGTGGAAAAGCATTTTGCTTAGCTGTAGGCGACAAGAGACGCTAAAGACGAAGGTACGGCGCTCGCCCGAGCTAAGCGCCGGTCCTTTGCTTCTTTCGGCAGAAGCCGCGCTTCGGAGCACACCGCGACCGGCACAATGCTCTTTGCGCGAAGAAGCCGCTTCTTCGCCTCCGGGAACCGGAGAGAGCGGCACCTTCCGAAAGGCGAACAACCAAGCCGAGCCACACTGGGATTGTGTGCACAGCTTGCAAACTGATAGAAAACAGTACCTTACCACTCTCCTGCGATTTTATTCACGCTAACATTCGAATGCAAGTCGTTTTGGACTACTTTCTTTTGCTTCTTGCAAAACGCTCTGCAGAAACTCTGTGCACCTCTAGAACACGATAGGAGATGATTTCTGTACTGGCACAGTTTCTCCTTGCGAGACATAGTGGAAAAGCTTTTTGCTTAGCTGTGGCGACAAGAGACGCTAAAGACGAAGGTACGGCGCTCGCCCGAGCTAAGCGCCGGTCCTTGGCTTCTTTCGGCGGCCGCCGCGCTTCGGAGCACACACCGGCGCGACCGGCACAATGCTCTTTGCGCGAAGAAGAAAGCGCTTCTTCTTCTCCTCCGGGAAACCGGAAGGCGGCACCTTCCGAAAAAACAACAACCAAGCCGAGCCACACTGGGATTGTGTGCACAGCTTGCAAACTGATAGAAAACAGTACCTTACCACTCTCCTGCGATTTTTTCACGCTAACATTCGAATGCAAGTCGTTTTGGACTACTTTCTTTTGCTTCTTGCAAAACGCTCTGCAGAACTCTGTGCACCTCTAGAACACGATAGGAGATGATTTCTGTACTGGCACAGTTTCTCCTTGCGAGACATAGTGGAAAAGCTTTTGTAGCTGTAGGCGACAAGAGACGCTAAAGACGAAGGTACGGCGCTCGCCCGAGCTAAGCGCCGGTCCTTGGCTTCTTTCGGCAGAAGCCGCGCTTCACCGCGACACACTCTGCGACCGGCACAATGCTCTTTGCGCGAAGAAGCCGCTTCTTCGCCTCCGGGAACCGGAGGCGGCACCTTCCGAAAAAGGCGAACAACCAAGCCGAGCCACACTGGGATTGTGTGCACAGCTTGCAAACTGATGAAAAAACAGTACCTTACCACTCTCCTGCGATTTTATTCACGCTAACATTCGAATGCAAGTCGTTTTGGACTACTTTCTTTTTTTGCTTCTTGCAAAACGCTCTGCAGAGCTCTGTGCACCTCTAGAACACGATAGGAGATGATTTCTGTACTTGCACACTAAAACCTTGCGAGACATAGTGCAAAAGCTTTTTGCTTAGCTGTAGGCGACAAGAGACGCTAAAGACGAAGGTACGGCGCTCGCCCGAGCTAAGCGCCGGTCCCTGGCTTCTTTCGGCATAAGCCGCGCTTCGGAGCACACCGCGACCGGCACAATGCTCTTTGCGCGAAGAAGCCGCTTCTTCGCCTCCGGGAGCCGGAGAGCGGCGGCACCTTCCTTTTAAAAACAACCAAGCCGAGCCACACTGGGATTGTGTGCACAGCTTGCAAACTGATAGAAAACAGTACCTTACCACTCTCCTGCGATTTTATTCACGCTAACATTCAATGCAAGTCGTTTTGGACTACTTTTTTTTTTGCTTCTTGCAAAAAAACGCTCTGCAGAGCTCTGTGCACCTCTAGAACACGATAGGAGATGATTTCTGTACTGGCACAGTTTCTCCTTGCGAGACATAGTGGAAAAGCTTTTTGCTTAGCTGTAGGCGACAAGAGACGCTAAAGACGAAGGTACGGCGCTCGCCCGAGCTAAAGCGCCGGTCCTTGGCTTCTTTCGGCAAAGCCGCGCTTCGAACACACCGCGACCGGCACACCGCGACCGGCACAATGCTCTTTGCGCGAAGAAGCCGCTTCTTCGCCTCCGGGGCCGGAGAGGCGGCACCTTCCGAAAAGCGAACAACCAAGCCGAGCCACACTGGGATTGTGTGCACAGCTTGCAAACTGATAGAAAACAGTACCTTACCACTCTCCTGCGATTTTATTCACGCTAACATTCGAATGCAAGTCGTTTTGGACTACTTTCTTTTGCTTCTTGCAAAACGCTCTGCAGAGCTCTGTGCACCTCTAGAACACGATATAGGAGATGATTTCTGTACTGGCACAGTTTCTCCTTGCGAGACATAGTGGAAAAAAACAAAAAGCTTAGCTGTAGGCGACAAGAGACGCTAAAGACGAAGGTACGGCGCTCGCCCGAGCTAAGCGCCGGTCCCTGGCTTCTTTCGGCAGAAGCCGCGCTTCGGGCACACCGCGACCGGCACAATGCTCTTTGCGCGAAGAAGCCGCTTCTTCGCCTCCGGGAACCGGAAGGCGGCACCTTCCGAAGGCGAACAACCAAGCCGAACTACACTGGGACTGTGTGCACAGCTTGCAAACTGATAGAAAACAGTACCTTACCACTCTCCTGCGATTTTATTCACGCTAACATTCGAATGCAAGTCGTTTTGGACTACTTTCTTTTGCTTCTTGCAAAACGCTCTGCAGTGCTCCGTGCACCTCTAGAACACGATAGGAGATGATTTCTGTACTGGCACAGTTTCTCCTTGCGAGACATAGTGGAAAAGCTTTTTGCTTAGTTGTAGGCGACAAGAGACGCTAAAGACGAAGGTACGGAGCTCGCCCGAGCTAAACGCCGGACTTGGCTTCTTTCGGCAGAAGCCGCGCTTCAAAGCACCCCGCGACCGGCACAATGCTCTTTGCGCGAAGAAGCCGCTTCGTCGCCTCCGGGAGCCGGAGAGAGCGGCACCTTCCGAAAGGCGAACAACCAAGCCGAGCCACACTGGGATTGTGTGCACAGCTTGCAAACTGATAGAAAACAGTACCTTACCACTCTCCTGCGATTTTATTCACGCTAACATTCGAATGCAAGTCGTTTTGGACTACTTTCTTTTGCTTCTTGCAAAACGCTCTGCAGAGATCTGTGCACCTCTAGAACACGATAGGAGATGATTTCTGTACTGGCACAGTTTCTCCTTGCGAGACATAGTGGAAAAAAAATTTTTGTTAGCTGTAGGCGACAAGAGACGCTAAAGACGAAGGTACGGCGCTCGCCCGAGCTAAGCGCCGGTCCCTGGCTTCTTTCGGCAAAGCCGCGCTTCCGGACAGTGCTCCGCGACCGGCACAATGCTCTTTGCGCGAAAAGCCGCTTCTTCGCCTCCGGGGGCCGGAGAGGCGGCACCTTCCCTTCCGGCGAACAACCAAGCCGAGCCACACTGGGATTGTGTGCACAGCTTGCAAACTGATAGAAAACAGTACCTTACCACTCTCCTGCGATTTTATTCACGCTAACATTCGAATGCAAGTCGTTTTGGACTACTTTCTTTTTTTTCTTGCAAAACGCTCTGCAGAGCTCTGTGCACCTCTAGAACACGATAGGAGATGATTTCTGTACTGGCTCAGTTTCTCCTTGCAAGACATAGTGGAAAAAATTTTTGTAGCTGTAGGCGACAAGAGAGACGCTAAAGACGAAGGTACGGCGCTCGCCCGAGCTAAGCGCCGGTCCTTGGCTTCTTTCGGCAGAAGCCGCGCTTCGGAACACACCGCGACCGGCACAATGCTCTTTGCTCTTTGCGAAAAGCCGCTTCTTCGCCTCCGGGAGCCGGAAGGCGGCACCTTCCGAAAAAAAAACAACCAAGCCGAGCCACACTGGGATTGTGTGCACAGCTTGCAAACTGATAGAAAACAGTACCTTACCACTCTCCTGCGATTTTATTCACGCTAACATTCGAATGCAAGTCGTTTTGGACTACTTTCTTTTGCTTCTTGCAAAACGCTCTGCAGAGCTCTGTGCACCTCTAGAACACGATAGGAGATGATTTCTGTACTGGCACAGTTTCTCCTTGCGAGACATAGTGGAAAAGCTTTTTGCTTAGGTGTAGGCGACAAGAGACGCTAAAGACGAAGGTACGGCGCTCGCCCGAGCTAAGCGCCGGTCCATGGCTTCTTTCGGCAGAAGCCGCGCTTCGGAGCACACCGCGACCGGCACAATGCTCTTTGCGCGAAGAAGCCGCTTCTTCGCCTCCGGGAGCCGGAGAGAGCGGCACCTTCCGAAAGGCGAACAACCAAGCCGAGCCACACTGGGATTGTGTGCACAGCTTGCAAACTGATAGAAAACAGTACCTTACCACTCTCCTGCGATTTTATTCACGCTAACATTCGAATGCAAGTCGTTTTGGACTACTTTCTTTTGCTTCTTGCAAAACGCTCTGCAGAGCTCTGTGCACCTCTAGAACACGATAGGAGATGATTTCTGTACTGGCACAGTTTCTCCTTGCGAGACATAGTGGAAAAAAAGCTTTTTGTAGCTGTAGGCGACAAGAGACGCTAAAGACGAAGGTACGGCGCTCGCCCGAGCTAAGCGCCGGTCCCTGGCTTCTTTCGGCAGAAGCCGCGCTTCGGACACACACGACCGGCACAATGCTCTTTGCGCGAAGAAGCCGCTTCTTCGCCTCCGGGAAACCGGAGGGCGGCACCTTCCGAAAAGGCGAACAACCAAGCCGAGCCACACTGGGATTGTGTGCACAGCTTGCAAACTGATAGAAAACAGTACCTTACCACTCTCCTGCGATTTTATACACGCTAACATTCGAATGCAAGTCGTTTTGGACTACTTTCTTTTGCTTCTTGCAAAACGCTCTGCAGAGCTCTGTGCACCTCTAGAACACGATAGGAGATGATTTCTGTACTGGCACAGTTTCTCCTTGCGAGACATAGTGGAAAAGCTTTTTTCTTAGCTGTAGGCGACAAGAGACGCTAAAGACGAAGGTACGGCGCTCGCCCGAGCTAAGCGCCGGTCCCTGGCTTCTTTCGGCAGAAGCCGCGCTTCGAACACACACACCGCGACCGGCACAATGCTCTTTGCTCTTTGCGAAAAAGCGCTTCTTCGCCTCCGGGAGCCCGGAGGCGGCACCTTCCGAAAGGCGAACAACCAAGCCGAGCCACACTGGGATTGTGTGCACAGCTTGCAAACTGATAGAAAACAGTACCTTACCACTCTCCTGCGATTTTATTCACGCTAACATTCGAATGCAAGTCGTTTTGGACTACTTTCTTTTGCTTCTTGCAAAACGCTCTGCAGATCTGTGCACCTCTAGAACACGATAGGAGATGATTTCTGTACTGGCACAGTTTCTCCTTGCGAGACATAGTGGAAAAGCTTTTTGCTTAGCTGTAGGCGACAAGAGACGCTAAAGACGAAGGTACGGCGCTCGCCCGAGCTAAGCGCCGGTCCCTGGCTTCTTTCGGCAGAAGCCGCGCTTCGGAGCACACCGCGACCGGCACAATGCTCTTTGCGCGAAGAAGCCGCTTCTTCGCCTCCGGGAGCCGGAGAGAGCGGCACCTTCCGAAAGGCGAACAACCAAGCCGAGCCACACTGGGATTGTGTGCACAGCTTGCAAACTGATAGAAAACAGTACCTTACCACTCTCCTGCGATTTTATTCACGCTAACATTCGAATGCAAGTCGTTTTGGACTACTTTCTTTTGCTTCTTGCAAAACGCTCTGCAAAGCTCTGTGCACCTCTAGAACACGATAGGAGATGATTTCTGTACTGGCACAGTTTCTCCTTGCGACATAGTGGAAAAGCTTTTTGCTTAGCTGTAGGCGACAAGAGACGCTAAAGACGAAGGTACGGCGCTCGCCCGAGCTAAGCGCCGGTCCTTGGCTTCTTTCGGCAGAAGCCGCGCTTCGGAGCACACCGCCACCGGCACAATGCTCTTTGCGCGAAGAAGCCGCTTCTTCGCCTCCGGGAGCCGGAGAGAGCGGCACCTTCCGAAAGGCGAACAACCAAGCCGAGCCACACTGGGATTGTGTGCACAGCTTGCAAACTGATAGAAAACAGTACCTTACCACTCTCCTGCGATTTTATTCACGCTAACATTCGAATGCAAGTCGTTTTGGACTACTTTCTTTTGCTTCTTGCAAAACGCTCTGCAGAGCTCTGTGCACCTCTAGAACACGATAGGAGATGATTTCTGTACTGGCACAGTTTCTCCTTGCGAGACATAGTGGAAAAGCTTTTTGCTTAGCTGTAGGCGACAAGAGACGCTAAAGACGAAGGTACGGCGCTCGCCGAGCTAAGCGCCGGTCCTTGGCTTCTTTCGGCAGAAGCCGCGCTTCGGAGCACACCGCGACCGGCACAATGCTCTTTTTGCGCGAAGAAGCCGCTTCTTCGCCTCCGGGAAACCGGAGAGGCGGCACCTTCCGAAAATGCGAACAACCAAGCCGAGCCACACTGGGATTGTGTGCACAGCTTGCAAACTGATAAAAACAGTACCTTACCACTCTCCTGCGATTTTATTCACGCTAACATTCGAATGCAAGTCGTTTTGGACTACTTTCTTTTTTGCTTCTTGCAAAAAACGCTCTGCAGAACTCTGTGCACCTCTAGAACACGATAGGAGATGATTTCTGTACTGGCACAGTTTCTCCTTGCGAGACATAGTGGAAAAAGCTTTTTGCTTAGCTGTAGGCGACAAGAGACGCTAAAGACGAAGGTACGGCGCTCGCCCGAGCTAAGCGCCGGTCCTGGCTTCTTTCGGCAGAAGCCGCGCTTCCGGCACACACCGCGACCGGCACAATGCTCTTTGCGCGAAGAAGCCGCTTCTTCGCCTCCGGGAACCGGAGGCGGCACCTTCCGAAGGCGAACAACCAAGCCGAGCCACACTGGGATTGTGTGCACAGCTTGCAAACTGATAGAAAACAGTACCTTACCACTCTCCTGCGATTTTATTCACGCTAACATTCGAATGCAAGTCGTTTTGGACTACTTTCTTTTGCTTCTTGCAAAACGCTCTGCAGACTCTGTGCACCTCTAGAACACGATAGGAGATGATTTCTGTACTGGCACAGTTTCTCCTTGCGAGACATAGTGGAAAAAGCTTTTTTGTTAGCTGTAGGCGACAAGAGACGCTAAAGACGAAGGTACGGCGCTCGCCCGAGCTAAGCGCCGGTCCTTGGCTTCTTTCGGCAGAAGCCGCGCTTCGGGGCACACCGCGACCGGCACAATGCTCTTTGCGCGAAGAAGCCGCTTCTTCGCCTCCGGGAGCCGGAAGGCGGCACCTTCCGAAGGCGAACAAACCAAGCCGAGCCACACTGGGATTGTGTGCACAGCTTGCAAACTGATAGAAAACAGTACCTTACCACTCTCCTGCGATTTTATTCACGCTAACATTCGAATGCAAGTCGTTTTGGACTACTTTCTTTTGCTTCTTGCAAAACGCTCTGCAGAGCTCTGTGCACCTCTAGAACACGATAGGAGATGATTTCTGTACTGGCACAGTTTCTCCTTGCGAGACATAGTGAAAAAGCTTTTTGCTTAGCTGTAGGCGACAAGAGACGCTAAAGACGAAGGTACGGCGCTCGCCCGAGCTAAGCGCCGGTCCTTGGCTTCTTTCGGCAGAAGCCGCGCTTTGGACCACACCGCGACCGGCACAATGCTCTTTCTTTGCGCGAAGAAGCCGCTTCTTCGCCTCCGGGAGCCGGAGGCGGCACCTTCCCTTCGGCGAACAACCAAGCCGAGCCACACTGGGATTGTGTGCACAGCTTGCAAACTGATAGAAAACAGTACCTTACCACTCTCCTGCGATTTTATTCACGCTAACATTCGAATGCAAGTCGTTTTGGACTACTTTCTTTTGCTTCTTGCAAAACGCTCTGCAGAGCTCTGTGCACCTCTAGAACACGATAGGAGATGATTTCTGTACTGGCACAGTTTCTCCTTGCGAGACATAGTGGAAAAGCTTTTTGCTTAGCTGTAGGCGACAAGAGACGCTAAAGACGAAGGTACGGCGCTCGCGCCCGAGCTAAGCGCCGGTCCCTGGCTTCTTTCGGCAGAAGCCGCGCTTCACCGCGACACACCGCGACCGGCACAATGCTCTTTGCGCGAAGAAGCCGCTTCTTCGCCTCCGGGGCCGGAGAGAGCGGCACCTTCCGAAAGGCGAACAACCAAGCCGAGCCACACTGGGATTGTGTGCACAGCTTGCAAACTGATAGAAAACAGTACCTTACCACTCTCCTGCGATTTTATTCACGCTAACATTCGAATGCAAGTCGTTTTGGACTACTTTCTTTTGCTTCTTGCAAAACGCTCTGCAGAGCTCTGTGCACCTCTAGAACACGATAGGAGATGATTTCTGTACTGGCACAGTTTCTCCTTGCGAGACATAGTGGAAAAACTTTTTGTTAGCTGTAGGCGACAAGAGACGCTAAAGACGAAGGTACGGCGCTCGCCCGAGCTAAGCGCCGGTCCCTGGCTTCTTTCGGCAGAAGCCGCGCTTCGGAGCACACCCCGACCGGCACAATGCTCTTTGCGCGAAGAAGCCGCTTCTTCGCCTCCGGGAGCCGGAGGCGGCACCTTCCGAAGGCGAACAACCAAGCCGAGCCACACTGGGATTGTGTGCACAGCTTGCAAACTGATAGAAAACAGTACCTTACCACTCTCCTGCGATTTTATTCACGCTAACATTCGAATGCAAGTCGTTTTGGACTACTTTCTTTTGCTTCTTGCAAAACGCTCTGCAGAGCTCTGTGCACCTCTAGAACACGATAGGAGATGATTTCTGTACTGGCACAGTTTCTCCTTGCGAGACATAGTGGAAAAACTTTTTTTTGTTAGCTGTAGGCGACAAGAGACGCTAAAGACGAAGGTACGGCGCTCGCCCGAGCTAAGCGCCGGTCCTTGGCTTCTTTCGGCAGAAGCCGCGCTTCCGCGACCGGCACACCGCGACCGGCACAATGCTCTTTGCGCGAAGAAGCCGCTTCTTCGCCTCCGGGGAGCCGGAGAGGCGGCACCTTCCGAAGGCGAACAACCAAGCCGAGCCACACTGGGATTGTGTGCACAGCTTGCAAACTGATAGAAAACAGTACCTTACCACTCTCCTGCGATTTTATTCACGCTAACATTCAGATGCAAGTCGTTTTGGACTACTTTCTTTTTGCTTCTTGCAAAACGCTCTGCAGAGCTCTGTGCACCTCTAGAACACGATAGGAGATGATTTCTGTACTGGCACAGTTTCTCCTTGCGAGACATAGTGGAAAAAAAGCTTTTTTGTAGCTGTAGGCGACAAGAGACGCTAAAGACGAAGGTACGGCGCTCGCCCGAGCTAAGCGCCGGTCCTTGGCTTCTTTCGGCAGAAGCCGCGCTTCCGGAACACACCGCGACCGGCACAATGCTCTTTGCGCGAAGCTCTTTGCGCCCGCTTCTTCGCCTCCGGGGCCGGAGAACAGCGGCACCTTCCGAAAAGCGAACAACCAAGCCGAGCCACACTGGGATTGTGTGCACAGCTTGCAAACTGATAGAAAACAGTACCTTACCACTCTCCTGCGATTTTATTCACGCTAACATTCGAATGCAAGTCGTTTTGGACTACTTTCTTTTGCTTCTTGCAAAACGCTCTGCAGAGCTCTGTGCACCTCTAGAACACGATAGGAGATGATTTCTGTACTGGCACAGTTTCTCCTTGCGAGACATAGTGGAAAAGCTTTTTGCTTAGCTGTAGGCGACAAGAGACGCTAAAGACGAAGGTACGGCGCTCGCCCGAGCTAAGCGCCGGTCCCTGGCTTCTTTCGGCAGAAGCCGCGCTTCGCAGCACACCGCGACCGGCACAATGCTCAATGCTCTTTGCGCGAAGAAGCCGCTTCTTCGCCTCCGGGAGCCGGAAAAAGGCGGCACCTTCCGAAAAAAACAACCAAGCCGAGCCACACTGGGATTGTGTGCACAGCTTGCAAACTGATAGAAAACAGTACCTTACCACTCTCCTGCGATTTTATTCACGCTAACATTCGAATGCAAGTCGTTTTGGACTACTTTCTTTTGCTTCATGCAAAACGCTCTGCAGAGCTCTGTGCACCTCTAGAACACGATAGGAGATGATTTCTGTACTGGCACAGTTTCTCCTTGCGAGACATAGTGGAAAAGCTTTTTGCTTAGGTGTAGGCGACAAGAGACGCTAAAGACGAAGGTACGGCGCTCGCCCGAGCTAAGCGCCGGTCCTAGGCTTCTTTCGGCAGAAGCCGCGCTTCGGAGCACACCGCGACCGGCACAATGCTCTTTGCGCGAAGAAGCCGCTTCTTCGCCTCCGGGAGCCGGAGAGAGCGGCACCTTCCGAAAGGCGAACAACCAAGCCGAGCCACACTGGGATTGTGTGCACAGCTTGCAAACTGATAGAAAACAGTACCTTACCACTCTCCTGCGATTTTATTCACGCTAACATTCGAATGCAAGTCGTTTTGGACTACTTTCTTTTGCTTCTTGCAAAACGCTCTGCAGAGCTCTGTGCACCTCTAGAACACGATAGGAGATGATTTCTGTACTGGCACAGTTTCTCCTTGCGAGACATAGTGGAAAAGCTTTTGCTTAGCTGTAGGCGACAAGAGACGCTAAAGACGAAGGTACGGCGCTCGCCCGAGCTAAGCGCCGGTCCTGGCTTCTTTCGGCAGAAGCCGCGCTTCGAACACACCGCGACCGGCACAATGCTCTTTGCGCTCTTTGCGCGCCGCTTCTTCGCCTCCGGGAGCCGGAAGGCGGCACCTTCCGAAAGCGAACAACCAAGCCGAGCCACACTGGGATTGTGTGCACAGCTTGCAAACTGATGATGAAACAGTACCTTACCACTCTCCTGCGATTTTATTCACGCTAACATTCGAATGCAAGTCGTTTTGGACTACTTTCTTTTGCTTCTTGCAAAACGCTCTGCAGAGCTCTGTGCACCTCTAGAACACGATAGGAGATGATTTCTGTACTGGCACAGTTTCTCCTTGCGAGACATAGTGGAAAAGCTTTTTTTTGCTTAGCTGTAGGCGACAAGAGACGCTAAAAACGAAGGTACGGCGCTCGCCCGAGCTAAGCGCCGGTCCTTGGCTTCTTTCGGCAGAAGCCGCGCTTCGGACACCGCACCGCGACCGGCACAATGCTCTTTGCGCGAAGAAGCCGCTTCTTCGCCTCCGGGAGCCGGAAGGCGGCACCTTCCGAAAACGAACAACCAAGCCGAGCCACACTGGGATTGTGTGCACAGCTTGCAAACTGATAGAAAACAGTACCTTACCACTCTCCTGCGATTTTATTCACGCTAACATTCGAATGCAAGTCGATTTGGACTACTTTCTTTTGCTTCATGCAAAACGCTCTGCAGAGCTCTGTGCACCTCTAGAACACGATAGGAGATGATTTCTGTACTGGCACAGTTTCTCCTTGCGAGACATAGTGGAAAAGCTTTTTGCTTAGCTGTAGGCGACAAGAGACGCTAAAGACGAAGGTACGGCGCTCGCCCGAGCTAAGCGCCGGTCCGTCCCTGCTTCTTTCGGCGAAGCCGCGCTTCGCGGACACACCGCGACCGGCACAATGCTCTTTGCGCGAAGAAGCCGCTTCTTCGCCTCCGGGGAGCCGGAGGCGGCGGCACCTTCCGAAGGCGAACAACCAAGCCGAGCCACACTGGGATTGTGTGCACAGCTTGCAAACTGATAGAAAACAGTACCTTACCACTCTCCTGCGATTTTATTCACGCTAACATTCGAATGCAAGTCGTTTTGGACTACTTTCTTTTGCTTCTTGCAAAACGCTCTGCAGAGCTCTGTGCACCTCTAGAACACGATAGGAGATGATTTCTGTACTGGCACAGTTTCTCCTTGCGAGACATAGTGGAAAAAAAGCTTTTGCTTAGCTGTAGGCGACAAGAGACGCTAAAGACGAAGGTACGGCGCTCGCCCGAGCTAAGCGCCGGTCCTTGGCTTCTTTCGGCAGAAGCCGCGCTTCGGAACACACCGCGACCGGCACAATGCTCTTTGCGCGAAGAAGCTTTTTCAAAGCTTCTTCTTCTCCTCCGGCCGGAGAGGCGGCACCTTCCGAAAGGCGAACAACCAAGCCGAGCCACACTGGGATTGTGTGCACAGCTTGCAAACTGATAGAAAACAGTACCTTACCACTCTCCTGCGATTTTATTCACGCTAACATTCGAATGCAAGTCGTTTTGGACTACTTTCTTTTGCTTCTTGCAAAACGCTCTGCAGAGCTCTGTGCACCTCTAGAACACGATAGGAGATGATTTCTGTACTGGCACAGTTTCTCCTTGCGAGACATAGTGGAAAAGCTTTTTGCTTAGCTGGTAGGCGACAAGAGACGCTAAAGACGAAGGTACGGCGCTCGCCCGAGCTAAGCGCCGGTCCCTGGCTTCTTTCGGCAGAAGCCGCGCTTCACCAACACACCGCGACCGGCACAATGCTCTTTGCGCGAAGAAGCCGCTTCTTCGCCTCCGGGAACCGGAGAGGCGGCACCTTCCGAAGGCGAACAACCAAGCCGAGCCACACTGGGATTGTGTGCACAGCTTGCAAACTGATAGAAAACAGTACCTTACCACTCTCCTGCGATTTTATTCACGCTAACATTCGAATGCAAGTCGTTTTGGACTACTTTCTTTTGCTTCTTGCAAAACGCTCTGCAGAGCTCTGTGCACCTCTAGAACACGATAGGAGATGATTTCTGTACTGGCACAGTTTCTCCTTGCGAGACATAGTGGAAAAGCTTTTTGTTAGCTGTAGGCGACAAGAGACGCTAAAGACGAAGGTACGGCGCTCGCCCGAGCTAAGCGCCGGTCCCTGGCTTCTTTTTCGGCAGAAGCCGCGCTTCATCTCAACACACGCGACCGGCACAATGCTCTTTGCGCGAAGAAGCCGCTTCTTCGCCTCCGGGAGCCGGAGGGCGGCACCTTCCGAAGGCGAACAACCAAGCCGAGCCACACTGGGATTGTGTGCACAGCTTGCAAACTGATAGAAAACAGTACCTTACCACTCTCCTGCGATTTTATTCACGCTAACATTCGAATGCAAGTCGTTTTGGACTACTTTCTTTTGCTTCTTGCAAAACGCTCTGCAGAGCTCTGTGCACCTCTAGAACACGATAGGAGATGATTTCTGTACTGGCACAGTTTCTCCTTGCGAGACATAGTGGAAAAGCTTTTTGCGTAGCTGTAGGCGACAAGAGACGCTAAAGACGAAGGTACGGCGCTCGCCCGAGCTAAGCGCCGGTCCCTGGCTTCTTTCGGCAACAGCCGCGCTTCGGAGCACACCGCGACCGGCACAATGCTCTTTGCGCGAAGAAGCCGCTTCTTCGCCTCCGGGAGCCGGAGAGAGCGGCACCTTCCGAAAGGCGAACAACCAAGCCGAGCCACACTGGGATTGTGTGCACAGCTTGCAAACTGATAGAAAACAGTACCTTACCACTCTCCTGCGATTTTATTCACGCTAACATTCGAATGCAAGTCGTTTTGGACTACTTTCTTTTGCTTCTTGCAAAACGCTCTGCAGAAATCTGTGCACCTCTAGAACACGATAGGAGATGATTTCTGTACTGGCACAGTTTCTCCTTGCGAGACATAGTGGAAAAGCTTTTTGCAGCTTAGCTGTAGGCGACAAGAGACGCTAAAACGAAGGTACGGCGCTCGCCCGAGCTAAGCGCCGGTCCCTGGCTTCTTTCGGCAGAAGCCGCGCTTCGGACACACCGCGACCGGCACAATGCTCTTTGCGCGAAAGAAGCCGCTTCTTCGCCTCCGGGGCCGGAGAGGCGGCACCTTCCGAAAGGCGAACAACCAAGCCGAGCCACACTGGATTGTGTGCACAGCTTGCAAACTGATAGAAAACAGTACCTTACCACTCTCCTGCGATTTTATTCACGCTAACATTCGAATGCAAGTCGTTTTGGACTACTTTCTTTTGCTTCTTGCAAAACGCTCTGCAAAGCTCTGTGCACCTCTAGAACACGATAGGAGATGATTTCTGTACTGGCACAGTTTCTCCTTGCGAGACATAGTGGAAAAGCTTTTTGCTTAGCTGTAGGCGACAAGAGACGCTAAAGACGAAGGTACGGCGCTCGCCCGAGCTAAGCGCCGGTCCCTGGCTTCTTTCGGCAGAAGCCGCGCTTCGGAACACACCGCGACCGGCACAATGCTCTTTGCGCGAAAGAAGCCGCTTCTTCGCCTCCGGGGCCCGGAGGGCGGCACCTTCCGAAAGGCGAACAACCAAGCCGAGCCACACTGGGATTGTGTGCACAGCTTGCAAACTGATAGAAAACAGTACCTTACCACTCTCCTGCGATTTTATTCACGCTAACATTCGAATGCAAGTCGTTTTGGACTACTTTCTTTTGCTTCTTGCAAAACGCTCTGCAGAGCTCTGTGCACCTCTAGAACACGATAGGAGATGATTTCTGTACTGGCACAGTTTCTCCTTGCGAGACATAGTAAAAAAGCTTTTTGCTTAGCTGTAGGCGACAAGAGACGCTAAAGACGAAGGTACGGCGCTCGCCCGAGCTAAGCGCCGGTCCTTGGCTTCTTTCGGCAGAAGCCGCGCTTCGGAGCACACCGCGACCGGCACAATGCTCTTTGCGCGAAGAAGCCGCTTCTTCGCCTCCGGGAGCCGGAGAGAGCGGCACCTTCCGAAAGGCGAACAACCAAGCCGAGCCACACTGGGATTGTGTGCACAGCTTGCAAACTGATAGAAAACAGTACCTTACCACTCTCCTGCGATTTTATTCACGCTAACATTCGAATGCAAGTCGTTTTGGACTACTTTCTTTTGCTTCTTGCAAAACGCTCTGCAGAGCTCTGTGCACCTCTAGAACACGATAGGAGATGATTTCTGTACTGGCACAGTTTCTCCTTGCGAGACATAGTGGAAAAGCTTTTTGCTTAGCTGTAGGCGACAAGAGACGCTAAAGACGAAGGTACGGCGCTCGCCCGAGCTAAGCGCCGGTCCCTGGCTTCTTTCGGCAGAAGCCGCGCTTCGGAGCACACCGCGACCGGCACAATGCTCTTTGCGCGAAGAAGCCGCTTCTTCGCCTCCGGGAGCCGGAGAGAGCGGCACCTTCCGAAAGGCGAACAACCAAGCCGAGCCACACTGGGATTGTGTGCACAGCTTGCAAACTGATAGAAAACAGTACCTTACCACTCTCCTGCGATTTTATTCACGCTAACATTCGAATGCAAGTCGTTTTGGACTACTTTCTTTTGCTTCTTGCAAAACGCTCTGCAGAGCTCTGTGCACCTCTAGAACACGATAGGAGATGATTTCTGTACTGGCACAGTTTCTCCTTGCGAGACATAGTGGAAAAGCTTTTTGCTTAGCTGTAGGCGACAAGAGACGCTAAAGACGAAGGTACGGCGCTCGCCCGAGCTAAAAGCCGCCGGTCCCTGGCTTCTTTCGGCGAAGCCGCGCTTCCGGAACACACCGCGACCGGCACAATGCTCTTTGCGCGAAGAAGCCGCTTCTTCGCCTCCGGGAACCGGAGGGCGGCACCTTCCGAAGGCGAACAACCAAGCCGAGCCACACTGGGATTGTGCACAGCTTGCAAACTGATAGAAAACAGTACCTTACCACTCTCCTGCGATTTTATTCACGCTAACATTCGAATGCAAGTCGTTTTGGACTACTTTCTTTTGCTTCTTGCAAAACGCTCTGCAGAGCTCTGTGCACCTCTAGAACACGATAGGAGATGATTTCTGTACTGGCACAGTTTCTCCTTGCGAGACATAGTGGAAAAGCTTTTTGCTTAGCTGTAGGCGACAAGAGACGCTAAAAGACGAAGGTACGGCGCTCGCCCGAGCTAAGCGCCGGTCCCTGGCTTCTTTCGGCAGAAGCCGCGCTTCCCGGCACAGTGCACTGCGACCGGCACAATGCTCTTTGCGCGAAGAAGCCGCTTCTTCGCCTCCGGGAGCCGGAGAGGGCGGCACCTTCCGAAAGGCGAACAACCAAGCCGAGCCACACTGGGATTGTGTGCACAGCTTGCAAACTGATAGAAAACAGTACCTTACCACTCTCTCCTGCGATTTTATTCACGCTAACATTCGAATGCAAGTCGTTTTGGACTACTTTCTTTTGCTTCTTGCAAAACGCTCTGCAGAACTCTGTGCACCTCTAGAACACGATAGGAGATGATTTCTGTACTGGCACAGTTTCTCCTTGCGAGACATAGTGGAAAAAAAGCTTTTTGCTTAGGTGTAGGCGACAAGAGACGCTAAAGACGACGAAGGTACGGCGCTCGCCCGAGCTAAGCGCCGGTCCCTGGCTTCTTTCGGCAAAGCCGCGCTTGAACACACCGCGACCGGCACAATGCTCTTTGCGCGAAGAAGCCGCTTCTTCGCCTCCGGGGAGCCGGAGGCGGCACCTTCCGAAGGCGAACAACCAAGCCGAGCCACACTGGGATTGTGTGCACAGCTTGCAAACTGATAGAAAACAGTACCTTACCACTCTCCTGCGATTTTATTCACGCTAACATTCGAATGCAAGTCGTTTTGGACTACTTTCTTTTGCTTCTTGCAAAACGCTCTGCAGAGCTCTGTGCACCTCTAGAACACGATAGGAGATGATTTCTGTACTGGCACAGTTTCTCCTTGCGAGACATAGTGGAAAAAGCTTTTTGCTTAGCTGTAGGCGACAAGAGACGCTAAAGACGAAGGTACGGCGCTCGCCCGAGCTAAGCGCCGGTCCTTGGCTTCTTTCGGCAGAAGCCGCGCTTCCGGCACCGCGACCGCGACCGGGCACAATGCTCTTTGCGCGAAGAAGCCGCTTCTTCGCCTCCGGGAGCCGGAGAGAGCGGCACCTTCCGAAAGGCGAACAACCAAGCCGAGCCACACTGGGATTGTGTGCACAGCTTGCAAACTGATAGAAAACAGTACCTTACCACTCTCCTGCGATTTTATTCACGCTAACATTCGAATGCAAGTCGTTTTGGACTACTTTCTTTTGCTTCTTGCAAAACGCTCTGCAGAGCTCTGTGCACCTCTAGAACACGATAGGAGATGATTTCTGTACTGGCACAGTTTCTCCTTGCGAGACATAGTGGAAAAGCTTTTTGCTTTGCTGTAGGCGACAAGAGACGCTAAAGACGAAGGTACGGCGCTCGCCCGAGCTAAGCGCCGGTCCCTGGCTTCTTTCGGCAGAAGCCGCGCTTCGGAGCACAGCGCGACCGGCACAATGCTCTTTGCGCGAAGAAGCCGCTTCTTCGCCTCCGGGAGCCGGAGGCGGCACCTTCCGAAGGCGAACAACCAAGCCGAGCCACACTGGGATTGTGTGCACAGCTTGCAAACTGATAGAAAACAGTACCTTACCACTCTCCTGCGATTTTATTCACGCTAACATTCGAATGCAAGTCGTTTTGGACTACTTTCTTTTGCTTCTTGCAAAACGCTCTGCAGAGCTCTGTGCACCTCTAGAACACGATAGGAGATGATTTCTGTACTGGCACAGTTTCTCCTTGCGAGACATAGTGGAAAAGCTTTTTGTTAGCTGTAGGCGACAAGAGACGCTAAAGACGAAGGTACGGCGCTCGCCCGAGCTAAGCGCCGGTCCTTGGCTTCTTTCGGCAGAAGCCGCGCTTCGGACACACCGCGACCGGCACGGCCGGCACAATGCTCTTTGCGCGAAAAAGCCGCTTCTTCGCCTCCGGGGAGCCGGAGGCGGCACCTTCCGAAGGCGAACAACCAAGCCGAGCCACACTGGGATTGTGTGCACAGCTTGCAAACTGATAGAAAACAGTACCTTACCACTCTCCTGCGATTTTATTCACGCTAACATTCGCATGCAAGTCGTTTTGGACTACTTTCTTTTGCTTCTTGCAAAACGCTCTGCAGAGCTCTGTGCACCTCTAGAACACGATAGGAGATGATTTCTGTACTGGCACAGTTTCTCCTTGCGAGACATAGTGGAAAAGCTTTATGCTTAGCTGTAGGCGACAAGAGACGCGAAAGACGAAGGTACGGCGCTCGCCCGAGCTAAGCGCCGGTCCTGGCTTCTTTCGGCAGAAGCCGCGCTTCACCGGACACACCGCGACCGGCACAATGCTCTTTGCGCGAAGAAGCCGCTTCTTCGCCTCCGGGAACCCGGAGAGGCTGCACCTTCCGAAAGGCGAACAACCAAGCCGAGCCACATTGGGATTGTGTGCACAGCTTGCAAACTGATAGAAAACAGTACCTTACTACTCTCCTGCGATTTTATTCACGCTAACATTCGAGTGCAAGTCGTTTTGGACTCCTTTCTTTTACTTCATGCAAAACGCTCTGCAGAGATCTGTGCATCTCTAGAACACGATAGGAGATGATTTCTGTACTGGCACAGTTTCTCCTTGCGAGACATAGTGGAAAAGCTTTTTGCTTAGGTGTAGGCGACAAGAGACGCTAAAGACGAAGGTACGGCGCTCGCCCGAGCTAAGCGCCGGTCCTTGGCTTCTTTCGGCAGAAGCCGCCGCGCTTCCGGCACACCTGACCGGCACAATGCTCTTTGCGCGAAGAAGCCGCTTCTTCCTCCTCCGGGAGCCGGAGAGGCGGCGGCACCTTCGAAAGGCGAACAACCAAGCCGAGCCACACTGGGATTGTGTGCACAGCTTGCAAACTGATAGAAAACAGTACCTTACCACTCTCCTGCGATTTTATTCACGCTAACATTCGAATGCAAGTCGTTTTGGACTACTTTCTTTTGCTTCTTGCAAAACGCTCTGCAGAGCTCTGTGCACCTCTAGAACACGATAGGAGATGATTTCTGTACTGGCACAGTTTCTCCTTGCGAGACATAGTGGAAAAGCTTTTTGCTTAGCTGTAGGCGACAAGAGACGCTAAAGACGAAGGTACGGCGCTCGCCCGAGCTAAGCGCCGGTCCCTGGCTTCTTTCGGCGAAAGCCGCGCTTCAACACACCGCGACCGGCACAATGCTCTTTGCGCGAAGAAGCCGCTTCTTCGCCTCCGGGAACCGGAGAGGCGGCACCTTCCGAAGGCGAACAACCAAGCCGAGCCACACTGGGATTGTGTGCACAGCTTGCAAACTGATAGAAAACAGTACCTTACCACTCTCCTGCGATTTTATTCACGCTAACATTCGAATGCAAGTCGTTTTGGACTACTTTCTTTTGCTTCTTGCAAAACGCTCTGCAGAGCTCTGTGCACCTCTAGAACACGATAGGAGATGATTTCTGTACTGGCACAGTTTCTCCTTGCGAGACATAGTGGAAAAAAGCTTTTAGCTGTGTAGGCGACAAGAGACGCTAAAGACGAAGGTACGGCGCTCGCCCGAGCTAAGCGCCGGTCCCTGGCTTCTTTCGGCAGAAGCCGCGCTTCGGAGCACACCGCGACCGGCACAATGCTCTTTGCGCGAAGAAGCCGCTTCTTCGCCTCCGGGAGCCGGAGAGAGCGGCACCTTCCGAAAGGCGAACAACCAAGCCGAGCCACACTGGGATTGTGTGCACAGCTTGCAAACTGATAAAACAGTACCTTACCACTCTCCTGCGATTTTATTCACGCTAACATTCGAATGCAAGTCGTTTTGGACTACTTTCTTTTGCTTCTTGCAAAACGCTCTGCAGAGCTCTGTGCACCTCTAGAACACGATAGGAGATGATTTCTGTACTGGCACAGTTTCTC
Source organism: Emberiza elegans (assembly GCA_024865655.1). Taxonomy (NCBI): domain Eukaryota; kingdom Metazoa; phylum Chordata; class Aves; order Passeriformes; family Fringillidae; genus Emberiza; species Emberiza elegans. The sequence goes on from JALJVW010000011.1 coordinate 60,098, forward strand.
CTTGCGAGACATAGTGGAAAAGCTTTTTGCTTAGCTGTAGGCGACAAGAGACGCTAAAGACGACGGTACGGCGCTCGCCCGAGCTAAGCGCCGGTCCCTGGCTTCTTTCGGCAGAAGCCGCGCTTCGGAGCACACCGCGACCGGCACAATGCTCTTTGCGCGAAGAAGCCGCTTCTTCGCCTCCGGGAGCCGGAGGCGGCACCTTCCGAAGGCGAACAACCAAGCCGAGCCACACTGGGATTGTGTGCACAGCTTGCAAACTGATAGAAACAGTACCTTACCACTCTCCTGCGATTTTATTCACGCTAACATTCGAATGCAAGTCGTTTTGGACTACTTTCTTTTGCTTCTTGCAAAACGCTCTGCAGAGCTCTGTGCACCTCTAGAACACGATAGGAGATGATTTCTGTACTGGCACAGTTTCTCCTTGCGAGACATAGTGGAAAAGCTTTTTGCTTAGCTGTAGGCGACAAGAGACGCTAAAGACGAAGGTACGGCGCTCGCCCGAGCTAAGCGCCGGTCCCTGGCTTCTTTCGGCGGAAGCCGCGCTTCATGCCTTAACACACCGCGACCGGCACAATGCTCTTTGCGCGAAGAAGCCGCTTCTTCGCCTCCTCCGGGAGCCGGAGAGCGGCACCTTCCGAAAAAAAAACAACCAAGCCGAGCCACACTGGGATTGTGTGCACAGCTTGCAAACTGATAGAAAACAGTACCTTACCACTCTCCTGCGATTTTATTCACGCTAACATTCGAATGCAAGTCGTTTTGGACTACTTTCTTTTGCTTCTTGCAAAACGCTCTGCAGAGCTCTGTGCACCTCTAGAACACGATAGGAGATGATTTCTGTACTGGCACAGTTTCTCCTTGCGAGACATAGTGGAAAAGCTTTTTTGCTTAGCTGTAGGCGACAAGAGACGCTAAAGGACAGAAGAAGGTACGGCGCTCGCCCGAGCTAAGCGCCGGTCCCTGGCTTCTTTCGGCAGAAGCCGCGCTTCAACCACACCACCGCGACCGGCACAATGCTCTTTGCGCGAAGAAGCCGCTTCTTCGCCTCCGGGGAACCGGAGGGCGGCACCTTCCGAAAAAAGCGAACAACCAAGCCGAGCCACACTGGGATTGTGTGCACAGCTTGCAAACTGATAGAAAACAGTACCTTACCACTCTCCTGCGATTTTATTCACGCTAACATTCGAATGCAAGTCGTTTTGGACTACTTTCTTTTGCTTCTTGCAAAACGCTCTGCAGAGCTCTGTGCACCTCTAGAACACGATAGGAGATGATTTCTGTACTGGCACAGTTTCTCCTTGCGAGACATAGTGGAAAAGCTTTTTGCTTAGCTGTAGGCGACAAGAGACGCTAAAGACGAAGGTACGGCGCTCGCCCGAGCTAAGCGCCGGTCCTGGCTTCTTTCGGCAGAAGCCGCGCTTCACGAACACACCGCGACCGGCACAATGCTCTTTGCGCGAAGAAGCCGCTTCTTCGCCTCCGGGAACCGGAGGCGGCACCTTCCGAAAGGCGAACAACCAAGCCGAGCCACACTGGGATTGTGTGCACAGCTTGCAAACTGATAGAAAACAGTACCTTACCACTCTCCTGCGATTTTATTCACGCTAACATTCGAATGCAAGTCGTTTTGGACTACTTTCTTTTGCTTCTTGCAAAACGCTCTGCAGAACTCTGTGCACCTCTAGAACACGATAGGAGATGATTTCTGTACTGGCACAGTTTCTCCTTGCGAGACATAGTGGAAAAAGCTTTTTGCTTAGCTGTAGGCGACAAGAGACGCTAAAAAGACGAAGGTACGGCGCTCGCCCGAGCTAAGCGCCGGTCCTGGCTTCTTTCGGCAGAAGCCGCGCTTCTACACACACCGCGACCGGCACAATGCTCTTTGCGCGAAGAAGCCGCTTCTTCGCCTCCGGGGCCCGGAAGGCGGCACCTTCCAAAAACAACCAAGCCGAGCCACACTGGGATTGTGTGCACAGCTTGCAAACTGATAGAAAACAGTACCTTACCACTCTCCTGCGATTTTATTCACGCTAACATTCGAATGCAAGTCGTTTTGGACTACTTTCTTTTGCTTCTTGCAAAACGCTCTGCAGAGCTCTGTGCACCTCTAGAACACGATAGGAGATGATTTCTGTACTGGCACAGTTTCTCCTTGCGAACATAGTGGAAAAAAATTTTTGCTTAGCTGTAGGCGACAAGAGACGCTAAAGACGAAGGTACGGCGCTCGCCCGAGCTAAGCGCCGGTCCTTGGCTTCTTTCGGCGAAGCCGCGCTTCGCACTCTTGGCACAATGCCGCGACCGGCACAATGCTCTTTGCGCGAAGAAGCCGCTTCTTCGCCTCCGGGAACCGGAGAGGCGGCACCTTCCGAAGGCGAACAACCAAAGCCGAGCCACACTGGGATTGTGTGCACAGCTTGCAAACTGATAAAAACAGTACCTTACCACTCTCCTGCGATTTTATTCACGCTAACATTCGAATGCAAGTCGTTTTGGACTACTTTCTTTTGCTTCTTGCAAAACGCTCTGCAGAGCTCTGTGCACCTCTAGAACACGATAGGAGATGATTTCTGTACTGGCACAGTTTCTCCTTGCGAGACATAGTGGAAAAAAAGTTTTCTTAGCTGTAGGCGACAAAGAGACGCTAAAGACGAAGGTACGGCGCTCGCCCGAGCTAAGCGCCGGTCCTGGCTTCTTTCGGCAGAAGCCGCGCTTCCGACACACCGCGACCGGCACAATGCTCTTTGCGCGAAGAAGCCGCTTCTTCGCCTCCGGGGCCGGAGGAGGGCGGCACCTTCCGAAGGCGAACAACCAAGCCGAGCCACACTGGGATTGTGTGCACAGCTTGCAAACTGATAGAAAACAGTACCTTACCACTCTCCTGCGATTTTATTCACGCTAACATTCGAATGCAAGTCGTTTTGGACTACTTTTTTTTTGCTTCTTGCAAAACGCTCTGCAGAGCTCTGTGCACCTCTAGAACACGATAGGAGATGATTTCTGTACTGGCACAGTTTCTCCTTGCGAGACATAGTGGAAAAAGCTTTTTGTTAGCTGTAGGCGACAAAAAACAGTTACGCTAAAGACGAAGGTACGGCGCTCGCCCGAGCTAAGCGCCGGTCATTGGCTTCTTTCGGCAGAAGCCGCGCTTCGGAGCACACCGCGACCGGCACAATGCTCTTTGCGCGAAGAAGCCGCTTCTTCGCCTCCGGGAAACGGAGAGAGCGGCACCTTCCGAAAGGCGAACAACCAAGCCGAGCCACACTGGGATTGTGTGCACAGCTTGCAAACTGATAGAAAACAGTACCTTACCACTCTCCTGCGATTTTATTCACGCTAACATTCGAATGCAAGTCGTTTTGGACTACTTTCTTTTGCTTCTTGCAAAACGCTCTGCAGATCTCTGTGCACCTCTAGAACACGATAGGAGATGATTTCTGTACTGGCACAGTTTCTCCTTGCGAGACATAGTGGAAAAGCTTTTTGTAGCTGTAGGCGACAAGAGACGCTAAAGACGAAGGTACGGCGCTCGCCCGAGCTAAGCGCCGGTCCCTGGCTTCTTTCGGCAAAGCCGCGCTTCCGGCACACACCGCGACCGGCACAATGCTCTTTGCGCGAAGAAGCCGCTTCTTCGCCTCCGGGAAATAAAGAGGCGGCGGCACCTTCCGAAAGGCGAACAACCAAGCCGAGCCACACTGGGATTGTGTGCACAGCTTGCAAACTGATAGAAAACAGTACCTTACCACTCTCCTGCGATTTTATTCACGCTAACATTCGAATGCAAGTCGTTTTGGACTACTTTCTTTTTTCTTCTTGCAAAACGCTCTGCAAAGCTCTGTGCACCTCTAGAACACGATAGGAGATGATTTCTGTACTGGCACAGTTTCTCCTTGCGAGACATAGTGGAAAAAGCTTTTTGTTAGCTGTAGGCGACAAGAGACGCTAAAGACGAAAAAACGGCGCTCGCCCGAGCTAAGCGCCGGTCCTTGGCTTCTTTCGGCAAAGCCGCGCTTCGGCTTTCACACCGCGACCGGCACAATGCTCTTTGCTTTGCGAAGAAGCCGCTTCTTCGCCTCCGGGAACCGGAAGGCGGCACCTTCCGAAGGCGAACAACCAAGCCGAGCCACACTGGGATTGTGTGCACAGCTTGCAAACTGATAGAAAACAGTACCCTACCTTTTTCTCCTGCGATTTTATTCACGCTAACATTCGAATGCAAGTCGTTTTGGACTACTTTCTTTTGCTTCTTGCAAAACGCTCTGCAGAGCTCTGTGCACCTCTAGAACACGATAGGAGATGATTTCTGTACTGGCACAGTTTCTCCTTGCGAGACATAGTGGAAAAGCTTTTTGCTTTAGCTGTAGGCGACAAGAGACGCTAAAGACGAAGGTACGGCGCTCGCCCGAGCTAAGCGCCGGTCCTTGGCTTCTTTCGGCAAAAGCCGCGCAAATTCGCGACCGGCACACCTGCGACCGGCACAATGCTCTTTGCGCGAAGAAGCCGCTTCTTCGCCTCCGGGAGCCGGAGGCGGCACCTTCCGAAGGCGAACAACCAAGCCGAGCCACACTGGGATTGTGTGCACAGCTTGCAAACTGATGAAAAACAGTACCTTACCACTCTCCTGCGATTTTATTCACGCTAACATTCGAATGCAAGTCGTTTTGGACTACTTTCTTTTGCTTCTTGCAAAACGCTCTGCAGAGCTCTGTGCACCTCTAGAACACGATAGGAGATGATTTCTGTACTGGCACAGTTTCTCCTTGCGAGACATAGTGGAAAAAAAAAACTTTTTAGCTGTAGGCGACAACAAGAGACGCTAAAGACGAAGGTACGGCGCTCGCCCGAGCTAAGCGCCGGTCCTTGGCTTCTTTCGGCAGAAGCCGCGCTTCCACACACCGACCGGCACACCGGCACAATGCTCTTTGCGCGAAGCCGCTTCTTCGCCTCCGGGAACCGGAAGGCGGCACCTTCCGAAGGCGAACAACCAAGCCGAGCCACACTGGGATTGTGTGCACAGCTTGCAAACTGATAGAAAACAGTACCTTACCACTCTCCTGCGATTTTATTCACGCTAACATTCGAATGCAAGTCGTTTTGGACTACTTTCTTTTGCTTCTTGCAAAACGCTCTGCAGAGCTCTGTGCACCTCTAGAACACGATAGGAGATGATTTCTGTACTGGCACAGTTTCTCCTTGCGAGACATAGTGGAAAAGCTTTTTGCTTAGCTGTAGGCGACAAGAGACGCTAAAGACGAAGGTACGGCGCTCGCCCCTGCTAAGCGCCGGTCCCTGGCTTCTTTCGGCGAAGCCGCGCTTCAGAACACCGCGACCGGCACCGGCACAATGCTCTTTGCGCGAAGAAGCCGCTTCTTCGCCTCCGGGAGCCGGAGAGGCGGCACCTTCCGAAGGCGAACAACCAAGCCGAGCCACACTGGGATTGTGTGCACAGCTTGCAAACTGATAGAAAACAGTACCTTACCACTCTCCTGCGATTTTATTCACGCTAACATTCGAATGCAAGTCGTTTTGGACTACTTTCTTTTTTTGCTTCTTGCAAAACGCTCTGCAGAGCTCTGTGCACCTCTAGAACACGATAGGAGATGATTTCTGTACTGGCACAGTTTCTCCTTGCGAGACATAGTGGAAAAAAAAAAAATTGCTTGTAGCTGTAGGCGACAAGAGACGCTAAAGACGAAGGTACGGCGCTCGCCCGAGCTAAGCGCCGGTCCCTGGCTTCTTTCGGCAGAAGCCGCGCTTCGGAACACACCGCGACCGGCACAATGCTCTTTGCGCGAAGCCTTTTGCGCGCTTCTTCGCCTCCGGGGCCGGAGAGGCGGCACCTTCGAAAGGCGAACAACCAAGCCGAGCCACACTGGGATTGTGTGCACAGCTTGCAAACTGATAGAAAACAGTACCTTACCACTCTCCTGCGATTTTATTCACGCTAACATTCGAATGCAAGTCGTTTTGGACTACTTTCTTTTTGCTTCTTGCAAAACGCTCTGCAGACTCTGTGCACCTCTAGAACACGATAGGAGATGATTTCTGTACTGGCACAGTTTCTCCTTGCGAGACATAGTGGAAAAGCTTTTGCAGCTGTAGGCGACAAGAGACGCTAAAGACGAAGGTACGGCGCTCGCCCGAGCTAAGCGCCGGTCCTTGGCTTCTTTTTCGGCAGAAGCCGCGCTTCGGAACACACCGCGACCGGCACAATGCTCTTTTGCGCGAAGAAGCCGCTTCTTCGCCTCCGGGGGAGCCGGAGAGGCGGCACCTTCCGAAAAAGGCGGCGAACAACCAAGCCGAGCCACACTGGGATTGTGTGCACAGCTTGCAAACTGATAGAAAACAGTACCTTACCACTCTCCTGCGATTTTATTCACGCTAACATTCCAATGCAAGTCGTTTTGGACTACTTTCTTTTGCTTCTTGCAAAACGCTCTGCAGAGCTCTGTGCACCTCTAGAACACGATAGGAGATGATTTCTGTACTGGCACAGTTTCTCCTTGCGAGACATAGTGGAAAAGCTTTTTGCTTAGCTGTAGGCGACAAGAGACGCTAAAGACGAAGGTACGGCGCTCGCCCGAGCTAAGCGCCGGTCCTGGCTTCTTTCGGCAGAAGCCGCGCTTCGAACACACCGCGACCGGCACAATGCTCTTTGCGCGAAGAAGCCGCTTTCTTCGCCTCCGGGAGCCGGAGGGGCGGCACCTTCCGAAGGCGAACAACCAAGCCGAGCCACACTGGGATTGTGTGCACAGCTTGCAAACTGATAGAAAACAGTACCTTACCACTCTCCTGCGATTTTATTCACGCTAACATTCGAATGCAAGTCGTTTTGGACTACTTTCTTTTGCTTCTTGCAAAACGCTCTGCAGAGCTCTGTGCACCTCTAGAACACGATAGGAGATGATTTCTGTACTGGCACAGTTTCTCCTTGCGAGACATAGTGGAAAAAAATTTTTGTAGCTGTAGGCGACAAGAGACGCTAAAGACGAAGGTACGGCGCTCGCCCGAGCTAAGCGCCGGTCCTTGGCTTCTTTCGGCAAAGCCGCGCTTCGGACACACCGCGACCGGCACAATGCTCTTTGCGCGAAGAAGCCGCTTCTTCGCCTCCGGGAACCGGAGGCGGCACCTTCCGAAGGCGAACAACCAAGCCGAGCCACACTGGGATTGTGTGCACAGCTTGCAAACTGATAGAAAACAGTACCTTACCACTCTCCTGCGATTTTATTCACGCTAACATTCGAATGCAAGTCGTTTTGGACTACTTTCTTTTGCTTCTTGCAAAACGCTCTGCAGAGCTCTGTGCACCTCTAGAACACGATAGGAGATGATTTCTGTACTGGCACAGTTTCTCCTTGCGAGACATAGTGGAAAAAACTTTTTGTTAGCTGTAGGCGACAAGAGACGCTAAAGACGAAGGTACGGCGCTCGCCCGAGCTAAGCGCCGGTCCCTGGCTTCTTTCGGCAAGCCGCCGCGCTTCGGACACACCGCGACCGGCACAATGCTCTTTGCGCGAAGAAGCCGCTTCTTCGCCTCCGGGGCCGGAGGGCGGCACCTTCCGAAGGCGAACAACCAAGCCGAGCCACACTGGGATTGTGTGCACAGCTTGCAAACTGATAGAAAACAGTACCTTACCACTCTCCTGCGATATTATTCACGCTAACATTCGAATGCAAGTCGTTTTGGACTACTTTCTTTTGCTTCTTGCAAAACGCTCTGCAGAGCTCTGTGCACCTCTAGAACACGATAGGAGATGATTTCTGTACTGGCACAGTTTCTCCTTGCGAGACATAGTGGAAAAGCTTTTTGCTTAGCTGTAGGCGACAAGAGACGCTAAAGACGAAGGTACGGCGCTCGCCCGAGCTAAGCGCCGGTCCCTGGCTTCTTTCGGCAGAAGCCGCGCTTCGGAGCACACCGCGACCGGCACAATGCTCTTTGCGCGAAGAAGCCGCTTCTTCGCCTCCGGGAGCCGGAGAGAGCGGCACCTTCCGAAAGGCGAACAACCAAGCCGAGCCACACTGGGATTGTGTGCACAGCTTGCAAACTGATAGAAAACAGTACCTTACCACTCTCCTGCGATTTTATTCACGCTAACATTCAAATGCAAGTCGTTTTGGACTACTTTCTTTTTTTTTCTTGCAAAACTCTCTGCAGAGCTCTGTGCACCTCTAGAACACGATAGGAGATGATTTCTGTACTGGCACAGTTTCTCCTTGCGAGACATAGTGGAAAAGCTTTTTGCTTAGCTGTAGGCGACAAGAGACGCTAAAGACGAAGGTACGGCGCTCGCCCGAGCTAAGCGCCGGTCCCTGGCTTCTTTCGGCAAAAGCCGCGCTTCGGAGCACACCGCGACCGGCACAATGCTCTTTGCGGCACAATGCTCTTTGCGCGAAAAGCCGCTTCTTCGCCTCCGGGAGCCGGAGAGAGCGGCACCTTCCGAAAGGCGAACAACCAAGCCGAGCCACACTGGGATTGTGTGCACAGCTTGCAAACTGATAGAAAACAGTACCTTACCACTCTCCTGCGATTTTATTCACGCTAACATTCGAATGCAAGTCGTTTTGGACTACTTTCTTTTGCTTCTTGCAAAACGCTCTGCAGAGCTCTGTGCACCTCTAGAACACGATAGGAGATGATTTCTGTACTGGCACAGTTTCTCCTTGCGAGACATAGTGGAAAAGCTTTTTTCTTAGCTGTAGGCGACAAGAGACGCTAAAGACGAAGGTACGGCGCTCGCCCGAGCTAAGCGCCGGTCCCTGGCTTCTTTCGGCAGAAGCCGCGCTTCGGAGCACACCGCGACCGGCACAATGCTCTTTGCGCGAAGAAGCCGCTTCTTCGCCTCCGGGAGCCGGAGGCGGCGGCACCTTCCGAAAAAAACGAACAACCAAGCCGAGCCACACTGGGATTGTGTGCACAGCTTGCAAACTGATAGAAAACAGTACCTTACCACTCTCCTGCGATTTTATTCACGCTAACATTCAATGCAAGTCGTTTTTGGACTACTTTCTTTTGCTTCTTGCAAAACGCTCTGCAGAGCTCTGTGCACCTCTAGAACACGATAGGAGATGATTTCTGTACTGGCACAGTTTCTCCTTGCGAGACATAGTGGAAAAAGCTTTTTGCTTAGCTGTAGGCGACAAGAGACGCTAAAGACGAAGGTACGGCGCTCGCCCGAGCTAAGCGCCGGTCCCTGGCTTCTTTCGGCAGAAGCCGCGCTTCGGCGACTCAGCACACCGCGACCGGCACAATGCTCTTTGCGCGAAGAAGCGCTTTCTTCGCCTCCGGGAGCCGGAAGGCGGCACCTTCCGAAAGGCGAACAACCAAGCCGAGCCACACTGGGATTGTGTGCACAGCTTGCAAACTGATAGAAAACAGTACCTTACCACTCTCCTGCGATTTTATTCACGCTAACATTCGAATGCAAGTCGTTTTGGACTACTTTCTTTTGCTTCTTGCAAAACGCTCTGCAGAGCTCTGTGCACCTCTAGAACACGATAGGAGATGATTTCTGTACTGGCACAGTTTCTCCTTGCGAGACATAGTGGAAAAGCTTTTAGCTTAGCTGTAGGCGACAAGAGACGCTAAAGACGAAGGTACGGCGCTCGCCCGAGCTAAGCGCCGGTCCTTGGCTTCTTTCGGCAGCGCGCGCTCGAACACACCGCGACCGGCACAATGCTCTTTGCTCTTTGCGCGAAGCGCTTCTTCTTCGCCTCCGGGGAGGAAGGCGGCACCTTCCGAAGGCGAACAACCAAGCCGAGCCACACTGGGATTGTGTGCACAGCTTGCAAACTGATAGAAAACAGTACCTTACCACTCTCCTGCGATTTTATTCACGCTAACATTCGAATGCAAGTCGTTTTGGACTACTTTCTTTTGCTTCTTGCAAAACGCTCTGCAGAGCTCTGTGCACCTCTAGAACACGATAGGAGATGATTTCTGTACTGGCACAGTTTCTCCTTGCGAGACATAGTGGAAAAGCTTTTTTTTAGCTGTAGGCGACAAGACAACGCTAAAGACGAAAGGAAAGGTACGGCGCTCGCCCGAGCTAAGCGCCGGTCCCTGGCTTCTTTCGGCAGAAGCCGCGCTTCGGAACACACCGCGACCGGCACAATGCTCTTTGCGCGAACTTTGAAGCCGCTTCTTCGCCTCCGGGGCCGGAGAGGCGGCACCTTCGAAGGCGAACAACCAAGCCGAGCCACACTGGGATTGTGTGCACAGCTTGCAACTGATAGAAAACAGTACCTTACCACTCTCCTGCGATTTTATTCACGCTAACATTCGAATGCAAGTCGTTTTGGACTACTTTCTTTTGCTTCTTGCAAAACGCTCTGCAGAACTCTGTGCACCTCTAGAACACGATAGGAGATGATTTCTGTACTGGCACAGTTTCTCCTTGCGAGACATAGTGGAAAAAGCTTTTTGCTTAGCTGTAGGCGACAAGAGACGCTAAAGACGAAGGTACGGCGCTCGCCCGAGCTAAGCGCCGGTCCCTGGCTTCTTTCGGCAGAAGCCGCGCTTCGGACCGCGACCGGCACCGCGACCGGCACAATGCTCTTTGCGCGAAGAAGCCGCTTCTTCGCCTCCGGGAACCGGAGGCGGCGGCACCTTCCGAAAAAACGAACAACCAAAGCCCGAGCCACACTGGGATTGTGTGCACAGCTTGCAAACTGATAGAAAACAGTACCTTACCACTCTCCTGCGATTTTATTCACGCTAACATTCGAATGCAAGTCGTTTTGGACTACTTTCTTTTGCTTCTTGCAAAACGCTCTGCAGAGCTCTGTGCACCTCTAGAACACGATAGGAGATGATTTCTGTACTGGCACAGTTTCTCCTTGCGAGACATAGTGGAAAAAAAAACTTTTCTAGCTGTAGGCGACAAGAGACGCTAAAGACGAAGGTACGGCGCTCGCCCGAGCTAAGCGCCGGTCCTTGGCTTCTTTCGGCAGAAGCCGCGCTTCGGAGCACCCCGCGACCGGCACAATGCTCTTTGCGCGAAGAAGCCGCTTCTTCGCCTCCGGGAACCCGGAAGGCGGCACCTTCCGAAAGGCGAACAACCAAGCCGAGCCACACTGGGATTGTGTGCACAGCTTGCAAACTGATAGAAAACAGTACCTTACCACTCTCCTGCGATTTTATTCACGCTAACATTCGAATGCAAGTCGTTTTGGACTACTTTCTTTTGCTTCTTGCAAAACGCTCTGCAGAGCTCTGTGCACCTCTAGAACACGATAGGAGATGATTTCTGTACTGGTAGGCGACAAGAGACGCTAAAGACGAAGGTACGGCGCTCGCCCGAGCTAAGCGCCGGTCCCTGGCTTCTTTCGGCAGAAGCCGCGCTTCGGAGCACACCGCGACCGGCACAATGCTCTTTGCGCACAATGCTCTTTGCGCGAAAATTGCCGCTTCTTCGCCTCCGGGAGCCGGAGGGCGGCACCTTCCGAAAGGCGAACAACCAAGCCGAGCCACACTGGGATTGTGTGCACAGCTTGCAAACTGATAGAAAACAGTACCTTACCACTCTCCTGCGATTTTATTCACGCTAACATTCGAATGCAAGTCGTTTTTTGGACTACTTCTTTTGCTTCTTGCAAAACGCTCTGCAGAGCTCTGTGCACCTCTAGAACACGATAGGAGATGATTTCTGTACTGGCACAGTTTCTCCTTGCGAGACATAGTGGAAAAAGCTTTTTGTAGCTGCTGTAGGCGACAAGAGACGCTAAAGACGAAGGTACGGCGCTCGCCCGAGCTAAGCGCCGGTCCTTGGCTTCTTTCGGCAGAAGCCGCGCTTCACAAACCTGCACACACCGCGACCGGCACAATGCTCTTTGCGCGAAGAAGCCGCTTCTTCGCCTCCGGGGAACCGGAAAGGCGGCACCTTCCGAAAAAAATCAACCAAGCCGAGCCACACTGGGATTGTGTGCACAGCTTGCAAACTGATAGAAAACAGTACCTTACCTCTCTCCTGCGATTTTATTCACGCTAACATTCGAATGCAAGTCGTTTTGGACTACTTTCTTTTTGCTTCTTGCAAAACGCTCTGCAGAGCTCTGTGCACCTCTAGAACACGATAGGAGATGATTTTTCTTACTGGCACAGTTTCTCCTTGCGAGACATAGTGGAAAAAGCTTTTTTCTTAGCTGTAGGCGACAAGAGACGCTAAAGACGAAGGTACGCGCTCGCCGCCCGAGCTAAGCGCCGGTCCCTGGCTTCTTTCGGCTTCTTTCGGCAGAAGCCGCGCTTCATGGAGCACACCGCGACCGGCACAATGCTCTTTGCGCGAAGAAGCCGCTTCTTCGCCTCCGGGAACCGGAGGCGGGCACCTTCCGAAGGCGAACAACCAAGCCCGAGCCACACTGGGATTGTGTGCACAGCTTGCAAACTGATAGAAAACAGTACCTTACCACTCTCCTGCGATTTTATTCACGCTAACATTCAAATGCAAGTCGTTTTGGACTACTTTCTTTTGCTTCTTGCAAAACGCTCTGCAGAACTCTGTGCACCTCTAGAACACGATAGGAGATGATTTCTGTACTGGCACAGTTTCTCCTTGCGAGACATAGTGGAAAAGCTTTTTTTAGGCTGGGCGACAAGAGACGCTAAAAACGAAGGTACGGCGCTCGCCCGAGCTAAGCGCCGGTCCCTGGCTTCTTTCGGCAGAAGCCGCGCTTCAAAACACACCGCGACCGGCACAATGCTCTTTGCGCGAATGAAGCCGCTTCTTCGCCTCCGGGAACCGGAGGGCGGCACCTTCCGAAGGCGAACAACCAAGCCGAGCCACACTGGGATTGTGTGCACAGCTTGCAAACTGATAGAAAACAGTACCTTACCACTCTCCTGCGATTTTATTCACGCTAACATTCGAATGCAAGTCGTTTTGGACTACTTTCTTTTGCTTCTTGCAAAACGCTCTGCAAACTCTGTGCACCTCTAGAACACGATAGGAGATGATTTCTGTACTGGCACAGTTTCTCCTTGCGAGACATAGTGGAAAAGCTTTTTGCTTAGCTGTAGGCGACAAGAGACGCTAAAGACGAAGGTACGGCGCTCGCCCGAGCTAAGCGCCGGTCCCTGGCTTCTTTCGGCAGAAGCCGCGCTTCGCAGCACACCGCGACCGGCACAATGCTCTTTGCGCGAAGAAGCCGCTTCTTCGCCTCCGGGAGCCGGAAGGCGGCACCTTCCGAAAAAATTTACGAACAACCAAGCCGAGCCACACTGGGATTGTGTGCACAGCTTGCAAACTGATAGAAAACAGTACCTTACCACTCTCCTGCGATTTTATTCACGCTAACATTCGAATGCAAGTCGTTTTGGACTACTTTCTTTTGCTTCTTGCAAAACGCTCTGCAGAACTCTGTGCACCTCTAGAACACGATAGGAGATGATTTCTGTACTGGCACAGTTTCTCCTTGCGAGACATAGTGGAAAAAGCTTTTTGCTTAGCTGTAGGCGACAAGAGACGCTAAAAAAACGAAGGTACGGCGCTCGCCCGAGCTAAAGCGCCGGTCCTTGGCTTCTTTCGGCAGAAGCCGCGCTTCGACACACCGCGACCGGCACAATGCTCTTTGCGCGAAGAAGCCGCTTCTTCGCCTCCGGGGCCGGAAGGCGGCGGCACCTTCCGAAAGGCGAACAACCAAGCCGAGCCACACTGGGATTGTGTGCACAGCTTGCAAACTGATAGAAAACAGTACCTACCACCACTCTCCTGCGATTTTATTCACGCTAACATTCGAATGCAAGTCGTTTTGGACTACTTTCTTTTGCTTCTTGCAAAACGCTCTGCAGAAACTCTGTGCACCTCTAGAACACGATAGGAGATGATTTCTGTACTGGCACAGTTTCTCCTTGCGAGACATAGTGGAAAAGCTTTTTGTAGCTGTAGGCGACAAGAGACGCTAAAGACGAAGGTACGGCGCTCGCCCGAGCTAAGCGCCGGTCCTGGCTTCTTTCGGCAGAAGCCGCGCTTCGGGCACACCGCGACCGGCACAATGCTCTTTGCGCGGCAAATGCCTTTTCTTCGCCTCCGGGGACGGGGAGGCGGCACCTTCCGAAGGCGAACAACCAGCCGAGCCACACTGGGATTGTGTGCACAGCTTGCAAACTGATAGAAAACAGTACCTTACCACTCTCCTGCGATTTTATTCACGCTAACATTCGAATGCAAGTCGTTTTGGACTACTTTCTTTTGCTTCTTGCAAAACGCTCTGCAGAGCTCTGTGCACCTCTAGAACACGATAGGAGATGATTTCTGTACTGGCACAGTTTCTCCTTGCGAGACATAGTGGAAAAAACTTTTTGTTAGCTGTAGGCGACAAGAGACGCTAAAGACGAAGGTACGGCGCTCGCCCGAGCTAAGCGCCGGTCCCTGGCTTCTTTCGGCCCAGAAGCCGCGCTTCACAACACACCGCGACCGGCACAATGCTCTTTGCGCGAAGAAGCCGCTTCTTCGCCTCCGGGAGCCGGAGAGGCGGCACCTTCCGAAAACGAACAACCAAGCCGAGCCACACTGGGATTGTGTGCACAGCTTGCAAACTGATAGAAAACAGTACCTTACCTCTCTCCTGCGATTTTATTCACGCTAACATTCGAATGCAAGTCGTTTTGGACTACTTTCTTTTTTTGCTTCTTGCAAAACGCTCTGCAGAGCTCTGTGCACCTCTAGAACACGATAGGAGATGATTTCTGTACTGGCACAGTTTCTCCTTGCGAGACATAGTGGAAAAAAAAGCTTTTAGACAAGACAAAGGCGACAAAGACGCTAAAGACGAAGGTACGGCGCTCGCCCGAGCTAAGCGCCGGTCCCTGGCTTCTTTCGGCAGAAGCCGCGCTTCGGAGCACACCGCGACCGGCACAATGCTCTTTGCGCGAAGAAGCCGCTTCTTCGCCTCCGGGAGCCGGAGAGAGCGGCACCTTCCGAAATGCGAACAACCAAGCCGAGCCACACTGGGATTGTGTGCACAGCTTGCAAACTGATAGAAAACAGTACCTTACCACTCTCCTGCGATTTTATTCACGCTAACATTCACATTCAAATTAGTCGTTTTGGACTACTTTCTTTTGCTTCTTGCAAAACGCTCTGCAGAGCTCTGTGCACCTCTAGAACACGATAGGAGATGATTTCTGTACTGGCACAGTTTCTCCTTGCGAGACATAGTGGAAAAGCTTTTTGCTTAGCTGTAGGCGACAAGAGACGCTAAAGACGAAGGTACGGCGCTCGCCCGAGCTAAGCGCCGGTCCCTGGCTTCTTTCGGCAGAAGCCGCGCTTCGGAACACACCGCGACCGGCACAATGCTCTTTGCGCGAAGAAGCCGCTTTCTTCGCCTCCGGGAAGCCGAGAGGCGGCACCTTCCGAAGGCGAACAACCAAGCCGAGCCACACTGGGATTGTGTGCACAGCTTGCAAACTGATAGAAAACAGTACCTTACCACTCTCCTGCGATTTTATTCACGCTAACATTCGAATGCAAGTCGTTTTGGACTACTTTCTTTTGCTTCTTGCAAAACGCTCTGCAGAGCTCTGTGCACCTCTAGAACACGATATGATGATTTCTGTACTGGCACAGTTTCTCCTTGCGAGACATAGTGGAAAAAAAAAAATTTAGCTGTAGGCGACAAGAGACGCTAAAGACGAAGGTACGGCGCTCGCCCGAGCTAAGCGCCGGTCCCTGGCTTCTTTCGGCAGAAGCCGCGCTTTGGAGCACACCGCGACCGGCACAATGCTCTTTGCGCGAAGAAGCCGCTTCTTCGCCTCCGGGAGCCGGAGAGAGCGGCACCTTCCGAAAGGCGAACAACCAAGCCGAGCCACACTGGGATTGTGTGCACAGCTTGCAAACTGATAGAAAACAGTACCTTACCACTCTCCTGCGATTTTATTCACGCTAACATTCGAATGCAAGTCGTTTTGGACTACTTTCTTTTTTTTTTCTTGCAAAAAAACGCTCTGCAGAGCTCTGTGCACCTCTAGAACACGATAGGAGATGATTTCTGTACTGGCACAGTTTCTCCTTGAGACATAGTGGAAAAGCTTTTTTTTAGCTGTAGGCGACAAGAGACGCTAAAAGACGAAGGTACGGCGCTCGCCCGAGCTAAGCGCCGGTCCCTGGCTTCTTTCGGCAGAAGCCGCGCTTCAAATTTGCACACCGCGACCGGCACAATGCTCTTTGCGCGAAGAAGCCGCTTCTTCGCCTCCGGGGCCGGAGAGGCGGCACCTTCCGAAGGCGAACAACCAAGCCGAGCCACACTGGGATTGTGTGCACAGCTTGCAAACTGATAAAAAAACAGTACCTTACCACTCTCCTGCGATTTTATTCACGCTAACATTCGAATGCAAGTCGTTTTGGACTACTTTCTTTTTGCTTCTTGCAAAACGCTCTGCAGAGCTCTGTGCACCTCTAGAACACGATAGGAGATGATTTCTGTACTGGCACAGTTTCTCCTTGCGAGACATAGTGGAAAAGCTTTTTGCTTAGCTGTAGGCGACAAGAGACGCTAAAGACGAAGGTACGGCGCTCGCCCGAGCTAAGCGCCGGTCCTGGCTTCTTTCGGCGAAGCCGCGCTTCGAACACACCGCGACCGGCACAATGCTCTTTGCGCGAAGAAGCCGCTTCTTCGCCTCCGGGAGCCGGAGGGCGGCACCTTCCGAAAAGGCGAACAACCAAGCCGAGCCACACTGGGATTGTGTGCACAGCTTGCAAACTGATAGAAAACAGTACCTTACCACTCTCCTGCGATTTTATTCACGCTAACATTCGAATGCAAGTCGTTTTGGACTACTTTCTTTTTTGCTTCTTGCAAAACGCTCTGCAGAGCTCTGTGCACCTCTAGAACACGATAGGAGATGATTTCTGTACTGGCACAGTTTCTCCTTGCGAGACATAGTGGAAAAGCTTTTTGCTTAGCTGTAGGCGACAAGAGACGCTAAAGACGAAGGTACGGCGCTCGCCCGAGCTAAGCGCCGGTCCCTGGCTTCTTTCGGCAGAAGCCGCGCTTCGGAGCACACCGCGACCGGCACAATGCTCTTTGCGCGAAGAAGCGCTTCTTCGCCTCCGGGGCCGGAGGCGGCACCTTCCGAAAAAGGCGAACAACCAAGCCGAGCCACACTGGGATTGTGTGCACAGCTTGCAAACTGATAGAAAACAGTACCTTACCACTCTCCTGCGATTTTATTCACGCTAACATTCGAATGCAAGTCGTTTTGGACTACTTTCTTTTGCTTCTTGCAAAACGCTCTGCAGAGCTCTGTGCACCTCTAGAACACGATAGGAGATGATTTCTGTACTGGCACAGTTTCTCCTTGCGAGACATAGTGGAAAAGCTTTTTGGTTAGATGTAGGCGACAAGAGACGCTAAAGACGAAGGTACGGCGCTCGCCCGAGCTAAGCGCCGGTCCTTGGCTTCTTTCGGCAGAAGCCGCGCTTCGGAGCACACCGCGACCGGCACAATGCTCTTTGCGCGAAAAAGCCGCTTCTTCGCCTCCGGGAACCTCCGGGAGGAGGCGGCACCTTCGAAAAGGCGAACAACCAAGCCGAGCCACACTGGGATTGTGTGCACAGCTTGCAAACTGATAGAAAACAGTACCTTACCACTCTCCTGCGATTTTATTCACGCTAACATTCGAATGCAAGTCGTTTTGGACTACTTTCTTTTGCTTCTTGCAAAACGCTCTGCAGAGCTCTGTGCACCTCTAGAACACGATAGGAGATGATTTCTGTACTGGCACAGTTTCTCCTTGCGAGACATAGTGGAAAAGTTTTTGCTTAGCTGTAGGCGACAAGAGACGCTAAAGACGAAGGTACGGCGCTCGCCCGAGCTAAGCGCCGGTCCCTGGCTTCTTTCGGCAGAAGCCGCGCTTCGGAGAACACCGCGACCGGCACAATGCTCTTTGCGCGAAGAAGCCGCTTCTTCGCCTCCGGGGAGCCGGAGAGAGCGGCACCTTCCGAAATGCGAACAACCAAGCCGAGCCACACTGGGATTGTGTGCACAGATTGCAAACTGATAGAAAACAGTACCTTACCACTCTCCTGCGATTTTATTCACGCTAACATTCGAATGCAAGTCGTTTTGGACTACTTTCTTTTGCTTCTTGCAAAACGCTCTGCAGAGCTCTGTGCACCTCTAGAACACGATAGGAGATGATTTCTGTACTGGCACAGTTTCTCCTTGCGAGACATAGTGGAAAAGCTTTTTGCTGTAGGCGACACAAGAGACGCTAAAGACGAAGGTACGGGCGCTCGCCCGAGCTAAGCGCCGGTCCTGGCTTCTTTCGGCGAAAGCCGCGCGCTCCCGGCACACACCGCGACCGGCACAATGCTCTTTGCGCGAAGAAGCCGCTTCTTCGCCTCCGGGAACCGGAGAGCGGCACCTTCCGAAAGACGAACAACCAAGCCGAGCCACACTGGGATTGTGTGCACAGCTTGCAAACTGATAGAAAACAGTACCTTACCACTCTCCTGCGATTTTATTCACGCTAACATTCGAATGCAAGTCGTTTTGGACTACTTTCTTTTGCTTCTTGCAAAACGCTCTGCAGAGCTCTGTGCACCTCTAGAACACGATAGGAGATGATTTCTGTACTGGCACAGTTTCTCCTTGCGAGACATAGTGGAAAAGCTTTTTGCGTAGCTGTAGGCGACAAGAGACGCTAAAGACGAAGGTACGGCGCTCGCCCGAGCTAAGCGCCGGTCCCTGGCTTCTTTCGGCAGAAGCCGCGCTTCGGAGCACACCGCGACCGGCACAATGCTCTTTGCGCGAAGAAGCCGCTTCTTCGCCTCCGGGGCCGGAGGAGAGGCGGCACCTTCCGAAGGCGAACAACCAAGCCGAGCCACACTGGGATTGTGTGCACAGCTTGCAAACTGATAGAAAACAGTACCTTACCACTCTCCTGCGATTTTATTCACGCTAACATTCGAATGCAAGTCGTTTTGGACTACTTTCTTTTGCTTCTTGCCAAACGCTCTGCAGAGCTCTGTGCACCTCTAGAACACGATAGGAGATGATTTCTGTACTGGCACAGTTTCTCCTTGCGAGACATAGTGGAAAAGCTTTTTGCTTAGCTGTAGGCGACAAGAGACGCTAAAGACGAAGGTACGGCGCTCGCCCGAGCTAAGCGCCGGTCCCTGGCTTCTTTCGGCAGAAGCCGCGCTTCGGAGCACACCGCGACCGGCACAATGCTCTTTGCGCGAAGAAGCCGCTTCTTCGCCTCCGGGAGCCGGAGAGAGCGGCACCTTCCGAAAGGCGAACAACCAAGCCGAGCCACACTGGGATTGTGTGCACAGCTTGCAAACTGATAGAAAACAGTACCTTACCACTCTCCTGCGATTTTATTCACGCTAACATTCGAATGCAAGTCGTTTTGGACTACTTTCTTTTGCTTCTTGCAAAACGCTCTGCAGAGCTCTGTGCACCTCTAGAACACGATAGGAGATGATTTCTGTACTGGCACAGTTTCTCCTTGCGAGACATAGTGGAAAAGCTTTTGCTTAGCTGTAGGCGACAAGAGACGCTAAAGACGAAGGTACGGCGCTCGCCCGAGCTAAGCGCCGGTCCCTTGCTTCTTTCGGCAGAAGCCGCGCTTCGGAGCACACCGCGACCGGCACAATGCTCTTTGCGCGAAGAAGCCGCTTCTTCGCCTCCGGGAGCCGGAGAGAGCGGCACCTTCCGAAGGCGAACAACCAAGCCGAGCCACACTGGGATTGTGTGCACAGCTTGCAAACTGATAGAAAACAGTACCTTACCACTCTCCTGCGATTTTATTCACGCTAACATTCGAATGCAAGTCGTTTTGGACTACTTTCTTTTGCTTCTTGCAAAACGCTCTGCAGAACTCTGTGCACCTCTAGAACACGATAGGAGATGATTTCTGTACTGGCACAGTTTCTCCTTGCGAGACATAGTGGAAAAGCTTTTTGCTTAGCTGTAGGCGACAAGAGACGCTAAAGACGAAGGTACGGCGCTCGCCCGAGCTAAGCGCCGGTCCCTGGCTTCTTTCGGCAGAAGCCGCGCTTCGTAGCACACCGCGACCGGCACAATGCTCTTTGCGCGAAGAAGCCGCTTCTTCGCCTCCGGGAGCCGGAGGGCGGCACCCTTCCGAAGGCGAACAACCAAGCCGAGCCACACTGGGATTGTGTGCACAGCTTGCAAACTGATAGAAAACAGTACCTTACCACTCTCCTGCGATTTTATTCACGCTAACATTCGAATGCAAGTCGTTTTGGACTACTTTCTTTTGCTTCTTGCAAAACGCTCTGCAGAGCTCTGTGCACCTCTAGAACACGATAGGAGATGATTTCTGTACTGGCACAGTTTCTCCTTGCGAGACATAGTGGAAAAAAAGTTTTGTAGCTGTAGGCGACAAGAGACGCTAAAGACGAAGGTACGGCGCTCGCCCGAGCTAAGCGCCGGTCCCTGGCTTCTTTCGGCGGAAGCCGCGCTTCGGCACACACACCGCGACCGGCACAATGCTCTTTGCGCGAAGAAGCCGCTTCTTCGCCTCCGGGAACCGGAGAGGCGGCACCTTCCGAAAAAACCGAACAACCAAGCCGAGCCACACTGGGATTGTGTGCACAGCTTGCAAACTGATAGAAAACAGTACCTTACCACTCTCCTGCGATTTTATTCACGCTAACATTCGAATGCAAGTCTTTTTGGACTACTTTCTTTTGCTTCTTGCAAAACGCTCTGCAGAGCTCCGTGCACCTCTAGAACACGATAGGAGATGATTTCTGTACTGGCACAGTTTCTCCTTGCGAGACATAGTGGAAAAAAACTTTTTGCTTAGCTGTAGGCGACAAGAGACGCTAAAGACGAAGGTACGGCGCTCGCCCGAGCTAAGCGCCGGTCCTTGGCTTCTTTCGGCAAGAAGCCGCGCTTCACACCGCGACCGGCACACCTGACCCGGCACAATGCTCTTTGCGCGAAGAAGCCGCTTCTTCGCCTCCGGGAGACCGGAGGCGGCGGCACCTTCCGAAGGCGAACAACCAAGCCGAGCCACACTGGGATTGTGTGCACAGCTTGCAAACTGATAGAAAACAGTACCTTACCACTCTCCTGCGATTTTATTCACGCTAACATTCGAATGCAAGTCGTTTTGGACTACTTTCTTTTTTTTCTTGCAAAACGCTCTGCAGAACTCTGTGCACCTCTAGAACACGATAGGAGATGATTTCTGTACTGGCACAGTTTCTCCTTGCGAGACATAGTGGAAAAGCTTTTTTAGCAGCTGTAGGCGACAAGAGACGCTAAAGACGAAGGTACGGCGCTCGCCCGAGCTAAGCGCCGGTCCCTGGCTTCTTTCGGCAAGAAGCCGCGCTTCGAGCACACCACACCCGCGACCGGCACAATGCTCTTTGCGCGAAGAAGCCGCTTCTTCGCCTCCGGGGAAAAAAAGAGGCGGCACCTTCCGAAAAACGAACAACCAAGCCGAGCCACACTGGGATTGTGTGCACAGCTTGCAAACTGATAGAAAACAGTACCTTACCACTCTCCTGCGATTTTATTCACGCTAACATTCGAATGCAAGTCGTTTTGGACTACTTTCTTTTGCTTCTTGCAAAACGCTCTGCAGAGCTCTGTGCACCTCTAGAACACGATAGGAGATGATTTCTGTACTGGCACAGTTTCTCCTTGCGAGACATAGTGGAAAAGCTTTTTGCTTAGCTGTAGGCGACAAGAGACGCTAAAGACGAAGGTACGGCGCTCGCCCGAGCTAAGCGCCGGTCCTTGGCTTCTTTCGGCAGAAGCCGCGCCGCGCCGGAACACACCGCGACCGGCACAATGCTCTTTGCGCGAAGAAGCCGCTTCTTCGCCTCCGGGAGCCGGAGGGCGGCACCTTCCGAAGGCGAACAACCAAGCCGAGCCACACTGGGATTGTGTGCACAGCTTGCAAACTGATAGAAAACAGTACCTTACCACTCTCCTGCGATTTTATTCACGCTAACATTCGAATGCAAGTCGTTTTGGACTACTTTCTTTTGCTTCTTGCAAAACGCTCTGCAGACTCTGTGCCTCTAGAACATGTTAGGAGATGATTTCTGTACTGGCACAGTTTCTCCTTGCGAGACATAGTGGAAAAGCTTTTTGCTTAGATGTAGGCGACAAGAGACGCTAAAGACGAAGGTACGGCGCTCGCCCGAGCTAAGCGCCGGTCCTTGGCTTCTTTCGGCAGAAGCCGCGCTTCGGAGCACCCTGCGACCGGCACAATGCTCTTTGCGCGAAGAAGCCGCTTCTTCGCCTCCGGGAACCGGAGAGAGCGGCACCTTCCGAAAGGCGAACAACCAAGCCGAGCCACACTGGGATTGTGTGCACAGCTTGCAAACTGATAGAAAACAGTACCTTACCACTCTCCTGCGATTTTATTCACGCTAACATTCGAATGCAAGTCGTTTTGGACTACTTTCTTTTGCTTCTTGCAAAACGCTCTGCAGATCTCTGTGCACCTCTAGAACACGATAGGAGATGATTTCTGTACTGGCACAGTTTCTCCTTGCGAGACATAGTGGAAAAGCTTTTTTCTTAGCTGTAGGCGACAAGAGACGCTAAAGACGAAGGTACGGCGCTCGCCCGAGCTAAGCGCCGGTCCCTGGCTTCTTTCGGCAGAAGCCGCGCTTCGGAGCACACCGCGACCGGCACACATGCTCTTTTTGCGCGAAGAAGCCGCTTCTTCGCCTCCGGGAACCGGAGAGGCGGCACCTTCCGAAAAATTTTCAAACCAAGCCGAGCCACACTGGGATTGTGTGCACAGCTTGCAAACTGATAGAAAACAGTACCTTACCACTCTCCTGCGATTTTATTCACGCTAACATTCGAATGCAAGTCGTTTTGGACTACTTTCTTTTGCTTCTTGCAAAACGCTCTGCAGAGCTCCGTGCACCTCTAGAACACGATAGGAGATGATTTCTGTACTGGCACAGTTTCTCCTTGCGAGACATAGTGGAAAAGCTTTTTGCTTAGCTGTAGGCGACAAGAGACGCTAAAGACGAAGGTACGGCGCTCGCCCGAGCTAAAAGCGCCGGTCCTTGGCTTCTTTCGGCAAGCCGCGGTTGCCGCGCTTGGAGCACACCGCGACCGGCACAATGCTCTTTGCGCGAAGAAGCCGCTTCTTCGCCTCCGGGAACCGGAGAGAGCGGCACCTTCCGAAAGGCGAACAACCAAGCCGAGCCACACTGGGATTGTGTGCACAGCTTGCAAACTGATAGAAAACAGTACCTTACCACTCTCCTGCGATTTTATTCACGCTAACATTCGAATGCAAGTCGTTTTGGACTACTTTCTTTTGCTTCTTGCAAAACGCTCTGCAGAGCTCTGTGCACCTCTAGAACACGATAGGAGATGATTTCTGTACTGGCACAGTTTCTCCTTGCGAGACATAGTGGAAAAGCTTTTTCCTTAGCTGTAGGCGACAAGAGACGCTAAAGACGAAGGTACGGCGCTCGCCCGAGCTAAGCGCCGGTCCCTGGCTTCTTTCGGCAGAAGCCGCGCTTCGGACCGGCACAGTGCACCGCGACCGGCACAATGCTCTTTGCGCGAAGAAGCCGCTTCTTCGCCTCCGGGGAACCGGAGAGGCGGCACCTTCCGAAAGGCGAACAACCAAGCCGAGCCACACTGGGATTGTGTGCACAGCTTGCAAACTGATAGAAAACAGTACCTTACCACTCTCCTGCGATTTTATTCACGCTAACATTCGAATGCAAGTCGTTTTGGACTACTTTCTTTTGCTTCTTGCAAAACGCTCTGCAGAGCTCTGTGCACCTCTAGAACACGATAGGAGATGATTTCTGTACTGGCACAGTTTCTCCTTGCGAGACATAGTGGAAAAGCTTTTTGTTAGCTGTAGGCGACAAGAGACGCTAAAGACGAAGGTACGGCGCTCGCCCGAGCTAAGCGCCGGTCCTTGGCTTCTTTCGGCAAGAAGCCGCGCTTCGCGCCCGGCACACCGCGACCGGCACAATGCTCTTTGCGCGAAGAAAAGCCGCTTCTTCGCCTCCGGGAAATAGGAAGGCGGCGGCACCTTCCGAAGGCGAACAACCAAGCCGAGCCACACTGGGATTGTGTGCACAGCTTGCAAACTGATAGAAAACAGTACCTTACCACTCTCCTGCGATTTTATTCACGCTAACATTCGAATGCAAGTCGTTTTGGACTACTTTCTTTTGCTTCTTGCAAAACGCTCTGCAGAGCTCTGTGCACCTCTAGAACACGATAGGAGATGATTTCTGTACTGGCACAGTTTCTCTTTGCGAGACATAGTGGAAAAGCTTTTTGCTTAGCTGTAGGCGACAAGAGACGCTAAAGACGAAGGTACGGCGCTCGCCCGAGCTAAGCGCCGGTCCCTGGCTTCTTTCGGCAGAAGCCGCTTCGAAACACACCGCACCGCGACCGGCACAATGCTCTTTGCGCGAAGAAGCCGCTTCTTCGCCTCCGGGAACCGGAGGAGGCGGCACCTTCCGAAAAAGCGAACAACCAAGCCGAGCCACACTGGGATTGTGTGCACAGCTTGCAAACTGATAGAAAACAGTACCTTACCACTCTCCTGCGATTTTATTCACGCTAACATTCGAATGCAAGTCGTTTTGGACTACTTTCTTTTGCTTCTTGCAAAACGCTCTGCAGAGCTCTGTGCACCTCTAGAACACGATAGGAGATGATTTCTGTACTGGCACAGTTTCTCCTTGCGAGACATAGTGGAAAAGCTTTTTGCTTAGCTGTAGGCGACAAGAGACGCTAAAGACGAAGGTACGGCGCTCGCCCGAGCTAAGCGCCGGTCCTTGGCTTTCTTTCGGCGAAGCCGCGCTTCGAACACACCGCGACCGGCACAATGCGGCACAATGCTCTTTGCGCGAAGAAGCCGCTTCTTCGCCTCCGGGGCCGGAGGCGGCGGCACCTTCGAAGGCGAACAACCAAGCCGAGCCACACTGGGATTGTGTGCACAGCTTGCAAACTGATAGAAAACAGTACCTTACCACTCTCCTGCGATTTTATTCACGCTAACATTCGAATGCAAGTCGTTTTGGACTACTTTCTTTTGCTTCTTGCAAAACGCTCTGCAGAGCTCTGTGCACCTCTAGAACACGATAGGAGATGATTTCTGTACTGGCACAGTTTCTCCTTGAGAGACATAGTGGAAAAGCTTTTTGTTAGGTGTAGGCGACAAGAGACGCTAAAGACGAAGGTACGGCGCTCGCCCGAGCTAAGCGCCGGTCCCTGGCTTCTTTCGGCCGCGCCGCGCTTCACACACACCGCGACCGGCACAATGCTCTTTTTTGCGCGAAGAAGCCGCTTCTTCGCCTCCGGGAGCGGAGAAGGCGGCACCTTCCGAAGGCGAACAACCAAGCCGAGCCACACTGGGATTGTGTGCACAGCTTGCAAACTGATAGAAAACAGTACCTTACCACTCTCCTGCGATTTTATTCACGCTAACATTCGAATGCAAGTCGTTTTGGACTACTTTCTTTTGCTTCTTGCAAAACGCTCTGCAGAGCTCCGTGCACCTCTAGAACACGATAGGAGATGATTTCTGTACTGGCACAGTTTCTCCTTGCGAGACATAGTGGAAAAGCTTTTTGTTAGCTGTAGGCGACAAGAGACGCTAAAAGACGAAGGTACGGCGCTCGCCCGAGCTAAGCGCCGGTCCTTGGCTTCTTTCGGCGAAGCCGCGCTTCGAACACCGCACCGGCCGCGACCGGCACAATGCTCTTTGCGCGAAGAAGCCGCTTCTTCGCCTCCGGGGCCGGAGAGGCGGCACCTTCCGAAAAGGCGAACAACCAAGCCGAGCCACACTGGGATTGTGTGCACAGCTTGCAAACTGATAGAAAACAGTACCTTACCACTCTCCTGCGATTTTATTCACGCTAACATTCGAATGCAAGTCGTTTTGGACTACTTTCTTTTGCTTCTTGCAAAACGCTCTGCAGAGCTCCGTGCACCTCTAGAACACGATAGGAGATGATTTCTGTACTGGCACAGTTTCTCCTTGCGAGACATAGTGGAAAAACTTTTTGCTTAGCTGTAGGCGACAAGAGACGCTAAAGACGAAGGTACGGCTCTCCCCGAGCTAAGCGCCGGTCCTTGGCTTCTTTCGGCAGAAGCCGCGCTTCCGAACGACCGCACACCGCGACCGGCACAATGCTCTTTGCGCGAAGAAGCCGCTTCTTCGCCTCCGGGAGCCGGAGGCGGCACCTTCCTTCCGAAGGCGAACAACCAAGCCGAGCCACACTGGGATTGTGTGCACAGCTTGCAAACTGATAGAAAACAGTACCTTACCACTCTCCTGCGATTTTATTCACGCTAATATTCCAATGCAAGTAATTTTGGACAACTTTCTTTTGCTTCTTGCAAAACGCTCTGCAGAGCTCCGTGAAATCTCTAGAACACGATTGGAGATGGTTTCTGTACTGGCACAGTTTCTGCTTCTGAGACATATTGGAAAAGCTTTTGCTTAGGGGTAGGCGACAGGAGACGCTAAAGTCAAAGATATGAAGCTCGCCCGAGCTAAGCGCCGGTCCCTTGGCTTCTTTCGGCAAGCCGCGCTTCAAAGCAGCGCTTGGCACACCTCTGACCGGCACAATGCTCTTTGCGCGAAGAAGCCGCTTCTTCGCCTCCGGGAACCGGAGGGCACACCTTCCGAAGGCGAACAACCAAGCCGAGCCACACTGGGATTGTGTGCACAGCTTGCAAACTGATAGAAAACAGTACCTTACCACTCTCCTGCGATTTTATTCACGCTAACATTCGAATGCAAGTCGTTTTGGACTACTTTCTTTTTGCTTCTTGCAAAAACGCTCTGCAGAGCTCTGTGCACCTCTAGAACACGATAGGAGATGATTTCTGTACTGGCACAGTTTCTCCTTGGGACATAGTGGAAAAGCTTTTGGAAAAGCTGTTTGCGACAAGAGACGCAAACTGATAGAAAACGCCGGTCCTTACTTCTTTCGGCAGAAGCCACTCTCCTGCGACCGGCATTTTTGCGCAAGAAGCCGCTAACATTCCGGGATGCAAGTCGGCACCTTCCGGAACAACTTTCTTTTGCCACTTGCACAAAACAAACTGATAGAAAACAGTACCTTACCACTCTCCTGCGATTTTATTCACGCTAACATTCGATGATTTCTGTACTTTTGGACTACTTTCTTTTGTTCTTGCTCGCTCTGCAGAGCACCTCTAGAACACGATAGGAGATTTTTCTGTACTGGCACAGTTTCTCCTTGCGAGACATAGTGGAAAAATACTTTTTGCGACAAGAGGCGACAAAGACTAAAGACGAAGGTCAGGCGCTCGCCCGAGCTAAGCGCCGGTCCTTGGCTTCTTTCGGCAGAAGCCGCCGCGCCCGGCACACACCGCGACCGGCACAATGCTCTTTGCGCGAAGAAGCCGCTTCTTCGCCTCCGGGAGCCGGAGAGGCGGCACCTTCCGAAGGCGAACAACCAAGCCGAGCCACACTGGGATTGTGTGCACAGCTTGCAAACTGATAGAAAACAGTACCTTACCACTCTCCTGCGATTTTATTCACGCTAACATTCGAATGCAAGTCGTTTTGGACTACTTTCTTTTGCTTCTTGCAAAACGCTCTGCAGAACTCTGTGCACCTCTAGAACACGATAGGAGATGATTTCTGTACTGGCACAGTTTCTCCTTGCGAGACATAGTGGAAAAAGCTTTTTGCTTAGCTGTAGGCGACAAGAGACGCTAAAGACGAAGGTACGGCGCTCGCCCGAGCTAAGCGCCGGTCCTTGGCTTCTTTCGGCAGAAGCCGCGCTTCGACCGGCACACCGCGACCGGCACAATGCTCTTTGCGCGAAGAAGCCGCTTCTTCGCCTCCGGGGAGCGGAGAGGCGGCACCTTCCGAAAGGCGAACAACCAAGCCGAGCCACACTGGGATTGTGTGCACAGCTTGCAAACTGATAGAAAACAGTACCTTACCACTCTCCTGCGATTTTATTCACGCTAACATTCGAATGCAAGTCGTTTTGGACTACTTTCTTTTGCTTCTTGCAAAACGCTCTGCAGTGCTCCGTGCACCTCTAGAACACGATAGGAGATGATTTCTGTACTGGCACAGTTTCTCCTTGCGAGACATAGTGGAAAAGCTTTTTGCTTAGGTGTAGGCGACAAGAGACGCTAAAGACGAAGGTACGGAGCTCGCCCGAGCTAAACGCCGGACTTGGCTTCTTTCGGCAGAAGCCGCGCTTCAAAGCACCCCGCGACCGGCACAATGCTCTTGCGACCGGCAAATGCTCTTTGCGAAGAAGCCGCTTCTTCGCCTCCGGGAGCCGGAGGCGGCACCTTCGAAGGCGAACAACCAAGCCGAGCCACACTGGGATTGTGTGCACAGCTTGTAAACTGATAGAAAACAGTACCTTACCACTCTCCTGCGATTTTATTCACGCTAACATTCGAATGCAAGTCGTTTTGGACTACTTTCTTTTGCTTCTTGCAAAACGCTCTGCAGTACTCCGTGCACCTCTAGAACACGATAGGAGATGATTTCTGTACTGGCACAGTTTCTCCTTGCGAGACATAGTGGAAAAGCTTTTTGCTTAGCTGTAGGCGACAAGAGACGCTAAAGACGAAGGTACGGCGCTCGCCCGAGCTAAGCGCCGGACTTGGCTTCTTTCGGCAGAAGCCGCGCTTCGGAGCACACCGCGACCGGCACAATGCTCTTTGCGCGAAGAAGCCGCTTCTTCGCCTCCGGGAGCCGGAGAGAGCGGCACCTTCCGAAAGGCGAACAACCAAGCCGAGCCACACTGGGATTGTGTGCACAGCTTGCAAACTGATAGAAAACAGTACCTTACCACTCTCCTGCGATTTTATTCACGCTAACATTCGAATGCAAGTCGTTTTGGACTACTTTCTTTTGCTTCTTGCAAAACGCTCTGCAGAGCTCTGTGCACCTCTAGAACACAGTGGAGATGATTTCTGTACTGGCACAGTTTCTCCTTGCGAGACATAGTGGAAAAGCTTTTTGCTTAGCTGTAGGCGACAAGAGACGCTAAAGACGAAGGTACGGCGCTCGCCCGAGCTAAGCGCCGGTCCTCCTACTTCTTTCGGCAGAAGCCGCGCTTCGGAGCACACCGCGACCGGCACAATGCTCTTTGACCGGCACAATGCTCTTTGCGAAGAAGCCGCTTCTTCGCCTCCGGGAGCCGGAGAGCGGCACTCCTTGCGAGACATAGTGGAAAAGCTTTTTGCTTAGGTGTAGGCGACAAGAGACGCTAAAGACGAAGGTACGGCGCTCGCCCGAGCTAAGCGCCGGTCCTTGGCTTCTTTCGGCAGAAGCCGCGCTTCGGAGCACACCGCGACCGGCACAATGCTCTTTGCGCGAAGAAGCCGCTTCGTCGCCTCCGGGGAGCCGGAGAGGCGGCACCTTCCGAAGGCGAACAACCAAGCCGAGCCACACTGGGATTGTGTGCACAGCTTGCAAACTGATAGAAAACAGTACCTTACCACTCTCCTGCGATTTTATTCACGCTAACATTCGAATGCAAGTCGTTTTGGACTACTTTCTTTTGCTTCTTGCAAAACGCTCTGCAGAGCTCTGTGCACCTCTAGAACACGATAGGAGATGATTTCTGTACTGGCACAGTTTCTCCTTGCGAGACATAGTGGAAAAGCTTTTTGCTTAGCTGTAGGCGACAAGAGACGCTAAAGACGAAG
Organism: Emberiza elegans; assembly: GCA_024865655.1. NCBI lineage: Eukaryota > Metazoa > Chordata > Aves > Passeriformes > Fringillidae > Emberiza > Emberiza elegans. The sequence goes on from JALJVW010000011.1 coordinate 89,748, forward strand.
GTACGGCGCTCGCCCGAGCTAAGCGCCGGTCCTTGGCTTCTTTCGGCAGAAGCCGCGCTTCCGGAGAACACACCGCGACCGGCACAATGCTCTTTGCGCGAAGAAGCCGCTTCTTCGCCTCCGGGGCCCGAGAGGCGGCACCTTCCGAAGGCGAACAACCAAGCCGAGCCACACTGGGATTGTGTGCACAGCTTGCAAACTGATAGAAAACAGTACCTTACCACTCTCCTGCGATTTTATTCACGCTAACATTCGAATGCAAGTCGTTTTGGACTACTTTCTTTTGCTTCTTGCAAAACGCTCTGCAGAGCTCTGTGCACCTCTAGAACACGATAGGAGATGATTTCTGTACTGGCACAGTTTCTCCTTGCGAGACATAGTGGAAAAGCTTTTTGCTTAGGTGTAGGCGACAAGAGACGCTAAAGACGAAAGTACGGCGCTCGCCCGAGCTAAGCGCCGGTCCTTGGCTTCTTTCGCGGAAGCCGCGCTTCGAACACACCGCGACCGGCACAATGCTCTTTGCGCGAAGAAGCCGCTTCTTCGCCTCCGGGAGCCGGAGAGGCGGCACCTTCGAAAGGCGAACAACCAAGCCGAGCCACACTGGGATTGTGTGCACAGCTTGCAAACTGATAGAAAACAGTACCTTACCACTCTCCTGCGATTTTATTCACGCTAACATTCGAATGCAAGTCGTTTTGGACTACTTTCTTTTGCTTCTTGCAAAACGCTCTGCAGAGCTCCGTGCACCTCTAGAACACGATAGGAGATGATTTCTGTACTGGCACAGTTTCTCCTTGCGAGACATAGTGGAAAAAGCTTTTTGCTTAGGTGTAGGCGACAAGAGGCGCTAAAGGCGAAGGTACGGCACTCGCCCCCGAGCTAAGCGCCGGTCCTTGGCTTCTTCGGCAGAAGCCGCGCTTCGGAGCACACACCGGCACAGTGCTCTGCGACCGGCACAATGCTCTTTGCGCGAAGAAGCCGCTTCTTTGCCTCCGGGCCGGAACAGCGGCACCTTCCGAGGAAAGCTGTACTGGCACAGCAAGAAAAAGGGGGGGGACCACTTGGCAATGCGTTCTTTTTGCAGAACCATTCGAATGCAAGTAGTTTACAACTTTCCTTTGCTTCTTGCAACAGCTTGGAACTCATAATCAGAAACCGCGATTTCTCATGGCCCGTTGTATTCATCAAGGTTCTAAGACATATGCCATGCTAAATAAAGAAAGCTTTTTACACTGTTAGAAACCAAAGATAGAACAAGAACTCAATAACAGAAGGTCAAAAGTCCTTGGACTTTAAAGGCATACACACCTTCTGGAGAGGCTCACGCTGAATACGTGGACAAGACAAAGGCACCAATAAGAAATGTGGGACTTGCATATGCCCTGAGTTAGAATGTGTAAATTCATCATGTCAATAATCAATGGCTTCTGCTTAATCCTTTTGATCCATATTCCAGGAGTCCTGAATTTCCCACAAGGGATACTTACTAAAAGGGCTCCAATTTTAATGATAGTGTTACTCTCTAGACAAGGATTAATGGGAATAATTCTTTCAAATCCTTCCCTTGCTGACATCAGTAAGTTTCATCTTTTCCTGATTGTACTGGTGGCTGTACATTAGTTATGAATAGAAGGGAATGACTTTTAGGGACATGTTGCAAGGAAATAGATTGGTAGCTCTGCTTCCATTTCCATTGTCTAAGAAGAGCTCTGATGAATTTTGGACTTTTCATAGAGCTCTGACTAGATTAGCATTTGTTTTTGATTGTCCATGTAAATTTGAGGCTACTAAGCTTGACCAATGAATAGAAAAGGGAAAGTCACAGAGCTTAGGTGGCTCCCTTCTCAACAGCTTCTCAGTAGTAGGGAGATTTCTGTCCTCAAGTTTGTTACTTCAGCTAGCAGATTATGCTCACTCCAAAAGAAGGTGAGAAGCTTGTTTCCCTTAATGATCCAATAATTCTTCCTGCTTCTTTGTGCCTCTTTTGTATGACTGGAGTTTGGTACAAAAAGTTGGATTAAATTGCATGCGTCTGCTCTTGGGGGAAACAGAGTATTTAGCCAATAGCATCTAGGCTTTTATCAACCTGAGATTGCCCGAACAGACCGGACACTTAAAACACAGTAGTTCCTGCTAGTTCCAATTGCATTTTTAGGCTCAACAAACCGAATGGTAAAGCTGCACCAGTAGGGAGGGATATTGAATTGGACTTTCTCCTTTTTAGAGAGAAGCTAATGAAAAAGTTTCACCAGAATCAGAGCAGGCTGTAAAACAAGAAAAGCATCATGAAAAGAAGCCAATCCTATCCTCTTAGTATTGCTAGTTGTGATTGGACAAGAATGAAATGTGTCAACTCTGTGTTCCTGGGTAGCACATCAGTAACAGGTACTTCAGCTGCTGTACTTCTCTCCTAAAGCTAAGAACAGAATCCAAAGAATTGTGATTCCATGGTCACAATTCACCCTGTGATGCTGACAGGTGAAAAAGGAGTGGAAGGTGCATGGGTAAATTAACTTGAATGGCCTATCTAAATCAGTGGCCACTGGTTTCCTGAAGGCTTCAACAGGTCAGTTGCCTATGTTTTTCTTGGAATTCTTTTAATCTTTGGTCATGTTTTTCTTGGGATTCTTTTAACCTTTCCCCATTAGTTCAGCCTCTGCTCTCAAGCCTTTGCTGACATTTCAAGTATCTCGATAGCCTGGAAATGTGTTGTCTTTATTGATCAATCATTTTCCCTTCAAAGGGTTGTTTGCCTCAAGTCTCATTTTTGCTGGTTTTCTGCTAGTTCATTGTCAGAGGGCAGCAGGTGTTTTGGAAGAGCAAGTACACAATCCTATAGCTTGCTTTTCTTTTTATTTGGCCTGTCTAGAGAATGGAATGACTGAACATCTCTGACAGGCTTTTCTCTCCCCATTATGTTTCACTGGAAGGGCAGATGCAAATCGTCTAGCCAAAGTCTTGGCACGGAAGAAACTAGTGGTTTGCTGCTGCATATAGGTAGAAGCTTACAAAAGGAAGGCCTTGGGCTGAGGCCCATTACTTTGGCTAAGTAGAAAAGGGCTGTGGGAAGGTGAGGCAGCTGAATTAGAGGTAGATCAACAAGTTCTAGAACCATCGTGTGTTCACAGCGTGGTGCATGGCGGTTGAATGATTGATGTTTGTTATGGCTTAAAGCTATGGAACTGATAAAGGCCTGAGTGCTTCAAAAGCCTGGTTTTTGCAATAAAGCAGTTCTCCTTTGCATCTGCCTGGGGACTCTGTGTCACTATGGACCCTCACTCCCAGTTTGCCAAGGAGATGATTGTCACAGACATCTTTTGTGAAAAATCCTTCCTTTAGGATTTTTCCCTTCTGAGAAACCGAGAGGCCTCAGAGACAAGATGTAAACAATGACTATCTACTGCTGTGGAATGTAACAGGTGCATCTGTGATTGGCCTTCTATGGGTGTTTGGATTTCTTGACCAGTCATGGCAGAGCTGGCTCTCGTTCTCTGTTGGGGCCAGCTGCTTTGTTATCATTCCTTCTATTCTATTCTTAGCTAGCCTTCTGAGAACTTCTTCCTTCTATCTCTTGGTAGTATAGTCTTAATGTAGAATATATATAATATAATAAATCAAGCCTTCTAATTATGGAGTCAACCTTCTCGTCTCCTCTTCATCCTGCAACCCTTGCTTCCCCGAGCAACAACAGATGATCAGTAAGAATGTTGCAGAGCTGCTGTGTGCATATTACCAGAATGGCAGAGAGTGAAGCGGTGGACATTTCTGGGGTTTAGTACAATACTGCTGCATTGGTGCCACTTTTGTCGGTTTTCCATCACTGGCCTTTCTGTCTAGAAGTACACTGCCCAGAGTCTTTCTAGCATTTAATGCCATTTCCTTCCTGTTGTTTTAATACCTTCCTTCAGTTGAAAGGATGATGCAATCTGTACATTTTCAAGATCCCTGTTAGGAAACACTATGCCAGAGGAGTCATCGCTGCCTTTTCTTCTGCCTCCTTTGTTATTTTCAGAGACTCATTTCAAATTTCTGCTAATGTCAAGAAGAATACTGAGACTACTTAGCAGGGTTGATGCTCTCAGCTGCTTTCCTCTGTTATACTGCTTCATACTGTATGTGACTTAATGGCCTCGTTTTGTTATCTGCATTTTGCTGTGATCCAAAGCTAAATATTCCAGGCCTGTGAACACAAAAAGAAGTATTAGTCTTTTGCAAGAATTACCCCTAAGAGGATTTGTGTTCATTTTGATTTCTACGGTGTTAGCCCTGTTGCAGAAAAAAAGTAGATTGTACTCTCTTCTTGTGTACTCTCTTCTTGTGCTCTCATTCCCTCCTCTCTGCTTTGCATGCCCTAGTTAATCTACTGGCATGACACATTCGGCATCATCTCATAATGCAAATTCTGCATAGTTTCATGTACTTACAAATGCCCGTTGCCAAGGAGCCTATATAACCATTCAAGGGGCAAAGAACTGTAGGGCTGGGCAAGTTCAGGTGCTGAAACTGTAAGTGGTTAAGTCATGCCATATTAAAGTGACAGAGCAAGTCGGTTGATCTAAGACTTTCAGCTGGACACCTCTGAGAATAGCAGCTTGTCAGCAATGACACAGCCATCTTCCTTGCTGTATTCCAGAGAGAGAAAAGTGATACCTTCAATGGTTAAGATGTTTGGCATGATGAAACAGCAAGAAATGTACCACCAAATACTTGAGCCAGATATAGTGTGTTTTTCCAGTGAGAATTTTGCAGTTGTTCTTTCTTGTCTGTGCCTTTACTTTTCACATAAGACAGGGGGGCACTTAATTATTATTGTTCTTTTGTTTTCTTTTGTTGGCCTCCCTCTTTCCACCTGCAACTAACAATTTTGCCTTTCTTTACTGGCTTCTCTTTCTTTACTTATAGAAGGTTACATGAGGTCCTCCAACCTTGTCATAAACATTCTCCTACAGTGGAAAGAAGTAGAAGGTACATCTAAATGGATAAAACAAACCCACAGAAATAGAGGTTTTTTACAGCCTTCTGTGAGAACATTAGGACACAAGATATCTTTGAACTGAGTTATACTGTATTGATGTAACTTTTAGCCCACTCATTACTATTATTACACGTGTTTGGCCTTTAGTACAGAGCCTTTGAACTAATCCAGCCCAATATTTTGGCTAATTTTGTTTTTTTTCTGGCGAGGACTTTGTTTCTTAAGGAATAGTCCAGAGAAAGAGCATCCACAGTAGAGTTATGGGTCATAAATTCTGGTACAGTTTGTGCTGGTAATACGTCTAGGAAAGAAAGGTTTTACATCTTTTTTGACTTTCAAATGTAACCATTATTTGAAAGAGTTAAAAGTTAGGGGTGTCATCCCGTTTCCCCCCCCCCCCCCCAACATACTTCTCTCTGGAATGTTACTCAGGGATTACACATAAAGGCCCACCCTGTAAAATAGGTTGCAGATACTCTGCAGTAAGTGCAGCTTAGCAGCTAGGGATGATAACGTGGGTTAAATAACATTCCTTCTGCAGTGATGGAAACTGTCTACACAGACATATTCAACAAAGGTTACCATGGCTTGGCTCCTGTCTAAAGCTAATGTGCATTTTAAAACTTCCCAAGAAGGTGAATTCAAGCTCCTTAATTGCTCTGTGCTGGAGTCACAAGAGAATTTCAGTGTGCTTTTTGTCATTTACAGCTGTCACTGCTTAGCTCTTGAACATGAGACTCCCTCATGACTGATGAAAGTTGTCTAGTTAAGAGTGGGTCAAAGACATGGTCCTGCTCTAGAAGGAAATGAGAAGGTTTCTGCAGTCTTTGTCATCTCTACTGCTTGTGCTTTCTATACAAAACCAGTGGGAAGTTTTCTGAAGGCAGTCCAGAAGCTGGCAAGATGGACAGCTTACAATCAAACGCTGCAGGGCTACCATGGTGATACCAGAAAGGACTTAAAAAAATTTAAAAGGGCAAACAAAGCAGTTGGAAGGAAAAGAACGTTAACCATTATTCCATTCTTCTAATCTATCCTTCTTTCAATCATCATTTTCATGCAGTTTCACGGCTTGTGTTGGTATCCCTCCAAAGGATTCTGAGAGGGAGTAAGCTTTTAAATGGAGTAGATGTGACAAACGCAGGCCAAGTTGCCTTTTTGCCATCAAATACCAGTTATGCTTGAGGTACCCTTTGCTTAGGGTACCTAGCTCACATGAAGAATTTTACTCATGATTGAGTCAATTTTATTGTCACTCAGAATTTTACTATCATGATTGGTATTGAAACTTTTCAAGGAAAGCTCTGAATAGCAATGTTTGTGTAAAAATAGTATTTTATCTCCTGTCTCTGTGTTAGGCAGGTAAGCCTTTTGCTGCCACCAGTGTTGCTTAACCTTGCAGGTCATATCCCTCTTCATATCCATATTCTGCTTAAGGGTTATTAATCTACTTTAGAATTGGCACGTGGAATAAGACTACTTTTTCTTTTTGAAAGCTAATGTAATTTGACCTACTTACAGCAAATAATTCATAAATTGCAAGTCCCCAGCAAGCATCTTTTACACATATTCTAACCTTCTAAAGAAGTAACAAAAGCACTCTCCAATACTTTACTTTCTTAAGCACACAAAATGCTTTCCTCCTTTGCAGTTGGCATCTCTAAAATGAACCACAGGTCTGTAGTATTTTAATATGTGCCATATTTAGCCAAGTAATTCAAAACAAACAAAAAGCAGTCCCTTCAATTTGGAAATATTTTAAAATTGGTTTTGAATCTATAAAACAGACCCTTACCGTACGCATTGCATGCAGATTTAATCGTCGTGAAAGCAAACCCTATGTTTCTGTGGGGATAGCACGGTTTTCCACAGTTTTCCACAATTGTTCTTGACACAGTTTTGTATTTATGTCACTGTTAGGACACTTGAAGGTACTTGTAAGGTATTGTAGTAAGCAGAAAAGGAGGAGAGGTTGTGCCTTATTTCTGGCTTCCTTTGGTTTCCTTGTTGGTTTTCTTCCTCTTGCTCTTTTTCATGTCACCTTTCTAGACATGGTGATTTAGATTTGCAGTTTACTAAGCTGTGTTTTCTGTCTGGAATTCTTGTAAATTACAAAAGGAAACTAACCGGAAAATATGCATCTTTTTATGATTTGCTAGCTACATAGAAAATCTTCCTGCTGCTCTAATATGCTTTTATTTGATATGCATTTTATCACCATTCAAATGAAAAGAGAAAGGCTCCTCTATTCACTGCTTTTGTACTGGATTCAGTTCAATGTGCGCTAACGGTGCAAAAAAGTCCTGCTGGAAGAAAGGATCTGCATAGAAATTGACCAAGACACATGCTACAAGGGTCTTGTAAAGGTTCCTCTTGCTTTTCAGTTTCTGGCAGTCTGTCTTTACAGAAAGACTTGATGAGAGTTCTGGATTAATTCTGTGACAGAAATAACAAAGCAAGAAAATGGAGCAGATAAAATTGAAAGCAGTAAAAGGCATATTATCCCGTAATTAATGATTTGGGAAAAATAAAATTTTTAAAACCATGTTATGTTAAATACCTTAGTAGAGGGAAAGACTAGAAAATCCAACTCTGTTCTCCGATTCAGATGTTCATCTATGGACAGGGCCTACCATATGCTGAATTAATATTTGGGAATAATAAAATAGTTAAAAGTTGTAATTTCAAAAAAAAGAGCGTGTCTGAGGGGGAGTTCCCCCACCCCCTGAGATGCCATGGGCACAGACAGAGGAAGAAGCTGAAGATATAGATGCTAAAAAATGAACAAGAACCTGATTGATTCCCCCAAAGTTAATTATAAAAGGTTTGCTGCCCCGACATGTAGATGGGACAATATGTGCATTTTCTTGCATAGAGCCATTCTCTATGTTACAATGGTGAATTAAATTCAAAGATTGAGACTACAATTTTCATCAATAGAGAGTGAGCTTGGACTTCTTAAGCGACCAACATGTTTGATCTGTTACCTGCTTCCAGGAAATAGCAAAACTTTAAGGACTGCAACGACAAGAAGATGAAGCTGAACTGGGATTTCAAATTTTTGCCTAATAAAATGGGGATTCTTCACTTATTCGCAATGGTAATTTCAGGTACCGAAACACCAGGTCTGCTCAGCCCAATTCTGAAATTGACTTGAGCTTATCCATGTTTCTTAGCAGGTGAACTGAGACAAATTATCTCTTTTTATATATTTTCTTGAAACTATTCAAAAAAATTGCTCATCTCAAATGTTGGATGAAAAGGTGAAAATAATTGAGGTGAAAACATAAATTTCACTTTTCAACAGTTTATCTGTAATTCTTCTTTTACAGATGATCAACAATCATTAGTTTAATACCCCACCACTTCTTCCATTCTCATTGATCCCCAAAAAAAAAACCATCAAGCAACTAAATCTCTGCAACAATTTGTACAGCCAAAAACCCATGCCATTAACTTCTTTCTTAACATATTCTTTATCTTGTATTAATATGGCAACCTTTCCTTCTTAGTTTTATAGATTAGAACCAAATTCTTCAAGCTATCCTTAGTGAAACAAAGGTTTACTGTAGCTGATTCTGAGATCAGAAGTCCAGGACAAGTTCAGATGTCAAAATAAGAGTCCGTTGCAACAAGATTCAGCAGAACGTTGAGAAACGCATAGCTATTTTTCAAGAAAAGTGCATTGCCAAACTGAAACTTTTCCATGTCCTTCTATACTATCATGGGTTGAAACACCAGAACCTGACCTGCTTTGCTGGAAAGCTAGCTGCAATATTACTGTAAACAATGCTGAATGTAAACATTGTAATTCTTCTCTTCCATTGAAAACCACAAGCAGATGCATCACTGTCTTCAAAATTCTGTATTTCCTTGCAAACTGGTAGAATCATGATAAATAAAGTGTTCTGTTCATACAGTTTAAATCTAATAATGTTCAAAATGAAAAAAAATCCATTCACATATGGTCTTTCAATAATACAGCTGCAGAGAAGATAAACCAGTCTGGCCTACAAAACAAAGTGAAGGCCTTTTGGGAATTTGGAACACCCATTGTGTAATATTTAAAGAAAAAAGAAATAAAATGTAACCTTCACAAACTCAATTAGTGATGCACAGACAGAGAAAAAGAACTAATTACTACTAGAATTTCTTTCATTCTCAGACAAGAGGTTAAATGATCCTCTTGAATGCATGGAAGATTGTTGGAAAAGACAGCAGCCTTCTTCTTTACAACATATTCTTCAGAATTCCAGGAGACAAATCATTAGAGCTATGAGGATCTTTCTGTCTGTAAAACTCCCAGAGCATAGCCAATATTCTATTCCTTTAGAGATCCTCACCGCCCTGGGTGACTGGTGGACAGTCTGCAGCCCCAGTACATCAGCCAGACACTCTGCCTTATTTAGCATGGCTACTGAAGCAAGGACATCATCTGTACTGGCTTTCTATCCAAAATTTATGCAAGGCATAACAAAAAATACACCCAAAACACTGAGCACAGCTTATGGCCTTCAAAACAAAAATCTCAGGATGGCAATACTGCATCTTCTGATCCAAACCATCAGGAAATATTTCTTTAGAGGTGAAAAAAGCTTCTGTTGATTGTACAAAAAATAGTTTTGTAAACCAGCATTGCATGACCCAATATTTCTATTGAACTGGAACTATTTTGATCAATATTATTGATCCATTTGTTTTCAGTGCATTAGGTAAAAAATGTAAAGTATCATTTAAAAGGAATTATTGGATGCATATTAAGTAGTACGGATTAGTTAAGGTGTTGGTTTTGCATGGCTTGGTTTTTGGTGGGGAGGGAAAAATAGCCACAGAAGTGATTTTTTTTTTTTGAAAAGCCCTAGAAGCTTCCTCCATGCATGTGAGAGTGAATCCTGCTTGGCATTAAGAAAAACATGCCTATCAATCCTGACAAGCTTTCTTGCCTTTGACATCTATATTTAAGAAGGAAATCAAAACTGCAAATTCATCTTTCTAAAGTTTGCAAATTTTTTTGACAGTTCTTTTCTGGTTTGAAAGCAAAACCAGCCAAGATGTCTGTTGCAGTGTGTGTGTTTGATTGTCATGGACAGTTCTAATTGAGTCAGTTTTATAATACCAGCAATTTTTGTGCTGTTGTGCCATTTTATTCTTAATGGAATGTTTCCTTTTGCCCTTGTGATTCTCCAGTTTTGCCCTTCCCTGTCCATCTTCCCAAAGACCTGCCCTTCTTTCCTACAGGGCTTTGCCTTTTCTAGCCCACCTGAATGTCAATCCATCCCCAAGCCTGTCCCTTTTTCTAGAAACTTCCCTAGCAATTTTATTCCCTTGGTTTCCCCATTAGTTTTTCAAGTTCTTCTCTCCCCTTGAGTCCCCTATTGGTTTAAACACTTTATTTTCCCCCCTTGGGTCCACGCCCAGTTTCTCCCCAGTGTGTTAAAGATTGTATCTCCCCAGGGACCTCTTTGTATTTCTAAGTTGATGTATGCCTTTGACAAGTGTCTTTCTGTCCCTAACCCTGCAGGAAGAAACTCCTTTGGAAAACACACAAGACTTCCCTGTTCCTTGGTCCTTTCCTATATGGTTCAGTCCTATCCCCAATGCAATCCTGTGCTGATAGGTATTGTGGGGAGTCCAGCTGCACCCTGGATCCTACAGCCTTCTGGTAGGAGCCATTGTTGGACAGTGTCAGGAGCTAGATGGCTGAAGAAATTTTGTGCAACACAGCAAGACTCCTGAAGTCAGAAATACAATTTATTCAGGGGAAGGAAAAAACCCAAATACATACAATAATGCAAAAGAAAAACCACTGACTGAATACAACCTGACACCCCTGCGATTTGGTTTGAAGCACTGACTCAATTTTTACAATCATGGAGATGGTATCCATCTTTGAAGGCAGTCTCCTTCCTGAAAGAAACCATTTGGTTTGTGTTTTCCACTGTCCTCCAGGCAGCCTTCCAGTGGGTATTCTGCCATTCCTCTTTTTGGACTAGGTAAAGAGGTGCTGGGTCTTGTGTGCAGTCCCAAAACCCCCATGCAGGTAATGCCCAATAGCAGTGTTCTGACACCTTTGTATAGGATCAGGCCCTGGATGTTTTGGATTTTGGAGGAGGGGATGCCATTTCGTTGAACAGAAATGGCTCCTAGTTCCTCCTGTCTTTGGCAAAGTTTGATGGGCAGGCCCCTTAACAGTCTCAGATAATTGAAAGGAAAACCCAATAGGCAGTTCTCTGGGTTAGAGTTGTTGAACTGTCAGTGGGAATGCAGAGGCCAGGCCTCTTCAGGACAGGTTTTTGTCCTTGTAGCTTTAGGAACTGTGTGAGCAGTCCCTGGGGCCATCCCATTTTGATCCTGACTTGAAGATTGAATGGATTTGAAAAATAGAGCTGAGAATGAAAGGAAAAGCAGGGTGTGTATTTATAGTTTGATGGGTGGAATTGAAATTAATCATCTTCAACCAGCCAGTTTTGCAAGTCTCACAATAAGCTCAGCCAACGTTTTCATGTTTGTTACCAGACTCTAAGAAGAAAAGTTTGTTAGGGCAGAACAGCTGGTGATGGCCTTTGTTTGGGGGACAAGAATATCCACTTGGAAGGGGAAGATCGGTGAAATTTTTGTCCTGACGCAGTTGGATTGGAGAGCAGGGACGTTTCTGACTACTGTACCAGGGGTGGTTTCTGAGCTGGGCTCGGGTCCTTGTTTTGTGAGTTGACAATGCTGTGGTGTGGTTATTTAGATGAGCACCACAGTGCCCAGGAAAAAGACAAGCACTTTTAGCCCAGCCCCATTTGTGAAGGAGCAGTGTAGGGGACTAGTGACAGCTGTGATCCTGGCTCTTGGGCACTGACAGAATGGGATCCTGCATGTAGCAGAGAAGGAAGAGGAATCATTTCATTGTTGGCTGTACAGTTTATAAGCTTCAAAATAAAAGGCAATTGCAGCATGTCCTCTTCATTTTAGAATGTTTTCTGGGCCATCAGCTGCTCAACATGTAACTTGCACCCAGTGAACTGCATCCAGCCCCCTGGAGATACGCACTTTCCCTCAAGATCTATGTACCATCTTGCACTCCAATGCTTGAAGATGCCAAACCACTTCAAAATGTCCAGCGGCTGCTCTCAAAGAAAAAGTTCTACAACAAAAATGTTCTTCATTCTGACAGAATTTTCAGGGAGCAAGCTAGTGTATGGCACCTGAAACCAATGGTTTATTGGAAATGGCCAATATGCAGAACACGCTCCATCCTGAACACTACCACAGCAGAATCACAGGATCATAGAATGGCTGGGGCTTAAAAAGACCTTAAAGGCCATCTAGTTCCAACCCTCTGACATGGGCAGGGACACCTTTTACTTGCCCAGGTTGCTCAGAGCCCTATCCAGCCTGACTTGAACACCAGGCTGGGGTGTCCATAACTGCTCTGGCCAAGCTGTGCCAGTGCCTCACCACCCTCACAGAGAAGAATTTCTTCCTAGTATCTAATTTCAACCTGCCTTCTTTCACTTTGAAGCCATTGCCCATTGTCCTGTCTCCATAGTTCCTAATGAAGAGTCCCTCTCCTGCTCCCCTTCAGATACCAGAAGGTGTTGTGAGGTCTCCATGCAACCTTCTCTTCACCAGGCTAAGCAGCCCTAATTCTCTCAGCCTGTGGGATGTGCTCTAGTCCTGAATACTGAACTGCAGTATTGAATGATGATTTTTTGAATCCTTTGAAGGCATGTTCTTTTTCAGCCTTAAATTAGGCTAAAGAGTTTTGATTTGAGGGTATTGCAAGTGAGCAACAGAAATCACTGCCCTGGCTTGCCTTTTTTACAGCCCCTTTCCATGGGAGACTCTATGCAAACATCACAGCTGGTGAGACAGTGGGCACACCATCATTCTGAAAGAGCTTTGCACAGTAAACATAGAGGAGGATTAAATATTGAAGTGCAGATGATAGAAGCTGCCCAATGGACTCTGCTGGTGGAAATCAAATACCAGTCTAGTATTTTGAATGCAAATAATTCCTCCCAATGAGGCCAGACAGGATTGTTTGGCTTTGAATCTGGGCACATGGACAGTAGTGGGTGGTCTACAGGTTGAAAACAGTGTAGATACTTCTCCTTTTTTTCATTAGTAGCTCAGAAACTGAAAAGGCAGCTACAAATTGTGAATACATCCCTACAGATTCAAAAATGGTTGTTCTTAATTTGCATCTCCACCATAACAACAGATCGTTAAAACTAAAGTACAGATGGGAATTTTATGACTTCTCAGAAATGAAGCAAGAATTGGCCAATGAGCCTTAGCAGTAGCTACAAGTTTTTCAGCATGAGTTTTTCAGCATGAGGCATCTCAAAAGTATTTTAACCGTACAGTACTTTTCTGTACTTTTGGCCTTTTATCTCAAGGATGCAATTAAAAAAAAAAAAAAAAAAAAAAAAAAAAGAAAAAAAAAAACCCTACCAAAAAACCCTACATATATATATATATATATGACATGACTAAGATAATAAGCACAATCAGTAACATATACAGAAACAGAACCCATGGTTTTTAACTTTCAACCTTGTCTTCTCAACACACTCTCAAAATGGAATTGTTTCCCTATCTGCCTTGAAACATTTTGGAGAAAAAACACTCTAAGGTCCTGATAGGTGCTTTGGTCAAAAATCACTACTTCTGGTTTTCTGTCCATAAGTGGAGTAACAGAGGGGAAAGCTGGTAGCTGGTCAAAGGAGGTAGGAAGAGTAATCATCATCCACAACCCTGGGGCTAAAGAAATTTCCACAGAAAATTACCTGCCTTATTACTTGTTCATGTGTTGGGTTGAAAGTTCAGAATCTGTTTCCATTTTTCCCATCCCTCGAATGCTATATTTCACAGAATTCGAGCCCCTCAAACATCAGTCCTGCCAGAACAGCCCACCATGTGCTGTCATAGGGGATCTGCTGATGCCCACTGACTCTTACCAGTCTAGTGCTTGCCACTGTTGCAGATCAAGAACTTCTGAATAGTTTTGATTAATGCTCTTTGAGTGGTTGAAAACAAGAAAAGAATGACTAGACATTTGCACGATCAAATCCCCTGATGGAATAAAAATAGGAGCATAATAAATGTATTCATTGTCATAAGAAGGGAGATGAAGGGTCCAAAAGATTACTTGCATACTTACTGTTCTAAATCCCTTGTTATCTGGCAAATTGCAAAAGATGCCAGGCTTTCACCAAAATGCAAATCAGATTAAAATGTGAAGCTTTACACTTTACTGGATATAAAACTTCATCATCCATTTTTAAATCTTAGAGATTGCCATGTATTTCCTATTAATACCCCGAGGTTTAGAGCTGTAATTCAGAGAGAAAAGAAAGCTATTTTGAATTCCTTCTATTCAATCATCTTGTCTGCACTCTCTCCTCTTGCTTTTCACTTCTGAATCTCTGTATGAAAGGCATAGAGTTCTGGATTAATTCTTTTCAACAGTTTCCCCTGTAATTCTTCTTTTAAGGCAAACCTGTACAAATCCACACTTTCTTACCCCACCACTTCTAAAAATTCTATTGAGAAGCAAAAAACCCCATCAAGCAACTAAATCTCTGCTCCAATTTGTAGAAAAAAACCCATGCCATTAACTGCTTTCTTAACATATTCTTTATCTTGTATTAATATGGCAACCTTTTCTTGCTTTTGTAGATTAGAACCAAATTCTTCAAGCTATAAGGAAACACAGGTTTACTGTAGCTGATTCTGAGATACAGAAGTCCAGCAAGGAGTTCAGATGTCAAAAGAAGAGTCTGTACAACAAGATTCAGCACAACGTTGAGACATATTAGCTATTTTTCAAGAAAAGCCACCAAACTGAAACTTTTTAGACTTCTATACTATCATGGGTGCCTGCTTCCAGAACCTGACCTAAGTTGCTGAAAACTAGCTGCAATATTACTGTCAACAATGCTGTGAATGTAGGACATTGTAATTCTTCTCTTCCATTGAAAACCACAAGTGGAGTTGCATCATTGTCTTCAAAATTCTGTATTTCCTTGCAAACTGGTAAAATCATGATAAATAAAGTGTTCTGTTCATACAGTTTAAATCTAATAATGTTCAAAATGAAAAAAAAACCATTCACATATGGTCTGCAATAATACAGCAGAGAGAAGATGAACCAGTCTGGCCTACAAAATAAAATGAAGCAGAATTTGGGAATTTGGAACACCTTACAATGTAATATTTAAAGAAAAAAGAAATAACATGTAACCTTCACAAACTCAATTAGTGATGCACAGACAGAGAAAAAGAACTAATTACTACTAGAATTTCTTTCCTTCTCAGACAAGAAGTTAAATGATCCTCTTGAATGCATGGAAGATTGTTGGGAAAGACAGCAGCCTTCTTCTTTACAACATATTCTTCAGAACTCCAGGAGACAAATCATTAGAGCTATGAGGATCTTTCTCTCTGTAAAACTCCCAGAGCATAGCCAATATTCTATTCCTTTAGAGATCCTCACCGCCCTGGGTGTCTGGTGTGGATAGTCTACAGCCCCAGTACATCGGCCAGACACTCTGCCTTATTTAGCATGGCTACTGCAGCAAGGACATCATCTATACTGGCTTTCTATCCAAAAGATATGCAAGGCACAACAAAGAATACACCCAAAACACTGAGCACAGCTTATGGCCTTCAAAACAAAAATCTCAGGATGACAATACTGGATCTTCTGATGCAAACCATCAGGAAACATTTCTTTAGAGGTGAAAAAAGCTTCTGTTGATTGTACAAAAAATAGTTCTGTAAACCAGCGTTGCATGACCCAATATTTCTATTGAACTGGAACTATTTTGATCAATATTATTGATCCATTTCTTTTCAGTGCATTTGGTAAAAAATGTAAAGTATTGTTTAAAAGGAATTATTGGATGCATACTAAGTAGTACGGATTAGTTAAGGTGTTGGTTTTGCATGGCTTGGTTTTTGGTGGGGAGGGAAGAAGCCAGCCACAGAAGTGATTTTTTGTGAAAAGCTCCTAGAAGCTTCCTCCATGCCTGGCAAAGTGAATCCCTGCTTGGCACTAAGAAAAGACATGCTGCTAAGCCAATTAGAGAAGCTGGTAGTGCCTTGGTGATATATTTAAGAAGGAAATCAAAACTGCAGCCAGTTAACTCTTAAGTTTGCACATTTTTTGGTTGGCACCTCTTCTGGTTTGAAAGCAAAACCAGCGAGAGACACTGTTGCAGTGTGTGTGTTTGATTGTAATGCAGTTCTAGTAGTCAGTTTTATAATACTTCCTCTTTTGTGCTGTTGTAGCATATTTTATTCTTAATGGATTGTTCCTTTCCCCCTGTGTTGTTAGTTTTTGCCCTAGTTGTCCATCTCCCCAAAGACCTGCCCTTTTGTTCCCTGTTCCTCCTCCCACTGAATGTCAATCCATCCCCAAGCCTGTCCCTTTCTCTAGAAACTTCCCTAGCAATTTTATATCCTTCAAAACCCCATTGGTTTGTTTAAGTTCTTCTCCTCCCCTGTAGTCCCCTATTGGTTTAAACATTATGTTCCCCGCCTTGTGGTCCACGCCCAGTTTCTCCCAGTGTGTTAAAGATTGTATCTTCCCCTGGGACCTCTCCCCATTTCTAAGTTGATGTATGCCTTTGAGTCAGTGTCTTTCTGTCCCTAACCCTGCAGGGAAGAAACTCCTTTGGAAAACATACAGAAGACCTCTCCTGTTCCTTGTCCCTGCCCTTGGTTCAGTCCTATCCCCAATGCAATCCACCTGTGCCATAGAGCAGCTGTGCCCTCCAGCTGCACCCTGGATTCGACAGCTTTCTGGGGGCAGCCCACTCTCGCTGTTGGTGTCAGGAGCTAGTCGGGCTGAAGAAATCCAGCACCACAGCAAGACTCCAAGTCAGAAATACAATTTATTAGGAAAAGGGGAAAAAACCCAAATACATGCAATAATACAAAAGAAAAACCACTGACAGAATACAACCTGACACCCTGCTAGTTAGGGTGGTGGCAGCAGTACCGGATGAAATGGTCTTGTTGAAGTGGTGATCCTGTAGAAACCATCTGGTAGCTCTTGTCCTCTGGAAGACCAGTGGGTAAGGGTGGTCATTCCTCTGGGAATCCAGTGGGAAGACTGCTTCTGGTGTCCCAGATTATATCCAGCTGGGGATGCTTAGCTCCTCTCCCTGGGCGGAGCATCTGGCAATGCGTTGATATCATTCTGAGTTGTGCGGTGGGTCCTTGATTACCTGTTGAACAGAAATGGCTCCCGGAGGGAGTCATCTCTGAATCATGTGGCAAGACATTGATGGGCCCCTTAACAGGAGATAAGGAAAAAACGATGCCCCTCCTGGTTTCAGCAGCTCTTGAGGATGGGAACAGAATACATTTTTCTATTGTAACCTAGGACAATACAAGATGCATGGTTTTGCATTTGCAGGAAGTTTGTGTGGATTTGAAAAGTATCCTTATAGCAGAGGAACAAAAGTATTCTCATACCCTTTTTAATCATCTTCAAACCAAGCAATTCTCACAACAACCTACCGCATGAATGACTTGCAAGTGAGTTGAAGAAACACGGCAAAGAGAAGTAGCGTTCAACTGCAGAGAATTGTTTAGGGACACCATACCTTTATATACCTTGATATTTTAAATCAGGAAGCATGGATGGACCGATTTTTCCCCTTAGTTGACTACAGAACCAGCGGTCCCTTGCAGGAGGGTGTTTGGATTCAAGATGACACTGGCAACTAAGAGCATGGCTACATAGAAGGTGCTACTTTTAGACCAGAACATTCAACTACTTCAAGGCAGATAGGAGAATAGCTGACTAGTGACAGCTCTGACCAGAAGAGTCTGTGGCTTATCCCTGTGGGAACAATAATAACACATTTCAATTTTAAAAAACCATTCATTTCAGAGGACCAAGCGTCAGTAAAAGGTCAAGTAAAGACATCCTAGTGCTCTTCTTATTAGAAGCATGTTCTTCCATATGGAAGTATTTAGGAAAGGACAGTCCATTCCTAAAGAAAGGTGTGCCAGTTAGAAAACCTGTAGAACAACACAAGAGAAACTTACACAATATACATCCTCAATTGCAAAATGAAGAAATAATCATTTCAATCTTCCGTGGAATTAATTACGTTTTATTTGTTCTTTTCATTTCAGCTGCTAAAAAGTTATTTTTTAAGACTAAATTTTATGAATTCAGCAGAGCTATCTTTTTGAATGTCTGCATAGCCCTATTAAACCCTGAGGTGACAAAGAGAATGGCAGTGGAAGGAAACCTGGTCCATCTCCCCCTCCTTGAAGCTTTAGGCCAGTGAGTGATTAGAATTTAGTCACTTCATTTGAGGTAAACAGCTTTACCAAGAGAGAATATTATGCAGCCTTTATCTTTCCTTTTGGAGCTGATCCACTTTGTAGTCATAAATTCTTGACTCAGTTGGTGAGAAGCAATGGCATTACAGCCATGGATGTTCAAGTGCACTGATGGGAAATGAAGTTTTCATCTTCAGGTCCTTGCTTCAGTAAATATTCCAAATTCATCAGAAAGAAAGTTCAAAGACCAGTAATCCCCATTCAAATGACCTAATTCAAATAGTCTGTAGGCATAAGAGACATCAAGCAGGTGCTGTCATCTGTTAGGGGAATACCCAGCCAGGACATGATTGTCTAGTTAGGTGGCAACAATTTTGGAAATCATTTAATTTTTTGTATTGCAAGTGAATGGTCAATACATTTTATGACTGGATAAGGTAAAAGAATGTCTTCTGCATCCTCTCAGAGGGGAAGCTTCCGTAGATCTAAAGCTGCTCAGCTCCATGATAGGATGCTTTGTCTTAAAAGGGAACTCTAGTCTTTGTCCTTTTGGATTGCTTCCATAGCTTTTCACTCACTCTTCAGGTAGCTGTTAATATGTCCTGTTATCCCATGCAAACTTTGATGGGCACAGTTGCTGAATTAGTACGTATTCCATGAAGTCCACAGGCCCCGTTGAGATGGAGCCACAGGTCTCAAGGGTGTTAGCAGATGTTATTCTGAGGCCACTCCTAATCACGTTTGATAGATCATGGTGACTGAGGAAAGTGCCCAAAGACTGGATGAAAGCAAATATCACCCATCTTCAAAAAAGGCAACTAGGAGGACTTGGAAAAGTACAAGCCCTCCAGCCTCATTTTTATCCCCAGGAAGTTGATGAAGTAGCTATTGCTGGAAAGCATTGCCAGGCACATGAAGGAGGACAAAAGAATGTAGTCAGCATGGATTTACCAGGGGAACTTTATGCTGAACAACTTTTTAAACTCCTCTGATGAATCAACTTGCCTGGTAGATGAAGGGAATATTATCTGCCTGGGCTTCAGGGAGGTTTTTGACATTTCTCTACATGGTAGCACACATCCATACCAGAAGGAATAGTGCAAAGAGGAGGGAACCAGTGTCTGTTCAGTGATGCTCAGTGAAAAGACAAGAGGCACACACTGAAATACAGGAGATTGCCTCTGAACATGACAAAATGATTTTTCACAGTGAGCGTGACTGAACCACAGCACAGACTTCCCAGAAAGACTGTGGAGCCTGGATCTTTGAAGACATTTAAAGTTATAAGATGTAATCCTGGGCAAGAGGCTCTAGGTATCCTGGTTAAAGCAGGGGGGTTGGGCCTTGTGAGCCCCACTGATCCTTTCCACTCTCATTCATTCTGTGCTAGTGAATTCTCTTAGAGATGCATTTCAAGTACTGGCATGACAAAGTTCTGTGCAGAGACAGATCCAAATGGACATGGGATCTAAGTTCCTCAAGTAGCGTTCAAGAAGAATGTAAAACTCTGGGACAAGTGTCTCTTCCATAACTGAATCCCTTTCATGGGAAAATTCCCCAGCTCTAGAAAGATTTTCTGATATGCTGGCTGAGCAAATTTCTCCCTATGTGTGTCTAAGACCAGTTAGGATCTTCACCAAAAGCGTTGCAAACATAGTCACAGAAGGTATATTGTTAAGAAGTGACAACTTAGGTCAGCATGGCAAATATTGGTCCACAAAATGTATTAATGTATGGGAATTATCAACTTGGGTTAGAAATAAAAATAAATAGTTGGTCTTTCTTTATTGACCAATTTCATTGCAATATTGATAAGGGAAGAAAAAGACCTAAGTCCTTAACTTTCTTAACTCTAAGAAAAATTTTCAAAATTCCTTGTAAAAAATGGATCATAATTATCAGACTATGAAACAAATTGAGGTGGGAAAAAAGTTCCAAATTTGTCTAGACAGTGGCAAAGAAGCCAAGAAAATAGGAAAGAAACAAAAAGAGTGCAAAAGAGTCAGCTTCAGTCTGCAAACTTGTTCTAGAAGTAGTTTGCTAGAAAAAGGAACCCCCAGTTGAATTTCCAATGTATTCATGCACTTGATTCAGTAATTGGTCAATGTAAAAGCCAATCCTTTTGTACAGCTTCTCCCAGCAACAAAACCTCCAACAGGTTGACACCACCATCGTGCCTGTCCCATACGTATTTAAAAGAGAAATGATGCTTTCTTGAAAATCTACTTGCATAAAATTTGCAAGACATTGGAGGGATTCTCCACATTCTCATTCCTCCATGTGGCTTGAAAGTAGATTTGATAAAATATGCAACAAAGCACATGATTTATAAGGTAAAATGGATGATTTCAGAATTGATCTCTGGTTGATATTAAACTTCATATCCACTCTCTGTGAAATTTCTAAAACAAATGATGGAGCTGAGGCATGAATCTGCCACATCAAGTCTTAAGCAGACATACACACTCCCCTTCACATGCCCCCCTTCCACACACACCTAGGCACACACAGAGGTCAGCATAGCAGATCATGAACACCTTGGAAAAGACTGAAATGCTAAATATCTCTCTTTGTGGGCAAAATAGCTGGTGCAATAATTCAAATACCTGGTACAAGAATTCTGTTTAAGATCTACCTCCTATTTAAAACACAGCTTTTCATTTAATTATATTTATGGAATATTTTCATTTCATTTGTTGCTTTAAAATTACTTAGTTCCTTTGTGTTGTATGTCTAGGAATACTTTCTTCTAAAAATAGAAAAAATAGATGATATCTTTTCAGAAGAAAACATTGGTTTATACAATTTTAAACCATCACGATATGGAAGAATTTTTTTGTCCCTCACTAAGGTGGAAGAAGTATTTGGACCACAGATCATTACCAATTAAATACTTGACATTTTAAAGATGCTTTCAATCAATTTTGAGCCTTATTGCTTATTCACTGTAAACAGTAATTTTTCAGTCAAGGCAAAGTGTGTGTGGTATATCTACATGATGTTCAAACCCAATTCCTACTAATGGCCAGGCTGAACTCCAGTAAATAATGTCCTGAATGATATTTTGCCGCCTTCTTTGGCACTTCATGAAATCCTAACGTGATGAAGTGCTGAAATACAGAGATTTTCTTTTAGAGAGTGTCCCATGTTGAAACCCATTCCATGTATTTTATGCTGTAATTCTTATCTCTTAAAATTTGCTATCTTCTGCATAGTTTTCATTAACCTGTTCCGGTAGTGAAAGTCACAGATAAATGTAATTTTGTACAACTTTGAATTTACCCCAAGACCTGAGAGAAAACTTGCTCTTATACTTCAATCCGAGTTTCTTCTGTATTCAAATTTGTTTCTCTACCATCAAGATTCTCCTTTGTTACTGCTCCAAGCCCCATCCAACCTGACCTTGAATACTTTCAGGGATGGGACACCCACAACTTCTCTGGGGTGGTGGCAGATTGCAGGAGACACTTGGCACTGTCAAACCAGCTCAAGGTCCAAGTGGTGCCAGCTTGGGTCTGGGAACCATCCTGTGTACTGCAGAATTTCAGGAGCCAACCGGCCACTCCCAGCCACAGGTCCCCGAACACAAAACACGACTATTTTCCATTGCAAACAAAACTCACCTGCCCCGCTCCATGATGGCAGATTGGAGGAGCCACTGGGCACTGTCTACCCAGCCCGACTTGGCACTGGTGCCAGCTTGAGTCTGGGAACCATCCCGCGTATTGCGGAATTTCAGGAGCCAGCTGGCCACAGGCCCCCGAACACAAACCTTGGCCCTTTTCCCTGGTAAAACAAAACTCACCTGCCCCGGTTCTGGATGGCAGATTGCAGGAGCTACTTTCAATGTCAAACCAGCCCAACTTGGCACTAGTGCCAGCTTGGGTCTGGGAACCATCCTGCATCTTTTGAAATTTCAGGAGCCAGCCGGCCACTCCAGGCCACTGGGCTCCATGCTGAAACCATGACCCTTTTCCCTGGCAAACTAAACTCACCTTCCGCAGTTTGTGGTGGCAGATTGCAGGAGCCACTTGGCACTGTCAAACCAGCTCAAGGTCCAAGTGGTGCCAGCTTGGGTCTGGGAGGAATCCTGCATATTGCGGAATTTCAGGAGCCAGCCGAACACTCCTGGCCACAGGCCCCTGAACACAAACCTCAGCCCTTTTCCCTGCCAACCAAAACTCACCAGACCCGGTTCTTGATGGTAGATTGCAGGAGCAACTTGGCAACGTCACACCAGTCTATTTAGCACTGGTGCCAGCTTGGGTCTGGGAACCATCCTGCAAATTGCGGAATTTCAGGAGCCAGCCGACCACTCTGGCCACAGGCGCCCAAACACAAACCTCGGCCGTTTTTCCTGGCAAACTAAACTTGCCTGCCCGTTTCTTGATGGCAGATTGTGTATTGAGGAATTTCAGGAGCCAGCCGGCCACTCCCGGATGCAGGTCCCCAAAGACAAACCTCGGCTCTTTTCCTTACAAAAAAAACTCACCTGCGTTGGTTCTTGCTGGCTGACTTCAGAAGCCACTCAGCACTGTCAAACCAGCCCGAGTTGGCACTGGTGCCAGCTTGGGTCTGGGAACCATCCTGCGTATTGTGGAATTTCAGGAGCCAGCTGGCCACTCCCAGCCACAGGCCCTGAGACACAAATGCTGGCACTTTCCCAGGCAAACAAATCTCACCACCCAGGTTTCTTATGGCAGATTGCAGGAGCTACTTGGCACTGTCAAAGAAGCCCGATTTCCAGCTGGTGCCAGCTTGGGTGAGGGAGGCATCCTGCGTATCATGGAATTTCAGGAGTAAGCTGGCCACTCCCAGCCACAGGCCCCCAAATGTCAACACTACCCCTTTTCCCTGGTAAACAAAACTCACCTGCCCTGGTTCTTGATGGCAGATCGCAGGGGCCACTTAACACTGTCAAACCAGCCTCAGTTGGCACTCATGCCAGCTTGGGTCTGGGAGGAATCCTGCACAATGCGGAATTTCAGGAGCCAGACGGCCACTCCAGGCCACAGGTCCCCAAACACCATTGCCACCCCTTTTCCCTGGGAAACTGAACTCAACTTCCCAGATTCCTGATGGCAGATTGCAGGAGCCACTTGGCCCTCTCTAACCAGCCCAAATTGGCACGGGTGCCAGCTTGGTTCTAGCAGGCATCCTGCGTATTGCTGTGAAAGCTGTGGATGAAGGCATGTTGTCACAGTTTTGTGCTGCCCTTGGCATGCCTTTTCAGCTGCAGTGTGCCTGGAGCTCTGGGCTTTGTGGTTTCAATACCCTAACCCGAGCTGGAACCCTAGGTGTAACCCTAACCCTAGGCAGAAAATACTGCCTTAGGCTAATGCAAAGCCAAAAACGTCCTAAGAAGCCTTCAACAATCCCCTATATATCCTTACAAGTTGTGGAAATGTCCTGAAAAAAAACCTGCTCAG
The DNA here is from genome assembly GCA_024865655.1 of Emberiza elegans. NCBI lineage: Eukaryota > Metazoa > Chordata > Aves > Passeriformes > Fringillidae > Emberiza > Emberiza elegans. Next base: position 113,451 of record JALJVW010000011.1, read on the forward strand.
CCTCCAAGCCCCACCTGTTTCTCTCTAACCCTCAGATGTCTTCGCTACCTTTTTGCAGTGGGTCTTGTCCTCTGAGTTTTCTCATTGTTCTGGTGTGAGGGCTGCTGTCCTGTCCCACCTGGAGGGTTCCGCTCTGGTCTTGCTCTTAGGGTTGCTGTGTTGTGCTGCTATTGGGGGAAAAGGCTGTTGTTAGGGGAGCTGGTTAGGCTGAGGTTTGGGCTGGGCTGAGGGGTGGTGCACCTGTACCCTGACTTGCCTCCTAAGCTGCACCCTGTAGCCCTGATCTCCACTGGACTGTCCAGCTGTCAAGCCCTCTCCCTTTACCCTCAGGCTCTGTCTGACACCTTCAAGCCCCTGATATGCCCCTCAAGGCCCCTCTCAGCTGCCCCTCAGCTCTTGTATGTCACCCTTAATCCCTCTCCTTTGCCCCTCAGGCCCCAGCTTCTCAGTGTCACCCTCCAGCTGCCCCTGCCACCCTCAGCATCTCTGTGTGTCACCCACTGTCCCCTCTCCCTGCTCCTCCCTCAGCTCCCAGCCTCTGCCACCCTCAAGCCCCCACAGTGCCCCTCAAGCTGCCCCTCAGCCTCTGTCATGCCCTCAAAGGACCCTAAGAAAACCCTATCAATTCCCTAAAAAAGTTCTAGTTTTCAAAGTGTCCTAAACACCCCACAAAAATTTAAAAATAGCCTCAGAATACACTAAAAATATCCTACTTTTAAAAAGCCCCTAAAATACCCCTAAAAATCCCCAAAGAACCTTAAAAAACCTCTAAACAGTCCTAAAAGAGCTCTGAGAATACCCGTAAAATCTTTAAAATGCCCTGAAAAGACCCTAAAAAAGCCTAAAAAATTCCCTCAAAAATCTAGAAGTATCCTAGTCCTAAAAAAGTTCTCCATATACCCTTAATAGTCCTCAAAAAGCCCTAAAAACTTTTAAGTAGTCCTAAAAAAGCCCCAAGAACACCCAAAACCACCCCTAACAATTCTAATTAGTAGTAAGACAGCCCTTAAAACACCCTAAAAATTACTTTAAAAGCCCAGAAAAAGCCCTAAAGATATCCTAAACATTCCCAGAGAATTCCTAAAAAACTCCTGCAAAAAACCTCCCAAAAATATCCTTCAAAATCCATTAAAAAAACCTTAAAAAAATCCCGAAAAAATTGTTCACCCCCTACCTGTAACTCTGTGGCCTCCAAACATCATCTCAGCTTATTAATTGGGGTAATTGCCTGCACCTGCTGGGAGGGTTCTGGGGCTGTCCCATCATGAGATTTGCACCTGTACCCAAACCCTACCTGGTACCCTGTGTCTTTTGCACCCCTAACCCTCAGAGTCAGATCTCCACCTGTCAAGCCCCCCATCTTTGCCCCTCAGCCTGCAATTTCTGTGTGTCACCCTAAGTCCGTGTTCAGACTCCCTCATGCTGCTGCAGGGAGTCACCAGTGGACGGGGGGAGAAGTCCACGATGGGGCAGCGGTGACCTGGATTTCAGAACCTCAGCAGATGGCCAGCCAGTTAACATTAGAGCCCCTGAACACCAAACACCAGCCCTTTTCCCAAGGAAACAAACCTCACCAACCCAAGTTCCTGATGCCAGATTGAAGGAGCCACTTGGCACTGGCAAACCAGCCCAATTTCCAAGTAGTGCCAGCTTGGGTCTGGGAAGCATCCTGCACAATGTGGAATTTCAGGAGCCAACTGGCCACTGCGGGCCACAGGGCCCCGAACACCAACGCCACCCCTTTTCCCAGGGAAACAGAACTCACCAGTCTTGGTTCCTGATGCCAGATTGCAAGAGCCACTTAGCACTGTCAAAACAGCCCAAGTTGGCACTGGTGCCAGCTTGCGTCTGCCCAGTGCCCCTTGGAAAAAATAGAGGTTATGAGGACAAAAGAAACTCAGTTTGAGGGAAGCAAGTTCTCTTCCATTATTGTCTGTGTTTGAACTGGGGGGATCCCCCTTCACCTGTGGTGTTAAGGGTACTGCTTGAAGGAAAACCTGCCTTTTCCAGAGTGTTAGGGGTATCACAGGCGTTCAGGGAATCCTGTCTTCTATTTTAAGGGGAAGGGGAAAAATATTGTTGTTGTATTATGGGTTTAAATTGAGGGTAGCCCCCCAGTTTTCATCATCCTAAAGTTTAAACTGAGGGGGCAGCCCTGTTGTCCCTCCTTTCAAAGGGTTTAAATTGAGGTAAAAAAATCCCCCTTTTACCATAATTTGACGAAAACGCCTTCTTTTCTGCTATTCTAGGGGGTGAAGTTGAAGGGGAGAACACGTTTATTTGCCCTCGTTGAAGGGAGGTGCGGCAACCCCTGCGGCGTCAGTTTCGGGGTTCAGTTGCAGGAACCTGCAGCTCTCGCGGCATTTGCAGGGCTGCAATTGGGGTGTGCCGCTGCATTTGAGGGCGCTTCTTCCACCCGTGACCCGGCACGGAACGTTCCAGCTCGGGAGCGCTCCTGGCACGGCCTGGGCAGTTGCTGAGGCGGACGGGGAATGTGGCGCGGCAGTGGCGGAGCCGCGCCAGTGCGAGCCGTGCGGAGCCGAGTGGAGCTATGCCGGCAAAGGGCGGCAGAGGCGGCACGGGCGCTGCTGCGCTGGCCTGGGCGGTGCCGGCCGCTCAGTCCGCTCCGGGCGCGGGGCTCGGGCGCCACCGGGGCCCGGTACCGGCCCAGCCGGGCAGCGGGGAGCGGGCGGGGGTCTCCCGGGCGGCGCCGCCTCTCCGTGCCTCAGGAGCCACCGGAGGAGCCGCTTTCCTGCCGGGAAACTAGTGAGGAGGACCCAGGGTCCAACTCAAGTTTGAGCAATGACAAATCACCTTGTCTCTTCTTAACCCGACACCTGGGACAGCGTTGTCGGCCTGAGCGCAGCCGAAGCGGACAGTCTGAGGAGCTGAGCATTGTTAGGAGAATGGTGAGTAGCAGAATTGTTGGGTTTTGGCCACTGCACAGCTAAGATGCAATGATGTTTCGTGTTCCTGATTGTAACTGACCAAGGGACTATGGCCCGGTGACTGCAGGAAATTCCCAGCAGGTGAGGCAGCCTTCCTTCGCAGCTGACATGGATTCTCATCCCTGGACATCCCAGGGATAAGTCGAGGGCTAAGGCATCAGAGGGATGAAAGAGAGGTACTGGGAGGCCTTTTTGAGTAGCAGCTTTGCAAGCAGGGATGTGCAAGAAGTGGTCCCTTGGGCCACATAAAGGAAAAGTCTCATGGTGCTGAGGTGCTCAGGGCAGAGCAGTCATGGTGCATGTCACTTGTCTGTCGTGCCTTTTGTGTTTATTTGGCATCTTGTGTCATGTGTCCTTTGCTTTAGTCCTTTGAGGGGCTTATGAGAAACCCAGGTGTCCATCTTTGCATCTCCGATCTCTGTGTTCCTCAGCCCAGCGCTCATGCCTTCGAGCCCTTGACTCAGGAGCCTGGACAGGCATCGGTGCGGCATTTCTCTTGAGAAGCATCCAGTCAGATGTCTTGTTAAGGCCTTGTTCCGAGCTGTTCTTGACAGCTGTGCATAGCAACAATCCATTCAAATGCATTAGGACTTCTGCAAATGCGATGATAGGTAGAGCATTCTGACCATAGGATTCTCAGGCACCCATCTTTGCAGTGCTTGGAATAAGTCATTCAATGAACGTCGTGTTCCTCCAGGGTTCTCTGAGCCTCAATGGCTCCTGAAATTCCACATTGCGCAGGATGCTTCCCAGACCCAAGTTGGCACCAGTGCCAAGTTGGACTGGTTTGACAGTGCCAAGCGCCTCCTGCAATCCAGCATCAGGAACCTGGGATGGTGAGTTTTGTTTCCAGTTTTGCTGGAGCTACTCCAGTTTTCTTCCCCAGGAGGCACTTGGAAATTTCTCTGGACTCTGGTTTACTAGCCAAATTTAGCTGGCCCATGCAGCAGGTGGCTCAATATCAGCAGAGTTGAGCCTGTGCTGAAGTGATCCACAGAGATGTGAGTGTACACATCTGCCCAAGTGCTACTTACTTTCAGTAAACTTTAAACAATATCTGGAAATCTGCTATATAAAGGAAGATTTTTAAAAGTATACATGAAAACAGTGCCTTGGGTTGGTTCCAATATCCATTGCTGCAGAATGCAGTAGGAGAAGAAGAAAGCTAGGATGAAAGAGAAAAAGCATTTTCAAATAGTAAAATGGGTTTGTATTTTTTTCTGTTTCTTCACCTGTGCTGGTTGTAGCCAGCTGCTGACCACAGCCTGCTTAGTTGATGTATCACGAACAGCACAAAGCTAACACAGACAGCATTAGAACTTCTGGATTACAACAGCTGAGTGAAATCATGTTCTGTACCACCTTCTGGATACAGCCCAAAAGCTTCTTCAGTGTTGTCTTGCAAACACTTATTGCCAGCTGATTCTTTTCTTGCTGCTCTAAGATGGCAAAGACCTTTTAGCCTGTGAAGGCTGAGGAACCCACCCTGGGTGACTGGCGTGTATCGGTCCTGCAGCTGCCTCAGAAGCCAGAGCTGTCTTCACCCTTTGCAACATCATCTTCTGTGCTTTTGGAAAAGAAGGGGATTAAAAAAAAACATTTGGGCTTCCTCTATTGATACCTTACCAGGTATCAATAGTCATCAGGAGATCTACTTTGCAGATGGTTACAGAAATACTCTCTTTTTCCAGTATGACTAAACTATTAGGCAAAGGAGTTCAGAATTAAAATCTATGATATAGATAGTAGCTGGATTCTAGAAGCTGAGCAGAGGGTTTTGAGGCACAAGCATAAGTTTTGATTTGCATTCAGTTTGTGTGGGTAGTCTTCACCTTTTCCAGTTCAACTGGATATTAAGCTTATGGAGGCATTACAGGAATTCTATTTTTTTTCTTGTGCAAGACTTCATGTTTCCACTGATGAACAGTCTTTACCATTATTTGTACTACATTTTGCTCAAAGCAATGGGTTTAGTTATATTTAAACCATATGTTAAGTATACAGGACAAATGTAAATGGATCCAGGTCTAATAATAGTTACAAATATTTGTAACGAACAATAATGACTTCATATCCATATGCAAGATGTCATGTGTGAGATTAGATACAAGCTCAAACCAGCAATCAGTTCCATAAAAGCTTTTAATAAAAAGAAATTTGAATTAAAGTGTGCAGAAAAGTATAGCATCGAAGTGGAAAATATCTCTTCCCTATTAACAACTAGTATAAAGCACAAGATGTCTTAACAGTTATAAATTGCAACATTCACTGCATTTTTGTATGGAAAATAACACAGTTATTGCAGAACATTATGAATGTAGGTAATAATCTTTCCTCAGCTTTTCCCTCTTTTATTGCAAAGACAAAAAAATAATTTTCCTCATGTTTCCAGAATTAATTACTAAAGAAGGCACTGAGAGATTTAATTACCCCTAAACCCCAATTTTGTTAGACTATTTAATGAGGTCATAACTTTGACAATAACATTTCACTATTTAATAAAGAGGACTACATTCAAACTGCTCTATGAAAAAAAGGCCTAATTGAGTTTTATCTGATTATTCAGCTGATATCTGTTCTTAAATGATGAGCAGAAGCTATGGAAGTGTTTGCAAGCTGATTTTAGGTTATAGAATCATAGAGTGAACTGGGTTGGAAGGGACCTTAAAGGCCATCCAGTTCCAGTCCCCCTGCCATGGGCAGGGACACCATCTGTTGTCATCATATTGCAAAAGTTCCATACCTTCTTGGTGGTCTCTCATGGGCAGCTCCTCACAGCACTAACTCCAACTCTCTTCACAGCATAGCCAACAAACTCCAACTCTCTTCTCAACCACTTAACCCACTCTTTTATAGCACTCATCCTCATTGGACACAGCTGTGGCTTGTTCCTAATCTTTGGTAATTAGTACAGCTGCAATCCTCAGAGGTGAGATTACCTTTTGCACTATCTTTACTTTCTTACATTCTATCCCCCTACAACCATCCACTAAATCAAGTTGCTCAAAGCTCCATCTAACCTGGCCTTATTTTAATTCTTTGGTTATTTAATTCTGTAGTTGTAGTTTTATTGTGTTACCCTTCCAAGAAGAGACTAAGATTTATTTGACTTGGATGGGACAGTTTGAAAATACAGAGTTGAACAGAAGGATTTGGGGGTGGAAGAGTGGCTATTTTGTCCAGCTCACAGCATGGTGAGAGGCATCCTGTTAACTCTGCAGCTATAAGAACAGTGAAAAATAAACTCAGTGGACATGTTGTTGAGTATGAAAACAAGTACTTTAAAATTCTTTCTTTTTCCATTTGGCATTTGAATGTAGGAAAAGAGCTCCACTACTTTGGCTGCAGTCATTTCTAGTTTGGATTCTGAATAAAAATCACACCGAGTAGAGGAAAACATCCTAAAGACCTACTGGAAGTTGGTGTAACAAAAATGGATTTGGGTTTAGTTGCCACATTTCTGTCACATGAAAAGTCAATAGCCACTTCTGCTTTGCAATTTCTAGCCACCAAGCATCATCAACATTCCTCCCTTTGACTTTACTCAAAAATCTGCTGTAGAGACCTTAGGTCTGTACATGGCCTCTACATTAGGATTTCTGATAGGATTTCTGATCCTGTCTCTGACCTCTACACTGAGAGTGATTTATCTTCCTAATGCAGAGGAACATTAATATGATGCAGGGTTTATGGTTTCTGATCTTATGGACTTGGGCATATAAGAAAAATTATTTGTGGCTGTGATAATGAAAACATGTACAGGGGGATATAGAGAATATAGCCTCTGTTCAATGACATCATGTATTACAGCAGTGTCCTACCTAGAAAGGTGTGTATTTAAAAATAGCATCATGGCAGTGTTTTGGTTTTTTTTTTTCATAGTGAATTTTAGTTATGATCTATGCAATAAAGAATGCAAGCCTGAAAATAAAGAAAGGTGCCTGTTCATAACAAAATTTAGTTAATGATACTATTTTCCTTTTACCTTTCAAGCCTTCTTGGGAGGACAGGTAGATGTATAGAGGCAAAGGAAGGCATTGTGATCTGCAGTCAGTCCAGTGAAGTGATAATCTTTCAAGCCACTTTGCACACTGCTTTAATAAAAGCACATAAACTTAGCGACATAGGAATGTATTTCCTAGATTCAAAGACCAGGGCACAGATAAATCTTAAATTTTCAGCAAAATTTATATGAACATAATGATATGAACAAAATGTTTCTCATCTTATAGAAACCAAAAATATATTTATGACAGACTCTTAGAATGGTTTGTGTTTAAAGGGACCTTAAAGACCATCTCATTCCATCCCCTCTGCAATAAGCAAGGATACCTTTCACTATCCCAGGTTGCTGCAAGCCCCACCCAGCCTGGCCTTGAACACTTCCAGGGACTGGGCAGCCATAGTTTCTCCAAGCAACCTGCTGCAGTGCCTCAGCACCCTCACTGTAAAGAATGTCTCCCTCATATCTAATCAAAACCTACCCTCTGTCAGTTTAAAGCCTTTACCTTGGTTTCATGACAAGCCCTTGTCAAAAGTGATGTCAGTTTCTGAAAAGAAGACTTATTTTTTTTAATATTGCTGTTGTGATTGAGGTTAGATAATCTATGTTTTGCTCATTCTAGTTAGGAGAAAGCTCAATCCCTATTCAGGACCCTTTTCCTCAGGAGCTGGAGCCTTGACATGACTACATCCCAGTCTGCATAGGCACCTTCCAGGTGACGTGTCACTTCTGAACAGCATGGGTAGCTTTGGCGACCGTGGAGCACACGCCAGTTATCAAATGTTAGAACGTCTCCTATAAAGAGATTGCACAAAGGTCAGTAGTTGGCATATTAGAGCTGATTCCTTCAAAAAAAAACCACAGAGGTAGATTCATATCAAGTTAGTGAGCAATACAAACAGCTGGAGATACACAGCAACAACACAGTAATTTTAACTTTCTCAACCAGAGAGGCCAGTTCCCTTTTGACACCTCTTTCATTTTATGTATAATGAGGAGTTAAAAAGCAGGGTGGTAGAGGAGTGCATACTGAGAAAATCAAGCCTTGAGGAGAATGCAAATCCATAGAGGTGAAATAAATCAAATGTGTGAAAACCACTAGGATACATTTCATTTGACCAGACTAGTACTAGTTGTACTATACACATATATGCTATCCCTGTTAAGAGAATTACATGAGAACAAAGTCAAAACACCGAGAGTTAGGAAATCGCATAATTAATGCTAGATTACCAATTTAATTTTTCTCCCTTGTATGTCACCATTATGGTAAATCTTGAATTAAATAAACTTACAGTCTTTCTTATCCTCTCCTCATTCCCCCTGCCACCATTTGCATTAATCAACAAAATGGATGCCACTAATGTAATGTAAGGCACCTCGTTTTTCCATTAATGTGATCTTACATATTATTTTATTGTGTGTTTCCAATGGAGAGAAATTAATTTCCTCACAGACATTTTAGACACAAGTACCATAGTGTCTGAGGCAGTCAGATAGAAAGATGAATTTACTTCTGTAATATCTCTTGAGAGATTCATATATTTATTTTAATGCTGAGAAATGAAAGAACAGATTAAGGCCACACATGACATCACACATAGGATTGCCAATCTATGGTGCTATTGATACATCAATTTCCAATATCCTACCTAGCATAAAATGCTGTTTTGTATTTAGTTTAGAGATACATTTGACTAATGTATCGGTAGACTATTCCCCTCTGCCACTTTTTTCTTCTTTATACTGTAATAGTGGCAAAAGAAATTGACAAGATGAATGCAAGAAAGCAGTAGGAAATAAAATAGATGATTGAAAGACTTGAAGTTCCTCCCAGTACTAGTGCTAGCAGTGTTCAAGTATTTTGACTGTCAGGAAGAACTTGTGAAAAATTGTTGTGAGGTGAAGGAACTTACTGACCTGGTTTCATCTTGAAAGTAAACTTGTGTTCTGCGCTGTTCAATAAATCATTAAATTCCTTTAGAGCTGCATAAAATGGCCTCACTTTTTCAACTGGTATATCAAACACTGTGTCTCTTGTTGCATTATTGTAATTGATCCGAATTGCTTGGCCTCTGGAATCTGTGCTATGAAACAAAGAAAAGGGGAAAAAAGGGAAAGGAAAAAAGAAAAAGGAATGTATTCTGTTGTTACTGAAACAGTTCAAGATGATTAAAAAATAACTGAATTCTCCTGCTGGAATATAAGTATGTTTCTGTAGTAAAATTCAAATTGATATTGGATTGGATTTTTCTAATTAAGACTAACTAGGAAAAGGGATAACCAGGAAAAAGTGTAGACACTTAATTTGCTCAAAGATCTATATTATACACTCTTTAATGTAAACTTTTTTTAATAAATCATAAACTTTTTTTAAATCAGGAAAGAATATGAACATTTGCATTTCATCATCTGATAGTATATCATTTTTAATCTAAATGTTTCCAATTATGACCTCTCCTTGGCATGATATATACGTGTACATTGGCTGGCATTTGGTGTTTGCTAAACCGAGCCTGTGCCTAGGAGTAACTCTAATTACCACCACTTCTTTTTTGTGTGTGGCAAAACCAAGTAAGTGGCACAATGCACAGAACAAGTCACACATTTCCCAAAAAAACAAACTAAAGATCCCAACCAATCAACCAAAAAAACTCCACCCAAACCTAGAACTACGGACCGAGTTAAACCAGTGTTTTCCCACAAGGTGGCAGGAGCAGACTTTCTCCTACCAACACATCATCCACCAGGTGACAGGGATTTTCTTTTTAGGTGTTGTTGAAACTACTCACTCTATAATCCTTTGTTTACAGTGCACAGCAAAATCACAGTAATCCACCCCAACATCAGTATAGTCTACAGCAGTAGAGGACAGGATCTGATATGCCTCAGGATTTTGTTTCTTCAGCTTGTTGGATACATTAAATCCATCTACAACTTCACTTTCACCTCCTGCAGCTGTTTGCTTTATACAATGAAGAAATTGAACCTGGAAGGAATTAACAGCTCTTTAAAAAAATAATTGGCTTGCATATTCCACAGTTTATTAGTATCAGTTCTCTCATATCTGCGGTTCTTTTATTCTGGTTGTTTGGTTTTTTTCCCAGCGACAGACTGAGATCTCATTTACTGCAGCTTCACAACACTCTGCCACCAGTATCACAAAGGCAGAAAATTAAAATAGCGTGTTTGTAAATCCATCCCATTGGAATATCTTCTAATGCTTGCAACCTGTGAGTCAGTGGCAAAGAGGTCTTGCTTCTTTCCTTTGAGTCCTTTTTTTTCTTCCTACTACTTTCCAGTTCTCTGGAATGATATGAGTTATGTGGATTACACTTTGATATGACAGGAACTGGGAGAAAACATCTTTTCTGTGGTTGTCCAGTTTTACAGAAGGCCCCTGATTTTTTGTCTGTTATGAAAGGGCAAACAAGTATTTATCTTTTACCAATTCACAGAAAACAGAATATACCATCTTAATCTGAATTCTTTCTCTGTTCCCCTCCTGAGCTGAAGAGGTGAGTCCTAAAATGTCACAACCTGAATAGCATTTAGACACCTAACTTTTGTGAAATAATGAGAACAGTACTCACAGCATATAAAGGACCCGAAAGTTTTCTCATATGGCAATATTTTCAACACTTTGTGAATTTAATTTAAAAATTATGGAATATATGGGAGACATGCTGAATTTATATCATACTGTATAAATTGCATGCCATGTGTATATAGATCAGCATATGCAGATTAATATAGCGATATTTTTACATTGCTCTTTTAAGACAAAATTCAGAGCCATTGATCACCAACCATTTTTCACACTACTGGAACATTTCCCTTTCCGCTTTTGTGGAGTGAAAAAGTCAGTAAACTCAACTTACCCCAGGTGGATGCTGCAGAACAGGGTAATCAGTGTGAAAACAGAGTCTCTCAGTTGTGTATGCTACATTGTTAGCATCTGCTTTGTCTAGCACTTGCCAAGTTGGTCTTTATAAGGAAAGGGAAAAGAGAAAACATGTAAGAACATCCAGCCCGCGTGCCAGACAGGACACATTGAAATTGTGAAATCACAGCACAACAGTCACTTCATCTTTGGACATGACAACATTGTAACATTATAAAGAAATAAGGATTTAGCAGTGTCCCTCCACCCCAACAGATGCATATTTCAGCAGTCCTAGGTAAAACTTCAGTGTGTCAATGGACATCTGGCATCAGGGCACTACCTAGATAAAGGATGGCTTTCCAGTGGTGGCAAAGGCCAGCTGAAGATACTAACCAAGAGGCTTCTGCCAGTAGAAATCATCCTAGTAATGATGCTTCAGAAATAAGTGAGTAGAAGCTGGCTTCTTTTTATCAAGAAGCTATCTTCTTTTTATCAACCTTTCACTTTCCCTCTGCCACATGGAGCACATTATCAGTGAAATGCAGGACTTGTAAAGGCCATGTAATTTTCCCCAGAAGTTATTTTTAAGGCTTCATAAGCTTAGAAAATATAGAGTATCCTTTACAGGGGGATCTTTCCTGTAAGTTGAAAATTTGTTTCTGGAGAAAAATGTCTTGATGAAAGACTTTGAAACTTCTTCCCTTTCTATGATATCCTTTTTGATAACTAGCTCTGTTTATTTTATTTCATAGTTTCTCTCTTGGAATTTGGCACAATTAAGTAAAAGGTTTTCTGACAACTGCAGTGAAAAAAGTAAGTCACAGCTATATGACAATGACATGAATGCCTCATGTTGCAGCACAGACAAAATGTGTTTTGAGTGACACCATGCAGGAGAATTTGAGACCCAGAACCACAGGTTTTGTTTACCCAAAGTTCACATGATTGAAGACAATCCTCAGCAGATGCATGTTATAGATCCAGATGTTTGTCTGGAAAAGTGTAATTTACCATACAGAGAGGATATAATTGCACGCATATCAGAGACCAAAAAGAAATTGTGAAACTCATTTTCCCTTGTGGAATACTATAGACAAAATATGTTCCAGATGCTGTGTGCCTAGTTTTACTTCTTAATAACAGTTTAAAAAGAAAATATGCTAAAGAACATGCAGATAAAATTACTTATATATAGTATATAAATACTTTTGTTATAGGAGTGGTATTTAGTATAGAAATTATGCAAAATGCTAAAATTAGGTTTCTGCAATTTCCAGAGGGAAAACCCTCTTGAGTATTTGCAAATGTGTTTAACTGCCTAGGAGAAATAGTTTTTATTATTTGGTATGGCACATATTCATCAGTACATTACTTGAGTAACAGCACATATTCATCATCACATGACCTCAGTACTCAAGTATGACAATTTTAACCACACTTCCACAGTTTGACAGCCAAAAAATAGCCCCTTTTTGTAACTCCTGTAATTAGTGCTGAAGGAAGCTGGATTTGCTCCGTCTTTAAATTAATAAGCTTTGGTGTCACTTGATAGTTCTAAAACAATTTAACACCATCTTATTTAGATGAAATATACAAAATTGCTGGAGTGATAACATTTTATAGAATCATCAGAAGCTTTTGTAAAAGCAGACATTGCTTTTGTATTGTCAGGATTTGCAAGGGAAGTTGCTCCCCAGGAGCTTTCCTTCCACACAGTGAGCTTTGCTGAAAGCCCAAGTTACTGACTTGAAGTCACAGAGGCTAATGGGGAGCTCAGCATTGAATATGGAAAAATCAACCTCACTTTGTCTAAGTCTCATCTGAGCTGAAGCATCTTGGCCATGGTGGGGGCACACGTAGTAAGGGTATGTCAGAGGACTCTGGAACCTTAAGGAGAGCAAAGTGTGTTGGAATGATTTGTGGTTTAATAATTAGGGCCAGATTTCAAAGCCCATTGTTCAGGATGTTTGATAGAGTAGGAAGATTGGCACCAACAGATGTAGCAATTTTTTTGCATTAGATAGCAACATGGGTTCAGTCTTCATCAGTAGAAAACCAGGCTGTCTGTCACCTCCTTAGTCCTGCCAAAGTGCAGCACTAGGAACTGAAGCCACATTTGAATAATTTGGTCTTACACTTCATTAAAAGTCTGTGTCTTATACATATGAGATTTGAGACCCGTGTCCTTTTCTTGCTGCTGAGGACCTCCAGGTGACACTGATGGATTGGCTGTTTCCATGGCAGTGCTGGAGCCCCAAAGGAATGCCTTCACACCACACCAAGGACTGAACAAAGCTTCAGAACAGAGGAAGAACACAAGGTCTCACAAGGTGAGAATTTGGAGAAACAAATAGCAGTATGACTGGAGACCTCATTAATGCAGTTGGGTCTCCATAATGGAAAGAAAAAGGTTAATTTAAAAATGTGGAAACTCTTGGTGTTGTTATATGGCTGATATAGAGAATGTTTCCACTTTTTACAGTAATGACATTTTAGGGAGGTCACACCAAGCAGACATCTAGACGAAGAAAGGCTTTTTTCTTTCATGTGTTAGAATTGTACTCATTGCTGTTACATTTCAGTTTAAAATTCAGGGTTCTGTTGAGGTAATGTTTAATTTGGCAAGTTTGCCAACTCCAAGTTTATCCTTTTATTTCTCATATTTTGTAGGCCATGTATTTGGCTCCCAGTAAAACACCAGGGAAATAATAACCCAAAGTTATTATTTTATTACAGTTGTAAAAGCCAGCCCAGAACTGGATGCCAGTAAGAACTGAACTTCTGTTTCAGAGATGAAAATTATGGTAAGTACTAGCTACAAACATTTCTTCTTAGTTAGATGGAGGTCACTGATTCAGCTCAGCAAGATGTAAGTTGCCACCATGGTTTGTCTGCTCATTTAGTAGATGCTTGCAGAGGTAGAGCTTCAGTTTGCCAGTTCTTGGCATCAAAAGGATAATTTACAAGTGCCTGCTTGTGCTCCTTCAAGCTGAACTCTTCTTGTTGGGATTGGCTATGGCTTTCCAGGGTGTACTCTGTTGAAAGCAGGAAAATGGGTACTCAGCCCATCTTCTTGGTGATGTGGGCCATGATACCATCCTCTAAGTCTTACCTATAGCCATGACTCAAAATCAGACTGAGAAAAAGTTTCAGAACAGATAACTTCCTCTATTCAGAACGAGACTGGCTTAGGGATTTCTGGTTTTGTTTCATGGCATAGATAAGTAAGTCTGTCTCACTGTTACCTTATCTTCAACAGTATTTGTTTTCAGGCACTTTTCCTTCTCTCTGCAGTTAGTGTTATTTCTGCTCTTCTCTACATACCCTACCTGTAATAGCAGAGAAATTCACTTTTAGAGTATATGAACTTGATGCCAAATTTTCTAATATATAGAGAAAAAAATATACACCTTGCTCTAACATATAAATCCTCAAAAGAGATATAACAAGCTTAGATGAAGAACATTAGAAGTGATTACAACACTGGCAAAACAAAGATTTTATAAAACAAACTCACCCATAAAATGTGAGACGCAGGAACCCAATCCTGTGGCCAAGTCTAATCAATTCTCCCTGCCTTGTAGCAGCTCCTGTCAGTAGAACAATTCCTACTTTCTTTAGGGTGCACAACCACGTGTATGCACTTTCATCATTGCACATGATCTCTTCAAAAGGTATTTTGGGAAGTTGAAGGTCTGAGCCCCAGTACTGATGTTCTGAAAGGGAAGAAATAGTGAAACAAGTTCTTAGCTGTTTTAGCATCAAAACTCTTCAGTTTACTGGCTTGTATGCACAAACATACACACACATTCAAAGATAGTGCACAGTAATGGGTAAAAAGGACAAAGATGCTTATTCTTACTTTTTTTGTTTTGTGTAAAGTTAGCATTGATTCTAGTTTTTTGCAAAACTTGAAACATTACTGGTTTAAGTCAAGCATTCTCTTAAATATTGAATCAGGGCTTTTATTCTTACAGTAAAGGCATATTTGTTTTTCCTTGCTGTTATAGTTTTAATCTGAAACTGCTATTCTTAGAGGAGTGTATTATAAAGCATGAAAAGATTTTATCTAGAATAATTGTTTTGTTTAAATCACAACTACCCTTACTTGGTGTTTTAGCTAATATTCAGATAACTTGCCCAATAATCAATCACAGAGATCACACACTAGAAATGAGACCACATAAACATTTGTAAAATTATGCAGGGGGCATGACTTATAAAACACTTGTATTTGTATTTATTCCAACATCTCTTCAATGGACAGGACAAATAAAAACTACAAATTCCAAGGAGCTTTCAGAATTGAGAACTCGGGGTAATTTTACCTGGTGACTGAAGGACATACTATAGTTCAAACAAACATGAAGACCAGGTTTGGGCTTCTTTTTTACCTCTTTCTAGATATAGGTAGGAAGCACAAAATACAATGTGCTCTTAAAAAAAAATTGAACTCAGACACTACAGAGTTAAAATATTTTTCAACCAGTAGTGTTCTTTTATCAGCTTGCTAAGGCTACTTAGAGATGGTCCAAGAATCAGAACACACATTCCCAGATATGAGCCATCCACAAAGACCATCTTTTATTGTCTACCTGTTTTTCAAAGAAGCAGCAGTATGATTCAACAAGCTGTTGAATTTTGTAACATGTTCACAAAATAAAAAGTTGCAAATCTTGAGGAGACATATAATCTCACATCATTAAATTCCTTTTTGATACCACTCCATGGTCAGTTAGTCACTGCTCCACTGTGTTTAACTTAATATACATTTTTTCACAGGTTTGAAAGATGGTGAAAAAATAAAATATGAATGTTTTCCCTTTAATCTATTAGAAGTTAAGAAATTAAATAGCCTTAAGTATGTTGAGAATATCCTTTGAAAGACAGAGCAGGTGAATAACCATGTGAAAACTAACGGAAGATTTTAAGTTTCATCTTTTCCATGCTAGTTTTCTTATTGACTTGCTAATAAATATTTTGCTAATTTTCCAGAAACAAGAAGCAGAATTTCAAGGAATATATCAACAGATTTTCTTCACTTTGGAAAATAAATAGATGCACCTAGAATTGAACTGCAGCTCCAGGAGTCCCAGGCTTCCAAGGGTACATGGACTGTAGTGCCCTCTTGTTCAAGTTCCCAATTGCTCTTGCTAGAAGTTTCACCTGGTATGGGATGACCCTTCTGCAGCAGGGCATGGCCTGTGGTGTTGGGTTTTGCGGTGGGTTTGACTTTTGTTACAGACCTGTGCTTTGTCACAGCACTGCAGAACAGCACACACTCAGCATAGCAGGCTGGGACTGCCATGGATTTTGGCGTGACAAACCTGCCAGCTCCTACAGCTGCCCTGTGGAACCACCACCCTCCATCGTCCACCCAAGTATATCTGCAGCACTGGTGACTGTCCTCTGGCCTCACATCCAAACAGCTGTGGAGCCAAAGGGAGGAAAAAGCTAAATTCAAAATATTTCTCATATCACTTAACTTGAAGAGAAATAATTTTTCTGGGAATTTAGCTTTTGCCAGACTCTGAAATGTATTTGGGAATAATACTATAACATTGGTTGCTGACTGAAGAGATATTTAACCTCTGTGGTACTGCTACAAGGTGGAAATTGCAAAGTGTCAAGGAAAATGAACTCTACACTGATACTCCCAAAGCAGCTACTAAAACTGAAGAGCTTTTTTTCTTTAATGTTTCACCACTTGCATTTTAAAAACACCAACAAACAAAAACAGTTGCCAAACACTAACAAAACAAAAAAGCTAGAGAGTAAATACGGCTCAATCCTGCCATGCAAGGCTATAAACCCTTTTCCCCAAAGCTTCACTTTTCTCATATAAATTCCCTTCCAGTGACAAGTGTAGCCAGCATCCTTAATGGTTTAGGTTTGTCTCTCTTTTTAAAGGTGCAAGCTGGTACACAAATGCATATAAATCCTACCTCAAAAGAAAGGCTCCAAGTTTCCAGCCCTTCAGTGTCATGCTGATGCAGTCAAGAGCTACTGCAGAAGCAGCCTTTCCCCCTTCACCTTTGCCAGTGTACTCCATAATGACACCATGGCAAATACACCAGAGCTTAAATCCTTGCATATAGCTCCAAGTGGTAATATGAATGTGACCACACCATTTAATAGTAAATATCCCAAAGAAAATGATTAATTTTAACACACAATTTCCTGCAGATTTTTTAATCTTTCTGCTTTACGTGTTAGTAATTGTGGGTTTTTTTCAGAGAGCTCTTAGCACTTAATTTAAATAAGCTAGTGCCAATTTTGATCCTTGTAGTAGCTGCAATAGTTCTGAGGTCTAATTTCTAACACTTATGTCTGATATACACATGAACTGCTTTTAAACAATTCATATTTGTACAAAAAACAGTGAAGGAATTCTCCTGACTGGTCCCAGAGAGCATCATAGTCAGGTGAGCACAACAGCAATAGGTGAGAGACAAGTCATAGGTCTGTGCTAAAAGAAGCAGCATTTACACCTTTGGCTCTGGATGAAAATGCTCTATGTTGTCCAATATTTACAATTTGACAGATTTCCAAAATTAATTGGAAAAGGGACAGGAAAGCAAAAGAGAATAGAAAAAAGATCTTGTGGTATGCAGATTCTTCCACTTGAAAGTGTTTTTTAAAAAGACTGCCTGAAAGTCTTAGAAAACTCTATGCTCCCCATGGCATGTTATTCTTCCACATACCAAACAACAGGAACTTTCTACCCATTTTTATTCACAAAATCTCTTCAGCCTGAAAATCTATCAAGGAGCTGCACTGAACTGCACAGGGACTGTACTCTTTAGCAGTATTTCCTGGTGGATCCCATTCAAGCGCTTCATTGTTTTATCCTTTCATCATAGAACAATTTCTTCCCTCTACTAAGGCAGTAAATACAGTTTTCCATTGTACTATAGTAGAAGTATTAGAACATATGCTCTGAAAGCTGAAGGGGTAAGAAAGATAGGAATGAGTCATTAGTGTCTGGACAGCCATAGGTCTCACTTGCACAGCACAGCTGCAGTTGCCAAATTAAAAATCTTTACGTTTGCAAATCACAGAATCAGCTAGGTTGGGAAAGACCTTTGTGATTATCAAGTCCACCCCATGACCTGGCACCACCTTGTCAATTAAACCATGGCACTGAGTGCCACCTCCAGCCTTTCTTAGACATCTCCAGCACGGTGACTCCACCACCTCCCTGGGCCACCCATCCCAATGCCCAATCTCCCTTTCTGTGAAGAAATTCTTCCTGGGGTCCAGCCTGAACCTTCCTGGTGCATCTCTAGTCTGTGTGCTCTTGTTCTGTCACTGGTTGTCTGGGAGCAGAGCCCGACCCTCACTGGGCCACAACCTCCTTTCAGGGACTGTGGAGAGTGATGGGGTCACCCCTGAGCCCCCTTTTCTCCAGCTGAGCTGCTCTGCAGAGGACTTGTGTTCCAAGCCCCTCACCAGCCTTGCTGCTCTTCTCTGGACATGCTCCAACATCTCAATGTCCTTCCTAAAGTGAGGGCCCAGAACGGGACACAGCACTCCAGGTGCTGCCCAACAGGGGAACAATGACCTCTCTGCTCCTGCTGGCCACACCATTCCTGATCCAGGCCAGGAGCCTTCTTGGCCACCTGGCTACACTGCTGGCTCACATTCAGTCTGCCACCAGTCAGCACCCCCAGGTCCCTTTCTGCCTGGCTGTTGTCCTGTCACTCTGTCCCCAGCCTGTAGTGCTGCAGGGGTTGTTGTGGTTTTGATGAACCTCATCTTGCTGGATTCAGCCCATCTATCCAACCTGCTCAGGTCCCTCTGCAAATGTAACTCAACTCATACAGGATAAAAACAAGCCTTACAGAATTATTTTGTATCTTTATGGATAATTTATATTATGACTACTAAAACCCCAGATCTATGTGCTTTTCAAAATGGAACAATGAAACTCTTTTGAAAGAATTAATTTCAGAACAATAATTTGGGGGGTGGGGAAAAGAAAGGAAAAACAAAAATCCCATTTCTTGATCATACCAGGTTAGTCCTAACTACATTAGAGTTTGCATAAAATGAGAAGATGCCCTTTGTTCAATACCTGCAGATAGTGTGCATGCATCAACACTTGGAATTATCCAGCATTTACTACACAACTTGGGACAGTGCTGATCAAATATTCTGGAGTAATATAAGAAAGTCTAGACACCACTAGAGTAAATTACTTAATCTAAAATTATTATATCTAAAATCTAAAATACAGCATGTATTTTAATGTTTGTTGAAAGCCAAGTGTATTTTTCCTGTATTGTGAGTTATGTATATGGCAGCCTAACTTGTCATTAAGCCTTTATTAGTTATTACTGCAGGATAAATTCAAATGACCAAACTTTTAAAGTAAAAAACTACTTTTAACTTCATCCTTCTAAAATTATCAACTCTCAGGACCTTTCAGAGAAACCGAAAACAGTATTGATACTGTTAGCACCCTGATTTAAACTTTTACAGAGCTGGATATAAACATTCAGTATCATATGATCACATTTTAAAATTACCATCAATTGAAACCTTTAAACTGCTGTTTGAACATTAACCTAACCTAAGGTTAAAAATATTAGGTACCACTACAGACTAGCTCTGCAGAATCTTTTCTTTCACCCAACAGGAAAATATGATTGTGATGTTATCTAATTTCCACCCCCAGCCCCCAAAACCCCCAGCCCCATCCTATTGTTGGAATGCCAGCATGTTGGAAAATGAGCCTCAGCAGACAATGGAGTCAGACACTGGTTTACTCAGTGTCTCTCACAAGCACCCTCTACTACCCCCAGCATCTGAATTACAGACATGGTAATTCATTCCTGTGACATCTGCTGCAAAAACTCCAGTAAACAGAAAGAAAAAAGTGTATCTTTGAGACACCACAGCTGTAGAAGTAGAATGTGGCTCTTTGGCGGTTCTTTTGGGAGCATCTTGTAAGCTGGGCTGAAATGAGCCTTGATATACACAAATAGCTGATTTTGATTTTGCATATTGCATGGATAGGATCTGGCAATGTTTTAAAAGAGAAATCTTGACATTCTGCCATAGAGCTATTTATAGTCACTTGATCATGCACTAAAAATCTGACCTACCCTTCTTTTTGGGCTTGACACAATGTCTGACATCTACGTTTCTTGAATCAGAAACTATGATGGAAAAACATTCTTTTAGAAAGCAGCACTAAAAGCAAATAACCACTTGCAAAAGAAAAAAAAACAAACCAGCCACAGCTGTGAATGTCAGCAGTGAAGGTTAACCTTTAAATACAGCAGTCTGGCAAGCTTGCATTTCTCTTTGTTGAAGCAGCATGCAGGGCTGGCATTTCATAGCATTGTCTGTAACATTATACTGCTGGGCCATGGTTAGCTGCTTAAGGGCATGTAATTTGCAGTGTGCATCACCACAAGGAAGTGTGTTCTAAACTTACCAAAATATACAATGAAAAACAGATGTTAAACAGCCAGCAAGCAAACTCACAGCCCTTTTTTTGTAACTGAAACCTGGGGAAAACTGCAAGAAGGTGTCAATCATCATGAGCCCGGGACCTCATTATTATCATTGTCTGAGAGCATGAGGAAGAGATGAATGACACCACTAAAATAAAGCCAGTTAATTGGTGTAACGTTCATACACAATTTCTTCAGACCGACCATGTGAAGCAGAATTTGAAAAAGCATTGCCCAAAGAATGAAACAGATCTTTGGTGTATATTTTTTACCTGGATGGCTCCAATGGAGAAGAGCAGTGGCAGAGCAGAGAACTAGCTTCTAAAACATGCACTGTATTTAGATGCCAAAGGTAACCACTGTGCAAATGCATGCATGTGAAGGCAAATCACAGCCAGTTAAGACTTCATAATAAGTGAAAAAGGTAGCATTACATCTGAAATATTGAAATCTCAGTAATTAATACCTTTGCCGATGAACACAACCTGAGATCTAGATTATTTTGCATAAACTGCAAGGGCATGTAATTTGCAGTGTGCATCACCACAAGGAAGTGTGTTCTAAACTTACCAAAATATACAATGAAAAACAGATGTTAAACAGCCAGCAAGCAAACTCACAGCCCTTTTTTTGTAACTGAAACCTGGGGAAAACTGCAAGAAGGTGTCAATCATCATGAGCCCGGGACCTCATTATTATCATTGTCTGAGAGCATGAGGAAGAGATGAATGACACCACTAAAATAAAGCCAGTTAATTGGTGTAACGTTCATACACAATTTCTTCAGACCGACCATGTGAAGCAGAATTTGAAAAAGCATTGCCCAAAGAATGAAACAGATCTTTGGTGTATATTTTTTACCTGGATGGCTCCAATGGAGAAGAGCAGTGGCAGAGCAGAGAACTAGCTTCTAAAACATGCACTGTATTTAGATGCCAAAGGTAACCACTGTGCAAATGCATGCATGTGAAGGCAAATCACAGCCAGTTAAGACTTCATAATAAGTGAAAAAGGTAGCATTACATCTGAAATATTGAAATCTCAGTAATTAATACCTTTGCCGATGAACACAACCTGAGATCTAGATTATTTTGCATGGGTATTAATTAAAGCAATTTACATTGATCCCTTTGAAGACTACAAAACATCTTTCTAGCTTTTATAGGGTATTCATTTTCACAAATAAAAGTTCTTGCCATCTGAAAAATCAAGTCTAGGTTCCCTGAATGAGGTCTGTATCTTCACCATATTCACTCTGGAAGCATGCCAAACTCTTCAAAATAGTAAACACATCGGTTTATTTTTGCCAAAAGTAAAGTAGATAGGAACTTTTATATTACCGGGGGAAAATAGACCCATTCTGAGCTATGAAGAGTTTATTACAGCATCCACTGAAATGAATGGAGATATTTCTTATCTTTTAAACCAGTAATGTCCTATTTTAACAGATACTGTCTTAACACAGAACACAGATGCACAACTTTCTGCAAGAGTAGATCTCACAGGAACACTGTCAAGAGCAATCTCAGGCATCCTCCAAGCTTTCACACCTCCATGCTCAGTCTGAAATGCTGTCAAAGTAATGATGAAATGCATCATGCCAAACCTCGTGGGTTTATAATTATCCACTTTAAAGGGTAAGTGATTTGTACAGGGTAAACGTTACAAAGACAGTTGTACAAAATACTTTGTGATCAAAAGACAGTCTACCACTAAAACATGCACGGGAAGCAAAGCAAACACAACCTGAACTTCAGCACTACACACTGCCAGGCTACATAGTTACTTTTTAACAAGAAGGCCATGAAAAAGGGGAAAAATATTTCAGTTGTAACTCCCTTGCAATTCCTAATAATCTTTCTTTTTAGAAAAATTTAAATAGTTTAAACAGCACTCACACACTTGCATAGTCACAGACCACTGGTGGTCCATGGCTCATTCATGAGACCTACTAATACTTTCTGGAAAGAGAAGGCTTTTAGGAAAGTAAGTGCAGCCCAAGTAGTTGTACTTCTCCCAGGTATAGAAGGTAGAAGAGGGAAAAGATAACCATGGGTCCCTGTCACGCATGCACAGCCTGGCACGGGGCACCAAGGGCTGTTGCCACAGCTTCACCTGGGTAGACTTGGTCCTCATACAGGCACCTCCAGCCAGGACTGCCAGTGTCAAACCCCTTGCATTTGTCAAGCGTGGCAGACATGGATTTAATTCCTACCTGGCAAAAATAAATCTGCTCTCATTGCAGCTCTGGCTTCTTCAGAGAAACATCGTTTTTTCAACCACTCAGCTTCATATTCACTTGTGTGTTCATCGGGCCATGTAATAGAGATCTGTCAACACAAAGGAAAAGGTGAGTTTAGAAAAAAAAATTTGAAAAACATCATCTAGAACAACAAAATCCCTTAGAAATGGCAGAAGTTGTAATGCTTAGATCAATAATATCAGAGTAGAACTTTCCCTGAAGCATGATAGCAAACAAGTAATGAAAACCCCAACTGAAACACCATTCACATTCTGACACTTTTTATAAATGTTCCTTTTCATTTCAACCCATGACCTAATTTGCTGGTTTGTGTGGACTGTTTCCACTGTGGGAGCTGCACTTAAGAGAAAGAAGGGAATTGTAAAAACTGGCACGTATCACTGGGGAGAGCACTTCACCCCAGCTCAGAAGAGCGAAAATTTCTTGCAAAACAGTGACAGGTCATGAGAAAAGAAAAAGAACAAGACAGACAAGGACCTTTTGCTAGGAGAGAAATCCATCTCCTACTTTTGAAGTCTTCCCTCTATCAAATAAATTTTTAAAAAGTGTTGGGTATTCCAATTACTGAAAAAAAACATGGTTAGAAAGCATATGGCTTTGCTTGTCATGAACTGAAAGAGCTCACTCCAGCACAGACCCCCAGCTGAATTTTTAAGGTGGATGAATAGGTATCAATTCCCAGTTCGCATTACTCTGCTCATTCACATGATGGTAAAACACTGTCAGTATAATTTTAGTATTAATGCTGTGCTTTTATCAGTTTCTGAATGTAAGTGGAAGCAGACAATTCCTAATTTGCCTGATGAAATAATGAAATTACATGGCATTAATTTTGTCTACAATCAACTTGGGAGCCCAGAATTCCTCACCAGAGACCCTTATCCTGTGGCTGAGCTACTCACACATGAGTCAGCCTCTGCAAACTGCCCCTGCCCCATCTGACCCAGGGCTGACTGCTGCATTTTCAATATGTTTAAAACATCTTGAAGTATAAAACCAAGGAAATTAGTTTGCCAAAGGAGCCACATACTGTTTTTAATAAAACATAAAAAAAAATTCTAAATAATATACTAGGATTTTATATATCAGGAAAGATTGACATTCATAAGGAGGGCAGCTCCTATCCTGTCTTGCTTGAAAACCTTCCATTTTGCAGGAAGAAATATTAATGTAGTTAAGTAGACAGGGATACAGACATTAGTCCAATTCTGATTCTTGGATTTAACTTTGGTTCAAGTGTTCACTCAAGATAAAGGTTATTTTGCATGGAAAATTTGCTAATAAAGCTGATATTTTTGTTATAGATTAAAGTCATTCATCATCTTGCCATGATTTTTCATATTTTCAAGCCATTTACTTAAAGAATAAAGAGAAGGAAAAGTGTGTGATTAAATGTGCAAGAAATGTCTGAATTTTCAACAACTAGTGATGAAGTAGGATATGGCAGAATTTTGAAAAGCATTATTATATGACAAAAGCTGAAGCTTGGGTTTATGCAGCCTCTGCATAACATCCATAAAGTGAAGTTTAACATGAAGGTGGAAATATGTGAATTCCCCAAAATGCGATTCTTCCTGAAAGCTTTGCAAATACCTGGAAAGGTTTGCAAACAAGCATTACAGTGCAACTTGCAGTTGTCTCGGATTTAGATTAATAAGCATCGTTAGACAACTTTCACGAGAAGGTGAACGACGGCCTGCTTCAAATACCTTTTTCCTGTCTGCCAGAGCAACCTGCTTCACCACGATGTCCACATCCAGGTCCTCGAGGAGCAGCCTGCGCGCCCCGGCGGAGGGCAGGAAGCAGAGCGGGCACTGGCAGCTGTCCCGCAGCCACACGCTCGGGTAGCGGCTCTCGCTCCCGTCCTCCCACTGCACGCACACGGAGTGGCCCCCGCCCGCAGCCCGCACCGTTCGCACAGCCGGGCTCATGCTGACACGCCGGGACACCGGGACTCACGCCGGGACACCGCTCCGCAGCCGCCTCCTCCGCCTTCTGGACTCTGTAGCCAAAACGTCACAGGGAGACGTCATGGAGCTCCTGAAACCATTTGCCATTTGTTTTTTAGCGTTTCAAGCTATTCACGTAAAGAATAAAGAGAGGGAAAAGTGTAAGTGAGATTAAATGCGTGAGAAATGTCTGTATTTTCGACAATTGGTGATGGAGAAGCATATGGCAGAGTTATAAAAAGCATTCTTATATTATATATTGGGTTCTACCTTTGGGGTTCTACAGCAAAAACATCAGAGGAAACTCTGTCACGGAGCTCCTAAAGCACCACCAAGAGCAGCTTATTACTGAAGAAGCAAGAACAGCACAAGGACAGTGTTACAATGATTCTCCCTTCCCTTCCAACTACCTAGCCTTCAGGAATATTCATTATGTTGTGAAAAACGCCGTTTTCTAAAAAACATAAAAACACTTTTTAAAAAAAACCCTCTTTTTTAAATGTTAAAAGTTTAATAACAATTAAATGGTCATAAAAATAGCAATACAATTAGAGTAATAATAATTTGGAAAATTTGAATTAGGACAATATGAGACAATAGAAAGAAAGAGTTATGGACATCCGGATACCTTTTTTTGGGCAAAATAAGCCTGAAAAAGGACACCCGTTAACAGATATTAACCCTTAAAAGCAATAGCCTGTTGCATATTCATACAGCTCACACATGATGCATAAATTCCATTCAAACAAAGGATTCTCTCTGGTCAGTGCCAATCTTTTCCTCCTAATCCAAACAGTGTCTTCAGGGCTGAGCAAGGCAGGAAGAAGTTCGTTTATTCTGAAAATGGAGCAATAAATTCTCTTTCCCTGAAAGATTTAGGTGTCCTGTGGCTGCTATCTCAGTGCGAGTCCTCTCTTTAAAAAAAGTATCTCACATAGCATAGTTTCTATTTTAACATTATGTTATAACCTAAAACCTGATTTAACATACTACTTAAGAAAATGAATACAGTATAACTTTCTAACATAGCACATAAAATATTCATTTTAATATTTGCCAAAAGCCAATCATAAACCAGGCATTTTTCACAATATGTTGCTGACAGAGGGTATAGTGAGACACATCTATTCAAAAATCCCTTCAATTTGATCTGTCATCTTGGCTGTCTTTCGTTGCCATGCCCTCTACCAGATATGATGCAACAGCCCTGAAACCTCCTGTCCCCGTGGTTGGGGTGAGGGCAAACCTGGCCCCAGCAGGTGAGTTTGTGAGCTCTCCAACCTTGGACACAGCCAGAGCTCATTTTCAGGACAGATGCTGGGTCTGGCTTTCTTGTGGATACCTTCTTCTTCCCCAGCCTTGTTTATGTCTCCCTAGCCCTGAGGTAACTGGACGATACTTTCACTGTTATCTCATGTTCCCTTAGGCAGCTGAACTCCCAGTCCAAAGTTCCAGTCAGGAGGCACATTCTGGAAGGGGTGGGCTTTGGTGGTCACAGTTTCATTGTGCAGTTTTGCCATAAAGGGCAACATCTCCTTCATAACAATGCTTGAGCCCTCAGCCATAACGTTTCAGTCTCTTACAGAAAGACACCTCAAAACCAATTCCACAAACAAAAAGCCAGAGTTACTACTAACCATGTTCAAAATCTAAAGTATGAAAGTGCAGGCACCATAACCCCTGCTATGGATACTATGGAATAGAAAACATGGAATCCACCTCCCTGTAAGGAAAAGCTTTGTAAACATGACTTTATCAACAGGGTTCTGTGAGAGTTCCTCTCTCCTTTCACAGCCAGGCCACTTCCTATGGATATACTCTTTTATTTAAAGCCAGCTGCATACTGTCCTGCAGAACGATGGTGTACAGATCCTAGAATTAGAAAAGCTCTGGTCTAATGTTTTTGCTTATTCAGAAAAATTCAGGGGATGCTCCCTGAATCAATAAGTCATTACATCCATATTTTAATTACTTTATCAATGTCAAATATTGCATATTTATTAAGTATCTTCTTGCTTTGTTCTTAAGCTCACAGGGCAACATATTGATGCTACCAGGACCAAAGCCTTGCCAGCTGTCTTTGTGCATAAAAAAATGTCCTGGGTTTCAGTATTTTGACTCACAAAGGCCTACTGGAATTATCAGATGGTTTTTCAATATTTTTCCTTTGCTGCAGTTTAGAACTAGGCTACACAGGACCCTTGGGTCTTCACAATCTCAGCAGCAAAGTGACTCTCAGCTCTCAGCCTGGCGGCAGTGCTGAGAGAAAAGAGACTCGAGCACTGTGCGGCAGGTTCCACAGAGTGGTGGCCTTCATTAGAGCAGGACCCTCTGTGAAGGGAGCCAGGGACAGCAGCTCGAGTTTCACAGGGAAAAACAGGGGTTTATGTAGGGAACTTGGAAAGGCAGGGAGAAACTAGTAATGAACGCGATACATGTAACTTGGAAGAGTAACAATGGAAAAACTAATGGGACACAATAATTAACATAGAACTGCAAAGGATCATGGGCGGGAGGGGTTCCTCATCCTAAGTGCAGTGCGCCTCGTTCAAGGGTTGGCTCTCCACGGCAGAAAAACCTCTCCTTTGCTGGCTGATTCCTTGGCCCCCACAATAGGCAGAGAGAGACTAAACATCTTCAAACCCCCACTGCCACACCGTACCTTTTCAGAAGGCTGCAGATGTCTGCCTGTCTTGTTCTTTAATGCAGCCTTTTATACTCTTCACCTTACATGCACTGCACCTGTGTGCCCTCTGTTCCCTGTGTGGCTGCTCAGCACCCCTGGGCACTCCATGGCTCATTGCTGTCAGTGCTGCTCACCTGTGCTGCACAGCTGGAGCCACTGGGGATGAGGCTCAGCCACAGCCCCACTCTGGTCACCACAAAATGTGTGCCCACATGTGCCAGTGTCTGCACAAAAACACTTGCCTGATGCTGTTACCTCACAAGCCAACAGCAAATATGCCCCGTGAAGGCACTGAGCCCTGTGTACCCACCTTCCTTCATGGCTGCACAGCACTGCAGTGGAGACACTGCCTGAAAAGCACTTCAGGCTCCTGGGAGGGAGAGGGAGTGGTGGGGGTGTGTGGAAAGAACAAAAGAACCTGGGCTTTTAAATACCAGATGTAATCTACATCTGGTAGATTAGATGAAGATGGCCTCTTGTTCATTTGCTCTTTTTTCCTAGGGTTACTCTTCTGAAATTAGAGAATATGTGAAATATTATTTAAAGTGACAAATTCAATAGCATCCTAATTTATATGCAGATCCAGTTATGAATTATGAATTAGCTTGCATTTTGTTGTACCTCTGTTGAATCCTGAGTAACAAGTGTGTTACTTTAATACAAATCTCAGATAAATTACATTAAATTAGAAACAAAATAATATTAAGAAAGGGCAAAGCCTGCTACTAAGAAGAATTAACTGCTCTTCCTTAACCAAAAAACTGTCCACACAGAAGGTGTAAAGGAAATAATTCTTAGTCATTACCACAAAAAAGGCATAAAAAGGTCTTAGATAAGTCCAGCTGATAAACTAAAATGATAAGTCCACTGAATTGATTTTTGTGGATTAAAACCTAACATAAAACTAAGAATTGTAGTCATCATATTTTGGAGAAGAGATAGCAGGTGGACAGAAAAAAAACATCTTGCCGTTTGGACTGTGTCCAAATTTTTAGTGTAAATAATAGTATTTACGCTATATACCAAATATATAATACCAAACTATTAGTATTAATAACAGTAAATTTCTATTATAACACTAAAACGACTCTATGGTTTCCCTGTCACAGGGAAAAAAATGCAGAGTGGAAAAATGTATGGAAAATATCACGCAAGTATATATCTTTTTTTGTCATCACACTTTTCACAATATTCACATTATCCGCTTCACTGGATAATTAATCTCTTCCCTAGGCCAGCCTTCTCCAATGACTTTCCTCCCTGACCCTCCAGGAGAGTTGACTACTAAAGAATGACTACTAAACAGTTTCTAAGCACCTACAAGGAGTGTCCACAGTCTAAGGAAGGTTGTCATTGAGCAAACATGATACTCTTGGCATTGTCTTTTCTTATAAAAGAATGTTAATGGCATGCTGGAGACTGCCAGCAGTACCTCCCCAAGGTGAAGTAGATTTCAAGGAGGAATGGCTCTGTCCAAGCCACACCATTAAAAATGTAATGGTTATGGAGACCATATGTTTTCCTTGTTACAGATGTAGTCATTAAATTCTGCCTTTTCCAGTGATAAATTGATCTTGTAGGCAGGATGACAACTCAATGAAGAAAACAAAACAGGCAGTTTTAGTCTTTTTTTTTTTTACACATATGTTCTAATAACAGCTTTTTAAAGAAGCATGTAGCACAGTCAGGTTTTTTGCCAGTTTCACATATTAGAGGAATGAAATGCAGACCCACAAATTGAACAATGTTTTGCTAATGACGCACCAAAAAAAAATCTAGGTAATAAAAAACCAATTTCCCCAATGAACTGCAAGTAAAAATACATTTTAAAAGACAGAAAAATTACAGACTTTGAATCCACAGGCTTACTTCAGGAATAGTGGCTGTGAAATGCACTTCACTCATAATACTTCAGTGTTAGCTGAACATTTCTTTAATAGTCACAAAATTGATATTCAAGAAGCATGAGCAAGAAAATGGTAAAGCAACATGAAGACCATCTAAACAAACCGCCACACCAACAGTAATAGACACATTCAATAGAATTTCTCCACAAAATACGCATTTCCTAGACAAGATTATGGCCAGAGCTCTGTAGCTCACAAGGTTGTTTCTAGTGACTAAGCCAGGTATATTTTTTGCTTATGAGGTTTACATCTTGCCAATCTGCATCTGAGTACACAACAACCTATAGGAGCAACAATTTAGCTTCAGACAATTCATACACCACAGTCTGGCACACATAAGGTTTTTTAAAGGCTTACCAAGGTTTTGAAAGCTTCCCTTGACTTCTCTTTGTGATGATGGTCCTGGGTAAGTCAACCTGTGAAACTGAACATCGCAGTTTTGAAATGCAGTTTGCACACTCCCCTCTGAATCCCCACCCATTCACTTGGCACAAGGCAAGCACACTTTTCTTTCTCGAGCTTTTATTCATGGTTTTGTGCTTGCTCTGAGCTTCTCCTGTTCTGTGTGTATCAGTGGATGTGATAATGTCCCCATCAGAGCACTGCCTTCAAAAGTGAGCTACCTGGAGAGAAGTGCAGGTGAGTCCCTTGGTGCCTTGCTCTGACTCTGATCATAGAACGCTTTGAGTTGGAAGGGACCTTAGAGATCATCTCATTCCAATCCATCTGCCATGGGCAGAGACACCCTCCACCAGACCAGGCTGCTCAGAGCTCCACCTAGCCTGGCCTTGAGAACTTCCATGAATGGAGCATCTTCTCTGGGCAGCCTGTTCCCTTTGATGAAAAACTTAAGCATTAAGTGAGCTCTCTATGACTGTCCCAGTTGCAGCACTTTTCAGAAAATAGTCATCTGCTTACCAAAATGGCTTACCTCTTCAGCATCAATTCTTTAATAAATTCAGAAATAATACATGTTTTGAAAATCATCAGAAAACTACAAAAAGGCCCCACTGTCACCTCAATTTTAGCTCGAACTTCTGCATTCTGAAAAAGAAAAAAAGAATCTAGTACCAATATAATATTTTAACATAACAGAAGAACATAATGGGGATTACTGCTGCTACAATCATCCTTTTAAAGCTCTCTGCTTAGAAGTAATTACCAAATTTTCAGTGATAAAAGGGCCTTTACTGTTTAAAATAGGCTGTATGAAGATCCAGATCCAGGGGATCTTCATACCTCCGAAACAAGTAAGTTTTATCAGATAAAAAGCAAAAATAAGACATTAGATTGCAAAGAGTATTGCAATGTAGTTTTTATAGTTTTAAAGAAAAAAATTGAATTAAAAACTTTAAACTACTGAATATTACTAAGCACTCAGTTCTTGCAGGCAGCTCTATAAAAACCATTTAATGTATCAGCTCTGACTCAAAAAAAAAGATGCATTTAATGTATACATTTGCTTAGGTCAGCCAAAATTATGTAAATCAAACTCTAGTAGATTTCAATTTCCCAGAAGCTTTTTTATTGGCTTCATCAAATCCACATAAGATTGACAATTTGTATTAAATGTGTGAAATTATACATAGACCAGAGTCAGCTATCTTCATTTTCTCCTAGAAAGAACCATTTAAAGCCTTCCAAAATCAATGCTAGTAAAACAAAATCCAAATTCTGCCATATTTAGAATAGAAAAATGTTTATAGTTTACTGAAACATAAAAAAATGTCAAGAATTCATATATGATATGAAACATTAGCATGGACTGTAAAGTACCAGTCTTGTTTCATTAGATGACAATTTACAGGGCATTGGGTGGAATGAATTATTCTGTAAATACCCACACATCTCCTGCTTTGAAAAGTAAGCATTCTGCAAACATTTACTCTTTTGGTATTCTGCATACATTGGAATAGTTTCAGCTTGACCAAACATTTGCTACTGCAAACAGAATAGTCAAGCTGCTTAAAGGATATTCAAGAAGCTGTGTTGGATGCTACTACTGCTTTTTATTAGGATTTGAATACTGCTCTCATATGCCTAAAAAATAGCACTGTCATGCCATTTTTGTTTATTTACTGATGTTGTATCAAACAGTTTGATGTTATAACAAACACTGATGTTTATTTACTTCATGTTATAACAAATAACTCAAAGTGGGTAAAACACAGACTTAAACTTCCTTTAAGAGGCCTCTGGGCACAAATGGAACTGCATGACATCTTCGGGGCAGACTGGTCTCAGTCACTTCTGGAGCTTGGTCCAGCCCAGAAACGCTATTATGTTTTGCTAAGAGAGTGAGCACACAAGATTCAGTGACTTGGCTCACTCTTCTGTTGTTCCATCCGCCCCTAGTGGCAAGGAAAGTATCACCAATAAATTAATTTTTGAGAGCTAGAACTTGTCATATAGTTTCTAACTTGAGAACAGAAAAATAACATTGAGTGGTTCCACAAGAGTCAACCAATAAAATGTTTCTTTTTTTTTTTCCAGCAAATCTTTAAAAATATTGAGGACTTAAAAATGCAAAATGACATGTAAAGTATCTTGCCAGTAAGCTACATTTCACTGCCATCAGCAAAATGAGCTGCCTGGTTCTGTGAGCACCTACCTTCATGAGACTTCCCTGGCGTCTTCAGCACTCTAGTCCAAGCTGACTTATGTTGAGCCACTGCACTGCTGAGTAACTTACCCACTGAATGGCTTGTAGACTGAAGTATAACTAAATGGGAGCAGGGTTAACAGGAACAGACATCAGAAGTACATCAGCTTCTCTTCCATGGGTGCTTAAAAAGGCTTAAAAACTCAAAGAAGTCTGCCCCACAAGGCCTTCTGTATTGCTACTTTTAATGAAACTTGATTACCTCATGAGTCTGTAAATTTTTTATTTGTTTTTACTAAAAAGCAAGTTATTTCACTTGGCAAGGGCTACAAACTTTCAATGTTTTGCTGAAAAGACACATTCCAACAGAATCTTTTAAAATCAAGAGCATCTCAGAAACTAATAACAAAAATGTACTTTAACGTTGTTTTCAAATATTTGGTACAACAACCTATAAACTCTTTTCATCCCAACAGGTATTCTGCCTGCAGTATCTGTAACCTAATAGCCACATTACCTAAAATTGTCAGTTAAACAGCAACGAGTCCAAAAACCCCACCTTCCTTCCCACCAGGCACTTTTGCTATTGTCCAGGACCACGAAGTTATATTAATATAACTTAGCTAGCAAAAGTACAAGGGCACCAACAAGAAAAGTTAATGTGTTTGTACAGACAAAACCTTTTAGTCAGCTTTAGAAATACGCTCCTGGCTCTCAAATCTGGATCCAAAACCCTAACCAGTGCTAGGGCTCATTCTTTATGCTATAAAAATCTCTACCAGCATTCTCAGTATCTGACATAAGCCTTTTTGGCTGCTTCTTAGGGTTATGATAGCTTAGAGTCACAGATAAGCAAGCCTGGAAGTACAAATCCTGCCAGAATAGTTCCCATCTTTCCAAACACAAACGAAAATCACAGCTTTATGTAGTGGAACAACATTTAAGAAGTATATAATACATATCATTAGAAAGGAAGTTAACAGCGGGCCAGAGGTGTTACCCTTAAAGACTAACAACAAAAGCAATTTACGTATTTGCTACACAGGAGTCTGGAAGGAGCTGGCCAGCACCTCACTTCAGCTACACTTAGGGCAGGTGAGCCACAGCAGGGCAGGTGATACAAAAAACAAACAACAGGAACACAAGAAAGCTTACTTCACTTTGCAACCAAAGGTGAATGATATAACAGAGGGTAGCTTTTTGAATATGGGACATTAACTTAAACATACCTCGGATATTAACTTAAACATACCTCGAACCTCCTGGTTTATACAATTGTGCTATTTGTTTGGAAGATAAAATAAATAAGGGGTTTTTTTCAATGAAGAAGAATGTATTTTTGGATGAGTTACTATCCCTGGAAGAGTTCGAAAACGAGCAAATGTGGCACTTATGGTTTAGTAGGCGTGGTGGTATTCAGTCAAAGGCTGGACTTGATGATCTCGGAGGTCTTTTCCCAGCTGCATAATTGTAGGGTTTGTCCAAGGAAGTGCTCCTTCCAGGCGGGCGCCAGGGCCGTGCCTTGCTGGGGACGGGCGGTCGGGACGGCGGTGTCGCCAGCAGCCGGGGGCTCAGGCGCGGAGACAGTCGTTCTTGAGGCGGCTGAGGCGGGCTCAGGCGCGAAGATAGTCGTTCTTGAGGCGGCTGAGGCGGGCTCCGTGGCTGCGCACCGTCAGCGCCAGCAGGTCGTACTTGTCGCGCAGCCCGCTGGAGACGTGGCGGGTTTCGTGGAGCAGGGCGCGGGCGTGCAGCAGCAGCCCCAGGAAGCTGTCGCCCAGGCGGGACTCCTCCCGGCCGCCCTGCTCCTGGCCCTGCCGGAATTTGCCCTCCAGCTCGCTCAGCGAGCGGTCCGAGCTGGAGTAGGCGTCGCTGATCTGGGCGGACTCGCGGCGCAGGTAGGCGCCGTAGCTCTCCTCCCCGTCCAGGTCGTAGGAGATGCTCCTGCCGATGCCCTCTAGCACCCGGCCCGCGTCCTCCACCTGCCGGCCCAGCACCGTCAGCTCCTCGCGCAGGCTGAGCCCGCCGCCCGGCGCCGCCGCCGTGCCGCACCGCCGCTGCTCGCTCACCCGGAACAGCAGCTGGCACCGCTCGGGGTCGTCGTTCTCCTCGTAGTCCCCGTCGGGGACGAAGTAGTGGTGCAGGCTCCCGTTGGACATCTCGGGGTAGAGCGGCCCCTCGAAGTAACCGCGGCAGAGGCTGCAGAGCCCCAGCAGCCACGCGAGGCGCACAGGGAGCGGCATGCTGCGGCCGGCGCGCAGCCTAGGGCCGCCCGTGCCGCATGGGGCTCCCCGCCCCGCCACTGCCGGCCTCGCCTGGGCTGCAATGCGGGCCGATCGCGGCAGCGCGGCCGGAGGGCTGGCGGCGCTCTGGGGCCAGCCCCGCCGCGCCGCCCTTAAGAGCCGCGGCCCCGCCGAGGGGGAAGCGGCCCCGCGCCGAGCGCGGCAGGGCCGGGCCGGGCCGGGCCGCCCCCGCCCCCGGGCAGCGGCCGCAGGGCCCGAGAGCACCGCCTCCGGGGCTGTCACACGGGCAGGGAGGGAGTGAGACACGTACACCGCTCTTTTCTCAATAGAAAACCCCCTAAACCTGAGCTCCGCTCTTCTTCCCGTTAGAAATTATGGCTTTGCTAACAGCCTGATCTGTGCAGCGCCTCAAACGCACGGCTTGGGACAAAAGAACTTCTCCAAGTTGCTCAGGCCACATAGTTGGTCATTGACAAAAACCTTGGATGGGAAAAAGATGCAAGTATATCAAGTATAAACTGTAAAACAATAAAGCTTGATAGGGTCAGATGGGAAAATGAAAAACAAAATTTGCTGTTAAAAAAATGTCAGATGTGTTGAAGGAAAACCCCATTACAGTGCATCTTATGGGGCTGACTTTGTAAGAAGTGTTTCTTTTCCATGAAGCAATATTTTGGGTGAATCTAGTAGCAGAATTGTGGCACAGCTGAACTGTGCATGTAACGTTTAGAAATCTGTCTTTATAATTTTTGAGTTGTTAAATCAAGATGGGATCACAAAAAGAAAGGGTCTGTAAAGTTACCAACTCCTTTCATATAATTTTTCCTCTTTCATGGAGAAAAAATCACCACCTAGCAAAGATTATACCAAATCCTGCAGTCAGGATTGTGGGAGATTTGCATGTAACAATATTTATGTTGCCTCTATAAAGTAAGTAAGTACTTTAACTATCATCTTGACACTTTCTGCATGTTGTAAATAACTATTGTGCTTACAGTTAATTTAGTTGGGAAAATAAGCCAGACCACCTTTTTTTCACTATTATTCTGGGCATTGTAGATTAAAGGCTTATGGGGCTCAGGGGCCTTTGGGTCTACAATTTCTTATGCTGCCATTCATTTTAGACACCTATAATTCAAACTCTGTATTGACCCCCTTCTCTCACATCAGCTTCTTCTGTAATCACAAGCTATCCTGTCTCTGGGCACATGTGAAGCTGCTGTAGAGACCAGCTCCTCATCTCAATTTCAAGCGTACTGAGCTCCACAAGCTGCTCCCTTCTTTGCTGACTGTTCTTGAGGGAAGGCACCTATTCCCACATGTCTGGTAAGTTCCTGGGAGCTCAGGGATGGACTTAACTACAAGGCCAGGCCCTTTAATTTAAGACACAAAGTTACTGAGTGCAAGCTGTCACTTCCATGTGGCCTTTAATAAATACTCCATGGTAACTTGTGGTATCAGTGTGCCTGGGTACTGACTTCAGAGCCTACTGCAGCACTTCACATCAGCTCAGATAGTCATAAGATTAACACCAAGAGACAAAAGCGAAAAATAAACCAACCAGTCAGACAACCAACAAAAAACTAACCACAGACAGCAAGAGCAATAACTGAAGCCTTCATTTACTGAATTGATTTAAGGTAGTCTCTGCAAGTTCTGGAGTCCTTTGACATCACAAACACCTCAAGATGAGAAATATTTTCAGTGTCTAGGCAGCTGGTGAGAAGCCCAGCTAGACAAGCTATTGCAACAGAAGCACTCCACTCATTTGGAAACATTTTAAATTTGTAATTAAGTTCAAAAAACACTCACATAAATAGGTTGGATTAGGCTAAATCCTCCAGCTTTCTATAAAATGTTTAAAGCTTATTCAACTGAGTCTGTTTGGTATTTGTCCTTGCTCTCTATTAGCCAACAGGAGCTTCTTCAAACAATTTCTATTCCCAGGGTGCTCTTGTTTCACCTTATGTTTTGTTTGGATTCCTGTTCTTTGCCAATCATGGTACATTGCCTTCATCCTTTTCCACCCAGGCTGGTATAACTGACAGCTGGTTTGGCTGGTACTTGGGTTCTAGTGGACTCCCCTTTTGATGTCTCCTCATGGAAGTACTGCACTATAAATCACCCAGCTATGGCTTTGTCAGCTTGGTTATGCTTTCAGCAGTGCCACAGAGTGTAAAAAAAAACCCTAGCCTTAGTGACTATGTCGTCTTTGTACATTTAGAGACTGAGTATATGCTGTTCCCTGCTACAGCTGCTGCCTGCCACTGCTGTTTTCAATCAGGCACACATTATCCAGGTTTAATTTAAATTTTATATCCAAATTGTCTCACCCCAATGGAAAACAGACTTGGAATGTCTATTTTTCAAGGAAGTCTGCAATTTGGGCTCTGCAGTCTTAGTGACTCAGTGGGCATAGGTGTGGTAAAAATTGGAACTTGATGAAAGAGACGCAACAGTCTGATACAAGGCAATACTTATTATGGGTCAGGATTACAAAGGAACATAATTCTAAATTCTAACATCATCAAATGGTGAAAAAGATGAAGGCTCACACTGACAGAACAAGACTGTGAATGAGTAGCCACCATTCATTCCAAAATCACACCTAAAGGACAAAAGTCTCAAGACTGCAATGAGATAATCTGAATACCCTTAAACTGTCCACAAAACCATGTGCATACAAATGAAAATCTGGGTTTTTTGGTTGTTTTTCTGAAAGACATGCACTGAAAGTAACAATTACCTTTCTCTATCAAGACTTGAGTGGAAGGGTCTGAAATCTTCATCACAGTTAACAGCAGCAGGCACACCACAGCAAAGGCTGAAGGAAAAACATAAAAATCAGTCAGTGTAGAACTTTGTAAAGTAATTTCTGGCAATAGCTGAAAGTTTAGAGGACAATAAAACTGAAGGAAGTCAGAAGGGAATTGATCAGGAATACCAGAAACCTGGGATGCAGAGAACCAGGGAAATGAGCAAGCCACTTTCCTGCTGAATGTTGCATTTTCTGCTGGGAGTCCATAGGAATTGCTGCATGACATCAGATATCTGGGGACCTTTTGGGACGCATCCAAGAAACAGATCTTCCTTGTGACACGCTCCCTTTACGGCCCTCATTTAAATCCTGGCATTGTCAAAGACTGCTTGATTTCAGTATTCTATCCTCCATGCCTGCTCAAGCATTTAAAAGTTCCTTCTGTAAAAATGAGGAAAAAGTACAGGAAGCAAAAAATAAAGCAGTATACTGGTACTGTTGTCTTACAAATACTTGGCATTATAAACTCTGCTGTGGTAAAGCCACTGTTTTTCCACTGAACAACATTTTAAACAAAATTTAGAATAACATAAAGAACTGCAGAATTTGCTCTGCATAACCTGCTTATGCAGCACCAAAATCAGCCTCCAGCCCAGAAATTGCCTATGAACGGATGGCAAATGCACAGCTCAGCACTGGATTTCAGGTTATTTCAGTTGTATACAATTTCTTCTGCAAGCTATGCTTCATCTTTGGTTTTTGGCTCACATGTAGTTGCTATTTCTGTTGTAGATCATGGTAAACTTTGCAACATCAGAATATTTCAGCTGTAAATGGCTGTTTATTCAGAGAACAGAAATATGTTATATGGTCCTAAAGGCCCCACAGGCTTCAGAGTATAAATGTTTTCTGACTACTGGCTTCTGTTTTCCTACTGTGAACAGTATTATGCCTTTACATAAAGAAACCTTGTTTTAAAACAAGACTAAAAAGTATGTGTATGTAATTTCTAATTGGAGGGCGCAGTGCTAAATGCTCAAATGGCATCAAGTGAGGGGGAGGCGTGAAATAGTCCATGAAGGAGTAATGACAGGAGTTTTTGTAGGAAAATTGCCATAAGAACATACCAGAAATTCTGTAAAGTGAAAAAAAGGTTTGGGAAATGAAGCTTTTATAAGGCATTCTGTATAACTTTGCAATACAGCAGAAATTCAGAATTAGTATGCTGAAGCACAAACCATACTGAGTATTCCAGGACCAGAAGAATGTCTAGGGTTTCACTGAAATTTGAATTTGAAAACATTTTGAATTTCTCAAAAAGGCATATTTAATTCAGAATTGGAACAGCTGACCAACAGATATCTCAAATTTGTAGAGAAAAACAACTTTAATATTAGCTTATTTGCTAACTGATTATGATAACCCTTTTCTCCTTCACAAGCTTCAGGCTGAAACCACATCTGTATCTGGGCACAGAATCCTCTGAGTCCATTGGCACTGGCCTGTCTTGGATAAACATTACAGAAACCAAATTTAAAAAACACAAGTAGCTATAGAAAGAATGGCTATGAGGCTGAATGTGAATACAACTAATGGAAAAGGTCTGTCAGGCTGTTTGTCTCAGAAGAGCTTGCAATTAATATTGAACCTACTTCAGTTTTAGCCAGCACCAAAATGACCTTGGCCTTGGCAAAAAAATATGGAAAAAGATTTTACCTCAGCCCTTCTCTGTAGTCGGTGCTGGTTTACTTTATGGAAATATCATTTCCTTAAAGCAGAAAACTGAGGCTATGCTCAATTTGCTTTAATAAATTGAAGCGATGCATCTGGATGCTTCCTAAGAAGGGAAAAGGTTAAAAGAGAGTTGAAGCAAGATAAATATGTACTGGTATTTTAGCAGTGCAGTTTCTGCCTGTTGATGAAAAACCCTGAACCCCAAAAGGGATATTGCTAGCATCTCTTCGGCAAGGTTACTAAAGTGGAAATAATAACACTTCGTCATTGGAAATGAAAACACTTAAAAACATCATTGCTGGCCAGCACATGGAGAAATTTTCCAATTACTGTAAATGTGGTTTGTTACAGAGACAGCATATCATGCTTTTAACATGATGGTTTGATTTTCAATCCTTTCTGTGTTATTTTTAATGTTCTCTGTAAGCATGAAAATGCTGCATGTGGAAACACATACTTTGCAGTTGTTACAGAAACATAGCTCACTAATTATTAATAAAAGATACTTTCTCCTTCCATCTAACCAACTAGGAGTAAAATAAGATTTTAAAATCCCAAAGGTTCTTTTTCCTTCTCTCGCTGTCTCACAAAGTAGGAAAAGCTTACAATCTGACATGTCCTTCTCAGGCAGAGGTAGCAAACAATTTAAATAAAAGCCTTGGAAGAAATCTAGAAGAGTCTGGTGAGGAAATGCTGATGTCATCTCCAATGGGATTAATCCATTTATACAGTTTCTCAGGTTTTGTAGACCTGTGATCCAATGTATTCATTTGAGGCAGGATCTTGAGGACATAAATTTTCTGAAAGCTGGATTTCACAAGGTCTGTTCTTCAGGTCAATTCCCCAACAATTTAAACACAATAAAGAATTTCCAGTCTTACCACCTTTGTAAGGATAGTATTTTCTGATTTATATGTAATCTTATATATTAAGATCAGGCATGAATTTCTGAATAAAAGCTAGATCCTGACATATTTATACTGGTTATTCATAAAATTTCCTCTCCTCATTAATCTTTTAAAGTCTTTGCTTGTGAATTTAAAGGGGGAGCCTACCTGTTTAGGCTAACCAAATGCATGTAGTTTTATTAAACATGTCTCCACAGAGGATTAGCCTTCCTGCCTGAGGTAAAACTCAAATATATGTAATAGTATCCTCTGTGCAGATAAAAGTGAGATGAGATGGCAAATGTAAAAACTAGTTTAATCTCCTCTCAACCATATCTTTCCAATTGTAGTGTAAAAAGAATAACCCCCACCCCAAGCTTCCATAGTAAAATTCACTTGTATTCACAGCTCTATTCTTTAGGAGTTGAAAAATGTCCTTTTTGTATCCTAACACATTCACTCAGATTTTTATTTAGCTGTTTTTGTTATGTTTGCCCAATTATCTCCTCATAAAAAAACCAAACAATATTTTAAATAGCAGCAATTTTAATTGAATAATTTAAAAAATATATAAATAAGGGATAATTTGGTTCTAATAATAGCGCATAAGCAAAAGATAACCGCGGGGTATGGAGTGCAGGGCTTCTTGGACCCGTGCCACCTCGCGTACGAGCTTGCCAAGTGAAGACTCCCCCCTTATATGCCATGTGTTAATACCATATTCTCCCAGTTCAGGTTCGTCATCTACCTATCTCCGCCCTCATTAACACCTTTACTGCGCATGCACCACCACTCAGTTCGGTGGTCACACAAGTCTTTGGGGGTCGTCACTGATGAAGGCCTCTCCTCTTCCTCGATGTCCTTTAATTCACCTTTGGGTTACACTTGCACACCAAGCCAGTACAATGTAAGCCAAGAGCACATATCGCTGCATCTACATGTCGAAGCAATAAATCCCTTATAATTAGCATTTTTCTGGGACCCAACCAGGTTCTTGTTCATTTTTAGCATCTATATCTTCAACTTGTTCCCCCTGTCCTTGTGAACATCTGCCGGGGGTGGAGGTGGAGTCCCTCCTCTCCCTCTCTTCTTTTAACATTACAACTTTTAACTATTTTATCTATTCCCAAATATTAATTATGGTACCAATATTGATTACTCTTTCAATTTTATCAGCACGAATCATACCTATTTATCACATTTTTAACAGTGTATTAAACTTAAAACTAGTCAGACGTTGTATGTGAGCAGCATAAACCCAGACATATGGTTTCAATTCAAATATACCAAAATCTCTGTGTTAAAAAAACAAAAAAACCACAAAAAACCAACATTCCCTTTAACAAACATTTTTATAAAATTCTACTTGAAAAAGCAGGTGAAGGAATTACTTACAGTCAGCTGTATATTTATTTTTGTGCAGCCATGGTTGACTATTCCACAGGTTTTTAATGACTCAGTGCACACAGAGTGCTCATTCAGCAGCCTGAACAGTGTGTTATTTTCCCATGCTTGAGGCTGGAGCAGAATGTCAATATGGAATTTCTACCTCCTACTACAATTTACGACTTTTATTTGGAATGGCATGGCTTAGGAATTGGCATTCAAGGTTATTTCGTTGTGGCTTTGCATATCCTTCAATGGATGCTGGTGAAATTTGCCTCTGCAGCTTGACCTGGAGCCCCAGCATGGTTGCTTGCCCTGACTCTGAACCACAGTGTATGGGATGCTTCTCAGAGCTGCCAGAAATTACCTGCCTGCTTCCACATTTATGGTCAAGAAGCAAAGACCTATGGTTGGCTTTAAAGTCTGGGGGCTAGTTTAGGTTTAGGAAATAATACAGCTCCTCCAGCTTGGTTGCCTTGGATGAGACAGCCCCACTGGGTGTCACTCACAGCCTCTGAACATCATGTTTGGTCTCACATATCAGTTTGCTCAGGTTCTTTAATCCCACTGTGGTTTATGCTGCCAGAGATTGTGACAGCTATGCAAGCTTTCCCAAGGCAGTTCCTTTTCTGAGTGCTGAAAAGTCTGAGCCAGCAGTGCTGTAGTACCTTGACAAATTTGGAAGGGTTTCCCACAAGATTAGATAGGTGATGCCTGAGTGTCAATATGCAAAAGGGTCTCCCAAACCCACAGAAGCACACAGAAAAGTAGATTCCCTTTAGTAACAGAATGTTTCTGTTTCACAGTAAGCAGCTTTGGAGGCATTTAAACAATTTCCTATTCAGAGCCCTAAGAAGGTTCAGCAAAATCAAAGCGATGCTGTGGTAACTGTTTGAAACTAAAATTGAAAGGGTATATTCAAAAAGAAGAAGTATCTGGAAGGCGGTACAGGACAGCCCATCCTCTCCACAAGAGTAGCCCAGAGTAAACCTCTGTGGTTAAATGCTGTCTATCACACTGTAGTTTGGGTTGGAGGGGACCTTTAAAGGTCATTTAGCCCAGCCTCCTTGCATGGAATTGTTGCAGACATCTTTTGTGAAAAATCCTTCCTTTAGGATTTTTCCCTTCTGAGAAGCTGAGAGGCCTCAGAGACAAGATGTAAACAATTGTTGTCTGCTGCTGTGGAATGCAACAGGTGCACCTGTGATTGGCCCATCTCTGATGTTTATAGTTGGTGGCCAATCAAGGACTTCAGCTGTCCCGGACAGAGCCCAGGATAGCTGCTTTGCTTTCATTCTTTCTATTCTATTCTTAGCTAGCCTTCTGACAACTTCTTCCTTCTATCTCTTTGTAGTATAGTCTTAATGTAATATATATAATATAATAAATTAAGCCTTCTAATTATGGAGTCAAGATTCTCGTCTCCTCTTCATCCTCAAAAACCCTGCTTCCCTAAGCGACAATATGGAATAGTGATGCACATTGCAGCAGTTTGTGGAGAACTGTTGCCCGTGTCATGGACTCACATTGGAGAAGTTTGTGGATGATTTTTTCCTGTGGGAGACAACACCACGGAGCATTTTCTACCATCCATGGGTCAGTGCAGAGGTGAAGTGCTGGCCATTTCCTTTGTTCAGCAATATCCAAAGCCAGCTGTATAGCTTTCAGATCTGCAACCTGACTTGATCCACCTTGTCCCTCAAAAGCTTCTGGCACTCACTGTGTAGGTCTCCATATAGAAGTTTTATATTTCTTATGTATTCCTACAGTATGTCAGCAACCACCAGTGAAGAACAGGCATCACTATTCGTATTCTGACAACTGATTACGTGGTGGGGCACCCCCAGCACACGTCACCTTTTCTTCTTCCTCTGATGACAGCAGCCCGAGATTTTCACCTTCAGGCTAGTTTGTGATGAATTCCAAGATCCCTGGGCAATTGGGGTTTCCAGTTCAAACTTGCTGTGTGATCAGCACAACTCACTCACTCCATGTAGCATCAGTGGCACAATGTGCAGAAGGGACTTTCTTGGATTTTTTCCAGTACACTTGGGTTTGATTATTTTGTTTTGTTTGCTTGCTTTGGTTTTTTTTTTTTCAGGAAACTACTACTTACTCTATCTTGTTTAAACTGTAGTTTAAACTATTTTATTTCCTCAAATGATTATTTCTTACATTTCTTACATGGAATCAATGTTCTGAATTACTGTACCACAGCTTCAGGCTCATGTGACCAGATATGAAGGATCAGG
The DNA here is from genome assembly GCA_024865655.1 of Emberiza elegans. NCBI lineage: Eukaryota > Metazoa > Chordata > Aves > Passeriformes > Fringillidae > Emberiza > Emberiza elegans. The sequence goes on from JALJVW010000011.1 coordinate 156,416, forward strand.
CATAAGCATGTAAGAATATTTTTTCTCAAACACTGACTGACAGTTCTGACTGGAAAGTTGTGATTGGATAAGAGGTCCCCTCCAGAGTAGGGGCAGCACTGTGCTGATCCAACTTTTTTCCTGCCTTCAGGCTCATGCTCATTGCATCTGCATCAACTCTCCCCATGCCAACTCAGTTCCTGGAGGGCTTGAAATGGCTGGTGTGGACCAAATGGCATGAAAAATCCAGTTTGCATGAGAAGCATGCAGCAGGTTAATTATAAAAGGAAGTAGATCAGTCCCCCTCTGTTTTTCCTCCCTTTCTCTTGTCTCACTACCTCAGATCTGGACCACCCATGCAGCAGGACAAGCACAGAATCTAATACCTAGTGATCTTTTTCCTTCTCTTTCTCTCACTTGTGCATTTATTTCTCCCCTGTCTTGCTTTATCTTGGAAAAGTGTGTCTATCATATTATATCCATGATTTTATACAGAAGTTTGTTTGTGGGAGTTGGGATCTTGTTGAAATGTGTTGTAAAAATTAAGGTCTTGTGAGCCAAGGCATTTGAGACCAAGTAGTGGGCTAGCTGCCAGAGTTAAAACAATTCTGCAGTAAAGCAGAAGATTCCCTGACACATGGACTGGTGTGTTTGTTCAACCTGACAAGAATTTATAATGAACATCATGCTCCCTATCAAGCAGATCATAACACCAGGAAATAAAACTGTAGCACTCGAGCTGCATAATAAAATTCCCTATAGACATACAAGGTTGAGGTAACACTAGTATTTCCTTTCCTCTTTTTTTGCAGTTATTGTCATACCTATACTTGACCAGCTCTAGTGGATGCTGGCAGTTTCACTATGCCAGTGCTGCTGGGATACAAAGCAGGGATAAATGGAAGAGGTAAAGACTGGACTGCTTGCCATACTTTACATAGGGAAGAAAAAAACCCTCTAGGCAACATAATCCTGTGTTTAAATCCTCAACTACAAAGGACAGAGCTTCAGTACAAACCAAATGAACAAAAAGTATCAGGTTTAGGTCATATTATTTTTCTAAAAGCACGGAGGAATGCTCATGTTCAGTTTTCCCAGTCAATCTCTCAGTGGTGGCAGTTTCCACTAGCCAAGGATTGAAGAGCATTTTTGCTTCTAAGGTCAGCTGTTTCAGGGACGTAAACTCAGTTTTGCCCCAAGGTTTGGTGTGCAGTGCTTGGAATGCTGAGGGTAGTGTGAGTCTGCTGAATATCAGGAGGCTCAGAGAGCCTTCAACTATATAAATCCTCAAACTCTTATTTGTTCTTAGGCTTAAAAAAATTCTAGCAATTTTGGTGTGTGCAGATCCCTTGATCTTATTCAGGCCACCAAAGAGCACCCCATCTCCTACAGGGCTTTGGCTTTCTGGGCAGGGCAGTGCAGGTCAGCATCACAGCCACTCATATTCACAAAAGAGGTTTGTAGCTGCGACTCTCAGCACAAAAAAATGGCATTATGTGGTCTAGCTGGGAAGACAGGAGTCAAAAAAACCTTCTACTTCAGCAGTCTGCATCTGAATACCTTTCCTCTTTATACAGCGCAACTCAAAATTGGCTCCAGACAAGCACCCTGACACAAAATTTCTCACCTCCATGAAATTTTGTGCTTTGACAGTGCGGACATAGAAAAAATTATGTCTTTTTATCAGCAAGATAACACTACTAGTGCTACTTTGTGCTCACTGCCATATTTTGCAGGAAATGTTTAGTCTGTTTGTATCTGTTTATGGAAAGAACAGGAATTTCCACAGAAAGAGAAAAAAAAGAACAGCAAACTGGGAAAAGGCTTTCTTTGTCAGCTCTACGATATTAATAGTGCTTGCCATTTCACTCAGCAATAAATAACAACCCATTTGTTTCTTAAAAACAAAAGGCAGCAAGAACACAGCCTTAGCCAAAACCATCCCAGGCAGAAAGGCCAAATTCTCCTAAGTGCAAGACCACATTGATTCTACATCTAAACAGTTGCAGAAAGCAACAGATCTTTTTCAGAGAGTTACTTTTATGTAAATGACAGTCCCTATACCACAAAAGTTAGGGCAGGCAAAACTTTCTCATGATTTTTACCACCAAAATGCCCAAGCACTGGCAAAGCAATTTGATTTAACTTTGCTACAAGCATGGGATGTACTGAATAGTTGCTCACAATGTCAGAAGACTCCTTCTTTGCCAGAAATATTAGGTACAAACCCACAAAGGTTGAAACCTAATGACCTTTGGTAAACAGATGTAACACACATATCGAGCATTTGGACTTATAAATATGTCCATGTTTATATTGATACCTTTTCAGGACTCATGGTAGAAACAGCACACAAGGGTGAGAAATCAAAAGATGCCACCCAACATTGTCTCCATGCCTTCAGCATGATGGGTGTCCTTCAGCAGATAAAAACAGACAATGGGCCCCATACATCTCTTAAAACACAGGAATTCTTCCATGCTTGGGATATCAAACACATTACAGGTATTGCCCCATTCCCCAACAGGGCAAGCAATAGTCTAAAGGACACATTTCACTCAAAGACACATGCTACAAAAAGAAAGGAGGGGGAATCTGATAGGTATGCTCCCTCAAGAGCAGCCTGACAAAGCAACCTATGTTTTAAATTTTTTTAATCTCTCCAGTAGAGGTGACTTAACCGTACATAAAAAGCTTCTGGGTCAGACCGCTGATGGAGAAGGAGTTCACTCAGAAGTGACATACAAGGATGCCACGGTGATCAGGGGAAAGGTCCAGTTCCCCTGTGAGCCTGGGGAAGAGACTATGGGTGTGCTTCTTTATCTTCAGGGCCGTACTGGCTTCCAGCAAGATACATCAAACCCAGCCAAGGACGACAACAATGAACTTCTTTGTCTTTCTACTGCAGTGCTGCCATCAAATGGCAGAAGGGACAACCTGCTGGGCCCACATCATTTAACCTCTGCTGTTTCAGCCTCTGACCTGGTGGGATCCAGAGCCTCCCATCAGCACCAATGGAACAGAATGGGCAGGAGGAACTTGGCATACTCCCCTAGGTCAGGATATTGTAGATACATAGAGTATTAACACTACTTTTGTTACTGATTTACTGCCTATCTGCTTAACATGGAATCAAACAAATGCCTCTTGACCTTTACCTTGTGCTAACTTTTCTGTGCAATTGCATTTAATATATGCACACTCAGACAATGCAAGATAATTGACTGCCACTACATTGCCAGCTATTCTGTTTCCCTCCAACTAACCTGTGGATGCCCTCCACCTCATTTCCCCAAATGTCATTTTACACCCATCCCCAATATAAGGCATTTGAAATGGACATCATGCACAGGACAGCAGCCACAATAGCAGTTCTTATAGTACAAGAGAATAATTGATTGGGGACCACATGGCATCTTAAAAGCCAGTGGGACCAGTACAACCATTCCCCCATCCCAAAAGGCAAACCACAGTATTGTTTGGCATGGTGGTGGGATGGCCAGATCATTAATTCAATATTATGAGGTAAAAATCAGTCCCATGTGCGCAAACAGTTGTGGAAAATGTTGTTACTTGCTTATGGCAATTGGATATACCAAGTAAAATTAGATAAGAATGCTACAATTGCTACTTCAACACTGCAAGAGGAACAATTACTAATGACTTGTACTGCACACCCATATGTTTTTGCTTTAGCTAATGATTTCTGGATAGAATATAGAAATGGTTTGGGTTTTTTATCTGCTGATTCTTTTGTTTTCAAATAATGCATAACCTATGGAGGTATGTGTAACTATTCTGTCCTTCTTCCATTTATGAGAAAATTTGAAATTTGGGTACCTGTAAATCTGCCTTGGTCTTGGGAAGGACAGGATGGTCTCTCACAATTGGCTCAGCTAGTCCAAGTCCAAATGAGTTTGCAAATTGCTGGGTTGGTTAATCTTTGCTATTGTTTCTGCTGCAATAATATTAACCACAGCCTCTGTGGCTATCACTGCCTTAACTCATTGCATTCAAACTGCTCATACCGTGGGACAAACTAACTAATATCACAAAGTAGTCACAAAGACAAGAAAACATTGATAAAGAAATAACAGCCAGATTAGAGGCCTTGGAAAGTGCTCTTGTGAGGGTAGGCAAGAGAGTTGAGACCCAAAAAACTCATCTATCCCTGCACTGTGATTGGGAACATATCCATAATTCCTTATGTGTCACTCCCCTTCCATGGAATGACACGGAACACAATTAGGAGACAGTTAAAAACCACCTCCAAGGGGCCTTTGATAAGGCCTTACAACAGAATATACAGCCACTTCACACTCAATTAAAAGATCAACTCAGAACTCTACAAACTCTGCAGGAACAAAAGGTGTTGACAGATCTGAAAAATGATCTCTCTTGGCTAAATCTGAAAAACTGGTTTTCTGGGATAAATTTACAAGTTTGGGTTTTCTAGCTGAGTTGAACTGAGTTGTCTAGCAATAATACTGTTTTTAATCTTCTGTCATGTTCTTTTTAATATACTAAGAGCTGTTAAAAGCATGCAAAAACAAGTAATGGTTACCTTAGCCTTAACTAAGACTCCTTTAAAAAGAGAAGGGGGAAGTGAAAAGAAACAGCAAAGCCTGGCACTGCAGAAAATTCCTGGGAAGCACGAGAGAAAGTAGATCACACACTATCTGAGAGCAGGAAAGGCATCCTCTTTCTTCGAAGCCTGCAAACCTTGAGGAAACTAACAGACTGTCAGGCCAATGCATTCATTACAGGCCTGCAGCCAGTCATGTGCAAAGGACTGAACAAAGATTCTCACACTGTGTGTAAGTACTGTCTTAACTCTGCAATAAACTAGTTCATTTTGCTCTCAGCTTGTGAGTCTCGTTTTCATACGCTGCAACCTATAAATGTTCTTTCCAAGCCAAGCCATTCTATGATGTAACTGGAATTTAAGTAATGAGTAACATTGTGCTATATACTAGATTCAGAATTCAAACACAAATGTTACACAGGAACAAAATCAGACAAAAATATTGGAAAGAAATTTGACCTGAAATGCTTCATTGGAGTGCCTCATCTTCAACACATTTTCACCCAAGACAGGGATTTGTGGCTCCCCAGAAGAGCAGTTTCCCAATGCTATGGCAATTATTGCCAGATGAGGTCCAGACACTACAAACAAACATGACTCATTAGCAGCAGGTTTAAGAATGACTATTCCACTCAGTGTCTGAAAGAGCCACTTTGCTAAAAAGAGTTGAATTTAGTTTGATTTCACTCAAGGTTGACTTTGAGGAAAATATAATTTCCTGGAAGCTTAAAACCTGGCTTCTCAGGCACCTTCAGAAGGGAATTTTGGATCCCTGAGGATAGTTCCTGGCTGCTGTGGTGGCTGATGTGTGTAATCCTTTCCATTACCTGACTGCATGCCTGCTTTTGCAGGATAAAGCTGTCAAAGAATGACCTCAAAATGTTTTATGAAGAATTTCACAGGAAATAACACTTTATTAAATCCTTAATCATAGTAAGAAACTGTCTAAATTTACTAATAGATCACCTTTCAAAGGTAAACTGGGTTTTACTTAGTTCCCAGAATTAATGGAACATTTTTATCCCTAGTTTAGGTCTACTGTGATATTCCATAAAATATCTGGAACATTCTGCTTATGAATTTCTGATATTTCAAATTTCTGATTGGACCACTTTTCCTTTGTTAATTTTCTTAATGCAACCAGTGGAGACTAAAAGAAAAGAGTCCTTTATCTTAAAACATGTAAAAATTGAAGTGTCACTTAAACTAACGAGTACAGCAGCCAGATCAATTCACTCAGCTATCAAGTATTTTTGCATCTCTATGGTAAGACTGCTACACTTTATTTCATTCTTTGATTAATGCTGTTCTAATAACATTTGGAACGCTACAAATCTTAGAACCACAGAATGGTTTGGTTTGGAAGGGACCATAAAGATCATCTAGTTCCAACTGCCCTCCCATGGGCACGACACCTTCCATTAGACCAGAGCCCCATCCAACCTGGCCTTGAACACTTCCAGGGATGCGGCAGCCACAGCTTCTCTGGGCAACTTGTTCCAGTGGGTCACTAGCCTCACAGCAAAAAATTTCCTCCTAATATCTAACAAGTTAGAGAAAATGTAATACAAAGATGTTGTGGATTACAAAGATATCTTTTGGTGCCAGTAAATGACTATTTGACAATCCCAAATATGTTACAGTAATGGTTGTTAGTTACCATCAAAGCAATGTACAGAGCAGGGGTAAAATTAAAGAAAAAAAAAGTTACAAAAACTGCAGTCAGCATTGCTGAGGGGAGATGAAAATGGAGGATGGAGCAGGGTGGAAAGTTACAGACATAGTTATAACAATATTTAAAATTCCAGGGAGAAATTGCTGTTGCTACTCCCAGGATGGAATTTGGTCAGTAAGCCCAACTTCTCACACACAGTACATGCTGAGGGGGCCTAAATAGAGGGTGGAGTGAAGTGGAAACACCAAGGTCAGGCTCTGCCAAAATTCTTGCAAAAGGGGATACTAGGTGATACCTGGTACCTGATTAGCCACATGGCACCTGTCAAATAATGGAGGAAAAAGATTTCTTGCCATTGAAACAGCAACCATGGTGAGATCACAGATGCCCATGCCCATTCCCAAAGGTTACCTAAGGTGCAATGCAGATGTTCCCCACCTCCAAGGCACAAGGCACGACCACCCCTCATGGAACATGATATACCACCAGTAACTCAAGCTGTACCAAAATGCAAAAATTAGTATCAAAGTAAGTTTAAAAAGTGGAGAAGATAGGGAAGACTCAATTTATGCTTCTGGCATCAGCTGACAGGCAGAACATATCTCCTCCACCACAGGGATGCCTGTGGGGTAAGAACTGCAGTCTGTGTTCAGATCACTTAGCTCAGGCTAGGTTTTTTAGTGATTAGAGCTTGTTAGTATATTGTTTTGAATAGATTTTTTTTTCAGCCAGATACTATCACCTTCAATCTTCAAACCTTAACCTTAACAGTTTTCTATTATATTAATAAGGAGTGTTCCATAAACTGTTATGTGTGACTCCCTCAAGGGGGCTACGTTGCCAGCAGTAGATAACATACTTGACTGGGGAGACCTGGGTAGAGGTGTCTCTTACCCTGAATCTTCCCTGAGGCACCACAAACCAATTAGAGGTGTGGAGACTTGGGAGGAGGTCCTTCTGTCTCCATGTGATGCTGAATTGCCCTCCAACCCACCAGACTTTTTAGTGAAGGGCCCCCAAAACTGGACTCTAACAGACTTGGTTGTGCACAAGGGTCTCAGCTGACCCAAGGCACTGACAGACTAATCAAACACAAAGGGTTTGAGAAAATCTCCTCTTTCACATGACAAGATCTTTGAATATACATGACACAGTTCATGCAAACGTTATAGTAAAGAGCCAAAATATGTAGCTCACATATTACTGTTTTCTTCAAAGATAGGCATAATAATTCAGTTTTGAGCTAGGTCTTTATTGACCTGCTTAGCTAGACTGACATATGTCTTTAATACTTTAAAGTACATTGATGATTTTCTGATATAAACTAAAGAACCCCTTATTTTCTTGTGATTTATTAATTGTCTATAAAGACAAAATATACATCACTGATGAGCATCATCCACTCCCCCTCTCTTGTAAGATGATGCAGTTCAGTTATTGCAATATCTATTTATGTGACACCTAATAAGTTAGTGACTATTAACTTAAAACTGTGTGAAGAAAGACATATTAAAACTGTTTCCTCTTACTGTGCATTTTAGTTCAGTATGAAAATGGGAGAAAGAACACACTTTCATTGTCCAGAAAGCAGATTAAATTCTCATTAATTCCTCCTCCTTATATTTTAAGCTAAGTTAAACATTCCAACTGACCTAAATCCTGAAATTCAAACCCAGTGAAATTATCAAGAGTGAATTTTTAATGATCGTGACAAGCCCCTTGCATGCACTAAACAGAGCTGGAAAAATTCAGGATCTAAACTAACTTACAAGGATGGCAGATTTCCACTACAAATAATATTTTTCTTAATGACTGATGTCAATCTTGCTTTATGATTCCAACAGAGTCAAATGGCTCAAACCCCCCACATTGTGATTTTGTAATTTGTTATTGTAAGAAAATACTTATTAATGATTCTAAGGGAAAAGTCTTACCTCTAAAGTAATCAGCAAGCATTATATAATCCAAGATAAGTCCTCTCCTTCCAGAAATGTTTAAGTGTTGCTAAGGTGGAACACCAGGTGCTTCTATTGTAATAAAATACAAATACCCACCTTCAACAAGATAACTTATTGAGTTCTTACAGAACTGTTCTTGGAACCAACATAATTTAATATTTTCATTAGAGATTTTGCCACAGAGAGCCAGAGGATATTTACTAAATATGATGGTGCCCTAAAACAAGAAAACATAATTAATATAAGGAGGATAAAGAAGAATTTACAACTTGCAAACAGAATCAGGATAAAATTTAGCAAAAATATGTGCTCTGGAACTAAGAGCATGATTTTCTGTCTTGAGCTTGGAACTAGCAAATTAAAGGCAGAAGAAGAGAAAAATCTTTGGTTATTAATTGATCACAGGATAACTAAACCACTGTATTACAGCTGTGGAAGAATCTGAATGGAGTCCATTCTATTTCAACCAAGATATTTGGGACAGAAATAAATAAGTGTTAGTGTGATTGTATTAGTTGGACTAATATACTTTGCAGTGCATTAGCAAAAATTTTGTGTTAGAGCAAGATAATTTCAAATTTAAAAAAACAAAACAAAAAAGCCACCATAAAACCAGAAATATATGTCTTATGACACAGACTGGAAGACATTGCATTAAGACTACTAAAATAAAGCCTGAGAAGCAATATAGTTACTTTCTATAAATACACTATGAGCTCATAGGAACATATGAGAACAATTTAATCTAAATGACTATATATGTGCACATACATAGAGCAAATAGACATAAAATGGAGGGAAATGAGCCATCAAAGAAAAAGAGTTCTTAAATATCCTCCCAGTAAATCACCACAGGCTAAGAACAGATAGAACTCAGAAATTAGGTTTGAGCAAATCGTGGAATTAATTGTGTGCAGTGGCTGACTCTCAGAACATGGTGCTGCTTTCTGTGAGCAAAAGGGCTCAGGGATGGACACTGAGGCCAAGTGTTTGCTGAGCTCATTTGAATGAGTAGAGAAAAGCCCAGGAACTAACCAGCACAATTCAACAACTCAGGAAGACTCACAGTGGGCGCTCATCAGGGAAGCAGCTGTCCCAGGGCTCATGGAAAAACCAGTGGGGAGCTAGGACTTTATTGACTCACTTAGCTAGACTGACATATGTCTTTAATACTTTAAAGTACATTGATGATTTTTTGATATAGACTAAAGGCATTCTGATATACACTAAAGGCATTCAGCAATTTTAACCACTGCCATTCATCCCTATAGACTAGGGATGAATTTCAGTGGTTTAAATTGTTGAATGCTGTGACACTGCTGGGCAGGATAGTGCCACACGGACTGGCACACACAGGAGGAGCAGGAGGGGACTGGAAGGGGAGGTGAGTTACAGCTGGTTGGAAAACCAACCAGAAAAGGGTATCTGCCAGTTGTGCCCTTTTTTTTTTTTTTTTTACCAGCTGCTTGACGTGGAGACCGGGACTTTATCTTGAAAATTCGTGCACTTAAAAAAACGAACTCTAAGAATTCTTGCACTGAGCACTTCAAAATACTGTGTAAGTTAGGTTCTCAGACCTCAGCTGGCTTCAGTCTTCAACTGAAAACAGTTAGCATCTTCTATAAAAAACCTTCACGTAAATGTTTTATTTCCGGTTGAACAAACATTTCATTTAAGGATGCTACACTAAAGATTCACACTATTTTAGGCATTTCCCTAGTAAAACACTATCTGTATTCCTTAAGTGTAGTTTGTTTTTGGCAAACTTTTCAGGAAAACCTCAGCCCCAGCATACATTATCACAACTGAAGTAACTATACCACATACATACAGTGTCTAATTTAACTGATGCCTGTTCTTACTTTCAGTATCAGTATAGGAAGATAAGTCACTTCTTCTCAGAAAAATCCTGTTGTAGGTGGGGTTTTTTGGTTTTTAAATATAGAGAAATACTGTAGGAATCTGTTTCTCTGCTGCCTTCTGAAAGAGCATGTCATGCCTTATATACACATACCTACTTCCAACTTTTTTCCCCTTGCATATTCATTGTCCACTCAAAACAGGCATTACTGTAGTTCTTCCCAAACTTTAGGTCAAAATTTATTTGGTACATCCATTATGGTAGTTAGCAAAACCTCTCAATTAAAAAGTCATGCAGACAAGTAAACAGTTATATTTCTATTCGTGGAGGGCAGCTTAGCTGGAAAATGGCCAAAAGAAAACACCTGCTCCACTGTAGTTTACAGTGAAAGAAGCAATTTTTCAGACAGCATGTTGGTTTTTTGAAAGGTGGATGCATACCTGTGAGAGGCTTAGTGTTTGCAGTGCAGCTGGAGTCCAGAGCTGGTCATGGTCTGCATCCACCTAATCCAAGGCACATCCAGAGCCACAGATTCTGTGTGTGCAGTGACATCTGCTAGCACTGGGGGAAAGCTTCTGAAAGGCGTGAGGAGTGTGATTACAAAGATATCACAGATGATGTTTTATGTATTTAGAAGATGCTGCAGCTGAGAAGTTGGCTGTGAATCCCTTGCTGGGTGCCAGGTCCCAGAGCAGAAAGGGCTTGCAGGGACAGCTTGTGGGGCTCACATGAGGAGGGAACACAATGTCTGTTGAAATAATTGAATTGACACACAAAAAGTGCTGCCTGGGAAAGAAGGAAGTGACAAGGGAGGCTTCGAGAAGAGGAGAAACAGCAGTGAGCAGCATCAGCACTGGCAGCAAGAGGTGAGACCCTGAAGGAATGTCTGAATGTCACACAGGTATTCTTTGTTGTACCTGCGTGCTGAGGGCAGGGGGAGATGGCTTGACCTAGAAGGAGGCACACAGATGGGACCTGGACAAGTTCTAAACTTCCTAAATAGCTATCTTGTAATGCAGCTAAAGCTGGCACAACTCCCATCTACAGCAGTTGCACACTGGCAGCTGACCAAGCTGTTTCAGCCTCACTGTCCACAAAAAGTTCTCTGACACTATTGAAACACAAGCCAGCTTCTGACTGCCCAGGTAAGTGTTTTTCTGGGTGAAGACAGACCACAGAAAGACCTTGCAGGAGTTTTGAGCAGATTTAGTAGTGCTCACTCTCTTGTGCATGTTTGTCACCTGAGCAGTTTTTCCTTGGCAATACCTTTAGACCTTTGGAATCTGTATTCTGCTTGGGACTGAGCATGTAGGTCCAAAAAACACTGTGCCCTGATTATCTGCAGTGACCAGACTATCCACAATCACCAAAAGGGATACAGCTAGAGAAGTTAAATCCAAATCTCAGAACATAGTGATAATATTTTATGAATTTATATGTAATATAGCATTATATGGTATTATATATTACATAAACCCATCTCAATATCAGTTCCCCAATTTCTTGTGCCTTCCAAAAATAATAGCAGCTCTAGACAGAGTTCCTTATCTTTCCCAAGAATGATTGAACAAGCCTGCATTGCTCCTTTTCTACTCTGACTTTTTCTCCTCAGGAAGAAACCCTGTCCTTGGTCAAAATTATCAGATAAACTACTTTCTTTTGATTTGTCCATGTGTGCTAATAATTAGGAATTTGGATTCTTTTTTGATAAAGTTTGTTTGCAGCAATGAAAATGTAGGACTGCAACAATTAACCCTTGGCTGCAAGTTACTTTCTGTAATAAAATGTGGACTGATTTTGCCTCTCTGGTAGGCTTAATTAATTGGTTGTTTGAAAAACTATGTAACTATAACTAAAATTGCATATAAGCTTTACCAGCGAATCCAACTGGCTGAATTTCTTTGGTTGTTCTGCTTGAACATATAGTTAATACAGCTGGTTAGAAACTTCTCTATATGTATTTGTGCAAATGTGGGTTTAGCTAATTTCTAGTTTGCATGATTTCAGTTGAAGTACTGTAATCTATGGTGTCTAGACCTTTTTTCCCACATGACTCCAGTATGGATGGTTTTGACCAGCACTGTCCCAGCCTGTGTAATTTATACAACTGTAGTGTATTTTCTCTGCATGCAGGCCAAGTTCCTGTGTAGATGGATCTCTGCCAAAGAATTTTTCCGTCCTTGTTTGATCATTCAAGCCGTGATTCTAATACCAGTTCACTTCTTGCTACAAACTGACAGGAATTGATCACAAATTTGTTAAAAACTATCCACTGAAAGTATAACAAAATCATCTTTCTTTTTATTGTTCTGGTTTTATGCTTTTGTTGGTATTTTAAATTTGCAATGAAATGTTATTTGTCAAGCTATTTGTCAGTGCTAGAAGAAGAAATCTCTCCAGTTTTTTAGTTTCCTTTTGATTTCTTGCAATGGCTGTTAAAACAATTTAATTGAACCTGAATATATGGAATGTGAGATGGCAATTTGTTTCAGGCAATTCTGAATTTTAAATATATTGCCCAAAACAAACAGAATTAAAAGATTCTTTAAAAATTGATTTTAAATAAAATATGAATGATAATGCAAGTCTATACTCTAATGTCATTTCATCTGTAGGTTTTGCCCATTTTGGAGAAAAATTTTTAAACAGATTGACTTTTTGAAAAGCAACAGAACTACTACTACTGGATTTGCTTTACCCTGAGATTTTGTGTGCCTTGATTTCACCTTGGGCCCACTTAAACAGTGTGGAAACAATGTTTGATGACCAAAATACACAAAGAATTTTGTCCAAAATATGGTTGAAAAGGACATCAGCCTTAGAGCTTGGTCTTAACATGTTTTTCAGTAGTTCATTCAGAGAGACATATTGCATTTATGTGGCTGAGTTGTGAGCCTTGGAAACAGGATTTGAGACCTGTTGGTGCCTACCTTTTTAGGATCCTCCTCTAACTCCCATAGTACTGGAATCAGTAGCTCACATTGAAGCTCATTTTCAGGGGCTGCAACACTTGTTTTTAATAGAGCAGCAGAACCACTTTCTACTTGATGTTTCACCCACAAGAAAAGGAGAAAGGCAACTTACATGATGCTGAGATCATGTTCCACTTCCAAGGTAATGACGGCTTGAATCATTAGACAAAGAGAGAGAGAGGCAATGTGTGTCTGAAGGTAATATATTTACTGTGACTCCTTTCCCCATCTCCAGAGCCAAGCACTGCATTCCAATCCTAATGTGCCTTGCTGCATTTTATCAACCCTTTTTGCCAAATCTCTGAAGCTCCTCTGGGGTTTCTTGAGTGGCTCAGGATGCTGAGATACAGCAGATATCTTTCCTGTGAGAATTCTGCTGTCTTTTGACAGGCTTGGGAGCTCTAAGCCCTATTAACCCTTTTTTGCTCACTGTGTCCTCCCATCCTTTCAGCCTCCATGAAGGACCAGACACAATATGCTTTCTCTCAAATGTTCTGTTAGGACAGGAAAGGTGTGATTGGAAAAGAGGGTCCCAGGATGGGGATCAGACCTGTTCTGAATCAACATCCTACTCCACCTTGGGACTCCTGCTCAGGCGACCTGTCCCTCTACTTGCTTCCTGGAGAGAGGTTCAAAGGGGCTGTCTGCACACGGGCAAACAAAACAGCAGGAAAAATCTAGTTTGCATCAGAGGTATACACCAAGGTAACTGTAAAAGGAAGTGGATCAGGCCCCCTTGTGCTCTTTTTCTTCCCTTTCTCTTTGACTCTTACCCCAGCTCTGGACCATCCATGTGGCAGGACCAATGTAGTATCTAAGGACTGGTGATATTCTTGGTTCTCTTTCTCTCTCTTCTGTCTTCATTTCTGTCCTTGTTTGCTTTGCTTGAACAGCTATCATATCCTACCCCAGACTCCATCCTGAAGTTTGTTGCTAGAGTGAGGAGCTTGTGGAAGTGCGTTGGGTTTGTTCCAGAACCTTTGAAAAGCAGTGTTGTGGCTTATGCCAGCACCTTTGAGAAGTGCTGTAGTGTGGCCTCTTAACCAGCAACTTTGAATTGTGCGATTTGAGAGCTTATTAAAGTGTAATGTAAAAAGTAAGGGTATATTAGCCACTGCTTTTAAGAAGTGTTAAAACTTAAGGGGTTGATAACCAATGCCTTATCTAAGTAGTGGTCTGGTTGCTGAATCTAAGACAGCTATATAATAGAAGCATCAGAGTTCTTTGACACATAATATCATAAAAATATAATAATTTTGTTCTTTGACACATAATATCATAATACGTTCAGCATGAGGAGGACCTAGAATGAACACCATGCCCCATTCCAGTGTGTTGTGACAGCCTCCAAAGCAGCCCTTCTGCAGCATGTGAGACTTCGTTAAGCTCTCAAACAGTTATTTCCTATTTCATGATCTTCCTCACACCAGTATCAGCAGCATTGAGTGGTCCTGGAACAGGCTTTTCCAGGCTACCAGGATTCGTTTCATGAGCCATCCTCATTCGAGCTTCAGGGTGGCATGTTGAAAATCCATGTCACTAAGAAGGCTACAGAGCTGCTGCCATGGTTTTAAGAACTTGTTCCTTATGGATATTTCTTTTCCAACCTATTGTAATGCTGGTGCAGTTTTCCAGCTTACAAAGCCTAAGTACCAATCATCTCCTCCTCAAATCTGCTTTTCAAGACACACATTCTGCTCTTGGGATTTAAAAAGAGCCACCTGCATCTTGATGTCTGAGAATGCTATGTACTTATATATATGTACATGTACACATACAATTATACACATATAGTATGCAAAACATCATCCTGTAGCCATCCCTAAATGGAAAGTATTCTGATAGCTCCCAATTACTTTATTAAAAACCACAAATGATATAATTTGTATTTATAGTCAGAAACATATTGCTTCACAGCAGAATTACAAGCCATGTTTTTCATGATATGATACATGAAGGATGAGCCATATGTCTGCAAAACAAGGCATATAAGTTGCTATGTAGAAACAGAATCTTTGATTTTAAATATAATTCACAAGAATTCTTGTGTACTTAGTCATTCCTAGCCTTTCCTCCTTGGAAGCAAAACACACTGGGGTCAGATTCAGCCACAGCTCAAGATAACATAACTCAGATTAGTTCACTGTGGTTACATTAGTGTGGACACTTTTTGAAACCTCAAGACAAAAGTTTGTAGTACAGATTATTTCAAGTGATAAACCCCACCATAGTGCTGTGTGGCATGCAGGAACAGAGCTCTCCTTCTGCTGCAGCCACCCACCCTCCAGTAACTTCTCCCTTGCTAGAGAGATCCATGCAATTTCCCCATTCAGGTGAAAGTTAATCCCTCTTGGCAAGCCATAAAACCTTCCTCCTCTGGGGCAGTGAAGGTAGTTTGAAACAAGAGGACCCTTTCTTTTCCTTTGTTTCAATGATATATATTCCTCTGACACCAGAGGAAGGCAGTCTCCCTGTGGCCCCACAGCTTGCCCCACCGGCTGCACTCAGAGACAGGAGATTTCTTCCCTCTTGGTGCAGCACCAGCTAAACACAAGGGCTGCACTATTAGCATATTTCTCTCTTCCACAGATCCTCTTTTACTGTTAAGTCCTCCCTGGGGTCTTACCATGGTACCATTCTGGATTTATCAGTTTTTTGATAGAAAAGATAAAAATTGCATTTACAGAGACAACAGATATTCATATAAACACAGACTTCTAGATATCTTTGGATGTCATAGAAAATGGAATTCCTTCCTTTCTTGACCTGCCTCCAAACTTGAAAATAGTTTCCAGAAATAAGGAAGTTTTTGGTTATTTTACAAACCTGTAAGATACAACCACCAAAGTAAAATGAACAAAGAATCTACTTCAGAAAATGTGAGATCATATTTTTGTGTGTGGCCCACAGCCTTTAGAGGGGATTTATCACTCATGCCAATGGAACAGCCTCAGAGCCTGGATGCACAGAAATCTCAATGCCCATTGCAAATGTACTTCCTATTAAAATTAGTTTCACTTGGGAATTCTTGTTCTCAAACAAGTTAATTGCACACAAACTGTGAAAACTTGCAGCCCAAGATAAAACTGAGTCTCAAGCACCAAAGTGGTTAAATTGCATTGAGAGTGCCAGTGATCCAATCAGCCAGAAGCAAAGGGATGAGGCTTTAATCCTGGTCTCAACCTGTTGTCCTTCAGTGGACAGACCAGTGCCAGAAAAGGCAGGAGCATCTGTAAGAAAACAGTGACAGCCTCGGAGCTGTCACACAAGTGAGGTCAGCCCTGGCCTTGGGGACAAGACTGTCCCCTCTCCAGCTCTCTCCAAGGGAGGGGAGAACCACTCCTCCTCAACAAGCTCACCTCCTCAAATATGCCCCTCCTTTCTCTCAAGATAGAAGGACACCAAAAGCAAGAACTACGGGGGTACTTCTGTTGCATTCCATACAATAATGTACAGGGGATGCCACCTGATGTTAGAAAAAGTTGTATCATATTAAGCCTCATTGCAAGCTACTAGCCTTCCATTGGGAGGGTACAGATTCACAGCAGATCAAAGCATACTAGTGGCTTTGCAATTTAAGCCTCAGGTTTATAATAGCCTTATCACAGGCTGAAATCCCAGAAGTGTCAACTCTTCTCCTGGAAAGAGAAGATTAGTATTTTGCAGGTGGTTTTCATGCTCATTTCAAACAGGATATAGCTTTAAAAATAAAAGGTGCCTTTATGTGTGTGATTCTGAAGAACTTTCTTTAAAAGGGAAGGAGATTGGTTTTATTTTCACCTTTACTTGCTTTGAAAGCTGAGATAAACAAATAATTGGGAAATCTAAACAATCCCCCAAATTCCATATGCACGCACATGTTTATACACATATATGCGTGTGCATGATATTGTATTAACACTCCTTAAGAATAAGTTATTGTTCCTTATATTGAGTAGGATAGGCAAGACTTCAATTCCATACTTCCAGGCTTCAAAACAATACTTCAATGCTTCAATACTCTTGCAGATTAGACAGCAATTCATTTGGGATCAAGTCCCCAAGAGCACAGAAGGCCTTGCAGATACTGCATGACCCATGTTGCAATCCTGTGCAGGAGTCCAAGTGGACATTCAGACTCTGCACGCTTCTCCCTGAGTACCAGTTACACTCTCCATGTTCCTTTTCCATTAATGGATCCCCTGACAAGGTTCTAGCCACAGCTCTTGAATATGTGAAAGCAGAAGTGGGAGACGTCAGAAAGTCTGAGCTCAGTTTGTAGGGGCTTATCCATCTGGCAGGCAGCCTCACCCTAATGGGAAATCATCTCACATTTGGCCAGCAACCTCGGGGGCAAGATGCCAAAGCACAAAGGATATTTCCTCAGCAGCAGACAAGCTGATGGCTGTTCATAATCCTTCCACTGCCAGCTCTTCAGTTGTCTTATGAGAAGAGCTCCCACAGCTGCCTTGCCCTCCTATTAGCTAGGTGGCTGACTGACACTCCATTATGTTGCAGGAGAATTGAATTCAGTTTCCCGCCACAGAAGCTTTTGTCACTGAAAAGCAAAATTTGCTTATGTGTCCTTTCTTTTTATCTTCAAATTTCAAGGCAAAGTTGTATTGCCTGGTCAGCCCTACAAATCCCTTTTTTTTAAATCTACCCTTCTTCATACTCATCTTGCACAAACAGCACTTTGAACACTGTTGTTGAATTGTTGCTCAAATAAAGGAGTTATGGAACAAAGTTCTAGTTCCTCACAAACATACAAAACATTACTGCATTACTGCAACATGTAAGTGAAGAAATTTCCAGTCTCTCATTTATTCTTACATATAAACTTCACTTCTTTAAGTTGCAAGTCAGAATTTAAAGGGCTGAAACTAATATCAAATCACTGTTTTCCCTTGACACTGAAATGATATGTTATCTGTAATGCATTGAACATGTCCCAACATGAAATTTTACACTGCTACAGGGCTGCCATACATTATTCATTAAGGGATGAAGTTTCTAATAACATGAGTATGTGCACTTCTTTCATCTTTTCTACTGACACTAATTGTCTGAAGGCAGTAGGGCAACTTCACAGGGTAAAATTTCATATATCTTTGCAGTTTAAAGGCCTAATTAATTATAAAAAATTCTCAGTCCATATAAACAAAGAACTTGAATTTCCATTTACTTTTTACATCAACCACAGAGCATGATCAAGATCTGCTGGTGTTACTTGACTAGATTCATCCCAGCTCCTCTGTGCTGAGAAATCCCTGAGTACATCTCTGATGAGGGTCTCTGTGACCTTGTACAAGATGGGACACAGAGCTGCTGGAAGAGTTTGTATTCTACAAGAATGGAACTCCATGGGGCAAACTGAACCTCTCACCAAATACCAGCAACTTCCCACCACCCCCCGTCCAAATTGCTATGACTGCATGGGTTAAAGTTGCTCCCTATAGGGTTTGGGTAAGTTTGTTGTACACAAACATATCCTAAAGAGTAAAGATGGGAATAGTAATTAATTTCCCATTGCCTAATATACTCTTTGGGGACCACAACATAATAAAAACACATGAAAATATTCCAAAGCCTTTAAAATATTAATATTGACTTTCTACAAAAATATTGTGTCTCTCAGTCTTGGTTATTAACCACTTTTGTGACTCCCTGCATTGTTTCATTAAAGGTTATGTCCCAAACTATCTCTCACTTGTCAGGAAACTCCTATTAATTAACATAGGAAAGCAGAGAAAATTTCACAGAAAATAGCTATCTCACTACTCATGCAGGACTGCTTTAGATTACAAGTTGCAAATAATTGATAAACTAGCATCACTAAACCAGTTCACCAACACTAATTAAAAAAAACTCTCATACAAAATCGTGTACTGTTGATAGGTGTAATTCCTGGAATAGATTCAGAAAATCTATCATTAATGTGTCAGGTATCTACCAATAGCTCCATTCAACAGCAGAGAAGAGAGTTTGACTCTGATTCCAGGTTCCAGAGCAAGAAACAAAAAAAAGTGCTGGTTTCACTTAAAATATAGAGACTGCATTACATTCCACTACCTCAGTACATCTACAATTATTTTAGGGATTATAGATAGTATTCCCAGAATAATTCAAATTTCCATACAAATTTGCATTCAAGGATTTTGAGCATGACAGACCTCAACAACAGTTATCACACTGTAGTCACTTTTACACATTGTTTACTAATCTTTCTATTTATGATTGCTATTGCAGGGGTCAGCCAGACCCAGACCATATGAGTGCTGTCCAAGAACAGGCCAAAAAAAGTCCCCTGCCCAGAAGGCCATGCTACCAGCAGATCTATCTGAAAAAGACAAGAGAGGCAGGAGGTCAGCCACCATCCTGCAAGGGAAAAGCAATTTGCTCAAAGCTCAGAGCACACTGTGGATCTCTTCCCTCTGCCTTGAGCTATCGGATTACATTTTCTGTGGTGACAGAATGAAGTCTGACAGCCTAAATCTGAATAACCCTGGCCCCAAGAATCACTTACGTAATTGAGAACAATTGAGAGTACAGCATCATGGGGTTTTTTGGTTTTTTTTTCCATGAGCTGTTTTGTTGTTAAGCAAAATGTTTGCCCTGCTCCAGCAGTAAAGAGCACACACGAGTTACTACCATGACATCTTGTCTAGGCAGCTGAGATGCTTTGGGAAAACACCTGTGATGCAAGTACACGTTGTGCTTGTGAGCTTTGCCAAAGTAAATATTTAGTCCATGTGAACACTGCACTGCTCAGTCCTTCCTTCCCTCCTTCTTTCTCATCTTTTATTGCCAGATCCCTTTCCTGCAAACTATAGAATAAAAAGTAAAAAGATGCACTTAATCTCAATGTAGCCCTAATGGTAGGACTTGCTAAAAAAAAAAAAGAAAAAGAAAAAGAGAAAAAAAAAAAGAGGAATAAACATCCTGTTATTCTTTTGCTGGTTAGCAAAAATTGAAACAGCTTGAGCACAGGCTGGTGGCAATGAGCCAGGACTGTGATATTCTGCAACTGGAAACACTCACTTCTGATGTTCTGAACTTTAATGACTCTCATTACTGCTGTGCGGTGGCAGCTTCTTGGGCAACTGTTGGGCTTTACAGAGAACATTCCTCCTCTTGTCTGAGGCTGTCATGGAAAAAAAGTGCTTTTAAGTGAAGGCTTCAAAAGAAGACAAAGGCCTGTCCTTTCCCTACCATGGAAGACTGTAAGGATGGTAAACTAAAAATAATAAAAATAGAGCATGCTTTTTTTTCAGGGACTGCAGCACCACTCTGTACAACACTGATATGAGGAGGTGATGATGCCCAATTTTGCCAACCCTTTGGAACTAATCTGCCATAAAACAGCATCCTAAACTCTTCTGCATGCCAAACAAACACTTACTTCCAAAGCTAACTGCTACAGGCCCCAAAAATGGAAGTCAAGAGCTGGCTTGGGTATTACTTAAGGTAATGACAAAAACTAGAAACGTACAGAAGGTCTTGAGGTCAGAATCCAGTCATATTAAGCTGGCAGGAAAATAAGAAGTTTAAATTAAAATATTAGTAAAGGAGCAGTTGGCACATGTAGGAAGCCTAGAAAGAAAGGAGATGTAATTTGTGGTAATTTTTAACAGATTGAAGCAAAGAAGGAAAAAATTATCAGTGGGGAGGCAATACTATCTACATAAAAGTATCAGTATCAGAGATTTTAAGAGGAAATGTGATTGTGAGAGTAAGCATGAAGAAGTGGAGAGTAATAGAAGTTTTCAGTTAGTCTTCAAAAAATCTTGGTTCACTTTTTCTGTTGCCTTTGTTCCAAGTAAAAGGGAGATGGGAGCAAATTGATACATGTGTGTTCTGGGGACATTTCCTCTCTCATTACCAATGCTTTTTGTTACAAGGACAGTTTCATGCAAGGCTCAAGACTGGAAAGTTTCATCCTAAAAGAAATTTGGTTCCAGCTTCAAGATTCTCAGTTTCTTTGTAAATAATAAAACATGAATAAAAATTTACTTGGCACCTTGTATTTGTGAAGAGTGTTCTACCAAATAAAAAAAGGGACACTGTAAGGGCTTCTGAAATAAATAAATAAACACTTCTTGTTTGTAAAGGGGATCCACAGGATTCTGTCATGTTGTACCCATTGCATTTTAGGTTGCATTTTAGTGATGATGTAGGTCTAGAAGCTTTTGCTCTGGCCACCTCAGTCTGCTCATCTGTTGCACCTTATTACTTGCTAATGTAGACACAGCATATTTTATATAAACCTCAGACTTTTAGAAAAAAACCCAATATATAGATCTGAAAAATGATCAAATTATCCCAACCAAGTTTTAGACTAAATTGGAGTCTGCAACTTTTTTATCAAACACAAGTGTCTCAAAAGATGTGCTGCTATTTGCATTTTGATTACCACAGGACCCAATTCAAAGCTCATTAAATCACTAAAGGAATTAATCCACTGGTCTGCAGTGTCCTTCCTTTCAGCTCACTTCTATGCTTGGGTAGGAAGGACCTAACCAACACAATTTTTCTGAGGGGGAGAAAATAATCAAGTTTTTATGTTTGTGAACAAATTAGCATCTGCTCTGACACCAGTTAGGTTTCTTTCAAATGATACAAGAATTCACCAAAAACGCAAGTTTTTGTTCCACATACACCCACGGCTGTAAAGCTCTGATCACCCTCAATGCCTGATACAAGTTGGGAAACAGTTATCATGGTACATGTGATGAAGTCATACATTTGCCATTTCATTAAAAATACCTTGTGTATGTACATGACCTCATGAAAAAGTAATAGAAGATAATTTACCACAAGAAAATGAAATTACTTTTTATTTATTTTAGTTATTATTCACAAACTTTGCATCACTATATCAAAAACCTCAGCCTGTAAAGCCATTTCAGTATGAAGGAGCAAGTAGAGTTTTATGCCTGAGGAATGGTTGTAATTATGAACAAGGACCAATTTTCAAATTTATAAGCAAATTTATATGTGCTATTATCCTTCTGTTATGCAATTGTATTTTTTCTAATGACACAAACAGCCTCAGTCTTGGCAAAACATGATCCCAGATCTTTGCATGAATAGTCTAAGACATTACCCTTGATTTCAGTATAGTTGATGCTGAAAATTTTACCACTATTGAAAAGTTTATTTATTACATTAAAAATAACTAAACAAAAATGCTATTTGAAAATAACAACAGATTTTAGCCAGCATGCCTTTCTTTCTTCCAGTCATGGAAGATCTTGCAGGTCACTGACATGCTTCAAAGGCTACCAACATTAATTTAGCAGCAACAGCTGACCATTATACCAAAGCTGTCTACAAATCCTTGCAGTTCTGATGTATTGTTTAAATAAATATAACTGAAGGGTGAAAAAGACGGATTTTAAATTGGAGCTACATATCCACAGCTATTGCCAAATAACTTTCAGGCAGCCCCTCCCCTGGGGGAACAGAACGTTTATCATTACCCTTGCAAAAAAATCCTGAGCATGCAAAATGCCAACAAAAACCTAAACAAACAAAGAATGAAAAATTAGCGTTAAATGCAGCAGGTTTAAGCTGTGGAAATGTATATAATTTGTTTTGATTATGATGATGATAAAATGTGTGTTTAAGAGGCTGCTCTTGCAAATAATAGCAACAATGAACAAATGAAGCACCAAGCAAAAGTGCCAAAGAAAGAAAACAGCGATATTCAACAGAGGCAAACGGTTCAGGAGGGAAGAACTCTGCTCAAAAGAAGATGAGACGTAATGGCTTCAATTGCATATGGGCAAACAAAGTCTTTCTGCCTAACTTTTCAAGTATACCCTTCAGTGAAAACTTTAAACACATCACAAAGACAGATGCAGGTTTAGTTTCACAAAGAAGAGCACTCCCTCTGACATTGAGATGCCCCCATGCTGCTAGAAATGTTTTCTTTGCTCCTCCTTCATGCTGTGGATGTAAAAATTAGCATTCAGTTCAGTGTTGTCTTAAGTGGAGAACACTCCCTTTTGGTGAGGGATAGTCAGGAAAAAATGGGTCAAGAATATGTACGACTCCATGGTGCTAAAGTACAGTAATTGTATGAAGAATATATGGGGCCCAAGTGTAACACTGGTTAAAATGGTATTAAAAATAAACATGGGCATGTGTTAAAACACTTAGCTGAATATGCAATTATACATAGCATTTTGCGGAAGTTTAGCAAAATTCCAAAAGCAACACTGATGTCTTGAATTTTAAAAAAACCACCAAAAGCTAATATTTCAAATAAGTTCTAGAAACAGCCTGGAGAGGTTAATAAAAAATATCTTCTCTTGATGTCCTGTTCAAGACATTTCCAGATATAGAGTTTTTCTTATAAATGGTTAAAATTGCCTACAGCAACATACCACTGTCTACCACAACTCAGGCTTTTTAGCAGTTGTACATACATACACACACATTTAACATCAGACTCTGGAGGTGAGATCACAAGTGCAGGGTACAGTAGTTTATATCCACCACTCCAGCACTATGTGACACACCTAAAGGACAGGAATCTGTCCAGAGGGACCTGGACAAGCTTCAGAAGTGGTGCCATGAGAATCTTAACAAATGCACCAAAAAAATCAAATGCAGTACATATCCAAAGCTGAGTATCTGAGCCATTTTCACCCCACTATGAGGACAAATAGAGATATTTTGCAAATACTGGCTCATACAAATGAGTAATATCTAAACCAGAGACTGAGCTGCTTGTATCAAATTTAAATGACCATGTCCTTCATTGCTGTATAGACAAGAAAGAGTGTGAATAAAAAAAACATCAGAAAGAAGATGTAGTATATACAGGGAAAAACGCCAAAGTTCAGATTAAAAATATTATAGTAGGCAATCCTCTTGCATACCCCACCTGAAGAAGCATTTGTGGCTGCAAAACCATGTTTCTTTTGAACAACATATGTGTGGAAGGAACTAAGGGTTCCACTTTAGGACTGCATTTTCAGAGAAACACAATGTGACAAAGCTCAGACTCGTGCCCTGACCTCACTTCACACTGAGAACATTTTGATGTAAAGCATGGGGAGAGTTGCCCCCTCTAGTCCTCTCTCAAAAGTATTTATAAACAAGGGATGCAGCAGCTCCTTCTATCATGGCTGCTACTGCTGTGCTTTTAGTGCCTGCACAGTCCCAATCTGCCAACTTCATGTTCATTTAAAAAGACCCGGCAGCCCTCAAGATTTGAATCATACCAGTCCAGAATAAATAAAAACTTGGAACGTTTCAGAAAAAAAAAACCCAGACAACAAAAACAACCAACCAAAAAGAACCAAACCAAAACCAACAAAAAAACTCCACCCTGAAATTTAATATTCTTTCAAGTGGATTTTTCTTTCCCCCAGACTGGAGCTATTTTTAAATCCTATTTCTTTAGTGTTCTTTCCAAAGCAGAGCAAACTCTCTCCTTCATACCTACAAGTAAAGTTGCTTTCTCTTTATTTGCACAAGCCACTAAACCATTCCTATGTTCCTTAGGCTTCAAAAAATTCAGCTTGCAGAAGAAACTATTATATCTGGGTTACATCAAGTAATGATCACTCTGGTTCACAGACAGCAATTTCCTTGCCAAGTTTTATATTATTAATCCCTTGGTAAGCAGAAGGGGAAAATATCTGGTTCTAAACTCCTCAGAAAGGGAAGAAGGGAAATCCACCCTTGTGGGAGCAGGGAGGGGGGGAATAAAAATCCAATCTGTGGAATTTTAACCATATTTATGAACAGTGCTGTTAAAAGTAAAAGAATAAGAAAGGTTGAAGTAAATTTCAGCTCCTAATAAATACAATTACTTAAAAATTTACAAAAAGATGGCTGTTTTTAACTTAACTGCTAGGTCATTTTTAATAAGAAAACATTAAGCTAACTCCAGACTCGTGTCTCTTAAAACATTAATAGTTTCCAGATATGATAGGTATTACCTTTCCCCTCCATATTCTAAAATTTATTAACTAAACTTCTCTGGCTGAATCAGCATAAACCTGACGTAGATGTATGTGGAAACAATTTGCCTTAGGTGAAGACATTCCAATACAGGTGTGGAAAAATGTGGAAAAGCGCTTAATATGCACCCTTGCACTTTATGACAGAAGGTAACTCTTGCCATGTCAGCCCCCTCACTGCTGACCTCTGCATGCAGCATTCTCACAGGCAGCCACAAAGGACACTTTCTGCCTGGATTACTCAAAATGAGATTACTCTGTAGAGCTTATATATAATATTTTACCTTCTTTATATGTTGCTTAAATCCTTCTGAAAAAGTTTGTAAGAGTAACCCACAGGGCAAACATGTTCTCAATAGTGACTTTATGAGCATTTTAATGTACTAATTAGGAAACAGCTAACATTTCAATAAAATGATGTTTCATTGATGCTTACTGCCATCAGAATCCCAGGTAACTCATGCTGGTGGGGGGAATTGCTGCAGTGGCAAACTGCACCCACCATCCCAGCGTGCTGCTGAGGGCAAGCACAGCAAAGCACAGCCCAAGGCAAAACCTATTCCGCTTGGCACCAACCAGCAGGGCAGGCTGGATTCTTGAGCTGCACACAAGCCAAAGATAAACTACCTATTCAGCTGCCTGGCTAGTTGGCTCCAGTGGGCTGTGAAAATTCAGGTTTACATACTGGAACACAGCACTCCAGTGTATAGCTTTTCAAGAAGAGTTCATTTTTCCTGGCATTTACTTTTCTTCCATGTTATTTCACTCCCTCAAGAAAGCTCTCAAATATCCTTTGGTGTGAGCAATCTGTCAAAGCATTAGCAAGAAAACATCTTTGCATGAAATGATATGCCCGAAGATTTTGGACAATCCCTTCAGGGTTTTCTTGCATGGTACTTCATAACAACAGGTAGAGCAGCTATACTGAAAAAATGTCCAGATGCACAAGATTGCATTTCACACATGTTCCCATTGTTATGATGCCACTCCAAGCCCCCTGTGTAAATACATTACCTTGTCTCTTTGAAAAATCAGTAAACCCTTTTAACATGCTAAGTTGTTTGAAAGAAAACACCATCAAATTTTTAATAGAAAAGTAAAATAAGCTCAGACAGTACTCAGGTAGCCAAATCCCTAAGACTGAACCATGATTTGAAACCTTATTCCACATTCCCTGCACACACACAATATATTATTTTCATTGTCACAACAGACTGCTAAAGCATATGCTTAAATAAAAGACGAATTTTCCAGATTTCAAAACTCTGTGCAAACCACTAAAGAGACATAGGCATATGGCAGCATCACGGTGGAGCAGAAAAATAAACCTTCACATTGAGGTGAAAGCTATGAAAATTTGAAATATCAAGGAGATGTGGTGTAACTTGAAAAGATACTCAAGTGCTCTGAATTTCGCATCATAACAATCATAAACAAAATGTAATAATGTACTATGAGGATATAGCCCAATATTCCCCTTCAGGCAGCCCTTCCACTGAGCATGTCTTATCCTTCATTCAAATAGTCTGAGCAAAATATGTCCTTAATGAATATTGGAGCAAATGTTAAGGTTTTATCAGATCCTAATAAGAGTAAAATTCTTTCAGAAGCCTGAAGCATATAGCGTACAAAAATAAGGTTCAACAATGAGAGAAATAAAAGCATAAAAGGGGAAAAAGATAAGATAGTTGTTATGCAGTTAACTTGAACTCATCATAATTTTTTTTTAAAGTAGATTTACTAAGACACATGAGTCAAGCCAGTTTAACCTGGTTATGGGTAATAAGTTTTGCATAGTGTAATATTTTGTGTTTGGATACTCCTGTATCTTCTGCTTCTGCTATCTTTTACATATTGCATTGAGATTATTCACTCCATAAGAAATGCCTTTTTTCCTCCCCTGACAAGATCTAAAGCAGAAGTATTCTTGTAAATTTTGTTTTATACCACACTTACATGGAATTATCTTTATATATGAACTCAAATGAAATATTCTAACCTAGTTAATTCACATTTGCAGAGCAGATTTTTTGTAGGGCTGTTACAGAAAAGAAGGCAACCGCAACCCCATACACAGTGCTACATGGCAAAGGTGTGAGGTTCTCATGTCCAGTGTGCTTCAGAAATCACTGGATTTCTATGTGAAAAAAAATCAAAACAGAACAAAAAATCCCCTTCTCCAGCTCTGAGACAGCGTTTATACCACCTGACAACCATTTAGGTTTCCTGGAGTAGGAATAGGCTTCACTTTGCTCACAATGCAAACCATGGAACACAATTAAGAAACAAAGCTCTTTGCTTCTACTGGGAGTCTCCCAATAACCAGTAAAGTTATTGTTTCATTTGCCTCACAAGCTATGGTTCCTTAATGAGAAGAAAACATAGAAAAGAAAAAGAAAGATGCTATATGGATTGACAGAGACTGGAAAGGTTAACTGGAAAGACATTTTTGGGATTGTGTGGGGGGTAGGGGGCAGGTCAGGTGTGGGAACTCAGCACATCGCTTCGGATGCTCTGAGTCACCAAGAGAACCCTTGGGGAGCTCGGGGGTCCTGGAATGTTGCAAAAAGTGCCTGGTGGCTTGATTTTGGTCCTTCTAGGGATGTGCCACCTATGTGTGGGGATCTGGGAATCTCTAAAGTTTAAATGGTGCAGGGATGACACATTTACAGGGTGAAATGTAGCTTTTAGGATTTTGGTACAGGGGGGTTTATGAAGACAAGGTGGAGGATTCAAGGCCTGTCTCATGGTTCTTTTCTCCTTCTTCTTATCATCCATCTTCTGTGTGATGTAGGCACTTTACATTGGTTCATGGTGAAGGTGCACTGTCTAACAAGAGTGAAAGGTATTGGGGGAAAAAGGTAAATATGTTGTACGTAGTTTTCACTATAAGAAGACACGGCCGCTCCGTGGGCAGTCAGAGTGCTTGTGGCTGCCTTGCTGGCCAGATCCCGGCTGGGCAGAGAGAAAGCTTTGTAGATAAGAGATAATAAACAAGTCCAAAGACTGAACAACTGAGGAGTCCAGTCTCGTCCTTTCAAGTGCGGGCTGCCCCCAAACCATCCTATGCGTGTCTGGCAGAGACAGACAGCCGATCGGACACTTGGCGGTCCCTGGGCAGGCTGTGCCCAGGCGGGCAGTTCCCGCAGCTGGACTCGTTCCCAGGAGAGCGCTGATAACTCCTTGGGAAGGCAGCCAGAAGAATCTGAAGAAGGAGCAGCAGTCACTGAGACCATCTGAGACCATCGCACTCCACTTCTGCTGAAGGCGACTCGTATCAGAACAGCCCGGACCGGAATCCGAAAGGCGCCTCTGAATCCATCTCCTGTTGCCTGCTGGACGGGAACCAGGAGCCTTCGGACTGCTCTGATGACACAAATTACGTGGGGAAAGGGTTTCACTGTGACTTATGCTGTGATATATGCTGTGATGAAAGGGGAAGACAAAGATACAGAAAAGCATGCATATACTGGTATTCAGGTAGAAACTCCAATACAAAGGTAGGGTCAAGAGAAATGCTTTGCCTCGTGTTGGGCCTTGAATATCCCTTGGCCTTCCTGTGCCTTTCCCCCAGGTGGGACTTGAGAAGCTGGGTTAGGGCAGAGTGGAGCATTGCCCCCAGTCCTGGAGCCTCTGTCCTTGCCTAGCAGTGCTGCCAGTATCTTCTCTGTCTTCACCGTCTTATCAGTGCTCCCGGGAACCAGTCCAGCTGCGGAACTGCCCACCTGGGCACAGCCCACCCAGGGACCGCCAAGTGTCCGATTGGCTGTTTGTCTCTGTTTCGCTTGTATTTCCACAGGGCCAGGTCTGAAGTGGGTGTCGGCGCGGCAGAAGGATTCAGGCACTTGCCCATACAGAGTAACACCACACCTCTTCAGAAGGCTTCCAGCGTCTGTCAGTGCAGAACAACCCCATGCCACTTCAGAAGGCTGCAAGCATCTGCTCATCTTTGTCCCTCAGGCCAACCTTTTATGCTCTCCTGTTGGTGCCCTGCCCCTGTGTGATTGCTCAGCACCCTTGGACACCTCCAGGGCTCCTCACCTTCAATAGCATTCACCTGTCCTGCACAGCTGGAGCCAATTAGGGATCAGCCACAGCCCCACTCCCAATGACCACAAACTCTGTGCCTACACCCTCTTTCTTTTTCTTCAAATTCCCTCTTCTTGGAACACTTTGAGTAAAATAACAATGAGTGAGTTTCATATTTGCTAAGTCAAATAGGCCAAGTTAATGCTCTGAGAAGCGTTTTACATTGACTGGATGTTGTACTAAATAGTTTACTAAAGCTTCCTGACTTTCTAAATTTTGCCAGTAAAGTTGTTTTTTGACCTCTTGAGAATATCTGGTTCTCCCATGTGTCCTACCCAGAGTTACAAGAACTATTGTAACCTCTTTCAAAAGTCTCCTTGAAGGAGTTGATTGAGGCTTAACAATGGATATTATTATTTGTTCATTTCAGTACCATCCATTTAACAGCAAACCCACCCCTTTTCTTTCCAGTCTCTATCTTCCACATGCTAAGCCCTGCCCTGGCATATCCAAAAACTTAGCTGCTTAGGGTGCAAAATTTGAAGCCATATAAAATCTAGCTTTCTGAGTTAGGAGCTTAAAAATGCCTATCTGATTAAGTTGTGGTCTTAAAACTGTTGTTAATGTACCAAAAAAGAAAACCCAAACAAAACAAAGCAAAACTAAGCCAAGCAAAACAAAACCCAACAACAACAGAAACCCCAAACAAATTCCAAAACTATTAAATACAAATACATGTACAGACCTGTGTGGAGAGAGGAGAGATCCCTCTTATACATAATATGTACATCCACGTTTTTCAAACATGTAAACTCACAGGATGGGTCTAAAAGAAGGGTTCTTGGAAGAGTTCTGTGGGGGAAGCAGAGATTCACGCACAGCCCATGGGGATCCACAGGGGATGCAGAGACCCACCCACAGCCCATGGGGATCCACAGGGAATGCAGAGATCCAGGGGAGATGCAAGAGATCCACCCCCAGCCCATGGGATCTATGGGAGATCCAGACATATACCCACAGCCCATGGGATCTATGCGGGATGCAAAGGTCCAGGGGGGATGCAGAGATCCACCCCCAGCCTGTGGGATCCATGGGGATGCAAAGATCCAGGGGGGATGCAGAAATCCAAAGCCCATGGGATCCACAGGGGATGCAGAGATCCACACCCAGCCCGTGGCAGAGGTGCCCACACCAGAGCAGGTCAGTACTGGAGGAAGCTGTGATCCAGTGGGAGACCCAGTGGAGAAGGGGCCCTGCTGCCAGGCTGGAGCAGCCTGTCCTTGGAGGAATGGACCCCATGGAGCAGTGACCCACACACAGCAGTTTTGGGAGGGCTGTGTGCCCATGTGGGGAATTCACATCGCAGCAGTTTTGGGAGGACTGCTGCTGGTGAGACTGGAACCACGTCAGTGAGGTTTGTGGAGAACTGGCTCTCCTGAGAGAGACCCCATGGTCTCACAGAAAAACAGCTTCTCTCCCTGAGCCAAGCAGAAGAAAACCTTGGGTGATGAACTGACCAAAACCTCACTCCCTGTCTCCCTGTGCTATTGGTGGGAAGGAGGGAAGGGTTGGGGAAAATTGTTTTGAAGGGCATATTTTACTTCTCATTATACCACTCTGATTTTGTTAGTTATAAATTCACTTTGTACCTGTAAGAGAAGCCTGTTTTGCCCCTGGAGTGTTTTCTTCAGGTCCTTGTCTCAACTTGTGGACCCTTTGTTCAATTCTCTCTCCTCTGCCCAGCTGTGGCATGGGCGGGTGAGCAAGCGGCTTCCGTGGTGCCTGGTGTTTGGCCAGTGTCAAACCACAACAGCTTCTAATCTGCAATATTAATTTCAGTTAAATCTGTGCTGCAGAGACCCAGATGACATTTCCAAACCCTCTTCAGCGAACAGAGCATTTTGCTTTGTCTTCTCCTTAAAAGAACACAGAGGCTGCTCCCAGGCTTCGTTAATGTGACAGCCCTAAACAGGGGCTATTCAACCACCTTTTGAACAAACAAGAATTAAAGTTTACTACTAAAAAGAAATTTACACCTGTACTTAAGGAAAATAAAATAATCAAATAATCTCTTTAGTCATCCTTGCCTAAGATGTCTGATTTTCAACCCTTCTTTAAGCTCTTGTAACAAGCAGAAACGCAAATCTCTCCCCAAAAAAAGACATCAAAAAATCTCCAGCAATCTAATTGGGATTCGCTTATCTGCTACAGCAGGAGAATCAAAGCCTCACTGTGAAGAAGGAAACTCCAACTCCCATCCACGAGACTCAGGCAGATTGAGAATAGTAACACAAGTAGCTGGAGTACTGAAGAAGTGATCTCCTTCTAAACCTAAGGAAAATACTCATTTCTGCATCAACACACACACTCAAAGGCTCCATGTAATTGAAAAAACAGGTTATATGATCCCCACACTAAGATCATCCAGCTCTGTGTCAGTATTTTTTCATGTTTCTTTTGATTTTTTGCTTTCCAGATGAGGAGTGGGGTGATGGGAGCTAAAAAAAAAAACAAAAAACAAAAAACATTTTCATTCTGAAATCACCTCTAACTAAGTTAACATCAACTTCATTTTTTAAGTTCCCACTGCTCCTGATTTACTGTTTTTCTTTCTACCTGATTTATTTTCCAGATGGAGGACTGTAGAAGGCAGACAATTTTTCAGCATGGTGTCTTATTTCCTGCTGGGTTATTTTGTCTGTCCAAGGAGCACTTAGAGAAGAGAACAGAAAAAGGGATTTATGTTGCTGTACCTGATAAAGACACATATAGCTACACATGAACATTTTTTCCAAAAGCTTCCACTGAAGATCTCACAGGCAACTACATTAATAACAGGCATTGCCTGCAGCAAAGTATAACAAAGTATCTCTACTTTTTCCTTCTGTCCTCTACTCCATCTTGGTGAGACTAACTTTCTGTTACTCTGCTCATTCTAGTCCGCCTTGAATTCATTCGTACACTAGTCCTAGGCTAAGAAGGAAGATAAATGTGGAGGTTTAGGTTAGGGTGGTGGTAGGGGATTGTAGTTGGGTGGCTCATGGAAGTGGGAGGAGTAGGGCAATTTCTAAGTCAAATAGAAGGAAGAGGATGGCTACTAGGAAGAAGCAGATTGAGAAGGGGAGTCGAGCAGATCCTAGGGGGTCGAATCCACACTCGTATGGGGATAGTTTTTCTGAGTCGGGGGTTATTTGAGCAAGTCAAAAGTTTAATGCAGTTAAAAGGATGCTCAGGGTTAGTGATAGGGTTAGTATGAATAGGATTATATTTATTACTCTTCTCTGGGTTTAAACCAGATTCTAAGGATTGGAAGTCGATTGTAATTAATATACTAGAAGAGTAGGATCCTCATCAGTAGATTGAAATGTAGAGGAATAATCATACGACATCTACGAAGTGTCAGTATCAGGCGGCTGCTTCAAATCCGAAGTGGTGGTTTGATGTGAAGTGGTACTTAATTAGGCATAGGAGGCATACTAGTAGAGATGTAGAGCCAATAATTACGTGTAGGCTGTGGAATCCGGTGGCGACAAAGAATGTTGAGCCATAGATTCTGGCAGTGATGGAGAAGGGTGCTTCATAGTATTCTATGGCTTGTAGGGCGGTAAAGTAGAACCCTAGGAGGACTGTTAGGGAGAGGACTTGGATTGCTTGTTTTCGGTTAGCTTCTGTGATGCTATGGTGAGCTCATGTGACAGTAACCCCTGAGGTTAGGAGGATGGCAGTGTTTAGGAGTGGGATTTCTATGGGGTTAAGGGGTTTAATTCCAACAGGTGGTCATTGTCCTCCTAATTCGGGTGTAGCGGCCAGGCTTGAGTGGAAGAAAGCTCAGAAGAAACCCAGGAAGAAGAAGGCTTCTGATGTAATGAATAGGGCTATTCCGTAGCGTAGTCCTTTTTGTATGGTAGGGGTGTGGTGGCCCTGGAATGTGCTTTCTTGTATGATGTCGCATCATCATTGGAATATAACAAGAGCAGTCGAGAGTAAGCCTAGCATGAGGAGTCGGGGGGAGTTGTAGTGGAATCATATTGTTAGTCCTGAAGTGGTTAAGAGGCTCCTCCTAGGATGGGTCAGGGGCTGGGGTCAACTATGTGGTAAGAGTGTGCTTGGAGTGTCATTGAGGGTTAGATATTTTCTTGTAGGTAAAGGCTTAGTAGGAGTACAAAGACATAGGCTTGGATTACTGCCACTGCTACCTCTAGGATGGTTAGTAGGAAGAGAACAAAGAAGGTTAGGTGTGGGAATTCAGCACATCCCTCTGGGATGTTGCCAAAAGCACCTGGTGGCTTGACTTTGACACTTTTAGGGATCTGCCACCTGTTTGTAGAGACATGAGAATCACTTGGGTTTGAATAGTTCATTCACAGGGTGAAAAATGTAGATTTTAGGATTTTGGTACAGGGGGGTTTGGGAGACAAGATGGAGGATTCAGGCCCCGACCTCGTGGTCTTTTCTCCTTCTTCTTGTCATCCATTTTATGTGTGATGTTGGCACTTGGGGATTGGCTTAGAGTAGAAGATCACTGTCTAACATAGGTGATGGGCATTGGGAGATAATTGTAAATATGTTATACGTAGTTTGTGGTATAAGAAAGCACGGCTGCCCTGGGGGGCGGGCAGAATGCCTCAGACGATCCTGCTAAGCTGACCTCGTCAGGGCAGGAGAAAGAATTTTGTAGATAAGAAACATTAAACGACCTTGAGACCGCGAAATGAAGAGCTCAGACTCCTTCTTTAAGCACCGGGCTGGGAACAGAGGCTTTCCAACAATTCTCGGGATCACTCAGACAAACTAATGATCCCACATTTGGCGGTCCCTGGTGGGCTCCAAGAAGACCCCAGGTGGGCTCTAAGAAGACACCTAGATGGGCTCTTGGCAAGCAGCCATGCCACAGCCATCAGCCACTGAAATCCAGCCCGAGAAGAAGAGAAAACAAGCGCTCTCAAGGGAAAAATTCAAAAAGAATGTCTCGACCTCTGCCGAGAAGACTCGTTTCAAGCTCGATCCGGAAGGAGGAGGACCAGAAGCCGGCCTGGAGACTCCTCACCTGTGAGCTGCGGGACAGTGACCAGGGCAAACTCCGGACTGACCTTGGAGATGATTCAGCTTTTGGTAAGAAAGGTCAAAATTGAGAACACGGGGGGTACATTCTCCCAAGAATAACCCAACATTTGGGCAGCCCTACAGGGCATGCCAGTCACACACTCTGAAAAAATATGTGGAAAAAGAAAAAAAAAGAGAAAAAAAAGAGAAAACGGCTTCGAAGCGTTCACCCCGAGAGTCCTGGGGAGCACAGGCGGAGGGGTGGGAAATACCGGGCAGAGATGCCACGGTGGTGCAGCTGGGAGCAGCCCAGGGGAGTCACAGACGCGGCCGTGGGGGCTGCGGGGGCCCGGCGGGGGGGCCATGAGCGGCCCGGGGAGATTCGCAGATACAGCGGGACCAGACGGAGCGGGGAGGGTTTTTTCCCCAGTTTGCAGAGGCGGTACGGACACCGGCCGAGCGGGGAACACGCACAGCGCTGGCAGACGTTGGCACGCAGCCAGAACAGGATCGGGACAACGCGGTGCAGGTCGCAGGCAGAGAAACGGCATTCCCGAAACCGTGCCTGCGCGGAGACGAGGGCAGGGAAGGCACGGTCAGGGCGGGAGTGCCTGCAGTCCCGAGGCGGCACAGGCAGGGAAGGGGCGTGGTCAGGGTGCAGAGGGTGCCCGAGGTACCACCCCTTCTCCGATTCCATGGCAACGGGCGGCAGCCAGCAGCTAACCCCAGCAGCCAGCAGCCCGGGGGAGCCGCAGGAGGCGGCCGTGGGCGTTGCGGGAGGCGGGGGGCGCGGCGGCGCGCCACGGCTCGGCGCGGGACGGCTCGGGAGCGCGCCGGGAGCGGAGGCGCGCGGCAACCGCATGCGCAATCGCGGCGGCCACGGCTGGCGCGGGGAACACGAGTTTTGATGCGATTTTTGTGAGCACAACACCGGGGGTGGCGGCTATCTTAGCAGACGCGGTGCAAAGCGGCACGCGGGAGACGGGACACGCGGGAATTTCCAGGAAGAGCTCTGAAAAGTAGCGTCAAGCGTCAGACGCAGGCGGCAAACTGGGAGCAGCTGCAGGGCTCCAGCAGCCACTGTAGGCAGGCGCTGGGGGCGCAGGATGACGATGCCGAACCCGGAAGTGAGACGCGGACCCAGACGCGCATTGCAGCGGGAATGCAGGCACACGCGGGCAGAGGGCTGTACGCACGGGCAGAAGGGCATGGATACAGCGTCGGGGGAGGAGGGAGAGTCAGAAACAGACACGAGGGATGAGATATCAGAGGCAGAGCGGGACGGAGACAGTGACGTCGGTGTAGGGGGAACATGAGGAATTTCCCGAGAGTGCGCATGCGCGGAGAGCGCAGGGGGGGGCTCGGTCGGGCCAGGTGGTCCCGGTCCTCTTGATTCCAATCCCAGTGGTTCAAAGCTCTCCCATCCCAGAGGATGGATCCCAGGACCCCAGACGTTCATATATTCAGCCTTCAAATGTGAGCTCAGTCAAAAATCATGCAAACTCAGTTCCAACAATATTACAAATATGATATAAATGGAAATCTACTGTGAAAAATGTCTCTCAGGGAGAGAAAGTAGTATATAAAGGGAGAAGTATTGGTAATAATTCAATTGCCTGAGATGTCTCTGAAAACAGAGCATTTGAGAGGTGTTGATTGGATCCTGTGTGTGGGACCATCGGCTGATTCTTCAATAGTTCAGAGTTTTGTTGATATCAAATTTGTGATCTTTGTTATTTTGGATTTTGTAGGTGATACTGATAGATAAGAATTGTTGTTAATGCTGTGTAAATACTTTTAAAAGGTCATAAGCCCTTTAAACATTTCATGTTAATAAGTTGATTGTAAACTGGGAATTCTCAGAATTTATGATTAGATTTATTATCAAGGTATTGTTGTAATATTTACAGCCAGCTTTCTTGTGCTTCATTATCTCTTTGTGTGATTATCTGCAGGACACGTGTCTCTTCAGAATCTTGTCTTTATTTTTTGACTACTCATGTTTTTGGGGTTTTTTTTTAAATCCAGATTGCCAGTTTTGTGGTTTTCTTCAGATATTATTTCTTCAGTTATTACAGAGTATTGCAGCCGAGAATTCAAGAGGTTTGCTGTGTTTGAAGAATTTCTGTCCTGACAGAAGTTTTGGAAGGATTCAATTATTCAATGGTTTGATTGATCTTTGATCCTAAGGTTTCCTATTTATAATTGCTGTTTTTAAGAGTCTTGTTTTAAAAATGTATTGAGTGATCCATTAATTAGGGTTTGAATTCTGGCCAAATTCTAGCTCTAATTAAATGGAATGATTGAAAATCAGCCCAGATGTTTTCTGCATCAAAAGTATTCAAGTCTTTTTGGCTTGGCGATTTGACCATATATGATAGCTGAAGCTGTTTTCAAGGAGAGTTTGGAGAAACATGAATCCGGACATGAGTTCTCCAGTTCTCTGTTGTTTTAAGGTTCATCAGCTATCGCAGACTCTGGGATGACAGTTCAGTTTTGTAATACTTTATTTTAGATGCATTATTGGTTGTATGTATTATTTGATTGATTTTTAATTGTTGTTATCTTGTATTTCCCTATGCAGTATTGCATGGAACCTGGAACAGAACAGATCAATGTTTCATTTTTCATATCAGGACCCATTCTTTACTTCCAAGGTTTTGAGATAATTGTCTAGTCCCTGTGGGGACGTGGATTTGTTTGTGTTTTAGCAGGTGCGGGGGTTTGGATAGATCTCAGTGAAGAATGTGAAAGTCAGGTGCATGAGAATGCTGACAAAAAGCATGGGCAAGGAAACACTGACCCACAAGCAGAAAAGAGAAAAGACACAGGGATGTGGACTGCACAGAAATTCCAAGTATTGTGCTTCGCCTATAAGAAGATTGTGGACTTTGGGTTGTCTCATGATGAGAGCCACGCAGTGATATCTACTGGTGACACTGGAACTTTGCCCCAGAGACAGGACTTTTTAATAATTGGTAAGGACAGAAGCAGCATCCTTGGACTTGTCATTTATCCTTCGATCGTTTGGCAAATCAAGATGAAGAGCTGACAGTCTTAGCCAAAGCTCTTCGACCACCACTGACTGTTCCAGAGGACACCCTGGTAAGCCAAAGCTCTCGCTTTGCCACCACATGCAGCGGAACAAGTCATGCCGGTGTTTGATCAGCAGGACTTTCCCTCTGGAGACCATGCCCATGGAATTCTCCAGTGTTCGTCATTCGGAAGAAAACTTCAGGCTCATGGAGACTGCTGCATGACTTCAGGAAGATCAGCGAAGTCTTCAAGGACATGGGACTGCTTCGACAGGGATCTCCTTCACTCTCAATGATTCCCAGATTGACCACTTGTGATCACTGATCTCAAGGACTCTTTCTTCAGCATCCTGCTCCATCCAGATGATGCTCCTCCACTTGCGTTCTACGTCCCAGGCATCAACAGGGAGGAGCCTCTGCAAAGGTACCAACACAACAGGAGCTGCAAGAAGCTCGTGACTGTGTGATTGCAGAAGGTGCAGAAGGCAGGACTGGAAATCAGTGTTTCCAAGATTCAGAAGATCGCACCATGGAAATACCTAGGGTGGAAGATCTCGAAGCAAACAATAAGACCGCAGAAGATAGAAGTCAGCTCCAAAATCAACAATTTGCATGACCTACATCAGTTTCTCAGAGAAATCAACTGAATGAGACCAACCTTGAAGATCGCAAACAATGACATCCCAAAGGCTCAATCCTTTGAGAGAGGAAAATTTGACAATGACATCAAATCTCCCAGAACTTTTACACCTGAAGCGCAGAAAGAACTCGAGAAAGTTACAGAAGTCTCAAAAGATGATCCTAAGGGACCTGGAGATGGCATCCCAAATTATCATAGAAGCAAGGACAAGGTTGCTGACAATGTCAGGCAGGAATTTTCTGCAATTCATTTACCATTGAAGAAGAATTATTTTGACTGGGCAGTGCAGAAATCAAAAGACTTGTTAGTAGCATTGTTAAGGTAGCCAGGAATTTGCATGATTCATTTTCCAGGTCACAGATTGCTGAAATTAAAAACATGTTATAGGGAAAAACCAAGAATAAGTAAGGAACCATTGGATGGGATAACAGTATTTGCTGATGGTTCAGGAAAAATTCACAACTCAGTAAACCTGTGGCAGAATTCGGTCACAGGAGAATGGGACTCAGATGTAAAAATAGTCCAAGGTTCACCACAGATTGTGGAATTGGCAGCAATTGTCAGGGTATTTCGATTGCTCCACCAACCTCTAAATCTAATCACAGATTCAGCATATGTTGCAAGTATGGTCAGACAATTGGAGGGTTTACTTAAAAAAAAAAAAAAACAAGCAATAACATCTTATATTCATACTTATCACGTATGAAAACACTGCTGAAAAACGGGGGACACAAATATTTCATTACTTACATTAAGGCACACTCGACCCTTCCAGGATTTTCAGCAGAAGGGAAAGCCCAGGCAGACAAGCTAACCATGCCCATTTCACAGACATTACTGGATATTTTTGAGCAGGCAAGGTTGAGCCATGCATTTTTTCATCAAATGCACAAAGTCAGGCAAAGGAAATCATTAGTGCTTGCCCAAATTGTCAACTTGTGCAGCCACCTGCATTCACAGGAGCAGTCGATCCAAGAGGATTGCAAAGCCTCCAGCTGTGGTAAGCTGAGGTCATTAAATATCCATCTTTGGGAAGCTCAGAAATATCCACGTTTCAATTGATACATTCTCAACAGCTCCTTTTTCAGAACCCAACTCACCAGTTTTCAGGCATTTTTTCTAATATTACCCAGGCAAAACTAAGGCAGAATCCTTTGGCTTTGTTCAGGGATCCAGAAACAGGACAGATTGAAGGCCCTCTCAAACTAATCACGTGGGACAAGGTTTTAGCTTGTGTTTCCACAGGGTGAGGTCTGAAGAGGGTGTTGGCGAGACATGTGAAGCCCTGCAGGACTCAGACGCAGGAAGACACGGATCTCGGAAATGAAGAGGCGAGCACGCACACAGAGGCAGAGGACAAGACTTTGGACATCTCCTCAAACAACTCATAAAGGGATCAAGGACTTGGGACTTTTCTCAGGGGCTTGGGTGTCACAGCATGGCAGAGCTTCTCACAAGGAAGTGAAGTCATGACCTTGAGATTCAATCAGGTACTGCTCATGTGCCTCATTTTTCCATCTATTGCCTCAGGCAGTGGAGCATATTTGCCCATGGTACTGCCAAAACAAAAGGTTTGGGAAGCTTTGGCCAATGCAGTGAGTTTATACAGCATCTGCTTTACATGTTCAAGGCCAGAGAGACCATTCTCAACATGTCTGGTGGGTTTGCCAGTGAATGAATGGCCAATTCCAAAAAATACTTCTATAAAGATTTCACAGGTCATTTTAAATCCTGTGAATGAGTGGCATCTTTGGACACAGTTCCTCCCTGTGGCTCCTTTCGAACCTCAGGAACAGGAAATTCTTGGGTCAGCAAAATTTAATTTTTGTATAAAATTCAAACTTCCAAAAGTAACACACACAAAATTAAGCCAATCGAT
The DNA here is from genome assembly GCA_024865655.1 of Emberiza elegans. NCBI lineage: Eukaryota > Metazoa > Chordata > Aves > Passeriformes > Fringillidae > Emberiza > Emberiza elegans. Next base: position 196,029 of record JALJVW010000011.1, read on the forward strand.
GTCAGTCCAATTCAACCTTTTTATAGAAATGTGTCTGCTTGGTAAACAATACACCAAGGTGACAGCCAAAGCATCACTCCAGGTTGCAGTACAATTACCACAGGGAATCTTCTTTCATTTGTGGGGACAGAATTCGGTTTGTTATCCCTGCAAATTTCAGAGGCAGTCCATACAGCATTGGGAGAATTATTTCATTGCTAACACCCAATTTGAGAATTTTTGAAAGAGCAAACACATAAGGGGAAAAGATCAATGGAACAATACAGTCCAAATTGTGATGATGATGTGCACACATGGGGCAAGGCTTGAAGAACTGCAGTTGCAATTTTCTCCCCACAGGCAGCATTAGGGGTGGCCTTGACTCAGTTGGATCGTATGGGTTGCTGGCTGAGCAAGCATGCTTGAGCTGTTTCTTTTACACTGAGTGAAATGTTAACAGACATCAGCAGTGTAAGATGAGCAACTCTTCAGAACAGAGCAGCAATTGACTATCTGCTGCTGGCACATGAACATGGGTGTGCAGAATTTGAGGGGATGTGCTGCATGAACATGTCAGATCAATCAAAACTGATTTATGAAAATATAAAAAGGTTACAAGAAAGTGTTAACAAACTTGAGGAGGTCACTGGATCCTAAATGGATAATGTGGTTAGATTTTTTAACCTTTCACTGTTGTGGAAGGGACTTTTAAAAGCAGGTTGTTTCATTTTGATAGGGCCTGTGATTCTTCTGCTCATTTTATCATGCATCTTCGTGTGCATGCAGCGGGCCATGAGTCAAGTTACAAAATAAGTGCTTTTGTGCAAAGAGAAGGGGGAGATGTGGGAATTCAGCACATCCCTCTGGGATGTTGCCAAAAGCACCTGGTGGCTTGACTTTGACACTTTTAGGGATCTGCCACCTGTTTGTAGAGACATGAGAATCACTTGGGTTTGAATAGTTCATTCACAGGGTGAAAAATGTAGATTTTAGGATTTTGGTACAGGGGGGTTTGGGAGACAAGATGGAGGATTCAGGCCCCGACCTCGTGGTCTTTTCTCCTTCTTCTTGTCATCCATTTTATGTGTGATGTTGGCACTTGGGGATTGGCTTAGAGTAGAAGATCACTGTCTAACATAGGTGATGGGCATTGGGAGATAATTGTAAATATGTTATACGTAGTTTGTGGTATAAGAAAGCACGGCTGCCCCGTGGGCGGGCAGAATGCCTCAGACGATCCTGCTAAGCTGACCTCGTCAGGGCAGGAGAAAGAATTTTGTAGATAAGAAACATTAAACGACCTTGAGACCGCGAAATGAAGAGCTCAGACTCCTTCTTTAAGCACCGGGCTGGGAACAGAGGCTTTCCAACAATTCTCGGGATCACTCAGACAAACTAATGATCCCACAGTTAGGAGCAAAACTACTGGTATTGAGGAGAATAGGGCTGTTGTGGCTGTAGAGATGAGTTGGATGAGTAGGTGGCCTGCTGTTAGGTTGGCTGTTAGGCGTACACCTAGAGCTAATGGGCAGATGGTAGGCTTGTTGTTTCAATCAGGATAAGGGCTGGGATTAGTAGGGTGGGGGTGCCTTCTGCCAGGAGGTGGGCTAGTGAGGTGGAGGGTTGGTTTCGTAGTCCTGCTAGGAGGGTGGCTAGTCATAGGGGAAAGGCTAGGGCCAAGTTTATAGATAGTTGGGTGGTTGGGGTGAATGTATAAGGTAATAGGCCCAGAAGGTAGATGAGTAGGAGGAAGATTATGAGGGATGTTAAGATTAGGGCTCATTTGTGTCCTTTTTTGTCCAGAGGCATTATTAGTTGTTTTGTGACTAGGTTAATGAATCATAGTTGGAGAGTTGAAAGTTGGTTAGTGATTCATCAGTTGTCCAGGGATGGTAGTAGGAGGGCTGGGAATGTTATTGAGATGAGGATTAGTGGGATTCCTAGGAAGGATGGGCTTGAAAATTGGTCGAAGAAGCTTACATTCATGGTCAGGTTCAGGGGGTGGTACTTGGGGCAATGGGTGATTTGTTAGAGGGAGGATATATTGATACAAATCAGAGAAATTTAGGTTGGATGATTAGGGAGAAAGTGAGCCACAAAGTGAGCATGATAAAAACATCAAGGGCTAGGATTTAGTTGAGGCATATCATTAAGGAGGGGGAGGGGTCCCTCTTTCTTTAGCTTAAAAGGCTAATGCTGGTTCATAGCTTCTTAATGATTAGGATGATATTAGAGAGGATCAGCTTTCAAAGTTGGCGAGTGGAGTAGACTCCACTACAATTGGTATGAAGCTGTGGTTGGCTCCGCAGATTTCTGAGCAGTGTCCGTAGAAAACGCCTGGTCGGGAGGCAAGGAAGGAAGTTTGGTTGAGGCGTCCTGGGATCGCATCGGTTTTTACACTCAGGCTGGGTATGGCTCATGAGTGAATAACGTCGTCGGCAGTGACAATGACTCGAATGGTGGAGTTTATGGGGATGATAACACGGTGGTCGACCTCTAGCAGGCGGAAGTGTCCTAAGGGCAGGTCTGCCATTGGGATTATGTAGGAGTCGAATGTTAGGTCTTTGAGGTCAGAATATTCATAAGTCCAGTACCATTGGTGGCCGATAGCTTTTAGGGTCAGGTCGGGTTCATTGATTTCGGCCATTATGTAGAGGATTCGTAAGGATGGTAGGGTGAGTGTAACTAGAACTATGGTGGGGAGAATTGTTCAGACAAGCTCAATTACTTGTGCGTCGACTGTGTTTGATCATAGTTTTTCTGTGAGTGTGTGGGTTAGTAGATAGAGGACTAGGCTGCAGATTGCTAGTGCAACTATTAGGGCGTGGTCGTGGAATCCTATTAGTTCTTCTATGATAGGTGAGGAAGGGTCTTGGAAGTTAAATTGTGAGTGGTTGGCCGTGTTTGGGTGGAGATGTGTTGGGCTTTCACCTGCAATTTAGTTTTGACAAGGCTATGTAATTATTTTACTAACATCTCTTTATGAGAAAGAAGCATAAATGGTCTATGCGGTTGGCTTGAAACCAACATATGGGGGTTCGACTCCTTCCTTTCTTGGACTTGGACAAAGGGGGGTTCTTCGAAGGTGTGGAAGGGGGGTGGGCAGCCGTGGATTCATTCAACATTGGTGCTTGTTAGTGCTGGTTGTAGGTTTACGTTTTGATGGAAAGGCTTCTCAGATGATGAAGACTAGCATGATTACAGCTGTTGGGGAGATAAGCGATCCTACTGAGGAGATGGTATTTCATAGTATGTAGGCATCTGGGTAGTCTGAGTACCGTTGTGGCATGCTGGCTAGGCCCAGGAAGTGTCGGGGGAAGAAGGTCAGATTTACGCCTACGAATATTACACCAAAATGTGTTTTAGCTCATGTTGTACCCTGTAAATAGGGGGAATCAGTGGGTAAAGCCTGCCAGAATTGCAAACACTGTTTCTATGGACAGTACGTAGAGGAAGTGGGCTACTACATAGTAAGTGTCGTGTAGGGTGATGTCCAGTGAGGAGTTTGCTAGGATGATTCCTGTTAGACCTCCAATGGTAAACAGGAAGATGAAACCTAGGGCTCATAGTATTGGGAAGTCTCATTTGATCGTACCTCTGTGGAGTGTGGCTAATCAGCTGAATACTGTGATTCTGGTCGGGATGGCAATGATTATAGTGGCAGATGTGAAGTACACACGAGTATCAACGTCCATTCCTACTGTGAACATGTGATGGGCTCAGACGATGAAGCCTAGGAACCCGATAGATAGTAGCCGAATGGTTCTTTTTTACACGCATAGTATGTTACTACGTGGGAGATGATCCTGAATCCTGGGAGGATTAAGATAAAGACTTCTGGATGGTCGAAGGATCAGAAAAGATGCTGGTATAGGACGGGGTCTCCTCCTCCGGCGGGGTTGAAGAATGTGGTGTTAAGGTTGCGGTCTGTAAGGAGTATTGTGATTCCTGCAACAAGGACTGGGAGGGATAGGAGTAGGAGGACTGCGATAATTAAGACCGATCAAACGAATAAAGGGGTTTGGTATTGTGAGAGGGCAGGAGGTTTCATATTAATTGCTGTTGTGATGAAGTTGATTGCTCCTAGGATTGAAGAGATACTGGCTAGGTGCAGGGAGAAGATTGCAAGGTCAACTGAGGCTCCAGCATGGGCTAGGTTGCCAGCTAGTGGGGGGTACACTGTTCAGCCTGTACTGACACCTGCTTCGATGGTGGAAGATGCTAGGAGGAGGAGGAAGGATGGGGGGAGTAGTCAGAAGCTTATGTTGTTTATTTGTGGGAATGCTATCCCTGGGGCTCCAATTATTAGAGGGACTAGTCAGTTTCCGAACCCTCCAATTATAATTGGCATGACTATGAAGAAGATTATTACGAAAGCATGGGCCGTGACAACTATGGTATAGACTTGGTCGTCTCCTAGAAGGGCTCCAGGTTGGCCTAGTTCTGCTCGGATGAGGAGGCTTAAGGCGGTACCCACTATTCCGGCTCATGCACCGAAAATTATGTATAGGGTCCCAATGTCTTTGTGGTTGGTTGAGAATAATCATCAGTTAATAAAGGTCACAGGTAAGATGGCTGAGTGTGTAAGCGTTAGGCTGTAGTCCTTTTTACAGAGGTTCAATTCCTCTTTGTCGGCTCTGTAGTGAAGTTCATAGTGAGTTGCAAGCTCATTGATGTGCATTGATTATGTACCGGGGCCTTAGGCAGAAGCCTGTTGGTTAGGACATAGAGCTGTTAACTATAGTATCATGGGATCAAAGCCCATCTGTCTAGTGGGTTGGAAGGTCCTAGCTTAATTAAAGCACCTGAGTTGCATTTAGGGGATGCAGGGTAATAGCCTGCGGACTATAGCAGAAACTAAGAGGGTTTAACTCTTGTTTAAGGCTTTGAAGGCCTTTGGTTTAGGTAATCCTAAGTTTCTTACACAACGGTAAGAATTATAGGGGAGATAGGAAGGAGTATGATGATCATGGTGGTTAAGATGGCAATTTTGATGCTGGTTGGTTTGTTAGTGCGTCATTGCTTCATGTGGTTTGTAGTGTGCGGGGGGAGTGTGATGGCTGTGCAGTATGCAAGTTGCAGGGAGAAGAACAGGCTCAGTAGGGAGAAGAGGGAGATAAGTGTGGCTGCTGGGGCTATGTCTTGTTTGGTTAGTTCTTGAATGATAAGTCATTTGGGCAGGAATCCGGTTAGAGGGGGAAGGCCTGAGAGGGAGAGTAGGACTAGTAGCAGTATTGCGTTTAAGGGTGGGATTTTGGTTCATTCAGTTATTAGTGTAGATAGTTTTAGGACTTTGATTGTGTTTAGGGTGAGGAAAATGGCGGCAGTTATCACGGCATATAGGTAGAAGTTGAGGAGGGTGAGTTTGGGATTGTAGATGATGATGACTGCTATTCAGCCTAAGTGGGAGATGGAAGAAAAGGCTAGGATTTTTCGGATTTGTGTTTGGTTGAGGCCTATTCATCCCCCAGGGGCTGTTGAAAGGATGGCTAGGGTGGTTAAGAGACTGGGGTTAAGTGAGGAGGAGGTTATGTAGAGTAGCATGATTGGTAGAAGTTTTATAAAGGTGGATAGGAGGAGGCCAGTGGTGAGAGGAGAGCCTTGGAGTACTTCTGGAAATCAGAAGTGGAATGGTACTAGTCCTAGTTTCATTGCGATTGCTGAACTGAGAATCAGACAGGATGTTGGGTGGGTAAGTTGGGTGATGTCCCATTGTCTGGTGTGTCATGCGTTAGTTATGCTGGAGAATAAGACAAGGGCAGAGGCAGCTGCTTGGGTAAGGAAGTATTTGGTGGCAGCTTCAATGGCCTGTGGATGGTGGGACTTTGAGATTAATGGGAGGATGGCAAGTGTGTTGATTTCAAGGCCTGTTCAGGCCATGATTCAGTGGTTGCTTGAGATGGTGATGGTTGTTCCTAGGAGCAGGGTAATGATGAAGATTAGGTTTGCTTGGGGGTTCATTAGCAGGGGAAGGAGTTAAACCATCATTTTCAGGGTATGGGCCCAATAGCTTGTTTAGCTGACCCTACTAGAAAGTAATATAAAGGGAGTATGGAGGGTTTTGATTCCTCTAGTGTAGGTTTGATTCCTGCTTTTCTAAGTATTAGGAAATGAGAGGACTGGTACACCTCCATGTTGACTTTATCATAGTGACCCTTAGGGTTCAGGAACATTTCCAGCAGGGCCTTAGGTAAGGAGGTAGGCCTGTGTAGCAGATTGGTATGCTGGTATGTCAGAGGCACAGGGCTAGTGTGAGTGGCAGAAAGTTTTTTCATAGCAGGTGCATTAGTTGGTCATATTGGAATTGTGGGTAGGAGGCGCGGATTCATAGGAATCCTGCTGACAGGAGCAGGACTTTTGTGGCCACAATGACAAGGGTGCAGCTCTTGAAGGGGGTTGAGAAAGCTTGGGTTAAAGAATAGAATTGTGGTTAGCATATTCATGAGCATGATATTGGTGTATTCAGCTAGAAAGAAGAGTGCGAAGGGGCCTACTGCGTATTCTACGTTGAATCTGGATACTAGTTCAGATTCCCCTTCTGTCAGGTCGAAAGGAGCACGGTTGGTCTCAGCAAGTGTAGAGACGTATCATATCATAGCGAGGGGTCATCAGGAGAAGATGAGGTAAAGGGGTTCTTGAGTAATTGCGAGGGTGTTGAGGGTGTAGTTACCACTGAGGAGGACAACGGAGAGGAGGATAATAGCTAGGGTGACTTCATAGGAGATTGTCTGGGCTACTGCCCGTAGTGCCCCAATTAGGGCATATTTAGAATTGGAAGCTCAACCTGAGCATAAGATGGAGTATACTGCTAGGCTCGATATGGCTAATAGGAAGAGCAGACCTAGGTTGAGGTCTGCTAGAGAGAATGGCAGGGGTAATGGGGTTCAGATTGAGATCGCTAGGAGTAGGGCTAGTATTGGGGTTGCAATGAATAGGATTGGGGAGGATGTTGGTGGTCGGATGGGTTCTTTGATGAGTAGTTTCACACCATCTGCTAGGGGTTGCAGGAGTCCAAAGGGACCAACAATGTTTGGGCCCTTTCAGCCTTTTATGTAGCTTAGGATTTTGTGTTCTACTAGCGTAAGGAAAGCTACTGCGATTAAGATTGGGAAGGCATAGGAGAAGGCTATGATGAAGTTGATTAGGAGGGGGTAGTTGGTCATTGGAGGTGGTTTGGGTTAAGCTAGGGAGAGGATTTGAACCTCTGAGTTAAAGGACTTAAGCCTTTTGCATTTTCCAAGCTCTGCCACGCTAGCTGGTCCTTTTCTTGGACATGGTGTGGTGTGATAGTCTTTTGTAATTTAGTTGTTTTCATTACTTAAGGCAAAGGCTTGCTTATGGTATTGGCCTCACTTTTCCTATCCTTTCGTACTGGGAAGAGTTCATCATAGATAGAAACTGACCTGGATCGCTCCGGTCTGAACTCAGATCCCATAGGACTGTTAATCATTGAACAAATGAACCCTTAGTAGCGGCTGCACCACTAGGATCTCCTGATCCAACATCGAGGTCGTAAACCTCCTCATCGATACGGACTCTCGGAGGAGACTGCACTGTGATCCCTAGGGTAGCTTGGTCCATCGATCAATTATATTGGGTCTGGGTGCTATTTAGCACGTTGAGGGGTTGCTCTTAGTCTAGAGGTGTGGTCTAATTTTTGAAGGTTTCGTTTTGCTCCAAGGTCACCCCAACGAAAAAACGCAGACCAGAAGCTTATGTGGCAGTGAACCCAGTAGGTGAGTATGTGTTTTAAGGTGGTTGCTGGTTTTGAAGTTCCACAGGGACTTCTCATCTTATGGGTTTATCCCTGCTTTCGTACAAGGAGATCAATTTCACCGATTGCCTGTAAGAGACAGTTAAGACCTTGTTTAACCATTCATACTAGGCTCAACTTATGGGACAATTGATTGCGCTACCTTTGCATGGTTAGGATACCGCGACCATTGAACGAGAGTCACTGGTCAGGCACCACCTTCAATACTTGTTTTGGGTTTACTGAAGGCTATGTTTTTGGTAAACAGTCAGGCCTTGATGGGTTTGCCTAGTTCCTTTTACAGGTTTTAACCTTTCTTAGTGGACGCTCCTTTGTCGGGTTAACAAAGTACTTAATACTTGTTTGATTCATCGTATATTGGTGGTTTGTTAATAACGTACAGATGTAAGCTTGCGTCGTAGAGGGAGGACCCTGGTTACTCATTCTAACATTAATTCTCCTACTTCCATATAGGTTGGCCTGTTAATGGGGAGGGAGTCATAAAGTTCTTATATTTTTATAGTGTAGAGCTTAAATGCACTCTTTGTTGATGGCTGCTTGAGGGCCCACAATTCAGTTGGAAAATCAGTATTTATCCGCTCTTAGAGATTGTATTCTTTTTTAAAGGAGCTGTACCCACTTTAAATAGCCCTTAATTTGCTTCATTAGGGTTTGCAGGATTTCCTTGGAGAAGAATTAAGAGTGAATTTAGATTCGTTTCAGAGGCAACCAGCTATCACCCAGCTCGACTGGCTTTTCACCTCTACTGACAAGTCATCCCATTTTTTTGCCACAGAGATGGGTTCGCTCAATAATAGCTGCTCATAAGTAGCTCGCTTGGGTTTCGGGGTGGCAAACTTCAGTTCATTTTGCTTGGTTTTTCTTACTAGACCATGATGCAAAAGGTACAAGGGTTGATCTTTGCTGTTTATAGCTTAGTTTTCATTGCTATTTCATCTTTCCCTTATGGTACATGGTCTCTATCACGCCAATGGTGTCTTTTCTATCACCTATACTGGGACTGGTGAATGCTTTAGTTGGGTGTGGGGGAGTAGCTTTGTTATTCCAGGTCATGTTGATTGGGCTAGAGTTTGGCATCAAGACGATCTGGTGCTAGCAGACATTTTTCAGGTGTAAGCTGAACGCTTTTGCTTAAGCTACATCTTGGTAGCCTAAGTGCACCTTCCGGTACACTTACCTTGTTACGACTTACCTCATCTTTGGCTAAATAGCTTATTAATAAGTTTATTGGGGGGGGGGGGGTGCCTGCAAGGAGGGTAACGGGCGATATGTACGTGCCGCAGGGCTGGCTTAAAGAGGGCTCGATTGTCCCACTTTACTGCTAAATCCGCCTTCTAGGGGTTATTTCATACCCCTTTGCCGTATGTTCTAACTTAGAAAATGTAGCCCATTACTCCCATTCCATAGGCTATACCTTGACCTGTCTTATTAGCGTGGTTGGGCTATTGCGCTCACTGTTGGGCCTTCAGTGGAGGTGAGCTGGCGACGGCGGTATGTAGGCTGTTTTGGCAAGGAATGGTCAGGTATATCGTGGATCATCGATTACAGAACAGGCTCCTCTAGGTGGGTTTGGGGCACCGCCAAGTCCTTAGAGTTTCAAGCGTTGGTGCTCGTAGTTCTCGGGCGGATGCTTTAGTAGGTGTAAGCATCAAGATTTAGGGCCAGGCATAGTGGGGTATCTAATCCCAGTTTGGGCCCTGGCTTTCGTGGAGTTCAATTAATCGTTGTTCTAAGATCTTCTTTGATGTGGTGGCCTTAATGGCATCTTGGGCTTGCGACAGCTCAGTTGCTTTTTAATCTTAGCTACTTGGATAACATGTGACCACTCTTTACGCCGTTATAAAGTTAATTTGGGTCTCCTGTATGACCGCGGTGGCTGGCACAGGATTTACCAACCCTAATTTGCTATGGCTAAGTCAAGTTTACACTCATTGCTTAATATTAACTACTGCTGAATACCCGTGGGGGTGTGGCAATTGCAAGGCGTCTTGGGCTACGGTTGTGGTGAGCCTGATGCCCGCTCCTATCTACCTGCGTAAGGTGTCCAGGGCATCTACACTGGAGCGCGGATACTTGCATGTATATACCTAGCAAAAACTAACAGTAAGGTTAGGACTAAGTCTTTTGTCTTTGGGTGTTTACGGCAGCCATCTTGACATCTTCAGTGTCATGCTTTTTATAAGCTACAAAGACGTAGGGGGTTTGTTGTATGGCTGGTGGGTGGTTTGTTATTGTGGTTTGTGTTTTTGTTTGGTTTTTGGAGAGGGGGTGGTTTTGGGATTAATTTATGTTTGTGGAGGGGAAGTGGTGATGATAGTTGGTTACTATTTTTGACAGTGAGGAATATAGAGCAAAGGTAATTGAAAGTATATTGATGGTAAATAGTTTGGACAATGTAGGGATATGTGATTTAATTGTTTGATTAAAAAAATATGTCAAGATAAAAAAAAAAAATGATGCGTAAAATGGGATTTAAATGTTTTTTCCTAGAGAGTGATAAAATAATTGATATGTCCGGCAACCATTACACTATCTGTTGTCTAGAGGTAGGTAGCGCGCCGACCATGAATGGGGTCAAAGTGCATCAGTGCCAAGTTTGCGACGACCTTATCCGTCAGACCATGACATTCTGGGTGTTAGGGGATTCATATGCTCGGTAGTCATGTGATGGACATGTCAAGAGGAAGATAACACCTGCTCTGCACTTGAGGGGCTTATTGAAGAGACGCTAAAAAAAACCAAGTGTAGGAGGTCGGTATGCCGCGGTAAAGAGATTAGGGAGGAGTATTCAACCGACCACTTGTATCAGTGAAGAGCAAGTAGGAGGGAATGGAGCAACCTGCCTGGCAGGGCATCTTACACACACATACACACACTTCACACCTTTATTTATTTATGATGACTCTGACAGCACCATCTGTAATAACAGTTTAAAAGCAGCAGCAATGACGTAAAATAAGCCCAGTGAAAGGTATAGAAAATAGTTTCAAAAAGTGTAGGTCATATCCATTCATTTTTTAGCAAAACTGCTCTAAAACTTAGTAACCTTCCAAAATTAAAAAAACAAAACCACATAGATCAAGACCCAGTAATATCTGAACTCCTTAAGCACCTGGTCAGCCGATTTTCACCATACTCTACCTTGGATTTACTGTACCTCTCAGATACCTGCTCCTATCATGATCCACCTTCTTTTTTGCCTTACAAATGGCTTCACACAGAGTATTATATTGACAGAAATGCATCCTCTCACACGGAAATATTTTAGCCCACAGAAGCTGTGGGCACCCCGTCCCTGGAAGTGTCCAAGGCCAGGCTGGCTGGGGCTGTGAGAAGCCTCCTGTCATGGGAGGTGTCCCTGCCCACAGCAGGTGATCTTTGAGGTCCCTTCCAATCCAAACCATGCTATGATTCTCAGATTGCACTTGAATGTGACTGTGCAGTCATAGCCAGGAGTGAAGCCTTTCTTCTGTGAGAAACAGCACTACTCCTCTTTCCCAGAGCATTTACAGCTCTTACAAAGGCAAAGAAAAGAGTGGGGACAAGCAGGAAATGAAAGAGTAGGAGAATAAAGACAACGTTGTAAGATGCAGAACCTTCCTTATGTGCCCCAAGGAAACCATCAGGGTTTGATTTTCTTCATTAATATAAGATATAGTACCAGGAGTTTTCATCCACTGAAAAACTAAACATACCACATTAGTCTATGAAAAATACCAAGAATTAATATATAGCAGATGTGTTACTTTGAGCATGAGAAAAGTATGCATTTGTGTGAATGTATTTCAGCAAAATCTTCTTCAAAGCATGGTGATACCACTGTTAACTTGCTCTTGTGGGTAATGCCACAGGCTTTTTGGCTATCCATTCAGCAAAAAGTGAGAGAAATTCTCAATTTTTAAGTTACTTATATAGAGAAGACCATGTAATTAATTAAAACTGAGTAGAATTACACACCAGTCCATGCAATTACAAAGCAATTGTTTCCCAAATGTTTCCTACTGACTTACACAGGATTTCAATTATAACAGAATTTGAACTACAACTGTGAGGAATTTATGAGATTGGGTGACATTTCATGTAAAAAGGTTTATGAGATTAGGCAGCAGGATCTAATTTTTGAGTTATCTTGAGGATAACACGTTCCTTGTCTTTTCAAACTGTGATAGGATAGAAAATTAATACACACAGATTTTTATTTCCTCTGAACATTATCTAAGGTTGTCTTTGGAAATAATTTATCTTTCATTTCACATCGTTACAAGGTAAATCTAGACAGCTGATTCCCTGGAAGGAAAGCAATCCATTGTCATATTCTGATTTCTGTCCAACAGAGTACAAGAAGAGGTGGGAGCAGCACCTGCCCCCTTCCAAGAAACTTTATACAGAACAGCAACAAGCACATCAAATCTTTCACTAAGCATCAAAAGCATGTTTTATTTTACATTATCTTAGGATTTACTTTAATATCTAAGTATTAATTATTATTACATATTTTATAGTAATTATTATTAATAATTTAATATTAGGACAGCTTTGTTCACTCCATTCTTGGGAAAAAATCCAAGCCCCATCTCTTTCAGCTTTCTTTGTGCAGAACTGTCCTATTGAGTTAGTTGCCACACCTGTATAAGCAAGATTAGGGAGTTAAAGCATGGAGGGCAAGAATTATATTGGACTTCTGGCATGGAAATAAATAAAATTATACTAAGTCTTATATAATACAAATATAGTATAATTTAATATATGATAATATATAATGTCAGGATTTAATATAGAATAATATATAATACCATATAAATAAAAATATAACATAAAAATAAGTATATTATATCAATCAGTAAAATTATACTATGTGTCAAGTAGATTGTGAACCTTTAAAAAATAACAGAGGTATTTTCTTCATGCTGATTCATTCTCCTTAACAATATAGGAATTTGTTAAATTTGCCATTCAACTTATGCCTACCTTGAATTATTCCAAAAAACAGAGGAACCAATATCAAAGCTCGATGTGGTTTTGAGCTCAGTATTCTCTATTTAGCTATTATTTTCACACCATCTAAACCCACACAAAGCCCAGAAATAATATTCACTTGAAGACAAACTAAATTGGTTGGCCTAGGAGTTTTACCCCAACTATAAAGGTGTTTACTCAATAAATTATGTACAGTCCTTAGGTCTTTTTTTCTAAATTAGTCAACTCCTAAAAAAGTAAAGTGTAAGACTGTCACTCTTCTGATTATTTTTGCTACTACTCATTTGTAAGCAAGATGTTTAATCGCACTGCCTATGCCTTCATCAATTTAAAAGCAGAGCAAACCCTGTACTACAAATTTCACTCAAAGTTCCAAAGAGAAAAAACAGACTCCTTCCAAACCACTTGTTTTCAAAACAGTATTAGTCCAAGCATTATATCCAGTTGTGTTCCAAATTCTTTATTACTGTTTCCAGTTTATTTCTATCTCATTTCTTCCCCAGACTTGTCAGTTTTCAGCTGTTTTTGTGTCATGGAGCTGTGCCTAGTCATCATGTCTTAGGAAGAAAAATGATAAAGAACTATGCATATTGCAACATGAATTCACAAATATTTAATGTACATGCCAGTAGTCAGGAGTAGTAGTCCAGTGCGGGGTTCTTTGCATTAGCATAATTAAATTACCAGGTTAGATAACATTTTGAAAGCAAAGTGTCCTATAGCTTGTCCTAGTTATAAATCAAAGATTACAGCTTGTAAAGAGCATTTAGGTCAGAACTACAAATGCCTGTCAAATTATACTGGTGGAGCTGAAGAAAGGCAACTTGAGTATTTCTGCATTTGTGAGGGGGATCCCAAAGGGTTTCCCCCTGCAGCAACCTTTGGCTACATCTTAAAAAGCTGATTAGCCAAGTAATTTACAACACCTTCAGTTCAGCATCTGATCTTTTTTATTTTTCTTTCCTATGGAAAAAGAAAATGAGAACTTGAATTGCTAACCCAGAGCTGTGCAGCCAGCTGGCAGGAGCTAGGCATCCCATCAGAGGTCCCATTTCCAAGTCTTCACCCGCAGACAAAGCCTGCTCAAAAACTAAATCTAAAAAAAGACTGCTGCCTTTCACTTTTCCCTTCTCTCCTATAACCAGAAAACAAAAGTTAATGTTCCACAGATGCTACAGGGCAAAAACAGCACCAAAGATAAAACTACAAATATGCTAATTCAAAAATATCCAACAAAAAGCCAAAGCAGAAAATCCCCTAGCCAAAAAAAACCCCAGATTTAATGCAAACGGGGGAAACCCCCTACAGTAGTAAAAACATTATCTAAAAATTTAGCAAGCTACAACTCTGCACTGGGTGTGTTACATACAAGAAGGCAAAGGAAGAAGATCAGTTGCAAAAGCCAAATGCTGAAAAATAATTCCTTTCATTTTCATGTCAGAAATTCTTTCACTCTGATGTTAATTATCAGCAGCAAGCGATTTACCCTGAATTTTTCAGTTGCCCTGTCACAGATTTAAAACTAGTCTAAAACAGAAACAAAATAATTGATCTATTCTCAAGCCTGCAGGGGACAGGCAAGACTTGTTTCACTTCTGAATTTTCATTCCACCAAGGCAGCATTGAATAAACATGAAATAGAGAGATGGCCTATTTACATGTACATTTACATTCAAAAGAAAATAAAAGAACAATACAAAACAGTAGAAACATGTCCTGGTTTAGGACAAATTAGGGGAAATCTCCAAAAGGGAGTCCCCTAAAAAACAAACCTCCAACCACCCCTCTCCAATACCGGGTTCGGGAAGGAATTCCTCGGAGGAGCACAGTGGAAAACAAAACCTATTTATTGACAAATGACAAAGAACACTCCCCAACACAAGAAAAGAAAAGAAAACCAGGCAGTGCTGTGGAGGGCGCTGAGCTTCTCTCGCAGACTCCGGGGGTCCTGGACGTCCCAGGTCAGGTCCAGAGCCGGTCCAGTATCTTCGGGGGGGGGGGGGGGTAAGAAAGAGGGAACGAAAGAAAAGGGAAAGAAAAAAAACCAAACAGCACAGAAAGCAGCAAAAAGCAGCAAAAAGCAGCTATCGGCTAAGAGCTGAGGCAGGAGCGAGCAAGGTGCCCCAGCCACACTCACCCCTCCCTCCCCGTCCCGCAGCAAAACGGCCGGGGGGGGGGGGGGGAAGGTGCAGCTGCCAGACACAACACATGATATTCGGATAAAGGCTGTCAACCCACGACAAAACAATACAATACAATACAATAAAGGAGAAGCTTTTCATCTTAGAGAGATGTGTTTAAAGAGCTTCATGTGTCCTGTGAGGACAAAACTCTCATCTCTCCTCAACAATATATACTACATCAAAAGTGCGGTTTTCCACCATAGGCCTTCACATACAGCAAAAATCTTGGTTAAGAATTTATTGCTGAATGGATGCTCATTTGAAATACCCCTAATTTTGATGTGTTAATTACTGCCATTCCTAGATAGTATTTTACTATCATAGTATTTTTCTTTTACATGTACGATTTCAGGGATCAACTTTCGAAAACAGTTCAACATGTGCACTCAGAGTCAATATTCCAAATGGATGAATGACTCACACTGCATAAAAATAACACTAAATTCCCTGCAGCTTAAACAGAGAACCACCCCAAAGTATTTTGTTATAGAAGGAAAAAATGAAATCCCAAACAAAACCAAAATGACTAACAGAAGCTCTTCCACTTGATTCTTTCAAGCCAAATATATTGTGCAGTTGCAAGCAAAATCCTATTTATTCACTAATTTTGATGGATTATTTGAACTATGACTAGGTCTTTATATTTTACTAAATTTATTCATTTTAAGCTAGGGGAAAGAAAAGATCATAATTGAGGGAATTTAATGATAACAAGCTATATAACAAACAGTTCAAGAGAAGCTATTCTCTGCAGAAAAATGCATAAAACCTTTTTGCTGTGTAGTAATATTGCACTCTAATCTATACAAAGATAAGGATGTAAGTACACAAGGAAACTGAAATTATGTAGGCAAAACAGGAATAAGAGATCCTTCTGAACTACCCTAAGAATGAAAAGTGAATGTGACAAAATTAGCCAATAATGATTAAAGATAATCTCCAAGTCCTACTAAAGAAGGTTTCCCTTTAATTTGGATTTTCTGTGGTGTGGGAAAACATACTTTTTATAACACAAGCATACTGGAGTGCATGAACCATCTTATCTGGGGGAAGATGTCACAGCTCTTTTAAGTCTTAAACATCTTCATTTCTCAGGGAGTGCCGGAATTTCTCCTTTAGGTTTAGCAGAGTACCAAGGTGTCAAAGGGATGTTTGTGATCCTCAGCTCTGCTGTAACCAGGGATGCTCATTAAAGCTGCTCATGAACAGCACAGACCTTCTGCATGGACCCTCAGCTGCAATTCTGCGAAGGACATATTATCTGTCTATCCCTAGGATTGCTGCCTGACTGTTCCCAAATGCTTCTTTTGCAGGGTTAAGGTGGAATGTCTATAACTTATTAACAACTGAAGACCAAATCAGATGACTTTGGTTTCTGAAGCTTTTAACAGCACAGGAATAGTGAAGTGCACATTACTTTTTCATTCCCCTAAAGTATGTTCTGCTTCTTTATTTTTAAATTACTTGCAGTGAGAGCTCAACCCCCTCTTTCCTTACCAGTTGCTACTACTTTCTCCCCAAAGTGCTTTTCAATTCGTGTATAAAATGCCTTCTTTTTGCTGTGCCTTTTCCTCATTTTAAAACAAAGTAGAACTGTAATGCTGCTATTTTGTTCAGTCCTTGATTGCCTTCTTTTGCTGAGGTGGACTGGAATGCACAGCTGGTCCTTCTGTCAGTCCACAAGTTTTACAACCTCTTGGCTTGTTCAGCAACTAAAAAGACAGACCAAATTTAACAGCCTTTGTCTGCAAAGCTGTAAGCCAAACAGAACATAAGTCAGTTTTCTAAGAAATAAGTTATGTTTATTCATTAGTTATTGGTAAAGAGTAGTATTCTACTCTTCCCTGTAAGGATCTCAGATGGCCACTGCAGTGAGTTTCCCCAGTGCAGCCTAGCCCTGCCTTCCCTCAGGCAGCCTCCCTCCCTCCTCTCTGCCATGCTCAGCCTCATGCGTACTCCCTCTCACAGAGTCTTCCATTGGCAAAGTCAGCAAAATACAGAGGTGACCAAAGGACAGCCTTACCTCCTTGGTGTCCACACCAAGAGCACAGCAGCCTTCCCAGCCTGTTCTGTTTCATCAGCAGATCTGCTCCAGCTGTTTCCACACCTTCACCCCCTCTGGTCTGTTATGAGCTCTGTTGCTTGGGCTATCCAGCTTGTGATCCAACTGCAAGAGCCAATCATTGATTTTGGGTGATATTTGGATAGAAACATCTTTCTACATGATACCTGTGCCATTTCTGGAAAATTATTCATTTGGTTGTCTCTCTTTTTCACATAGACACTGTGGCAAATATTCCCTGAAATGTGGGACTGGGAAATGTCCCATCCTCTTTTGGAGCACTCCCCAGTCACTGTGTCAGGATGTGATGTGTCTCATCCTTGCTCTGCACTGATGTCTGCCCACTGGTGCAAGTTTATAGGCTTCAGAGGAAGATACTACCTGGGCAGATGAGCAGCAAACTACTTTCCTATATCCCACTTTCCTTCCCACTGCTGGGAAGAGGCAGCTGGGAAGATGTGAGGTGGCTCAGGGCCTTGGGAAACTGCAGCCACAGAGGGACTCTCCACCACTGTCATTGTCATATTTCTGGAAAGATCCCATTGCCTAGGATTCTTCTCTGGGAAGCTGAGAAGCCTCACAGAAAAAGGAAAACAATATCATTTCATTTGCTTCTCCTGTGTTTTGCTGCTTTGAAATGTGTTTGGAGATTGTTTCATTGGTTTCATGTGAATTGTTTTAACTTAATGACCAATCACAGTTAAGCTGTGTTGGGACTCTGGAAGGAATCACAAGTTTTCATTAGTATCTTTTGAGCCTTCTGTAAGTATCATTTTTGTATTCTTTAGTATAGTTTAGTATAGCATGAATAGCATAGCATGGCATAGCATAGAATATCATAATAAATTAGCCTTCTAAGAACATAGAGTCAGATTCATCATTCCTTCCTCTGTCTGGGGAACCCCATAAATACAAGACACCACTGCAGTAGTGGATGGATAAATGATAACTGAATTATGATTTTAAGCTGGTTTGGTTTTTTTTTTTATAATATGACTATTGAAAATCCAGTGTTTCAGATTGCTTCTTCCCATGCAACTTTCTAGCTGTCCTTGTAGAAGCAAATCCAATTCTCAGTGTAAACCGTGCATTTTTCTCCTGAAAAATGCTCATAGAGTGAACAATTGTGTTTGCAAGCAGCTCCACAAACTTTGCATGCCACAATGAAAGTAGAGGGAAGCAGAACTGGATGGGTCCTGACCACTGGCCACAAAGGCCACCAGGTGCCCTGATATGACCTGGCACTTCCAGGGAAGAACAATCCCACAGGGAGGACTCTGTGTCCCCAGAGAACGATCTATTTTGAAACTCTAAGCAATACCTCCAGTTCCTCATACTCCTGGACTATAATAATCTTTTTATAGATAAATGAGCAAACTTTCTGAGGAGAGAGTAATCATTAAAGAAGAGCCTCTTAGGAAAAAACAAAGTCCACTGTCAAGGAAAGATAATAACCCCCACGTTTAACAGGATTTTTGGAAGACACAGTTTTCAGTGCATTTCTTCTTCTCCAGAAATTTACTTTTTCTCAATAAACTAGTTAGCACTTCTTTTTTCCTCCTTTCCCCCCCGCCTTTTCCCATTAAGTCACATTAATCAAATGTGACTTAATTCCTTCAGTACGTATTTCTATGAATTTTTCACAGCTTGATATTGAAAAGTATTGAAAAGGAATAAGAAAATAATTTAGTTGTGTATTAGGATACAGCAAAATAGGTGCAGTTTTTTAGCAAAATATATTATTCACATAATTTATTCTACTATCTGCATTTTTAGAAGGAAAAAAAATCCTTCAGTACTGCACAGGTATTTACTTACCTGACAGTTGCACTTTAAGTGATTTCTAGTGGAAAGCAATATACTAAACAGAGAAACTTTCTGGCCTGGTGTTAGAAATCCTTTCCTTACAGAAATACATGTAATGTTTATTTTTTGAAATAATATTTAGAGGCTGTTGCTGTTTATGGATACTATGCAAAGTATACAACCTGTGAGGAGATCTTAATTTTGTAAATTAAATCAAGTGTATTTTCTATGTATAGATCTATGCATTTAGAGTAGCACCAACAAATGGACATCCACAAAGGGATATCAAATTTACATGTGACTTGATATTATGTTACAGAATGACACATTTATAACAGTGGACACATCTCAGACTCAAGTACTGGATTTCAGTGTCAAAATAAGCGCAGAAATGAAAAAATCATAAGTAATTTAGGAATTCAAAACTCACTTTTCTTCTTCTCAGTACTAGTGACCAGTCAGTCTTGGGTCAAGGGTCAGGTCCTGGTTCTGTTACACATGACAAATCTAGCGAATTAACACAGCTGAAGCCAGAGAAAGCATTCATGATCTGACCACTGAGCCTCAGACTACATGATTCTAGTCTGGCCTTGCACAGGGATGACTTCTGTCCTCTCAAACTGGCATTTACTCCAAACTGAAAGCTCTCATTGCAAGGAAAAAAGAAGAAAAAAGGACAACAAGAGTGAGCAACATAGCTGTGGTGGTGATAGCATTAGGCAAAGGTGTCTTCAGCTTCCTCCTAGGGAACTGCTTGTAAATATGCACATACAGCATCACTTTTCTGCATTTTAGGATAAATTATTTTAATAATACAAATATAAAAAGAATATATAAATACATTTTAGGATAAGGCAGGTGTATCTCAAGTGCTCAACTCTCAAGCCAACAGAATGCTGAATAAAAGTTTGTCTTTTCCCTGATCCCAAACTGAAAGATGCGATTATATATATATTATATCCATTCACCCAGCTGTGTCTTCTCTCCCCCTCAAAAGGCTTATGTTCCCCACAGACAGGGGCAAAAAGGGACAGCAGCTCATGGAAAAGAGCATTCCTTGCAAGTTTTCCTGCCTGACTGCAGCAAGTCAGGCTGCAGCTCATTAGTCACACCCTTAACTTTGCTATCCTCAAGTGCTTTTTTTCACATCTTGAAACGGGGCCTGACATAGAACCTCGGATGCATAGAGCCTGGAGTGGAAAAGTGAAACACTCAGCTTGGACTTTCTTGTCACATTCTGGGTCAGATATTGAAATAGGTATTGAACCTTCAAAAAGTGAAGGTTCTTCCTTGGGTTACCCTGGCTAAAAATTAGTTTCACAAGAGTTTGCATAAATAAATTTAGAATAATCTTATTATTTCAGGGAAATAAAAATACCAATTATTTCCATATAAAGTATAACATCATTACAGAATAACAAGTGTTTCCACACTATTTTTTTCTCCAGAAATTGTATTTCTAAGTTATATTATTTTTTCTGTGTGAGATTTAGCCAAAATGGTTATTCTGAACAACCCCATGACAGGATGCTGAAAATGTGTCAGAAGATATGGCATGATAAGTACACAAATTTACATTTCTAGCTTGATCTTCAGTTTGTTATTTCATCAGTTTTTTCCTACTTTGTGTAAAATACTATAATTCAAAATCCCCACTCCACTTCTCTGCTGGAAAAAACATTTGTAATTTTAAAAAATTTTGCAGGCTTATATTTATGGCAATAGGAATTTTTACACTTATTTTCCTAGAATGGATATTACAGGGATCTTCCACCTACAGTTTCTTTGGTAACATGACTAGAAGAGAAACCTTCTGACTCAGATGATTATTTTTTCATTTGCTTTATATTTGCATTTTTTATCCCAGGCTTTAGAAACAGTTTCACGAGTGCAGAACTCAATGTTGAGTTCTCTGCCCTCTTAACATTGTAAGACTGACGAGGTCTTATTTAGATAACACATGTTCAGCAGCTCAAATTTAAGAAGAAATACCCTCAAGTTTGAGGGGTTTGCATCTTTTTGTGAATTCACTTGATGTCCCTGTGCTCAGGCTAGATCAATCTATGATTTTCCTGGTCAGCCCTACAAGCTGCATGCAAACACCATTAAATTAGCCTCCTGCCAGACTGGGTTGATGGTTGACCCCAGAAAGTCCATGTTGTAATGGCATAGCTCTTATCATTACCAGAGACATTTATTAATAATACCCTTTAGGTATGAAATAAAATATCCAGAAAATATCCACATCCACACTTATAAGGAGAGAAGATCAAAAAGGGGAGGGAGGGGGAAGGCAAAAAAACCCACCCTCTCAAAAGCAGAGGAATGCTTGGCTGCTTTTTTTAGAGTGCAACACTCTAAGGCATTTGGTCTGTACAAAAGAAATATTAACTGGTGATGGTTGCATACTGGGATAACGTCGTGTGAAAACTCTCAGCTTGTTACCTGTACTGACTCTGATTCACACCATGGAATGTGGTTCACTGCTGTCTCCTCTGGCCCCTCCATCTCACCACCCACAGGTGGTAACACAGTGGTGTGCCATGGCAACTGCTACATCCATATCCTGGCTTTCACACATTTGGGGGCATAGGTCCCAAACCTACACTTCTTATTTTTAACTCACATGGACTAAAAGTGTTTTCTCTGTATGCAGCAGGACCTTTAAAGAAGTACCTTTGGTTTGGGTTTTTTGTTTGCCTTTTTCAGCTCACATTTGGCAATAAAAGGAGAATTTCAACTTCCCTCTTCACACTTAGTCTAACCAAAATCAACTGTAAAATTGCACAATCTCTACTGCACATATGGGCGGAAGTCTTTCTCCTGAGCAATGGATGTGAAGAGGCAAGACTTCAGGTCTGGACACACACTAAGTTGCTACTGACACAGCAAAACCACCTCTATTTACCAATTACTTAAGAAAGAGATGTGGGGATCCATCCCTCACCAAGACAAGGCTGAAGAAAATTACTTCTGCTATTTAAAGCTCTCCCAGGTTACATCATTTCTTTTTTAAAATTTTCCTCACAATACACTCTCCAGCCTTCCTTCAGGGTTGTGACTGCACACACTACCTCTCTGTACAAGTTAATCCTTCAGGATGACAAGTAATTTCCTGCTTCTTTGGAAAATGTATTGTTATGGCATTAATAAGGATAAAATGAATGTTCAATTATTTAAAACAAAAACACAAAAAGAAAATCCAATAATTGAATTTACAAAATTATGCCAAAGACATAGTTAAGATCAATGTTGCTGTTCAGTCTGGTTTTCTATGATTCTGTAGTCCTGTATAGTCCAACAAAGTTTTATGGATAAATAAAATAAGTAATTTCTCACATGAACCCACAGAAGCTATAGTGTCTTTAGTAGAAGTCAGTTAAAAATTAGTTTCTAACTGAAACTTACCCTCAGACAGTGCAGCACAAACCACACATTTGGAGGTCCACTGGGTTTCCAAACACACCAAGGCTGAACTACAGCAGGTGGAGAGGAGCACCAGAATTAGTTTCAACCACTAAACACTTTAGTTTCTTATGGCCACGGTAAGTTCCAGAGATTCTACCCAGGAGCACACTTAGCGTCTCAAAGGACAGCTGCAAAGCCTACTGCTGGCATTCAAGATCAGTTTTTAACCATATGAGGAAACTACATTTCTGAAAATGAACTCACTAGTGAGACGACAGGTTTTTACACTGAGCTTCCCTTCCTTTCTCTCCCCTTTATTTTTTTCTCTATTGCTCTCATTTCATTATTTAAAAATGCTGAGACGTTAGAAAATAGTTGGATCATGTCAATGTGCCAGGCTAATGTTTAAACCTTCAACTTACACATTACAGATAAAAAGGGACTGTACTACAGATTTCACAGCTAACTCCCTTATTTCAGCTTGCCTGGCAGAAGCACCCGCAGTACTTGGGTCTAAGTGTATTCCTCCTTAACTCATCCCTAGCTACCTTTTTTTTTTTTAAACTCCTTAGAACAGAACTGGATTAGAAAAAGTGTTCTGGCTGAACACTCTTCCAGTTTATTTTTTGTCATTGATGAGCTACAGATAAGATTCAGCTTTGCTGTCAACAGAGTCAATCTGGTCAGAGCAGCAGACACAGTAAACCAGAATCTTCCATCAGATAATTATACAATTGGTATATCAATTATACCAATTGGTAAATTGGTTTGGCAATGCCAAACTTTGTAGCTCCAGAAGTCAAAAAATTTGTGACTTGGGACTATATTGTTTTTGCAGCACTATTTTTAGTCTCTGCCAGCATTGGAGTCTTTTTTGCAGTTAAAGAGAGGAAAAAGAAAACTTCAAAGGAATTTTTGGTGGGCGGTAGGCAGATGACATGTGGACCCATAGCTTTTTCTCTTACATCAAGCTTCATGTCAGCAGTGACAGTCCTAGGGACACCCTCCGAAGTTTATCGCTATGGGGCATCCTTTGTGCTCTTCTTTCTTTCATATACACTTGTCATCATTTTTACTTCTGAACTTTTTCTACCTGTTTTTTATAGATCTGGCATCACAAGCACTTATGAGGTAAGTAAAAATCATAAAATAAAGGCACTATTCTAGCATAACTAATTATCATGCATATATTTTTTTAGAGAAAAAATCTTTGACAGAAAGCTTTCTGCAGTGTTTTACAGAACAAATATATTGATATACTAATTATTTTTAGAAATAATTTGCATTATTTAAACTAGCTATTTATATTGCATAAGCTGAAATCCCAGTCTAAGGGTCAGAGCTCATTTTATGCACATATGGCACAGACAGGATAAGGGTTTACATACAGCACCAAATTAAGTTACAGCTGGAAAATATTTAAGCATATCCAAATGCTTCTGGTCTTTGAGTATTCTGCTCTGGTTTAGATACACAAACTTTAAGAACAACATTCAATATTATCCAATTCAACCTTAGTCTAGATATGGTAATTTTGGCCAAGTTATTATACCTAATTAGCTGCAGTGGGAAGAAGAGAAAGCAGGTGGCAGGCTTGTTCAAAAAAATAAAAAAGAAAGAAGAAAAAAAAACCAGTCAGGGCTGGAGAATGAATTCAATCATTCTCTAGGAAAAGAAATTATTGACTTCTGAATTTTGTAGAGTTTTTCGACGGGCATTTTGTCTGGAACACATTTTTTCCTTCATAACACAGTTCAGTAGCAGCCCTTATGAACTGCACATCCACAGGACAGCTATTGACCATTTGGGATGGCCTTTTACTCACTTCAGTCAGCTCCTGCAAGTTTGGTTGTCCCTCTCTGGGACAAATAGGCATGAATTGGATGACGAAGATGGGTTCCTTCACAAGGAACCTTCTGGCAACAGGAAGGCTGCTCATGCTCACTGAGCCCAAATCCAAGGAAGGAAATTTGGCCAAACAGATCTGCCTGGGTATTTGGAAATACTTTCAGGTCAGTGAAGAGCAAAATTGACCATTGCTGCAAGTAGTTGCATTTTCTAGTTGGTTTTTGATCCAATGTCAGAGAATTAATTATTTTTGTCATGTGAACCAGCAAAAGGGTCATTGTAGATGGCGAGATCCTTCAAGCATGCTGGAAAGATGACTGTTGGCTTCATGAATTATTTTTAGAAATAGATCAAGTTACATAAATTAGCCATGTATTTATGTGACAGACTGTGGGGTTTATTACACAAGAAACACAAGATCAGCATGAGAAAAATGAAAAAAAAGATGCTTTGGCAGTAAAAAGGGCATAGCCTAGAGACTTGTAAAAGAGAGAAAACTTGTACAGGCCATGCCTGGTGTCTGGGGGGCATATGGGACTGTGGCCCAAGAAGAGCCTCCCTGCATGGGGCAGAGACTCTGCAGAAACCCCAGGTGGTGACTCAGCCTCAAAACCTGGGCTTTTGGGTCTAGAGATCCATTCACCTCTGCAGTTCTTTTGAAGGTGGCAACACCTCTCCACTTTAAGCCTGGAAGTCCATAAGATCCCCCTTCATGCCTCTCCATATTGGTGATGTGCAGATTTGACTTTAGGCTGAGACAGAACAAGGGGTAAAGCCAGCTCAGCTCCTGCACCAGGAAACTCCATGCTGCTACTTCA
This sequence comes from Emberiza elegans, assembly GCA_024865655.1. Taxonomy (NCBI): domain Eukaryota; kingdom Metazoa; phylum Chordata; class Aves; order Passeriformes; family Fringillidae; genus Emberiza; species Emberiza elegans. Next base: position 220,884 of record JALJVW010000011.1, read on the forward strand.
CCATCTGCTCCACCTCCACTTTTGGCACTACTGGAGTCGATGTTATTTCTGCTAGAGATGAGCTCAAGTTTCCTTGCTGTAGAGCTGGAATATATATTCATCTGAAGTTAAAATTTCTTTGTAGTTCTTGGGATCTTCCAGTTATTCCTGGTGAAAAGAAGGTATTGATTATTGCAACCCAATATAGACCTTCATGTACCTGGTTCAGATGAGGAGATTGATTTCTTAAATGTAATTATCCTTCTGTCTAATGACAATCCTGTTGTCCTAGTTAGCTGCTCACAGCAGCAGGGCAGCTGCCAGGAATTTTACTTGCACAGTAAGGTGTCACCTGGGGCAAACAGAAGGGTAACAGCTGTGTCACAGATGCTACATGTGCACTTTACCGAGATTGTGCTTTCTCCTAGTATTTGGAGTTAAGATTTAACAAGATTGTCCGTCTTGCTGCAACACTGATTTACATCCTCCAGACGGTAAGACAACATTGACTCTTTTTTTTATGCTAACTTCACTCAACATTGATTTTCACAGACTAGTGCCATACACCACATTTTTTATAATGAGATGTTTTAATGAGTACTCTTTTTTCTTAGTTTTTTCACTTGAACTATGAATGCTAAAAATAAAGTAAGATTGTATTTTTAACTGTCTAACTGTCCTAACCTTTCCTGTTTAGTATTAAGAATGCCATTTTAGTTGTCTTTAACACTCTTTAGTTGTCTTTAACAATCTTTAGCTATCTTTAACACATGTTGGGCTGTACTCTCTCAGCACATTCTTGGTCACATTATGTTCACTGGAAGCTTCTCTCTTCCCAAACAAGTGGATTCTGTCTTTCTTGAGAAGCTGGTCAAGCTTCACTGAGTATGTTTAGTTACCCATTCATGACACTGAGGTGAAGTGTCCTATTTGAAAACTGCTGTACAAGGTATCCTTTGTAGGGCAGATGCCCTGCTAGCTGCAGTCCCCTGATGGTCACTGCTGTGACTGTATTGAAAGGTTACATTATATGTGTATTTAATGAAAAGATAGGATTTGATGGGAGATCAGGAGACATTTTCCTCTGTATTAATTCCATTTTAATTATTCCCAAACCTTTGGCAATAGATCTGAATGCTTAGTAACTTTGATGCTTTGTTTCTCCATCAGTTCTCTCAGATCTTACACATTAAAGGTATTGAGTCAGATACGTTGAAAGGGATTGAGTGGAAAAATGAAAATTTAATTTCTAATATCAATGCAACTTTATTTCTGTATCACTATTTGTGTTTTCTGGAGATACCCTTTTTCTATTTCATGAGGATATTTTGTCTTGTACTTGTCTTAGCAGTAGAGAAATAGGTAATACAAAGACAGATCATGGTCCTCCCCTCAGAAAGGAACTAAACACAACATTTTAATTTTTAAGGGCTGAAACAGAAAGCCATAGTACAATACAAGCTGATCTAAAGAAACCCTAGATCTGGTATTTTGCTCAGAGCCCTACTCTAAATACAAGTTCTATCACTGATAATTCAGATACATCGTTTTTCTCCTCCAGATCCTTTACACTGGAATAGTGGTCTATGCCCCATCGCTGGCACTCAACCAAGGTGAGTTCTTATGCTGCACTACACTGCTGCCCCAAATAACCACACGAGAGGGATTGCTTGAGTAAAAGAAGTAACAAAAATATATAAAACCCCAACCCTGCTCAAAGGTTCTATGAGAAGGTCTTTGCCTTCACCTCGTAGCTCCACATTTCTCACTCCCCAGGTTCCTCTTACACCCAAACATTAGCAGGAGCCTCGTGGTTGCTCTTTTGCTCTCCTTCCCACTCAGTACCGCTTGAAGAGAGCTGAAGCAAACAATTTCCCAACATCCTGACAAAGTCCATAGTACAAGCTGATGATCCAAGACCATACTATGTACTTTGTTTGCCCCTGTTCCTGTCTCTTGTGTTCAGGTTTCCATTGGGAATAGCTCTTTTCCCTGCAGCCAGAGATGAATGCTGTTCTGCTGTCTGCCCCCAGACTTCTTTAATTAATATTTGCAAACTAGGCATAAAGCATCCATCACCACAGGTGGGATTTGTAATTTTGCTGTTATAGGGCACAAGGAATCATTGTGGCCAAAATCCTGATATTACCAAAACTGACTGGGAAGAGACTCTGAGCTTTTTCCTTTGTTCATTATCTGAGTTGCATTCAGACTGATCCCACCACTCACACAGCGCCAAATTTTCTTCCTCTGTCATGCAGCTGAATTCCATGTGAAAGTTCTCATTCATTATTACACCACACTAACTTTGGTAATAAGAGAACCTTTACAAATAGCTTTTGCCCTCACAGACTATGACTGCTGGGTAGGATTTCAGTATCAGCCAAAACAAAATTTGTGCATTTTGTGTAAAGAAACTTTACAAAGCAAAATGAACACAGAAATTCGTTCTAATGAGGCTCATTTTAGCATTAAATCATTCTTAGATGCAGGTAATGGAATTATTTGGGGTTTTTTTCATCTTAGGATTTTTGGGAATCTCTGAAGAACTTGGTTTCTCGAGACAAAGTTCTGGACTAAGAACAGAAGTGAAGTATTGCTTATAAAGCTCTGTCCCATCAGAATGACATTTTTGCTTTATGCCAGTATTCTTACTTTTGCTTTAAAGTTAGTTAATTTCAATTCAAAAGAAAACAACAATGAAAAACAGTATCCAGAAGTTCTACAAAACTTGAACAATCCAGCAAAGCTCGTAATAGACACAAAAGATTAAAATTAGTAATTACTCCTATCCTTCTAAAGCTAAAGGATTACAGCTCTTCTGCTACCTTCCAGATGACTCACATCCATTTCACTAAAAATTTTGTTTTCATTGGTTCTGCAGTCACTGGATTTGATCTCTGGGGCTCTGTAGCTGCAACAGGAATAATCTGCACTTTCTACTGCACTCTGGTATGTAACAGACATAACTGAATACATGGAACACAGACAGTTAATTTGACCATCCTTTAAAAATGACACCCTATCAGAGAAGGATGGCTCCTGTGGAGAACATAGAGATAAATTTCTTCCACATTCTGTGTTATAAGGAAGTCTATTTGGAAGAAAAAAAAATCCTCTCTAATCCTCTGCTGTATGTCTCCATGTTTAAACCAGACATCTTGAGACAGAGTCCAGATAAGGAGGCAATAAGCTTCCCCTGTCTTCTTTTGAGAAGATGATTCTTATCTTTTACAAATTATAAGCTGAAAAACACTGCAATGAAAATTGTGCTCAAGAACAAAGCACTAAAACCTAGGAAGGATAATCAACAGGTCAGAGAGCTTTACTTTTGAGTGGAAGCAACGTGAGACTCCAAACTCCAAACCAGATATATTGTATAGATATTTGCAGTGAAGCAGCACAGCCCTGTGGCTCAGGACACAAACTAACTGCCATTCTCATTGCCATTAATGATTTTTTTCAACATACCACTCCACTCCTGTTGAAAACACTTATGTGCTCTAGCACTGATTTGATCAAATATGAATGCTATGGAAGAAGCTGAATAGCAAATTTTCTGGAGCTATTTTTCTGTGTTGGGCTAATTGTGGGCTCTGAGAACATATGGAGTCCTATGGGATGTAGGAACAGGCCAAAACTCCCTATGCTTTTGTTCCACACCATCACATGTTCTTCAAATGCATATAAAGGTGGCAGAAAAAAGCTTTTAACTGAAAGTCAAATATTCTTCTGTGCCTGTGGACAAACTATTTAGGCTATGAAATTTTCCAACCTGCAAAAATACACACTTTATGGGAGAATACAGAGCCCTGATTTGCTGGGTGCTGCACATACAGCTCAGAAACTGTCAAAATAAGGAGACTTGCTACATTTTTCAGTACTTGAGCAACAGGAAAGAAGATTGGGGGTGTACAGTTTCTCTTTGTTCTAGGGAGGATTAAAAGCTGTTGTCTGGACAGATGCATTTCAAATGGTTGTTATGGTGGCTGGCTTCATGGCAGTTCTGATTCGAGGCACTAGTCTGAATGGTGGAGCGACCAAAGTCTGGGAAGATGCCCATGAAGGATCTCGGCTAAACATATTTGAGTAAGAAACAAATGATGCAAACCGTTCCTCTCTGTATATTTAATGTTTAGAAACCATACCCTCAGTAAGCCAAAAATACAAAGACTTGTTATTAAACAACCCTGGTGACTCAGAGAAGTCCATTCCTCATCTCTTCAGCTACTGACAGTGTATTTGACCTTTAGGAAAGTTTTACTCTTTCAAGAAATCAAATGTCTGCTGAACTGAAGTGGAGACTTGCCATTTTTCCATGTGTAGCTACAAATGCAGTCCACTTATTCCTTCCAATTTCATACACAGAATATTCTGAGTTGGAAGGGATCCACAAGGATCAACAAGTCCAGCTCTTAAGTAAATGGCCCATAAAGGGATCAAACACGAAACCTTGATGCCATTAGCACCATGTTCTAGTCAACTGAGCTAATCTCAGTGGCTAATTGTATATATCTTTCATTTTCTATTCATAAAACAGTCACTGTTTTACTTGCATGCACCACAGCAGCAGGCAATAGTGCACCAGTGCACTGGGATAGAAATTTGATCTTCCTTTGGCTGTTTGGGGCATTTGTTGCTTAATCAAGGCAAGTCAGTGACAGAATCCAGCAGCAAGGTCAAATGTTATCTGCTGTCCCAACCAACATAAGGAGAACTGCAAAGATTACACATTTGAGACAGAAAAATATACTTGTACAAGTCAGAATTGCAGAGTAGCAGAATTTTGTTAGATAACAAAGCAGCTGAAGCAATTTCTTGTAAAGGAAGTTATAATTATTATTATTAATTATAAACAATTAATTATAAATAAAATTATTAATAATTATTAAAAATTATTACTAAAACTCTGCTGGATTTTTTTAGAGTTTGGTAAGCAACCTTGTTCCTTACAGAAGATGGGGTCCCAAGCAGGATGGCTTGTAGGTGTGCGACAATATGACACAGGTCAGATGTTTGAGCATAAGCACCCTTATAAATTTGATTAATCAGAATTAAGTGATCCTCTGACTAGGTCTGAAGGATATTTGTTTATCCTGTCTTGAAAACAATGTGTTCCAATATAAAAGTAAAAAAACTTCCAAACCTGAACACATCAGATGCCATCTGTTCTGGAAAACCATATTACCAATGCAGAATTTTTGATTCAGATGGTAGGACATGCCAGATAGTTCTGAAAAAATCACCTACCTCTTGCTGAAAAAAAATATCTTTAAATAAAAAAAATTAATTGCTTCTTTTTTTCTTTCTTCTAGCTTTGATGTTGATCCTTTGAGACGACATACCTTCTGGACAATAGTTATTGGGGGAACATTTACCTGGCTAGGGCTCTATGGAGTCAATCAGTCCACAATACAGAGATGCATTTCCTGCAAATCAGAAAGGCACGCTAAAATGTAAGCTACCTGTCATTAACCTATTCCTACAATCAATCAAGAATTACACTAAGTTTGTCAGCTATACTGACAACATATATTTATATGATAAATAAATACTAGGATGTCATTAGGCTAAGTAAGCTAATTTTGCTCTGACAGTCTTACTACCTCTGGCTCAAAATGACTTAAGTATATGCAGAGGAAAAAGAGAAATCTATCTCTTGCAGCTTATCAATTTATGATCAGGCTGACAAACTAATCCTCAGAAGGAGAGTATGGTAAAGATGGCAACACAGAAGTTGTGCTATCTACTACCTCATTGTAAAAATGTATCTATTGGAACTGTGCTTATGTTATACAGGATTAAAGGTTGTTATTGATTTAGTGGAGCGCTACAGTACAAGGTAATACCTAAATAAAAGTAAATCTTAATAATTTCTTAAAATTCTGCAGTGTCAGAATAATCAGAATCAATGAAGAACAAAGTGAATCTTCACAATATAGATATACAAGTCTCCAGCTTGCTACCCGCCTCAACTTCAGCAGTAATATATTCATTACTAGACATAATTTACTAAACAATCAGATTTTTTTCACACACCTAGGGCCAATTGCTTGCACATGTGGCTAAAGAATAAAGGTGCTAATTTTTTCCTTTTTCAAACAGTTAGTTTTTTGCTGACTGTAAAGTCATTAATTTCTCTGGAGGTCATGACTGTCTATACAAATTCATCCTGTAGATAATTCAGTGTCTGAAAAGCATTTAGAAGTCACAGCAGGGAGAACATCACTAGTAACAAGTTGGGTTAACCTTTGTTTCCTGGTAGCACACTCTGAACTGGCCTTAGCAATAGATCTTGTGCAAGGTGTGTCCAAATATGATGTGAGCTCTGTAAATCCTGGCAGCTCTCAGAACCTGCAGGATTGCTGACCCACAGCCACACAACCTTCCCAGCAGAGGCTGTCACCCACATCCATTTCATGGAACAGTGAAAAACCACCAGGACTGTTACTGTGCATGGTAACACTGGAAACAATATTCTGTGTGCTGTAAAGGGAGAGCAGCATCAGCATCTCCCAACAGGCAAAAATCTGTTCTTACAAGGGACAGGCATTACAGACCCAGCCCTCAGTGCAGCCCATTCTGCATTGAGGTTACTTGACTCTCCCAACTCTATGGAGTTGCTTGGAAACTTTACCCTTGCCCTATAGCATCGGGCTGGTGTACTTTCCCTTTTTCATCTTGCTTTGAATTATACAGCCAGTTTGAATTATATAACCAATAGGGATTAGAAGATCTCCCAAAAAAGTTCAGAATAAGTACCTTATAACAACTTTTTAAACTTATCTTCCATTAAACAGTTTGCCTCTTTTGCTCTAGGGCACTTTACCTGAATTTATGGGGACTTTGGACAGTGCTAGTGTGTGCAGTATTTTGTGGATTGGTGATGTACTCTCATTACAAGAGTTGCGATCCTTGGACTGCTGCTTTCATTTCAGCTCCTGATCAGGTACAGATGTCCATTACAACAATTAGGAGCTGCTTTGGGCTCAGATATAGCACATATCAGAACAGTTTAATTTTGTGCAATGCTCTATGTCCTTTCAGCACTCAGGAACTAAGGTGGATGCCAGATGGGCTACAATAATATCTGTTCTGCACTCCTGCAGTATTAATTCAATTGAATATTTTTCCCAGAAGACATTCCCTTTGCTCAAAATCTAAAACCATGTTATTTAGGACAACACCAGAATTTAGCAACACGCTAATAAACATAAAATACTTTGCTTCCATTACCTCAATTAATTTCTTGTGTTGCTCTTGTGCTCCTTCTATCCCAGCTCATGCCATACTTTGTTATGGACATTTTTTCTTCGATGCCAGGAGTCCCAGGACTGTTTGTTGCCTGTGCATTCAGTGGAACACTAAGGTCTGTGAATCTGAATTGACATTTTAGCTGTTTATGATAATTTCTTGAGGATCCATAATGAGGTCAAAATATGAAACCCTAAGAAAAGCCCAGCTGTTTCTCTTAGATCATTCTAGGAAGTAGCAGTAGTTCTTTGTTGAATTATGTTACATCCCTGGAGATACTTGAAAGACGTGGATGTGGCACTTAGGGACTTTGTTTAGTGGTGGACTTGACTGTTCTGGGTAAACAGTTGGACTCTGTGACCTCAGGGGTATTGTCCAACCTAAATTATTCTATGATTACATTTATGATAAAGTCTAACTCCACATCTCCAGTATCTTTTTATCCCAAATACATTTTAGAATAATGTTACCTAGAATAATGTTACCAATATAAAGAAAGTGTAGAAAAACTGAACTTAACTTCCCAAAATACTCTTGGGAGCTGCTCATGGTGAAATTGTCTTTACTTAAGGTAACTGCCAAGATATCATAGTCAGGTGTATAAATATTTTCAATAAGTCTATCTGAACTGTATTCACCAAAAACAGGCTCACTCACCCAGCTAAAAGAGTTGGGCCATTCATAGAGGACCAGGGTGGCAGTAGTGATGACTGCACATTCTTCAGTTTGAGATGGAGTAAGGTTTTAATTCTGGAACATGTCTATACTTAAGGTCTTTGCAAACTTTTAAAAGGAAGGGTCAGTTAGGATGTGTTTTTATCTTGTTCAATACCAGCACGAAGCAGAACCCCCAGCAATTACAGAAGCAGCAGGAACCTCCCCAGTTGAAGTAGCACATATGAAAAATACTATGAATCATACAGTTCTTTGGGAATATGAGTGCTGAAAAAGAGGAAGCATTTCTTTATAAATTCAACTTGAGTCCAGATTATATTGCTTCCTATTTACTTACCCTTCTTCTCCCTTTCTACAGCACGGTAGCTGCCAGCATCAATGCTTTAGCAACTGTTACCTTTGAAGACTTGGTCAAGAAAGGTTTCCCAAACATCTCTGAGAAGATGAGCACGTGGATCAGCAAAGGCTTGTGTGGGTACTCCAGATGAGACCCCTTTCTTTAGCAGCAAAGGGCACTGCACAGAGAGACTCCCTCAGAAACAGGAATGTAACACTTTATAAACCCTCCAGGTGAACATCAGCTGAGGCCTTGGTAGCATCATCAGCACCATATGGCAGAGGAACAAATAGAGACTAGCATGAACAACCCCCAGTCAAAATCCTTGGAAAAGTTTGGTCTACAGAAAGTACTGGAAAACACTCTTCATAACACAGAAAGAATGTTAATGTAGTTATTACCATATTACTCTTTAGTAGTATTTACTTATAGTAATACAGTAGATCATTTATATTCAAACTTAGAGTATTGCATAAGCAGGTTATTCCGGTTTTCAGAGGAAAAAAAGTATGAAAACAAAAAAATAAAAAAACCCACAAAGCACCATCAACATGTCAAGCATCCAACATTATTTTAATTTTTAGGATATTTGTTACAATTATTGCAGTAAGATCATAACCCTTTTATGAATACCATAAGAATTCTATTAAAATTCATAAATATAATGAAAGCATGAAACCCATCTATTTTCTATCTCTGTAACTGCTTCTAATCTTCTCCCTTCTTGTTTTTCCACTTACCACTTAGTTTTTTCACTCTGGACCTAGAAAGATAATTTTTATGTCTGAAACCAAGGTGTGCTAGCACAGAAGTTTTGGCTGGCTTTACTCAAGGCTGCTGCATACAGAGTTTCACCTACCATAAAGTTAAAATGGGTGTCAAGGGAAGAAAGCCATGCTGTTTTATCATTTCTCAACTCATTTATTACATTTTTTAAAAGTGATACTTGAAGGCAACAGAAACATTCCTATATGAGGCATAACTTCTAAATTAATTTCCTTGCTATTGTTCTACTTTGTAAGAAATATCAATCCACCAAAATCCCAACGAGACTTCACACAAGCCACTGCTGGGTGTGTAATGGTCTACTCTAAACACCCAAAAGAAGTGCCAATTCCTCTCTGCTGGCTGGTCACCTCAGACACTACTGGAAGCCACCCCCACCATTAACCAGCACTGAGAACCTCCCCACCTTACGTTTTCCAGGTGTACTGTACGGTGTCCTGTGCACTTCCATGGCTGCAGCAGCATCACTGCTGGGAGGAGTCGTGCAGGTATTTTCTTGCTTCAGAAATGCAATTAATAGAATAGGAATGAATACAAAATGTAATGAACTGAGCAAATAATGCTGCAAGCTCTGATGGCTACTAGATTACCCAAACCATTTCTGTGAACATTTTGCTGAGAGGAATAAGTAGGGAAAAAAAAATCCCCTAACTCCTTCACTATTGACTCACTGCTAGGAAACAATACTGAGCACAATTCTCTCTTCAACTGTGCCCTGAAATAACTACCTATCCCTTCTCCCTCACCATTTTCCCAGAGAAAATTACAGATCAAAATCAGAACTGGGCATGCTTCCCCTCAGCTGCTGCTCTGAACTCTTTCTTCTCTGCACCCACAGGCTTCTCTCTCCATCCATGGGATGTGTGGGGGGCCCATGCTGGGATTATTTACTCTGGGAATTGTGTTTCCCTGTGCTAACTGGAAGGTAAGTAAACAAAATCCTGATCTAAATGATCAAGTTGTTTTTTAGTTAAAACTCAATTTTGAAAATTGTTTAGGTCCTTGAGCTGCTTTTCAGATTTAGTGCCTGAGGATCTATTTATATGTGCTTTTTCCCTGCCTAAATTTATCCTGCTGAATTTAAGTCTACCCAGCTGTGGAATAACTGGTAATTAGATTCACATGAAGGCTTTCTTAATATTTTTTTTCCTGAGTTTCATTAAGAAGAAAAAATTTATTCAATACTTGCACCAGCTTTGGGATGCATGGAGTGATTTCAAAAGCTTTGCCTTCATTCTTTCACTCAAAACACAACATGAGCTCATCCCATATTGCCCCATCAGGATTCCCATCAAGCTTAGCAGATGTAAAACTAAAATCTGTATCACAGCTTTAAGCACACTTCTGCTTTAACTTTTACAGAGAGCACTAAAACACTATGTTTTATACCTTAGTTGAGAGAGAACAGAATTTACTTACACTGTAACCCATCATTACCTACTCCTGGCTAATTCACGTTCACAGAAAAGCACTTTGCACATACCATCTTCAACAGTATCTTTCTATACTTTCCTAGGGTGCTCTTGGAGGCCTCTTAGCTGGGATCAGCTTGGCGTTTTGGGCTGGTACTGGCTCTTTCATTTACCCTGCACCACCAACAAAGTCCATCCCCCTGCAGCTGTCCACCCTCAACTGCACCCTGGCTAACAGCACCGAGGCAGTGCTAACAGCAGCTCCCACGCTGGCTCCAGAGAGGTATTTTTCCTATTGTTGCCACTTAAGCCTATGCTTTGCCAAGTGTGCCCCCCCAGCCTGCAGCTGGGGTGCAGGCAGTACTGACAGGGCAGACTGGGACTGCAGACTGGTGCCAGAATGTCACACCAGCTGCAGCTTGAGCTGTGTTGTGCTGGCTCAGTCAGGCAACAACTTAAACAGAACTGATGCTCATCACTAGCTGATTTTGTCACCTCTTCACAGACCTCTGCTGGCAGACACCTGGTACTCCCTGTCCTACCTGTATTTCAGTGCCATTGGCTGCGTGGGCTGTGCCATCACAGGGTTGTTGATAAGCCTTGTAACAGGTTGGTGTTCTAAACACACATAGACATATATATATATACACACAGACATATATAAACAATGACACCTTTGCATAAGCTGACTCAGCTGTTTAAAAAGCTTTTAAAAAGTCCGGTAGGTGACTCGAGACACAGACTGAGAAGGGGGCAGCGGGCTCTGATCCTGCTCCCCCACCTCATGGTCTGTGGTCTGAGGCTCCCAAGGCTCATAGCCAGCTATCCTTAGACTCACTTATTACTATTTTCTTTTTGCAGGACCTAGTAAAGGAGAAGACATCCCACCAGTGTTAATTAAGCCAGTCTGTGACCTGTTTTGCTTTTGGTCCAAAAGACTCAAAATATTTCTCTGGTGTGGTGTGCAGCATGACAGCCTGGAGGTGAGTGCTGAGCTCATCAGCTCAGCCCTGCTGTGGCCCAGGAGCTGTGGGAACACGTGAGGGCATGGGCTGAGCAGAAAAATAACCAGCCTGTGACAGCTGCTCTTGAACTTCTTCAAGGGATGCTGCATAAGCAGCACAGACTGGAAATGAAATCAGCTAAACCCTGGTTTGTAAGTCACCTATTGTTCCCATTTTCAGCAAATATGGGGTCTCAGGCCCTCAGAAAACAAAGAGCCCTCAGGAAAGCCAGGAATAGATGCCTTGGGAAGCTGACCTAGAACAGAGGTTGGACAGAGCTAAAGAATAAAGCAGGGATTGATTCAAAGCATCTCCTCCATGGATCCACCTTGGGCAGCACAAGAGCCCAGCCAGGGCTGCACCCAAGATGAACCAAAATGGCCCCAAAATGCTCACCGGGTCCCTCACTTTTTAAAGTTCTGCTCCATTTGCATCTTGCAGTTCATTGTCCCATTCCAGCTTTAGCCCCTGCAGTCCCACCCTGCTTGTTTTTCTCTCTCCAGCCCACGGTGTTTGTGCTCTTGGGGCTGAGATTTGGATCATTTGTCCTTGGTCCCCAGCTGGAGAAGGAATTGTTTTGTCTATCCACTCTGTGAAGAGAGCTTACCAACACTTAATATGAAGCTCAGAGCTACACACCAAAGCAGCACAGAATCTGAAAAATATAAAAGCTAAAACCTAAAGCACCAAAACAGGGTGTGACCTCCCTCTCCCTGCTGGGACAAAACTGCACTTTACACCCTAGACAGTTCACCAAGCTATCGCCTTCCACCAAGCTCAGAGGAAAGGACTTTAGAACTGACATTCTCATGAAGCTCTCTTGTTGCTGTAATCCCCATCATCACAGCCCCTGAGGCTTCTGCCCTCCAGAGCAGCACCAGAGAACAACAACCAGGCAGTGCTGCACTCACCAGCATCTGAGCTGCTCCTTCCCACCACCTCCTCCTCCACAGCAAAAGGGCTAGCGATTCTCCAGGTGTCCCAAGGCTTTGTAACTCATGAAAAAGGCATACAGAATGAACATCTTTTTTCTTCTGCACTGTTTTCATAATTTTTGCTTAATCAAAGGAAAAAAGCAGTGAATACAGGCTTCAAACTACAAGGGTATTTTCTTTCTTTTTTCAGATGGACTTTGAGAAAAAACTGCCTGAAGCTGCTGCAAATAAAACCAGAATAGATAACACCTTCAAGAACAATACCAACAAAGACAATAACTACCAGATCCGTGGTTACAATTCTGAGAAAAATTCGTATACAAATATAAGCAGAGAATCTCGTCTCTAGAAGCTGAGGGACAAGGGACATTTAATCAAACTTTAGTTCTTCAGCTTCAGAAAGTATTAACTTCTTTTACTGCACTTACCAGCTTGTAGGTGGCCAAGAGGGAGCAGCTGCTCTCTATAGCAATAAAGGCCAGATTTTTATTCACCAATCTCTTGGCAGACCTGGGAAATGATGGGACAATCAGGTTTTGGAAGCACTGCTATTTCAGACGAAATGTTTCATGAATTTTGTTGTGGAAGCTCCCACTCAGACACAGCTGCAATACATCTGCATCACATGCTCTATTCAGCAACTCATCACTGAAGGGAGTGTGCAAAGGTGAACTTGAGATAAATTAAGACTTTGGAGAAGTTTGTGGGATATCTCATTAAGGTGAGTCTGTGAGCTGCCCTCTGATGGAGGGAAAGAAAAGAGGTCAGGAGGTCAGGCTGAGCCTACACCCAAGTATCACAAAGAATCTCCTCACAGGAACCCTGTACAGACCAGACTGGTCTTTCAGTCACCAAGATAACTGTGTTTGCTCCCTCTGGGCAATTCAAGTTTTCTTTATAGCTTCTCATTGTAAAAGCTATAGGACAGAGTAACAAATTTTACTTTGAATTCAGGATAGCTCTTTACCTGTGTTAGTTTTCACCTCAAAAGGACCCACTTTTATGCAATAAAGAAAATAAACCAACCTTTAATGAAAATCATTCCTCCTACTTGATAATTCATGCTGAATTTTGAAAAAAAGACACATAATTAGGCAAAATAATCTGTCTGGTACACTGTCTTGGAAGCAGAGCACATTCAATGCTCTATTCCAGTGAAACACATTCCTTTGAAAACTTGCTGGTTGAAAATAAAAGCCAACAGATCATCTCTCACCTTGACTAACTTTTTCAATAAATATATTTGTTTTAAAACAAAATTCACAATTGAGTGAAACAGACTGAATGAAAATACCAAAGACAACTCACAGACCCACCTGAAACATTTAGCTTGTATTTCTTTGGAGAGCCCCTCTGTTGCTTTTGCTTTAGCAGTGACCATCTTTATGATGCAGATGTATGTCAGTCTGGTCCTTGAAGTTACTTCCCCTGTCTGGGTTCATGCTCTACCCCTGGAAGTGGTCCCAGGATTTTAATTAGAGAACAGAAATAGCAGCCTGTAAATGACACTCCCTTGCTTGCATGGAACAGTTTGTCAACAAACTGAGAACCAAGTCAATATTTGTGTTAATCCTCAATATTTGTGTTAATCCCTTTTACAGTGCTCTTATAACCTCATTAAAGCTTACAGCTGAGTCTGGCTGCAAGGGAGCTGCCTGCTGTCTCATGTGGCATGCTTTCCCTCCCTGCTTCCACACAGGATTGCCAGCAAGGTGAAGAGGGAAACTCAATAAATGCTACTGGACCATTTGTATCTCATGGGCACACACCTTATATTTTCAAACAAACAAAACTAAATTGTGGGTTTTTTCATCAAAATACACAAAAACTTATACAAATATTTCACATTTCCAAAAAGCAAACAAAACCCATTATTACTACTTAACTATCATCTTATACAATTTCCTGTTTCTACAAAAACTGCTAATCCTCAAAAATGATAAACTTTACAGCTATAACAAATATTACCAAATACCCATCTTTTATGGAATTCAAAAATATTCATATATCTATTAAAACTTTTTCAAATACAATTTTTACTTCTACATACAAAAAACCCAACCAATCATACTTACCAATAATTTCTACAAACTTTTCCTTCATTAAATATACCCAAAAAACCCCCAAACAATAACCCCACATACACAACTCAAAAATTAACCACATTTTTAATAAATTAAAATATTCACCACACTTTTAAAATTCCCGAATCCCCCACGAATCAAAAAATTATTAAAAAAACACACCACACTCTAAAACACATTTTAAAGCAACAACAACAACAAAATAGCCAAAACAACACCTCAAATAAAATTAAACAAAACTTTATATATCTTTAATTTTTTTAAATAACTCATTTACAAAACCTAATCCTCCAATTTTAAACACTTTTCAAATAACACAGAAATGAAATTTTTAAAAATAATCCAATTTTAATCAAAACTCCTAAAACAAAAATTAAAACATCATTTCCACAAATAACTTAAAATAAAAATTATATTTCCACAAATACAAAAACCCAAATAAATCCCTACAAAAAACATAAAACTATATCACATTCAAAATCACACCAACAATACCTCAAACAAAAAAACAAGCACACAAACATAAGCCACACAAAAAAGCTACAATTCATATCAAACGTTCCCTATTCAACCTACAAAAACTAAAAATCTTAAATTTTATATTAATATTTAGACTATAAAAATTAACAATATCAGAAAACTCTTTTAACAAAAGACATATCCATCATATTTTTAAAAATCCTAAAATATATAAATGTATAAAAATTAACCAACCTAATACCTTATAATTAACCAATCCCTAAAGAAATACTAAAAACTTTACTCTCCACTTCCTGAGCCATTGATCCTTCCAGAGGCAGATCTAGCCTGTCCACTTTGGTTGAAAAACTGAGATTATGAAACTAGGCACAGATAAATCCTAGAAGAGATGAAATTTAAGAAATTGTTAGTCATGAGTAAAAGCAGTACAACATAAATGACTGAAAATTTGAAAACTCAGTCTAGCTGTGCCTTGAGGCAAAAATAATTGAATATTTAATTGTTATAAATGCCCGAGCCAAGTATGACCCTGAAATTACTTTCTTACAAGATTATGCTTTGAATAGTCATGAGCATTCACTTTTCAAGTATACAATTGCTTTTAATTATCTTTGACTATTTGGAATAATAAAGCTCACAGCCTTTTTCAAAGATATCCAAGTTTATTACTGAAAAAAAAAGGTAATAATCAAATGTGCATGATACAGCAAGTAGTTGCATTTGTAAATGTAAACCTTGATAAAGTAAACAGCATCCCAAAGAGAAATTTATGCCAAAAGTGTCTTACAATAGTTAATCAGATTTACAACTTTTTCCTCAGTGAATTCTTTTACTTCTGGGGTACATAGCTGCTTGTAAAAGCAGTCTTAAAACACAAAATAAACTGAAAGCTGACATGCTGGAGGAACTTACAGCTTTTGCACAGAAAAGTAGATTTCTCCAAATATGCTCTCTAATACTGTAAACTTGTTTCAAATATTACTTACAAAGTGTAGATTTATGAGTAGAAAAAATAGCTGAAATTTTGTTCTTACTGCTTACTTAGAAATCAAGTCGTATTTAAACATTACATAAATTTCAAATATATACACATTTTAGGAAATCTGTTATGATCATGATATTGCAAGTTAGCTAGGACTATCAGAGTAAAAAAAATGACTGAACTATCTTCTTCAGTTAGATTTTACATGAGATTATTTCAAAGAACTGAAATTTCAGTGATACTACTCTAGGTAAAAATTGTAGCAAACAGTTTGGAAGATTTTTCAATATGAAACTCTAAGTCAATTAAATAGAACAAGAAAAGAAAAGGTGAACTTTTTTTTTTAAAATTAATATTAACAGAGATATCATCATGTTCTCAGTGGTTAAAATCTCACCAGCTTTAGACACCATTGGGTTTAATCCTAATTTCTCACCCTGTTGCATTTGAACAAGCAGGTCATGTCAGTAAGAATCCAACTCCAGAGAACAGCCAGCAATACAGAGCTTGTATCAAGAAGACAGAACGAGCCAGCAGAACTCACACAAGTCCATTTTGAGTACAGTGCAGAGGGAATGCACCATTATATTTCAAGACTACATCCCAGTCCTGGATTTAAAAAGTTCCTGTATACCATGGAGTAGTGCAGTGATTTCCCTACTGTTACTTGTTGTGGCATTAGAACTTTGTGCTGTTGTGGTTACATTGTGCTATTATGGTTATGCCAAGCTTGTGACAATCCAAATTTCTAGTAAATGTGTTTGCAATGGCAATATCAGATAAAAATTGTCAAAAGGAATCCATTGTAAAAATTTAAAAATTATATGACTGTGAGAGTTTCCAAGGATTTACTGAACTCATCATGAGGTTTGCTTTGCTTCCAAATATCCAAAGAAGGGTATTTAGGATGTATATGCATGTGTAGGAAGAAACATAATGGGAAAAGACTGTGGTGCTTGGGGAAGTGACTAAAACGACAGGAACAGCACAGGGAGAGGTGCCCCATACTTCCTCACACTGCTTCATCCCACCAAGGCAAACAGATTTGCAAAAAGCACCAGACTACCATTTGTGCACTTTCTGCTTTGGCATCTCAGTCAGGCACATCCAAAAACAGCCTGCAAAAAACCACTCTGCTGTTACAGAACTGCCCTGGAAATGGGACTGTCACCCAGAAGGCAGTGTGCCACAAAACACTGAGGATAAGTAAAGAATGAGCCAAAGGAGAAAAAAAACCCGAAAAGATCAGGAGGCCTGTCCCCATGCTTCATCCTCAAACCTTTATTTTTCAGAGCCTGTTGCAATTCTGGAGCAAAACTTGCTGGGGTGAACAGGAGCCCTTTGCTGCCTGGTGCTCATTCTCACCCTCCACAGGCTGGCTCTGAATTTGACGTCACAAGAATGTCTGGTTTGCAAGCATGAGGTTGAGTATGAAAGGACTAAGGGAATTTTTGAAGCTACTAGATTTTCTACTACAGGAATATAGGTTAGAATTCACTAAAACACTTCCAAAAAGTGTCATTGTATGCATCGTAGACAAAGTATGCATTGGAAGCAAGTAACAGGTCTGCCTAGAAGTGGAATTCTATTTGAATTCTAGAATCAGTCTTAACATCAAATAATTATTACAAAATGCTGCCCTTATATTTGTTTCAAACTTTGCCCCCAAACAAGCAACATCAGCACTTTATGAGGATTCAAAAAAAATATAATGCTTCTGGAAGTACTACTGCATTGTAAGTAATTACTGACACCACTATTTTCTTCTCTGTTTATTTTCTTAATAGAAACTAAATAGAAAATGTGGGCTTTTTTAAATTTTCCATCAACTTCATTGCATTCATAAGTAGCTGTTCTTATAAAATGAGCTTTATTGATAAAGCTATAATGCAGTATATATATAAAAAAATCTAGTTTATAATAGTTTTAATGAAAATCTGTGACATTTACAAGCTAACTATGCTAATTTGCCTCCAAACAAATTGTTACATAATGCAAAAGTTTGCTAAGTCCCACAGTGCCATGTAGGACTTGGGAAGTAACTCCAATGGACTCCATGGGTCCAGAAATTCTCTCTAGCAACACTCCCAGTTGGAGTCTGCAGTGGAGGAAGCCGCAGCAAGGATGTGCATTACACATATGATTAGAATGATCATCTTAATGGCACATGAAGAATAAAACATCACCAAAACTCTTGCCTTTCTCCATATTAATACTTGCCCTGAAGCTATGTTTCCCAAGGCATTTTTCCTTCTGTAGAACTTTTTATGAAGGAAACTTTTGGAAATATATTAATTTTCCATTAAGGTATTTATTTACTAACCAATATGTACCAGTTTGTCTAGACATTTTCCTTTTGAGCTTTCTACAGGACACAATTGAGCCTCAGAACAAAATTTATGACAAGTTGTGACAAGTTGTTGTTGGAAAAGGCCACAGCTGATATGTATTTCATACTAGTGAAGATATGTACTTCCCAAGAGGCATCTAACAAAAAAAAAAAACCCTCACTTAATCACTATTGAAATTTTAGCCCTGTCACCATTTTCTCAAATCCTTAAATGAAAACAGTTAGGAAAAAACTGAATTATTAACGCTAGAAAACACCACCAAAATTATCAGGTCCAATCTTTGACCAAATATCACCACGACAAATAAATCACAACACTAAGCGCCATGTGCAGTCATTTCTTGAATACACCCATGGATGATGACCCCACCACCTCCCAGGACAACCTGTTCCAATGCCTTCAATGAAAAAATTCTTCTTGATATCCAACCTGCACCTCACTGTGTGCAGCCTGAGGTTATGTTCCCTTGTCTTGTCCCTAGCTTCCTGGTAGAAGAGGCTGACTCCCACCTTGCTACAATCTCTTTCTAGGTAGTTGTGGAGAGTGATAAGACTCCTCTGAGCCTCCTCATCTAACTAAACAACCACAGCTCCTTCAACCAACCTTCCTATGACTTAATCTCTCCAGATGCCTCAACAGCTTCACTGCCCTTCTCTGGACATGCTCCAGCACCTCAGTGTCTGCCTGGAACTGAGAGGCCAGAACTGGACGCAGGTGTCAATGCATGGTCTCACCAGTGCCAGGTGCAGGGGGACAATCAGTGCCCTGCTCCTGCTGGCCACCCTGTTTCTGACACAGGCCAGGATGCCATTGGCCTTTATGACCACCCGGGCACAGCTGGCTCATGCTCAGCTGCTCTTGGCCAGCACCCCAGCTCCTTTGCCACTCTGCCCCCCAGCCTGCAGCACTGCAATGGGTACTTGTGATCCAGGGACAAGACTTGGCCACACTGAGCACTCCACTGACCTGAGCCCATGGATCCAGCCTATCCGGTCCCTCTGCAGAGCCTTCAACAGTCCCACCCAACTTAGGATTGGCTGCAAACTCAATGAGGATGCTCATGATCCCCTTGTCCAGATAAGGACATTAAACAGAACTGGCCCCAACAGAAGTGGTTCCCTGGGGAACCACACTCCTGACCAGCTGCCAGCTGGATAAACAGCTTTCACTGCCACCCTCTGGGCATGGCCATCCAGCTTTTACTGAACTTTCATCATGAGGTTTGCTTTGCTTCCAAATATCCAAAGAAGGGTATTTAGGATGTATATGCATGTGTAGGAAGAAACATAATGGGAAAAGACTGTGGTGCTTGGGGAAGTGACTAAAACGACAGGAACAGCACAGGGAGAGGTGCCCCATACTTCCTCACACTGCTTCATCCCACCAAGGCAAACAGATTTGCAAAAAGCACCAGACTACCATTTGTGCACTTTCTGCTTTGGCATCTCAGTCAGGCACATCCAAAAACAGCCTGCAAAAAACCACTCTGCTGTTACAGAACTGCCCTGGAAATGGGACTGTCACCCAGAAGGCAGTGTGCCACAAAACACTGAGGATAAGTAAAGAATGAGCCAAAGGAGAAAAAAAAACCTGAAAAGATCAGGAGGCCTGTCCCATGCTTCATCCTCAAACCTTTATTTTTCAGAGCCTGTTGCAATTCTGGAGCAAAACTTGCTGGGGTGAACAGGAGCCCTTTGCTGCCTGGTGCTCATTCTCACCCTCCACAGGCTGGCTCTGAATTTGACGTCACAAGAATGTCTGGTTTGCAAGCATGAGGTTGAGTATGAAAGGACTAAGGGAATTTTTGAAGCTACTAGATTTTCTACTACAGGAATATAGGTTAGAATTCACTAAAACACTTCCAAAAAGTGTCATTGTATGCATCGTAGACAAAGTATGCATTGGAAGCAAGTAACAGGTCTGCCTAGAAGTGGAATTCTATTTGAATTCTAGAATCAGTCTTAACATCAAATAATTATTACAAAATGCTGCCCTTATATTTGTTTCAAACTTTGCCCCCAAACAAGCAACATCAGCACTTTATGAGGATTCAAAAAAAATATAATGCTTCTGGAAGTACTACTGCATTGTAAGTAATTACTGACACCACTATTTTCTTCTCTGTTTATTTTCTTAATAGAAACTAAATAGAAAATGTGGGCTTTTTTAAATTTTCCATCAACTTCATTGCATTCATAAGTAGCTGTTCTTATAAAATGAGCTTTATTGATAAAGCTATAATGCAGTATATATATAAAAAAATCTAGTTTATAATAGTTTTAATGAAAATCTGTGACATTTACAAGCTAACTATGCTAATTTGCCTCCAAACAAATTGTTACATAATGCAAAAGTTTGCTAAGTCCCACAGTGCCATGTAGGACTTGGGAAGTAACTCCAATGGACTCCATGGGTCCAGAAATTCTCTAGCAACACTCCCAGTTGGAGTCTGCAGTGGAGGAAGTTTGCAGCAAGGATGTGCATTACACATATGATTAGAATGATCATCTTAATGGCACATGAAGAATAAAACATCACCAAAACTCTTGCCTTTCTCCATATTAATACTTGCCCTGAAGCTATGTTTCCCAAGGCATTTTTCCTTCTGTAGAACTTTTTATGAAGGAAACTTTTGGAAATATATTAATTTTCCATTAAGGTATTTATTTACTAACCAATATGTACCAGTTTGTCTAGACATTTTCCTTTTGAGCTTTCTACAGGACACAATTGAGCCTCAGAACAAAATTTATGACAAGTTGTGACAAGTTGTTGTTGGAAAAGGCCACAGCTGATATGTATTTCATACTAGTGAAGATATGTACTTCCCAAGAGGCATCTAACAAAAAAAAAAAACCCTCACTTAATCACTATTGAAATTTTAGCCCTGTCACCATTTTCTCAAATCCTTAAATGAAAACAGTTAGGAAAAAACTGAATTATTAACGCTAGAAAACACCACCAAAATTATCAGGTCCAATCTTTGACCAAATATCACCACGACAAATAAATCACAACACTAAGCGCCATGTGCAGTCATTTCTTGAATACACCCATGGATGATGACCCCACCACCTCCCAGGACAACCTGTTCCAATGCCTTCAATGAAAAAATTCTTCTTGATATCCAACCTGCACCTCACTGTGTGCAGCCTGAGGTTATGTTCCCTTGTCTTGTCCCTAGCTTCCTGGTAGAAGAGGCTGACTCCCACCTTGCTACAATCTCTTTCTAGGTAGTTGTGGAGAGTGATAAGACTCCTCTGAGCCTCCTCATCTAACTAAACAACCACAGCTCCTTCAACCAACCCTTCCTATGACTTAATCTCTCCAGATGCCTCAACAGCTTCACTGCCCTTCTCTGGACATGCTCCAGCACCTCAGTGTCTGCCTGGAACTGAGAGGCCAGAACTGGACGCAGGTGTCAATGCATGGTCTCACCAGTGCCAGGTGCAGGGGGACAATCAGTGCCCTGCTCCTGCTGGCCACCCTGTTTCTGACACAGGCCAGGATGCCATTGGCCTTTATGACCACCCGGGCACAGCTGGCTCATGCTCAGCTGCTCTTGGCCAGCACCCCCAGCTCCTTTGCCACTCTGCCCCCAGCCTGCAGCACTGCAATGGGTACTTGTGATCCAGGGACAAGACTTGGCCACACTGAGCACTCCACTGACCTGAGCCCATGGATCCAGCCTATCCAGGTCCCTCTGCAGAGCCTTCAACAGTCCCACCCAACTTAGGATTGGCTGCAAACTCAATGAGGATGCTCATGATCCCCTTGTCCAGATAAGGACATTAAACAGAACTGGCCCCAACAGAAGTGGTTCCCTTGGGGAACCACACTCCTGACCAGCTGCCAGCTGGATAAACAGCTTTCACTGCCACCCTCTGGGCATGGCCATCCAGCTTTAACCCAGCTAAGAGTGCACCTGCTGCCACCTTCTCCATGGGTGACAGTTTCCAAGGCTTTACTGAACTCATCATGAGGTTTGCCTTGTTTCCAAATATCCAAAGAAGGATACTCAATCAGTGTGCTGTGGGAGCTGAGTTCAACACTTAGGCAAGCCTTAGCACTCCGCTGTAAATACTCTTAACACCTCCCTCCTTGCAGAGACAAACTTAGGGGAACCTCTAATTAGGATGGCCAATGAAACAGAATTCTTATCTTCCTTTTTTTATTCATCAAAAGTCAGATCTCACACATTAGGCACAAATTAAGAATAAAAAGTTGTAAGAAATGAGATGCATCTCATGTATCTGGACTTTGTGCCATTCCGGAAATGGAAATTTTTTTTGTCTGAATCAAGATGCAGAATTTGGTTAAGAATAATTAACACATTTTGAACAAATACTTCATATATAAAAAAACTAGTTGCTCATGCAGTCTCTCTAAGGGCGCATGCATAGAGCAAACTTTTCATAGATTAGATCTGCAATGATCTAAAGCATTTTTGCACAAACTGAGGTTCTAAAGCTTTGTCAAATTTCACAAATGCAGCTTGCATGCACAGTCTAGTCATATTAGTCATTTGTTTGAAAAGACAATATTTAAAATATTAAAAGATCATTCACCATTCAAAAAATACATTATTCCTGAGGACAGTGTGTGCCATATTCTTTAGGAAAATAACGTGCAGTCAGTGAAAACAGCATACTGAGCAAAGTCCAGCAAAAAGGTTTCTCAGCTTAAGCAAATGGCTAGACAGTGCCAAGACCTTTACACACTGTTAATGTCCTCCAAAAGTAAAGGACACACAGTGTTTCTCCAAACTTCTTGTCCTTTCCCAGTGCATAAAATGCACCATGTCAGATCTCCATACTTGCCTTTCATATGCTCTTATATCCCAGAGTTGAAAAAAATTAATAATATATATAAATGTAAATCTCAAATACAAAAAGATTGTTTAATGTGGTTTTTGAAGTCCAGTTGGAATTTGCCTAGGTATGTATTGACACGTGTCAATATCAATAGCAAAACCAAGAAAGTAAAAAATAATGTTTCTGATTTTTGCCTGATTTTACCCTGTATCTTTATAACTTGGGCCAGCCAAGACATTTTGTTTTTAGAGAAAATATTACAATGAGCTCATCTGTGGCCTTCTGTAGCATTCAAATATTATCACAAGGGGGCACACAAATGAAAACTGTGACACATGGTTACTGCTGTCAAACAGTGCTTGACAGTCCACAGAATGAGACAGAGAGACAATAAATCAAACCTTGTGACTGTATTAGCACTGAAGAGAGTGCAGTAATTTTTTTCTGATAATGACTCCTGAGGAATTTAATGCACAACCCAGAAGATGAAGGAACAAAACAGCCTTTCCAAAATATGGCAAGCTGAGTTCTATCCACCCTTCATCACAGAATGAATGGGCAATGTACCTGATTGGGCCAGATCTTTGAATTTCTTTCCTCCTTTCATGTAGTACTATAGATACTCTTACAAGTGCCTTGTCTGGTAACAGAGCTGAAATTAATCAAGAAAGGTCATGAATGTGGTGAAACAACTGAAGAACTTAAAAGTCTGATGTTAGGCTCTCTGGATACAACAGATCCTATTTACCTACTTTGATGGGCTCTTGACTCTTGAAATTAATTTCAGTGAAATAAATTATTGTGCTAATAAATGCAAGTGAATACTCGAATCACACTTTTTAATTACACTGGATTAATTTAAATAGCAAAAATTCAGGTCTTTTCATATCTGTCAGCAGTGATTTTGCTGCAGCTTTATCCCTAAAAATAATGTCAAAATTTGTAGACTTTGCAGCTATTGTGCTTTGCTGATTCTTTGTTTTTTAGATTTTTCTCATCTAATACAGAAAAACATTATTTAAAACTGCACGAGAGAAACAGAACTGTAACTCTGTTTCTCCATTCCCTTCCCTGCAGTGTATCCCTTAAATTTGTTTAAACATTAAGTGCTTTTCCTGTATTATGAAATGCTAGTAACAGACAATTTCATCACCAAAATGTGACTATTAACCACAAGCAACACTGCAGTATGCTGTTTGCACATAAAAATGGAAATTTGATTCTTCAATGAACATCTACTTTTTTAGTGATTTTATCAAAAAATCCACCCCAAGTGTAAGAAGGCATACTAATAATAATAATAGTAAATACCGTGTGTGTATGCATTTATATACAATCTGTATACATATCTGCCTGTATCCAGCTCCAATGTTATGACATATTTAGGCCAATAAAAGAAGTGTACATTACTGCAACATTTACTATTACAATAAGAAGAACCTTGTTACAAATTGCTCTCCTTCTCCTTCCCTGAACAAGCAAGCCACAATGCTATACTGTATGTCTCATATACATATTGGCGGAAGCTTGCATACTATAAAGATATAATTGTATTTTATGAGAAAGTCATTTGCACTGCATGGGAGTATTTAAAGTTAGCACTCTGTGAAGTCATGGAATCATTGCCCAGGCAGATCAAGAGGAACAGTAACACAGTTAGCATAAAAATGATAGTTCTTTCATGCTGGAAGCATGTGGAGATGGCCTTTCACACACAAAAGTGCAAGGACAACTCAACAGCTGTGTAATTTTCAAACAGAAAATTACCTTCTCCTGGTTCTGCTGTTTTCTTTCTGAATTTGGACTTTTTGGTTTTCAACTAGATGTATAAATTAATGACGCTAATGTGCAAATCTTAAACTGCATAGCATATATTTAGCAGCCACAGACCCCTTTTTTAGGGTAGGACCACATCCACAATCTCAACAAGAGACTAGGACAAACCTGACAAAACAGTAAGCCTGAAAGATCAAGTCATGGCCACAAAGGCAACAACTGCTCTTTTCTTTAGAGGCATTACAGATGGAGCTGAGCAATCAGAAGCTGTAGAAGTAGTGGATATCACGCAAGTTGGTTTTAGTCATGCCCTTACTCTATAGGTTCACAGGTAATTTTCTGTTTTCATTGTGCTGATAGTATCTTCATAAACAGCATGAAAATCCATTGACTTTTTTTAAAACAGCATTCAGATTTTTACTCTGTCTGCACATTTCTGAATGCCAATTGTCATTGGAGCTCATCACAGACCAGTTACAGGTAAGGCTTTTCATTGACATCACTGGAAACATCATTTCTCGGTGCCCACCAAAGTATGCAATGGCACTGCCTAGCAAGAACATAAATGTACCACCACCACATCTCATACGGATGCCAGACTGACTTCATTTTGTAACTTCGCTCTCCAATTCCAAAGCATTTTTGTTGTAGCACTGTAGTGACTAAGGCCATTCATGGTGATACTGTTTCCCATTCTTTTTCCTTTCTCTTTGCAAATGTTCCAGTTCAGCCTCATACATCATTTCCTGGACTAAGTATTTCTCTCTTCTCATTCTGTCACACAAGTCTTTGGGTATGTCTGGAATTAGGTAGGCAATGAAAGACTTTATTCCAAAAACAAGGTGCTGAAAAGAAAAACAAAAATAATTGCTTAATATCATTAAGTATTCCTTTGTAGGACTACACTTTGGAGCCTAAAAGTCTGTGGCAGAACTGGAAATGAGATTCAATTTGTGACTGAAAGGCAACTCCTTTGGGTTTTTTTTAATAAAAACACTCCTATGGGAGTAAATGAGTGATCTAAACGAAATGGGTAAACAACGAAGTTTTGTAAGAAGGAAAACAACGGGTAGAGTTAGTGACTTAAATGAAGATGTGACTAGAGGATATGCTAGTTTGATCAACAAATGCCAACGCTACCTACAAGCAGTCTTTGTTCAGGGCTTATCATGGAAATAGGTGATCAGAGTCCTAGGGAGTATGCAAAACATACCTGAAACTTAGTATACATGTTTCAACTTTTATGTCAACCTAGAATCATGTATCATTTTCCTGACACACACTCTATCTTGTAGTAACTGTGCCTAATATACACAAAACTTGCACCACTTCTTTTTCAATAAAATAGGAACCATTGGGCAGGGAACCAACATGATGTATAAGATGACTGTTAAGGAAATATGATTTTAGAGGAGTTCTACAGCAAGTGCATGCTCTGTCAATTCTGCTTGAAATGGCTGATAGTCAACAGATTGAGGAAGAAATTTTTTTCCCCAGTCTTGACTGTAATGAACAAACAATTGATTAAAAAGACAATTTACTTACAGGACAACTACAAAGAATCAACTCAGACCTATAAAAGGTAGAAAGGGCTTGCTCCTGTCCACAACTAACCTCAAATACTATGATGAAGGCCAGCCGTGCTGCCAGGACATGCCAAAACTGCAAAGTGAATTCATACGGAGTCGAACTCCAGGGAGGGGCTCTGTAGTCTCTGTACCTGCAGAGCAAAGAGAAACCCAGTGAGTTCCCTGTGCTCTCTTGAGCAATTAAAACTTTTGACGTCGTCAAGGGCTGTCTGGTTCATCCCATATCTGGCTAAAAGGAGAGAAACTGAAGTGAAAGCAGACTTCAAGGGGAGTTCAACTGAAAGGGAGAGCTGTCCACAATACAGGCTGTTAAATAAAGCTCTTTATGAGACAGTACTTTTTGCTTCAAAAAATCCAGAGCAAACAGTTTCTTTTATTGTTACAAAGCTAGAGCGTTAAGTGTGTTGATTCTAAATTGGTTCTTGTCTTTGTTTATAAGCATTTGAGAGTCTCCAGACAAAGTTTGCATAAATGAAATATGATTCTAATTTAAACTAAGGCTCACTGCAAACCTAAGTCAGAAAACAGGAGTGTGTTCATTTCCTACTTCATTTTTATGCTGTATTTCTTATATTCATCTTGCATAATTGTTTGCAATATCAATCTGGGTTAGAGAGGTAACAAAAACTTTAATTGTGTATTTTAATTTATTGACTTCAGAATGTTTAACAAAATTGCAATGAGAATTTTTACCCTTCTTGGCAGCTGGTCAAACTTTTAAATTGAATAATTCATAGAGACATGAAAGATAATGGCTTGCAAGAGTCCTACAAAAACTTCAAACACAAATTTCCAGTATGTTAGCAGTGTATCCTACCACACACCCTTTGTAGAGAAGGACTCCATGTTGAACAAACATGAACTCCAATGCTTTTACGAGCAAAAAAGAAATGCCAGCAATTCCAGCACTTTTAATTTACTGTCTGCATTAATGTCCATGTCTGTATTGCAGTAAGTGGGAGCAAGGAAACGTACCGACAGTATCCTGAGTATCCCATCCCAAGTTCACTCAAATCAAATACTGACAAGCTGCTGTTGACATATCCTTTTAAGCATCTGAAAGAAAAAGCCATGTGGGCAGCACTTTCTTCATAAAGTGGTTATACAATAAACACCCTGTATGTAAACATATTCTGTTATCAGATACTGTGAGCATAATACTGCATTTGCTTATCAGGACAAAAGCAATTTTGAAATTCATGCAGAGAAGCAAAGTTTACTGGAAAAAAGACTAACATCTGTTTCAGCTATAGCACTGTTTAAAAGTCTATTTTCAGCACTTATGATTTTGCTTCTTACCTGCTGGGAGATATAAACCAAAAATTGTTGCTACAATGTTTTTAACTGTTTTCTAAATTCCTGAACTTTGAAAGATGGATAAAAAGTCAGAGAGCAGAATAATTTAACACCCTTGCAGAATTGGCCACCAATAATGCAGCATACACAAAAAAATAACATGTTTTATGAGTTTTCATCACTAGTAACATGAACAGTATATATATACCAAACAGTTATATTAAAGGGAAAAATGTATTACTATTAATTACAGAAATTATATAAAAAAATTGATTTATGACTGTAGGAGCGAATTTTTGCTGTTGCTTGAAAACCACACAGACACGAAAGATATCCTATCTTCTTTACATCTGTCTTGTAAATTAACTAAAGCACATTTGAAAGTCAAGATGATGATATAAGACGAGATGCATGAGGAATCCTTTTATAATCCTGGATCTTCGGGTTTGTTGTAATACCGCAAACCACTACTGACAAAAGAACTACACAGTTCTCTCTTAAATGGGTAGGGTGCATCAAGCACTAACATTTTTCTGATACTGTCTCTTTTCATCCTATCCCACCTCATTATTTTTGCCCTTAAACTCTCTTTTCCTGTGACAGCTAAGGAATAGTAAATCACTTTTTCTGGGAGCATATATGTGTATTTGAGAATGCACTGGGAGAAGACAGCATAGACCTACTGCAGAGAAGAGGAAAAGCTCATCTAGAATAGATCTGAGAACTGATGCAATGTACAGACTTTTCTGTTTGCATTCAGGAGGGAAGAGATGATTTTCCACTTCTGTAAAGAGCTACTTTGCAAACTCTTTGGAATGGCTGACTTACTCACTTTTCAGATCTGGGAAGGTTTGGACAGGTGTAAATAAATGTATCTGATATATGTTATCATAGAAATACAGCAGTAAATTGTGCTTCCACTCAAAAATACATGTATATATAAAGAATATCCTAATTACTTTTCTTGTCTGTACCCTTGATCTGTACAGGGACCATATTTGTATGCATAGACAAAACGTGGAATGTAATCAGAAGTAATGGCAATAACAAAGGCATTGGTGATGACAGCCAGAACTCCAATTCCTTCCAGAATTCCATACCAAATACCTAGAAACAAGAGAGATTTCAACAGTCAGTTTTTTATAGTCATATTAAGTCATATAAAATCATACCAGTGATAATAAAGTCATTATTAGTCATACAGTTTTCCTTTCTTGTAGAGAACGAGTTAAGAGACAGAAAAACTAGTCAAGATGAAGCCATGTCCCCACAGTGCAGCCACCACCCATTCCACCCAAATGAAATCTTACAAGAGGGCACACCTTGCTGAGAAGATAAAGCCAAGCAACAAAGCAATAACGGTAATTTTTTGTTACGAAGCCAAATAGGAAGTTCTGGAAAGAGATTTCTTATTTAATTAAATTTTAAATTAAAAGTTAATTCAGTCCTTTTATTTAACTTCTAAATTCAATTTATTTTAGACCTAGAGTTCCACCAACCAGAAGCCTGAAATACTTTTAGCCTGTTTCCAATATTCAAGGTATAACAATTCCTTATCGTAAATGGGAAACAAACTTGAGGAATCCTCTTTGCAAATCAACTAACTATCCTCTTCTGGTGCCGAAAAGGGAGGCTGTCACTGATATCTGTTGGTTACATTACCATCCTGACACATGAAATACTTCAGGGGTGGAGCTGTTCTCAAGAGGAAAACCCAAAGAGATGGTAGCTGGCAGCAGCAGCCACTGGGTTCTCTCACCTATATCTGTTGCTCTTGCAGGCATGGGTCTTCGCCACTGAGTGACAAACTTGTATGCATCTAGCCTGATTTCTATGATGTTGTTGAGCAGTGCCAGGAGAGGTGCCAGGGGGAAGGCAGCCACAAAGATGGTGGTAAAGCCAAACTGTAAAACTAGACAGGCATTTCCGTGGTTAGAAATGGGAAATTCAAAAAAATCTTATAACGTGCAACATAGTTCTACCTTCTGAAGAAAACCAACACCTCCCAGATTTGCTCACCCATCTCTAAATATTCATCCATTAAACCATGGAGATTCATAGGTTGCAGATTCCAATCTTTTTCCCATTGAGGTAGAGAAATTTTATTCTCCATTGATTGCCCTCTTCTCTTCATTTTGCGTCGTGACCACCAATTCTGTAATAAACTTTATTAGATAAAGTTAGATTAATGACTGTATCTGCTTACAGATTTAAAATATGTTCTGGTACTGTTCTGAAATAAGCAGGCCTGTTTTAAACTGCATCTGGATGATTACTTAAATATTTTATGGAAAATTTTACACTATCTTCCTAGATCCAATGCAAAGAACTTATAAAAATCTCATATTTCTGCATTATAATTTTAATTGTCTCTAATGTAGCACGTTTGACATTGTACAAATAAGCTTTTCAGAATATGGAACATGCTTGCATGGAATTTTTTTATTTTGGTAGGATTCACCTGAATGACTAAATAAAAAAAAAATTAAAAACCACGCATAGCAAGAGCACTAAAAAATAAATAATGCTTTATTTCAATCCTGTAAAAGACAAACCAGGTCAGTGGAACTCAGTAAGAATGCCATAGTAAAACACACTGAAGAGTAGAATAGATATATTTTTGAATAAACCTAAAGGTCTAGATGTTCTACAGAATATTTCTTAAAGTAGGAAAAAGCATTAAAAAAGGTGTTGCTGTATGTGGAAATATTGAAGACTATTCTTCATAAAGCTGTGCAAAATCTTTTCACAAAGTAGTGATAAATATTAAGGAGATAGTAGGCTCATGAGTTAAAATGTTATTTAAATGAAAAATATTATCTAGTACTGACACATGGACCAACTAAAGACTACTATTTGTTTCTAGACAATATGGAAGAGAGACTAAGGATGGGAAATAACTTTCTTGTAAGTATTTTTATAAAAAGGCTGCTCTTTTTTCTCTCAAGCTAATTTAGTGTTTGGCTCTTGATCTCTCTTGTTACTGAAAGAGAAGCTTTTGTTTATTTGAAAGATAAACTGTTGCCTATGTTGCAAAAAATGGTTTTGTCAAAACAAAACATTTATTTATGTAACAGAATATAAGCATGTTCTAAAATAAATTTTAGACAAGGTTAACATCCTGCTTGGCTGAGAAGACAGGAAGCCTGGCAGTTAAAGCAGGTTTCTCAATTTCAAAAATCCTCATTCCGCAAGATACAGTACACTGTCCCTCGTGCAGAACAATTGTAATTGCATGTTGTGAGCAAAATCCTTTCTAACATATTTTCAAGGCTGAGACCTCAATTTGATCAATATTTGATGATCAACATTATACAGGAAACATATTCTCACAGTTTCAAGAGAAGTGTAAGACTCTTAGCTCGTTAGTCATTTCAGAGGCTGAACATCTCTGTATTATGGAAAATGAAATCCAAATAAACAAATGAGATGCTTAACATACCCTGAGAATCTTTATCTCAGAGTGGAAGACAATGCTTTCCTTGGGAATAAAGTGACAATACCTGAGGTGCAATGAGTGAAAACATTCTCCAAACATAAAACCACTTCTCCCCAGCACTGAATCATGCTAACATGGACTTACTATTTTTAAAATGAACTTTAACATCTGAACTTACGGATAGCCTAGTTCCATGAAGTTGTTCCACATTTGTTTTAAGACCATAATAACTCCCATTTGTAAGCACAGATCTATCAAGCAGCCACTAGGATGACACTGAAATGAAGTGGAAGAGATCAACAGCTAAAATCTATATTTTATATAAAAAATATTTCCTTTTTATTTGTTCAGAGTGTAAATAAAAAAAATTAAGTATGTGTGTTGAAAAACATTATCTCCATCAGCAAAAATATTAAAAGAAACGTTACTGAAATAAATATTAACAGACTTCAGCTGAACAACCCTTAGACATATTGTTAGATATTAGATCATATTGCCTAATTTAAAGGTATGTGTGCTACATATATGATAAATGATAGAGACCATTTTACTTAGACCAATAAGTACTTACTCATTTCAAAAAAATGGAGCAATATTTCATTTGCAATAATCTAAGTCTAAAGAAATATTTACTGGCAGAATTTCTGGTACTGGTATGTTATATATATATATATATATCCGTGTGTGTGTGTGTGTATATATATACACACACATGTACTGCCATATTAAAATGTTAAGTAATTACAGAACTATTTTTCAATTAATTGACTACAAAGTTATAATATTTTACTCTGTGGCTACCAAGTTTCAGTAGAAGAAATCTGATTTTCAGAGAACAGAAGAAACTTCAGCATGCTGGTAAGTTGCAATTCTAACATTCTAGTTAAATTTTGAAAACACTACTTTTCTTCCTCTAGAACTCTATAAAATTATAGATTATTTTGGGTTGGAAAGGATCCCTTAAGATGATCTAGTCCAAACTTCTGCAGTAAGTATGGCCATTTTCAACTGGAGGAGTGAGTCCCATCCAACCTGACTTCGAATGTTTTCAGGGATAAGACATCCATCACCTCTCTAGATAACCTGTCCCACTGTTTCATCATTCTAATAATAATAGGAATAATAAATTTTAAAAATAATATTAAAAGAATCTCTTCCTTACACCTAGTCTAAATCTAGCCTATCTTAGTTTAAAATCATTAATCCTTTCCCTGTCTCAACAGGCCCTACTAAAAATTTGTCTCCTTTCATTCAAGCACCTTTAAGTACTGAAAGGCAGTAATAATGTCTCCTTGGAGCCTTCTTTGCTCCAAGATGAGTATCTCCAACTCAGCCTGCCTTCATAGGAGAGCTGCTCCAGCCCTCTGATTCATTTTGTGGCCCTCCTCTGGGCCCATCCCAATAGATCCATTGTTTTTTTTCTGTGCTGACAGAAATTAATCAAGTTGATTAATAAGCAGATGGCTTTATATTTATGTCCTCTATCCAAATACCCTAAGTACCAGGAGATTCCAATCTCACAGGAGTCAGAGTGCATGTGAGGTAAGGGACTATTACTGATGGCTTTTCCCTAAGACAGAGGCAGAAAGAACTCATGTGCCTTGGGCAGAGTCACTCAGCACACTCGAAAACACAGAAGGAAAAACCCATCTCCTGGATCCTATCCTTTGCTATAAATAAGAGTTGAATATTTGTTGCACTTGGAATAATAAAATCTTTAAACTGGGCTTCAGCCACTTCCTTTTTACTCATGGAAATACTACAGGAACATAAGACAGGATTGTTTACCTCTTCCAGCCTCCATCTGTTAAAAAGCTTGTTGTACTTTCCTGGGCGGCCTGCAAATCTGGAAAATAAGATTTCTGTTTTTCAGTGGACATTCCAGAAACACCCTGTATCAGTAGTTCTTTCATAACATCCACGGAATTCAGGAAATATCAACAGAATAAATCACACAGGCTTAAATCTGGTGTCCATAGGATATGGAAGTTTCAGAATGCAAACAAAGACCATCATTTTGCAAGTGATCCTAAACTTTTATTATGTCCTGAATAAAAATGCTAGCTTCAGAGATTTTACATGTTAGCTATTCAAACTCTAATCTACTTCTAAGAAGACAAGCAAGCCATTACAACTAATAGGAATTAACTGCAGCACAGTGATCTGCTTGCCCACATGAAGTGTACACTTGATTTGCAAAACAAATCCCAGTTTCTTCATGACCTCAATGAAAGTTATAAAAGAGAGAAAGAAACCCATGCCTGGTCCTATTAGATACAGGAGAGAGCAATACACACAGAAATATTAGTATTGTATGGTGAATACACAAATGAATGCAACAAACAGATTCTCACCAACAGTCTTTTTACTAGGCTTTCTTTGATTTTTCGCTTTTTGTTTTTGTTAGTTTTTTTCCAAACAATCCTAAACTGAAATCATACTGTAAAACTTTATAGAAGATACCCCAAAATGTTCTGTAGGTTCTGCAGGAAAGGCAAGTGTGACCATTACAAAATGGAACTGAAGATGAAGCAAGGTTAGATCTGTGCTGTATCTCATGCCCGAACCTAAAGATACACACAAAAATTGGAGCCAGAATTTCTGCTTCCTGCTCTTGTAGAAGTTTTGCCAGACAATATTTACTATTTACAGAAAAGCATTATTGGAAATGTAACTCAAGTGAAATAAACAAGAAAAGATTAATAAAGCCGATAAACACAGGGCTAAATACAGACCCACATCTAGGAAGTGGCTCCATTTTCAAAAGTTCTGCCTTCTTATTTAGTAAGAAAGTAATGCACATTCCAATAAAAAAGTAGAATTTTTACTCTCTAGTTTCATGAGTAAACATTTCAATGGTCCAACCCTCCCATACATTTAGAAATAGTGTTTTAATTATGCCCAGAAACCAACTCGTACCTAAACCTTACAGTTCAAATGGTCCCTGTATTTTCTTCAAATCTATAAAATTAGTGAAGATTTTGAGTTCTGTGCAAGTTTTCTTATAAGTGTAATTGGAAAACATAACTTACCTGCCAAGAAAAAAGGCGATGTAGAAGATGGAGCTGTTCAAGTTGACAAACTGGAAGAGGAACATTTTCAAGGCAAAGCTGTTTTCCCACTCAGATTCTGTTCTAGGGTGCTCTTCAGAAAGACACAATATACATTATATAAACAAAAATGAAACTGTGGTATGCATAAGTTTGCTCACAAATCAATCAATATTAACAAAACAAGAGATGGCTTTAAGTCATGATGCCCCACCATGTTTCTACTGATTTCTGTTCATTGCCCCAGCTTAGACTGCCTTGTTTCTATGTGGACACAGAAGATAGGAACCCCTTGGCTCAGCATAAATCACAATACTATGGGAAGGTACCCGTTTCACTTCCATGAAAAAAACTGGAAACCGGTGTGAATTTTTTATTTTAAGATTAAAGGTATTCTGATTCAAAGAAAAAAAAACTCACCCCAAAAAATCCCCACAAAACCCAACCAAACCCCAAAACAAACAAAACCCAAACCAACCCCCCCAAAAACCTGAAAGCACTTGGAATCAGTAGAGCTGCCCAGGGAAGCAGAGGTGAAAGAGTCACCTAAAAGCTAGCTGATTTCTCATCCAAGCTTCTCACCCTGTAAATACTTCTGTAAAACCTTTACTTCATCCTCAAGAGTTCCCCTTCATAAAGCTTGAGGAGTGCCAAACAGTTTATATTTCAGTGAGGAAAGGACAGAGGCTCTCTCTTGGCTTCTTTTGGAAAGAAACGTAGAAACATGTAGTAGGGCTACAAGTGCTCTGTGTGGGTCTGCACTGCCTTGGATATCTTTCCTTAAGATTATTTATGTCTGAATTAGAATTTGGTGACAATGTTTACATATTAATGTTTACAAAATCCATCTTTGATGGACATATCAAACTTGGAATATAGTACATTGGTAAAAGTTATAAAAGCATACGAGTTGTAAGTCTAAACTGCCTGGATTTGCCAGTTAAACTTTGTACTACTTAACTACTCTGGCCTACTGAAGACTAAATTTGGGTAGAAATACACAGGATACTACTAGCTTTACATAAGGACAGTTGTTCCCAGAAGGGTGTCCTTTTCTGATGTAAAACACCTTAGCAAGAAGAATGAGTTACCTTTCTGAAACACCTAATGCTCCTTTATATTTAATTCAAGCAATCTTTTTTGAAAAAAATTCTTTCATGTATTTTGGGAAAAAAAATGCTTAAACACTTAAACAATTATTTTCTTTCCCATTCTATGACCTGTAACAATACAAAATACTTGAAAAGGAATAGAAATAATTTTTATATGAAAGAATACTTTAAAATATTTTAAGAATTCAAGTAAGTTGGCCATAAATTCTGAATTTTTCTAGCCTGTTCTACTGCCTGTTAGGTGAAGCACTACAAAGCTTTGAGCACCTCGTTTAATACTTTAACCAAAAGAGGGAGCTGTGGAATTTAAGCAGCCAGCTGGCATTTAACCAAGACAAAATCACTTGCATATTTTAACAAGGGCTAAGACTGAGCATGTAAAATGAAACACTAAACAGTAACACATTGACACAGCCAGAGATCTTAAATTCTACCTGTGCTTTTTTGTTTTCTGTAAGCTGGAAAGCTTTATGTCTGTGATTGAATCATGACTAGAGGCTTCAGTATAAAATTTTAATGTTACAGAATTGGAGCTACTATAAAAGTCATGACTCAACGTTTTTATCTGGGACAACTTAACTTTATCTTAGCCCATTTTTTTCCATCTGAAAGATCAAATTAAAAATTAATAAAAAATAAACCAAGCATTTGGGGAAAAGAGAAAAAACCCTTAAGAATGCTAAGAAAGAATAAGTTTTGACTTTCTCTCCAAAATAAGATTACTATTTTCAATATATACCATGAAACATTAAAAGTAGAAGTATAAGAATAAATTCCTTAGTTTTATTTTATTTCCTCACTGAAATACTAATGTATTTTCTTTCTGTGATAGTTCTCACTTGCTCAGGCAAATGCCAGAAATGTACTTCACAGATCAAGTTTTCAAAACACTTCTTTAAAGGTAAATAAAGAAGTATACCATAAAGGTATATGCCACAGCCAGCAAGAACCACACCATTAGTAAATACCTACATACCTAAATCTGTCAGGAGATAGGCAACTTTTTCATACACCTAAAAAAGAAATGAAATGGTGTAAGTACAGGACATCCTGGCTGTAGTGATGACAAATCCACGTTGAAAACAAGCATCAAAGCATGGTATTCTCTTCCTCCATAGCATCAAGGTATCACAGTTCAGTTTTCTTTTGCTGAGGGTATCAGCCTTGTACTGAAAACTTTTCTTTCTATATATTGACCATCTCAAGTTTTTATTTTAAATGTCATTTAGCCCCAGGCAGTTGCCAACTCTGAAATATATTTCCTTCAGTATACTACAAATAGCAAGTTACTTTGATAGCTTTGCTTGTTCACTTGAATATACATTTTATGATGTGGAGTGATCATACATAATAACAAAAATAACTAGAGAACTCTGATTGGAAGAATTATTTCTTATTGCAGCGAGTGCAACTCCTTAAGAGAACTAAAAGCCAATGTTTGCCGGGTTATTACTCCTTTTTATCTGTTTGTGCTTGCATGGGAACAGAAAGATGAT
The DNA here is from genome assembly GCA_024865655.1 of Emberiza elegans. Taxonomy (NCBI): domain Eukaryota; kingdom Metazoa; phylum Chordata; class Aves; order Passeriformes; family Fringillidae; genus Emberiza; species Emberiza elegans. Next base: position 257,735 of record JALJVW010000011.1, read on the forward strand.
GAATAATAATGCAGATAAATAATAGAGTTTCTGTCTGTGTAATGCTACAAGAGCAAATGATTAAACCTGTACTGTTACATGACAGAAAAAACTTAACACCAAAATCATATATCACAGTGATTCCAGGACTGTGCAACACTGATATCACAGCTGCATTTTAATAAGAAGTCATTAATCAAAAACAACCTAGAAACCAAATTCTCAGTCAAGAAAATAATGTAGTTCAAATTAGAACTACATCTCCAATTAGAGATGTACTGCAAAAGGTAATATTAAAAAAATACAAATGTAAAAAGCAGCAATCTATACCCCTGTAACTTGGTGACAAAGTGAAGGTGTGCAGCGACAAGTTAAGGAGGATTTAGAGAAAAACATTAACAAACGTTGCATGAGAGGAGAAAAATTCACTGCAATACTAGCTTCAGACACTGCTACCTGAAAAAGCACTAACATGTATATATCTAATACATGGGTAACTCAGTAAGCTTTTAAAAATTACTCTCTTAAATTAATTGCTTGTTAAAAGAACAGAAGACTTACAACATTGAGTGACATGATGATCATAAAATTGATACAGACTCCAGTGCCAGATGTTGCAAACTGCCAATACTTCTTGATGAAATACCACTTGAAAGAAGCAAACTGCTCCATGGCTACCAGTCGATACACCACAACTGCAAACACTGCAGTAAGGACCAGTGAAATCTACAGGTATGCATTTATGAGCAGAGGTATTAGAACAAAAGGAATCACATCTGAAATTATATCCGCTGAAATAATAAAACAAGTGTTTTAAAGACTGATATTTGTTTTGGAGAGCAGAGTTTGAGAGAACAAAAAACCAAGTTGAGTAACAACATTTCTTTACTGTTCTTTTCCAATGTAACTATATTCCATCTTGGGAAACAAAGAGATCCCTGAACAAGCAGTAAGACAGACAATCAGTTTTGCCTATGTTACATAAATCCGCTAATCTTAATGAATGCACTCATGCCGAGTTACTATTTACATCAGAGTAAGATTAATTACAACACAACAGTTCTAATATTATTAAACATCACCATGAAGAATATTCCTGAGACAGACACCATCAGTCGACTGAGCTTATCAGGAAAAGGCTGAAAAGGTTCAGGTTTTCCTGTGATGGGATTTACTCTTTCCACTTGGGAATATTTAGCTTCAAACTGGGGACGCAGCTCTTCCTGGAATGACAGGGTGGATTTCATTTGTTGTATTACTTATTTCTCTCAAGGATCAGACATACATGTAGAACATGATACTGATAAAGATCATTTTTCATAATGCTGCAACTCAAATACTTAAATAATTTTCTCTTTTGAAAATCCAAATAACAGAAACCACAGGAAGCTTCCCCACTATGTGAGAGTGCTAAAAAGAATCATGGGTCATATTGCAGACTTAGACACTAAATTGTCTGCAAAAATTGGTAACAAAACTATAAATTAGGGCCAGTTATAATGGTGTTGTTTGTGTTATGAGAGCATTTATTAAAAACAGCCACCGGCTTCTATCTACCCATCCACAGAAAGCTGTAAAACAAATGAAGTCTATTGACTTAAACTGCAATTAAATCACCAATATAGGTAAACTGCAGCTATGCTGACTAGTAATTTAGGGAATAAAAAAAATTATTATTGCTGACGCTGATAGCAGAATGTTCAAGGATAAGCTATGCCTCTCCAAGGATACAAAATCTAGTTTCTGTCTTGTTGTTTGTCTTGGTCCTATTTTTATGCAGGATCAAAAATTTTCAGAACAAGAAACCATGGAACTGAAAGGCATCCGTACTGACATCAGAAGCTCCTGTCCTCTGTACAGGAAGTATTTGCACTCAGTTTTTCCAAGGATACTTTTAATAAATGTACAATTATATTTGGAATTATAATGTTAGTTGCCAAAAGCAAAGTATCCTTGTACAATCTCAAGCATACCTTTGTATTCTGCAACTAGTGCTATTAATACAAATATGATCTGAATAACAAACTCAGATGACTGACATACAATATGGATTCATACTGAGACTTTAACCATGCTGACAGCATGGTTTACATGTAAACTTCTGTTTCTTCTTACCTCTTCATCTTCCCAGTCTATGAGGTCCCAATCATAAGTCAATACAGCTCTCCGTCTTTTCCAAAACTCCAGAAAGACTGTTGCTGTGGAAAACAACTCTACTTTTAACTACAGGGGGGAAAAGGGCCAAGCAGATCTTAAGAAAATCAGCAATATAACATATCATTAGCCATTTTCTGACAGTTTTCCTCATAGAATCTGAAAACTCCAAGTAGCTTCAGGATAATCCCAGTTAAATTTAAAACAGTACTTAACAATGTTTATCTAAGAAACAATTTTTTGCTGTCTGCAGTAGCTGTACAGATATAGGTACCTGTCAACATGAGACACTGCCATCCCTTTAAATTCATCATTTTGCTTTTCATTTTATTCAACACATAGAATCTTCTCTTGAAGAAACAAGGAAACACATACACAATGATATCTATTAATAAAGTGCCAAGAGCTATCTCCTTTTATTTAGTTCAAATAAGAACCTCACTTCTTTCCTAGCTATACCAGTTTTATACTGTAGCAGTCTTTCTACTAGAATAAATCTTCAGACAATTATTTCTAATAATTCTTAGGTATGAGACCATAATCAGATTTTCCATATACTTAGGGGTTTGGATAAGATAATTACACCTAATAAATAACTCCAAATTTCCAAAACACTGTTGTCTGCCACTGAGGATAGGTAACCTTGCTTAGGGTGTGACTCCTGACAAAACACAGAATTGTCCAATTGTTCCTTGAAAAACAATAAATTCAAATAGGAAGCAGGAAAATTTGCTTCCTTCTAGAAAGCCAACTGCTCAAAATAAGGATTTCTAACTCAAAATAAACAGGAGGGTCACATATTCCTACCTTTATCTATAGTTCTGTACTATGTTTAATATCTTTTTGGGTTTCTATACATACTTGATAAATAATTAGCTGTCAAAATTATTTATATATATTATACCTATATCTACATAATTATACATTACTTATTTATATAATATATGCTCCTCACATTGCTCTTAACAGTGCTCCATACAAAGAAGCTAGGCTGGGGATAATACACAACTCAATAAAAAAACCCTAACAAAAAAATTAATAAAACCAGTCCTTAATTCTCTCTGCTCCCTGCCCAAAACAAAATACACAAAAAAAAAAACAAACAAAAAAAAACCAAAACCACAAAAAAAACCCCACAAACTAAAAAAAAAAAAAAAAAGAAAAACAACAAAACACAAGCCCTCTAAAAAATCACTCATAGGGAAAAGCATAAGAAAGTAGGAGAGGCTTGAAGACAAAAATAAGTTACTTTTTTCAGGTATAAATCTCCTGCATTCAGGTGGTGAAGTACCCACATACATGGACATCCAAATAATTAATGATGCTGAAGAATAACTAATTATAGAATTTACTGTGCTGTCATATGAGAGCTCATGTGTGGGAGTTAAAAACTGGATCATCCCAATCTGTTTCATATATAGAAAAGCCTCACCAAAGCCTCACTGAACAACATATGCTGAACAGCAGACCTACTACAATCATGTGACTTCAACATGAGGTTTTCTCATTCTTCTCAATCTAACATTTGAAAAATTAATGCCTAGTACACAGCTTCCAGTTTTGTACTGCAAAAGAAGTTTGCACACAAATTCAGCCTCATTCATAACCTCTGGACTGATTTAGTTTTCAATTTGCTCCTGGCAGCATTCATATGACATTCACTGCTCAAGGCCACAAAACATTATCCATCAACTTTCCAGGCTAATTGTAAAAATTCTAATTCTTCACAAGGCAGCAGAAATCTTTAGCATGCTCTTAGAATTGCTATCTGCCCAGAAAACATTGCCTTGAGAAAACCATCCATATATGTTTCATGACCTCACTCCATAGTAACGTGGACATGAATTATCAACATGGTTTTGATTTACTCCTTTCTAAGTATGGGGTCTGTTTATAGAACCAAGGAATTTTCTTACAAAATGAAGCTTTTGTTGCAGAATCACGAAATGTGAAATGGGTAAGATTGGAAGGGAGTGGATCATCTGGTCTAACCTCCCTGCTCAAGGAGGGTCATCCAAGAGCATATGGCACGTGATTGCATCCAGGCAGTTCTTGAATATCTCCAATGAGGGAGACTCCACAACCTCTCTGAGCAAGCAGGAGAGAAGTCCTTCCTCACATTCAGGTGAAAATTACTTTGCATTAGTTTCTGCTCATTGCATCCTACTCTGTTGATTAGCACTGAGCAGATACACTGGCTCCATCCTCTTAACACCCTCCCTTCAGACACCCAGATATATTGATGAGATCCCCTCTGTCATTTCTCCTCAAGGATGAACAGGCCCAGCTCCCTCAGCCTTCAACAACTCCAGGAGCTCCTTGTCTTTCTTGACGTGAGGAGCCCAGAGCAGGACACACTACTCCAGATGTACTTACCGGGGCTGAGCAGAGGGGAAGGATCACCCCCACCTGACCTGCTGTTCTCCCTAATGCACCCCAGGACCCCACTGATCTCACTGCCCACAGGGCACGCTGCTGGCCCGTGGACAATTTGGCATCCACCAGGACCTCCTGCTCCTTTTCCACAGAGCTGCTGCCCAGCAGGTCAGCCTGTACTGGTTGTTCCTCCCCAGCTGCAGGACCCTGCATATCCCTCTGTTGAATTTGACACAGTTCTCCTCTGTCCATCTCTCCAGCCTGTTGAGGTCCCTCTGAAGGGATGCACAGCACTCTGGGGCCATTTTTCCCATCTTTGTGTCATCAGCAAACATGCTGAGGGGGCATCTGCACCTTGGTCCTAGTCATTGATGAGTATGTTACACAATACTGGGACTAGTATTGAACCTTGGGGGACACCACCAGTGATAGGCCTCCAGCCAGACCCTCTGCCAGTGATTACAGTTCTCTGGGATCAAGGTGAGGATGATTGTTAAGCAGTTTCCTGGGTCCTCCTTTCACTTGAAGATTGAGATGACATTTTTTTCCTTTCAGCATTTGGGCACTTCTAATCAGCAAGACTTTTCAAAGATGTTTGTGAACAGCCTAGCTTTGGTGTCTGCCAACTCTTTCAGCACTCGCGGATGCATCCCGCTAAGGCCCATGTACTTGTGGATGTCAAGTTTGTCTAAGTGTTCTCTCACCCAATTGTGCTTGAGCAAGGAACCTGACCTTCTTTTACCCTGAGCAGCTGGGACAGAGATTCCTGGGGGTGCTCATGTCAGGGAAGACCAATGCGAAGAAGATGCTCAGTAGCTCTGCCTCTTCTGTGTCTTCAGCTACAAGGGCCTCCCTCCACTTAGTAATGGGCCGCATGATCCTTAGTTTTCCTTTTGTTATAGATAAGCCTTTGAATAAGCCTTTCTTGTTGTCCTTCACATCCTTGCCCAGATTTAATTCCAGATAGGCCTTGGCCTTCCTTGTTTCGTTGCTACTTACTCTGATCACCTCTATATGCATTTCAAGTGACCTGACCCTGCTTCAATCTCCTGTGTATTTCCTGCTCATGCTTGACAGGAATTCCTTATTCATTCACACAGGTCTTTTGACTGCTTTGCCTGATTTCTTTCTCAATGGGATTCATCATTCTTGAGCCTGAAGGAAGTAGTCCTTGAATACCAACCAGCCCTCTTAGACCCCTCTTCCCTGTAGGGCCAATTCCCATGGGATTTTTCCAAGAGATCCCTAAAGAGGCTAATGTGACCTCACCTGAATACCATGGTTGTAATTTTACTTGCTGCCTTGTTTTCTCTTTATCCAGTACTGACCTCCACAATCACATGATCCCTGCAGCCAAGGTGGCTCCCAACCTTCACATTTCCAACAAGACTTCCCTGTTTGTTAGTATGAGGTCAAGCAACATGCCACTCCTTGGGGAATCCTCTACTATCTGTTTCAGAAAGTTGTAATCAATGCTCTCCAGGAACCTCCTGGACCACTTGTGCTTTGCTGTGTTGCTTCTCCAGCAGATGTCAAGGTAGGTAAAGTCCCTCACAAGAACCAGTGCTGTGACTTTGAGGCTGCTTCAAGCTGCCTACAGAAGACCTCATCCACTTTTTATTCCTGACCAGCTGGCCTGTAGCAAACACCCACAACAGTGTCACCCTTACGAGTAATCCCCCTTATCCTGACCCATACGTTCTTGACTTACTCCTACCCCAAGTCAGAGTTGAATACATTCCAAGTCTTGCCTCACACAGGACTCTGTCACCATGTCCTTTCTGGTCTGTCTATCCTAAGCAGTGTGTAGCCCTCCAGGACAACATTCCAGCCACGTGAGCTATCCTACAACATCTCCATCAGTACACCGAGATCAATATTGCAAGTGATACTGATCAAAATGAGATCAATTTTGTTGATCATCAATATTATTTTAGGTGATTCTTATGTCATTAACACTTAGGGACATAACGTTTCCAGCATCAACACATGATAAATCAGCGAGATTTCTATTGCATAACACTAACTTATTTTACCAACTTATTTGGGTCTTCACTGAGCAACTTGGTTTGGTTAAATAAAACTATTAAAAAAGTTAATTTCTTGCAGGTTCTCTATAAAATAAACTTTGAACTCAACACCATGCAACCCTCCTGTGGAATGACTCATTATTCTGCTTGTAAGACTGCAATGGAACAGAAGTAATACTGAGGCTGGAGAAGTAAAAGAAACAAGTAAAGGAAATAGTTCCATTACAAAGAAACAATCAGTCTCCAGTGCCACTAACTTCACAGAAATTTGTTCTGCATACGACTAACACAGTAAGTCCTTCTACCACAAGTCATGCTCCACCAGCAGCTGCCAATGTCAAAGAGAATGTAGTGAAAAGAACAGAAATTATCAGTGTGGCAAAAAGCAGATCCCTGAGGTCCTCTGATGGCATCACCTTCTCTTCAAATATGGCAAAAAAATGGAATAACTCAGCTACAAATATCCACAGAATGTCTTTAGCAACATTTAGAACAAGAGGTGACTTTTCTGAAGTGACCAAAAGTGCTGAGCTACATCTCCTTCCACAGTGACACCAAGTCATTCCACAGTCATTCATACCACCCTTGGGGCTTTAGTGCTCCCAGTGATAACTCTTCAGTCAAACCCACCATGTTATTCCCCATCAGTGTCATTCTCACATTACCCATGGTGAAGTAAGACAGTCCTATCCCAAATTTCAACCCCATTCAGCAGACAACAAAGCTAAATCATAATTCCAGCAACCCTCCTACTGCGTCACCAAAAGATGCCAATGAAGGTAAGGATCTAACTAAAATCCAAGGGGTTTAATAAAATTATAATGCTGAAATAAAACCTTTTTTTAAAATTGAACTGGAGGCTTTATGAGACGTGAACTTTCAAGTGACCTAGTACAAGAGACCTTACAAGCTCACCCAAAATAAAACATGTACTTTTAAAATTATTAACACTTTATTTAATTATTTAACACTTCCCAGAGTGGGAGAACCTAGTGAAAGATATTGCCTGTTTTCACTGGAATGGACCTTTAAAGCAGATGTGTAGAAATTAGATTTAAAATATACAGCACATCAACTTATTAAAGTTCAGAATTTTTTGTGACCAAAGATGACTTCTTATAAAAATTTCCAAGGGAATTACTCATTGTGAATTTAATTACCAAGTTAAGTATGCGTGGGAAAACAATGGAACATGAAATCGTCACTGCCCTTTTCTATCCTGCTATTCTGAATCAGGTATTCAGGAAAAGAAAATATTAGAAGGCACAGTAATCTTTTACATTAATTAGCTTTCAAGCTTTTAACACAAGACTGAAAGTACAGTTTGTACTAAGAACTGAAGGATCATCAGACTTTCATGTTTCCCATCATAGTTAATACACAGCTAATAATTACAAGGCACCTGATTTTTAGCTAACATCAATTGAAAAGGAATGAGAGCTGGAGAGCACGTTCACTTCCAAAATTAACTGAGTATCTTGAAGGAAAGTTTTAAGAAATTTGAGAGAAAATCTTGAAGAAATGCATTTATTCTGCTAATTAAACACGTGCATGAAGCATTACTGAATTTTTAACTTCGCACACATAGAAACTGAAATTCAGAGGCTGCCATTTCAACTGCTGTCTTAAATGCTTACAAATGATTACATTCAAAGAATGATTACTGTTTTTTTCTTTAATTAGAAAGTAGTTGTGATTCAGTAATTAAACCTGAAATCTCTTTATTTGATTAAAAACTCACTTAGATGCCTTTTTATTTTTCCTAAATCCCCGTTATTCCCCCAAACTTCAAGGATGGAGATGTCTGTTTTCATTTACAAAAGCAGAAAGTTTCTGCGAAAGATTGGTTTACTTATAGCTTGCAAAGTGTTTCAGACCCTTGCTGAAAAGTCTCACTCACTGGTTTTATAGATTTATTATTCCCATTCAACTGTTTCATCTTTGTTTCTTTTTCTCACAGACAAAAACAACAAAGAAGAAGTAAGAGCTGGCATCTCTGCAGGAGCCATGTTGGGATCTGTATTAATTGGCCTGGTTGGATATTTTATGTGTGCTACAAAGAGGCCTGAGTCATTTTCCCACAGAAAATTCCTATTTCCCACAGACATCTCTATGCTGACACAAGGAGTGACCCAGGTAAGGAACAGCACAAGTGTTTTGCATAAGTGTTTCTTATTTCTGCACAGGCTGCTTAAATAGTCTCATCTTACTGAATTATTAGGATATCATTGACTCCAGCCAAACTACCTTTCAACTGACATTAGTTTATTATTTAAAAAATTTAGCTTAACCAATATGCCTCTTAACTCTGTATCTCCTCCTTAAAAGTTATTTTATAAGCTCTGAAATACCAGGAAGATCGTATCTAGTATCAGTGAACCTGTTCAAAGAATTGTGGGCAAGTTTAAAACTATAGCTCAAAAGCTCTCCCAAACTGAAAAAATCCTAAACTTTTTAGTCATCTAATGTCAGTTACAAAATTAGGGATGAAGCTACATCTGTTTTCAGAAGTAAAAATATTTTTAAGAGGTTTAAAAAAATTACTGCTTTTGTCTTCTCCATGACTATGTAAAAACTTGTATTGAAGTACAATCACAGTCCAAACATCTATATCATGTTCCTGGTCCTTATCTTTAAATATTTAAACAAATACTGAGATGCCAGAAACACCTTTTTTTCTCAGAAAATAAAATCAAAACAAATTTTGGCAATATGCCCTTTCCAGCTTAAAAGCAAGAGCTGAAAGCTGCCAGAACATCAGATTAGGAAGCAGCTTTGAAAGCTGACCACATATGGGAGTGCTGAATGGGTGTTGCTAGAAGGACATGAGTTATCTTCAGAAATAATGAATCAGGGCCCTCATCTCTTCCTCTCCCCTATGTCAAAAAGCAGTTAACTGGACTTACATGTGATACATGTGTGGGACTGCTGAATTAAACCATGAGGCAGTGATTCAGCAGATAGTGATAAACCCAGCAGATAGTGATTAAAATCTTTCAAGCCATATATTAAAAAAATTACTATGCTATTTCTTCAGTTCTTCACTAAGACAACTCTCTTGAAGCATATGATAAGAGTCAGAGGTGCCTCACAGCAGACAAGACAGAGGAAGACAATGCAGGGTGCCCATCTGATGGCATTCCAATGGCTGACATCACACCAGCCCACCCTTCATTGCAATGCTTGCTTCAGATTATATTCTTGCCTGTTATCTATGCCTCTTTCATTTTTCCCAAAACAACCTGGCCATTGTTACCTTACAGCCAGTGCCGCGCAAACAATGTCTTGAGAAGTAAGGAAAAATCACCAGACACACCAATATACAACAGGCAGGGTACTCCTGTACATCACTCCTCTCTACTTTATAATTAAATGATCAACCTCTGTTTTTCCTGGAAGGATATTATACTTGCTTTCTTAAAAATAACAAAGAAAAATAGCACCCAGGTAAGATTCTGCTTTGTGTAACTTTGGTGAACAATGTAACAGAGAAATATTTGACTAGGACTACAATAATATTTTAGTATCAAGACAAAAAAAAACCATCCTGAACTTCACTACTTTGAAATGAAACTATTCCATCCTAATATAATTTCTATCTGAAAAACGACTCAGGTCATTATTTTCCCAAATTTACATCTGTACCTTCTTCAGTGAATATGCCAAGATTGATTAGGTTTACTTGGATTATTTATTTGGATTATTTGAAGTTTGCTGGGGAGAATGGAATTACTGAGTAAAATGAGCTACATCTAACCTTTGACTAGATGACACTGATTTACTATCACTATCAATGGGAAAAAAGATGACAAGCTTCTATTCCTCTGTCAAACAGATCTGTTGTTTGAATTGCAGGCTAGATCTGCAGAAATTATTTAAAACATGTCAGTACAGATTAGATAGAAGAAATACTTAACAAGAGGGGAAGAGATCTCTGATACATATATAGATATCCTAAAAAGCATGGTCCAGTTCTGTCCAGCTAAAGAGTAAAACTATGGCAACATAAAGCAAATAACTGCATAGCTCATCTGCTTGCAATTACCAGACATGTCTAAATAGAAAGAAAGAATATGTGAAAGAAACAATTGTAAAGGCACAGAATAAACAAAATAAAGTGCAGAGAAAACTACCCATGTGGGATGTGTCCTGGTTATCATGCTCTGCTAAAACACTTTAATTAGTGTGGAGACTGTGGATCGCACTGATGGAATGGAATTATCTCATTAACTGTCTGTGAATGATGCCATGAGGTTTTATTCAATATGTGAGTAAATTACATGCACATAACACCCCAGAGAGAAACTATGTCAGTCATACTGAATATGAGCAAAACAGGAATTTATATTAAATATTAAAGTTTTCAGCCCATATATGCAATTTTGCCTTTTTTTGAGTTCAGTCATAAAAACAGCATTATATCCCATCAATACCAGAACCTGATTTCTAACATAGCATGTTTGGTAGCAGACTGAAAATCTGAGACAGATTCACTTATATTAAATGAGAATATCACTCTGATGCTTGAAATGAAGAAATATGTAATGCTCAGCTTTCACCTTCCTTAGCCCATATAATACCATCTTTCCTGTGTAAAGCAGTGCCATACAAGCAAAGTCCTCCTCACACTTGAATCTTGGCCTCAGATGAAAATGGAAAGAGCTCTCTTGAAGGAGAACTTAGAGATGAAGAGATGCTAAGAAGCTACCCCTGTTGTCTGCACTGCTAACGATATAATTAAATGCACTGCATTTTAGGAATTTTTCAAAGTAATAATTATTAATTGGAAGACAATAATAGCAAGATTAGCAGTAAATGAAGAAATATGAATGAGGAAATTAATCAAAATGTGCCATTTAATTATAGCACATTAATTTTTAACAATCCAATCATAACTTTTGCATGTATGGGGATGTGCTTCTGTTCTCCATGTAACTATTTGATGTTTTGCTGTTGTTTGTACATTGTTATTTGCTTTTACCATGCCAGCCTCCAAAATTTGTGACATTTGTTCTTACTTTGAGTCATTAATACTTATTCATACACATTACATAAATAAAGCTGTTGCGTACTATTTCATTCAAAACTGTGAAACTCTGGCTTGAATGCAGACAGCTCTATGTATGTGAACTAGTGTCATTTTCTCAGTGTTTACACTGACAAACATGTTCATTGGTAGAACCAATTATCTCTGGGTCTGTCTTCTTCTCTATTTCCCAGCAGCAAAATCCTCTTAGCTACAGTGAAAGCTAATTTTACTGAGGATTTAGTGCTGGGCCCATTAAATCTGTCTTTCATGGCACTATTACACTGAGAGGCAGGACTGTTTTTGGTAACTCCTGCTCAGCAGTGTCCTCTGTGGATGTGCCCCTGCTTGGCTTTGAGCTGCATAACACAATGTGTGCAATGGCAGTGGGAACATAGCAAGAGATTCAGACTGAGAATTTCAATGGAAATACCTTAACTGTACTAAGCATTTAACCTCAAACCTGTCCTATACTTTCCTCTGATCAGCTCCCATAAAACCATTCTCATTTATTCTATAGGAATCCTCTACAAGATGTGACTTTGATATTGGCTCAAGATCAGTAATACAACCCACATGCTTTCCTCTAAAAGGACTTTGTCCTAAATAATATAAAATTCAGGCTTAAAGACATTTAAGACCCTAAAGAAAATCAATACATTAGGTGTTCATATACATACATTTACATAAAAGGTGTTAGCCATTACTAGCATAGAAATTTAAGTTAATGAAAATGAAAAAAAAATTGTTTGTGGGGCAAAATCATAATCCTCCTTTAACTTTTATCCAGAGCTATAATCTCCATTGTCAAGTAATCATATAAAAGGGTAAGGTGAACTAAAAATAAAAAAAACAAAGTAAAAATGTACTTACCCCAAATTGCCATGAAAATTGCAAAGAAGACAGTCCCTCCATTATCAAACAAATGTGTAACCTGAATTAAAAAATGACCACATCAGGAAAAAATAATACTGCCACCTCATCTTTTGCCCCAAATAGTCCCAGAGTACACAACTGGCCTCAGAAAACAAAAGCTAAGCTTTCTCATAAGTAGTCCTACTAGCATGTTTCCTCTACCAAGGTTTGTCAATGTCACACTCTGACTTCCAGTATAATTTGAAATCTGCTGTTCCAGACTACTACTTCATGCATCACCCATCATTTTGTTTCACAGACACTGAGCTGTTTTGTCCATGTCCAGACAGACTAAAATTTCATCCAGAATTCTTGTCATATGGTAGGTCAAACTTAATCTCAACCATTTTTATTTTAAGGTTTTTATGTGCTTAAAAACCTCTTCACTTTTCTCCATCTACATACTTACTGTCTCTTGATTCCATTTTGTTCTTCTACTTAGGTATTTTGCAATTTCTGGTGTGATTATTTAAGCCTGAAGAATAGATTCTTGCAGCAAAATATTTAATTGTATAAAATCTTCGCATTAGTTTGACAGACCAAAGCAGGAGCAAAAATTCAAATAGAAAGTAAGCAAAGGAAACAGAGCAACAAGACAGTTACAGAGAAAAGTAGGAAAAACCTTACAAAAAGTTTAATTATGAAGTCATCACAGAGGAATTAATATGTTGATGAAAATAATATGCATTTATTAATAAGGAAATTCTCACAGAAAGGATTTTAGAAAAACCCCAGATTACTTCAGAGCACTCACTTATTAGAAAGATGCATTGCAAAGGCTGAAAACAACATCTGTAGAGAAACAACATGCTTTTTAGGAAACTTGGCAGAAACAAGGGCAGCCATTTTACAACCACAATCAACTTGATTGCAATAACACAATAATTACCTTGGCATATATGCAGCTTTCATTGAGTTTTTGTAGTGTGCAATTGCGTTCACACATAGGGCACATAATGGTTTCATTTGCCTCGCAGATCTCTTTGCTTTAGTATAAGAGAGGAAAATAAAGGTTTTAAAAACACTTCTAGCATTCACAAGGTTTTCTGAGTTATGCCATTTATAGTCTCTGTTTGTCAACAGTGCATGCACCACAAAACTGGGCAAATAAAATAAATTAAAAGCAAATATTTAGCTTGAAAAGCCTAATCCCAAATCAGGAACCTGAACACTATGGGCCATAGAGTAGCATACAATATCTCTGGGCATCATGTTACACTTCACACACTAGCAAATTCTCTCCCAAATATCTCAAACAGAAAACAAAAAAATTGCTCAATACCCTTCAAATGCATTTACAGCCTATTTTTCTAAATTATTGTAAGGTACCAAACATTCAGAACATAGACAACTGGCACATCTACATTGATCTCAATCAAATGACATCATTTGTATGTAATTAAGCAAAGAAGAGAGACACTATGATGAGAGGCAAGAGTCAGCATGAGAGGGGGATGTTTGCTCCCTTTTGGTGGTACCCTTCCTTCTTCTCCATTTCCAACTTGCCCATGGCAGCCAGAGAGATGAACTATATAGAGAATCTTCTTATACACAGAGGGCAGACTCATGGCCCTGTGCTGAGACACAAGCTGATACATACATACATATATATATATATCACATGTAGTATATATTTGTATAATGTTTATATATACACATATATTTAGAGTGAGAGAGAGAGAGCGCCAACTGCTAGCAGACCCTGAGCATGGAGCAGAAGCAGGCACTTGGACAAGTCATAAACAAGACAAACTAATTCTTAGATGTGACATCATTCTGCATCACCCTGGAATTACTACTGCACAAAACCTACGGCTGCCATGGTAAGCAATGTTTGGTTCTATGGCAGTACATACTCCTGTATTTGCTTATTACTTCTCTACTGAAACTGTGCTGGATATCTGGAAAAAAAAAGAAAATTATCTTTTCCTGCCTGCAGCCACTAGAGGTGGGCTGATGGCAGCTTCCTGCACCTGAGAGGTGAAAGCACATCACTGAGGAAAGTATCCTTCTGCAAAACTAATTTGATCATCTGTTAAATTCAGATTTTGTAGTACACAAGACAGATAAAAAATAGGGCTTTGTGATGGAATTTATCATACTTAAATCAACACTTCCTAACAGCCATGGATTCCTCATATCAGGCATTATAAACCTGTTTCACATGAAACAGTGTTCAGCAGAAAATATTGAATCTGGGGCAACATGTCAGTTCTGACATTGCCATAATGCCCTAATATTGTGTTTCAATTTCTAATTTCCACTGGGTTTCCTCTGTTCAGATTTTTTTAAGGTAACATATCCAATTGTGTTTCTTCCAGATTGCTGTTGAACACTGCATTTGTATATGGTGGTAGCTGAAGTGCTTAAAATCAAATGATAGATTTTAATACTCTTACAGATGCTTATCTAGAATTTTCTTTAAAAGAATGCAGAAACACCAGATAAATAATCTCTCAATCCCAGACTACAGCAAGAATAAGAACAGGAGCACAGTCCATCTACCTGTTAATGGATGACTCCTATCTGCTCTAGGTACAAAGTTTCTGTCTAATCCTTATTAACTCCTTCCAGGCTAAGTAAAAAAAATATGGCAAGGATATGGCAACAATATCTGTTGTCAGTGGCTTTTAGAATTGCCTAAGTACACAAGGTATACAGAAAACATCTACATATATTTATCAGCCAGGCATAATCAGCTTGAGTCGCACATTTCACAGCTGCTCTTACTAACACAGTTGTAGCAATGCACTGACAGGACAGTGCTGTGCCATGACTGACCAGAGGGACTGCACACATTCACACAATCAAAGGCAGGCAGCACCTTCTCCACAGAATTAACACATCCAGATTACAGATGTGGGGCTGCCACAGAGCACGTGGTTAGGACTTCTGCCATAGCCCCTCCTCTGACGGTACTGTGAAATGAACAATGGCTAATGATAGCTACAATAAATATATGAATATTCACCTTCCCTTGCAGGCATATAGGGCTTACATGAGGGTTTACCTGACTTTGAGTCTCTTGTTTCTCACACAGAGCACAGAGGCCTGGGGCACACCACAACACTGAGGTGTCTCAGGATGAGACCCAATAGAACCAGCCCCACAGGAACACACTCAAATGTGCTTTGTCTGTGTTTCCTCTACAGCTACTAAGCAGTAGCCAAGGGAAAAAACTGAGGACAGAAACCCTCAAAAGCTAGCCTACCTCTGTGCTCATTTACAACACCCTGCAACCTTCAGCAAGGAAGACAACTGCATTTTTCTGTTTAAAATGAGCTGTACCTGCAAGTCTTCCTGGGAGAAGTATATGACACACAGGAGGTGATTGTCCTGTTCTATTCTGTGCTGGTGCAGTCTCACCTTGAATATGGTGTGCAGTTTTGGGAGCCACCATATAACAAAGATATAAAGCTCTTAAGAGAGTCTCCAAAAGAGGGCCACAAAGATGGTGAAGGGCCTAAAGGGGAAGTCATATGAGGAGCAGCTGAAATCACTTGGCTTGTTCAGCCTGGTAAATAGGAGACTGAGAGAAGATCTCACAGCAGTCCAACAGCTGGAATCTAATAGCTGGACTCTAACAGCTTCCTCTCCTTCTGGTGACCAGTGACAGGACCAGAGGGAACGCATGAACCTGTGTCAGAGGAGCTGTAGGTTAGATGCTAAGAAAAAGGTTTTTCAATCACAGGACAGCTGGGAACTGGAACAGATTCCCCAGGAAAGTGGTCACAGTACCAAGATTGACAGAGTTCAAAAAGGATTTGAACAATGATCTCAGGCACATGGTGGGATTGTTGGGGCAGTCCTATGCAGCCCCAGGAGATGAACTTCAATGATCCTTGTGAATCCCTTCAAACCCAGGATACCCTATGATTCTATGGTATAAAAGCACACAATAGCTTACAGTTTGAAAGAATGAAATTAGAAATTTTGTTCTTTCTCTCGGGGAGTTGCCAATGACACACCTTTCTCTTCCAAAAGGAAGAGATACTAAGCTATACCTTGACAATAGTAGATTATGGCGCCTTGTTCCCCCTTTGTTGGAACTGTGCCATTGTACATGTGACAAATACAAGATTGACAATTCAACAGCTGTGGTCCCTGTGCTCTAAGAACAGGCTGATCCTTGACTTTACAACCACTGCATTTTGAAGGCATTTATGATGAAAAACAATCCTAATACAGTATCTTAAAGACAACATCATTTCCTGGCTGTTAAGTTTATTGCATTTAACTGTATTTAATGTACAGTTTCTCAGGAGTTTGCTGTACAAAGCAAGCTTAAGTGTTCATTACAGCACTGTAGATACAATAACTCACTGTGAAATAGAAGTTAAAGAAAATTCCTTAGATAAAACTTGAATATGGTCTTGCTCAAAGCCAGAGAAACAACATTTTCTATGAAATCTGACTCCAAGTATACATACAGCCTAAGCACCCAAACTGCTTGGAGCAACAGCTGCAATTTTAAGAACAGATACTGATACTGTCTGGTAACAGCTAATGGAATACTTTGCAGATCCTCAGAGAGTTCCCAGAAGTACAGTCAGCACTTGAGCACCCTCATCACAACATCTAAATTGACCTAGAACCCTTCCCAGAGTAAAACCACAAAAGTGGGAAACTTGAAAACTTGGTTCATTGAATGTGGTTGCAATCTCCCTGAACCTGAGTCTCTTGGCTGCAAGTTACATCGACACAGATAAGAACTTTGTTAGAGTCCAAGTTTGCCACTATTAATGAAGAAGGAAAAAATACATAGGCCAAAGGTGAAGTTTATTAACTGTACTACACTCTGGAAGTTATAGGAAGATGGAGGTAATGAGGGAATATGGCTGTTTTTTCACCCATTATCCTTAATTAGATCAACAACTACTGCAGTATCTGCAACATGAGCATTGGTCCTTACAGACTGGTCTGTTTTTCCTTAGTGGGAATCACTGCAATGCAGTGATAAGAATGGCCACTGCCAGCAGTACACATTTGCCTTGACGCAAAACAAATGTACAAAGTATAAATACTTGACTCAAAGACCCAATATTCTATTTTGGTTATTCTTACGTTATTACCATATCTGCAAAAGATTTAAAAGTACAGCGATCTAAGTTGTACCAGACTGTTCTTAATTAACAATAGGCTGTTACATATTATTCAATAGAATTTTACCTTACTTGGCTGGAATCCATTGTAAATAATCCATAGAGGAAAACGAAGAGCCCAACCAGGGCAGCAGGAATAAGCATTCCAGTATACCATCCCAGCCAGGCAAAATACAGTCCAATTTTTTCACCAAAGTATCGCCTACATGAAAAGGAAGCACATATATTGTTTAAAACTAAATTTTATGGTGACTTCTATCTATCTCTACTGTCACAGTAGTAAAATAATTCTAACAAGGAGCTATCATTACAAGTTTCTGGCAAAATTGTCACTTTACCAAACAGGTTTTTTTCAGGCCAGTGTAATATTTTACTGACACTAACTGCAGATTTATGAGAACAAGGATAT
Organism: Emberiza elegans; assembly: GCA_024865655.1. NCBI lineage: Eukaryota > Metazoa > Chordata > Aves > Passeriformes > Fringillidae > Emberiza > Emberiza elegans. Next base: position 275,726 of record JALJVW010000011.1, read on the forward strand.
AACTGCAGAGCCTCTGTAATTGTCATGTTCTTGCAATGACTAAGTAAATGGACTAGTAGCAACATTATTAAACAGGGGATAGGCAGATGGATGTACACAGACAGAAAAAATCTGGAAAGGGACAAAGTAAGTTAGTATGACCTAAGTATTCAATTTAAGAAAACATTTATGATAGATAATCATAAATAGATAATATGACATATTTCCAACTACTCTTAGTGAAAACAATGCCCTGAAAGCACAAACTGAAGACTGAACTTTAATTCTTCAAAACTTGAGTATCAATTGCCAGAACAGATGAAACAGCAGTGATCAGAAAGTCAATCAAGGATGAAACAGCATAAAATTACCCCGTGGCACATGCTTAGCTCCACCAATGACTCAGATCAGGAATAAAAATTTACAGCAAGAAAAATGAATTACTGGTCTTCAATGTCAGAGGAGGAAACTGTAAAACCCAAACATCATCATTATTTAACTTAAGTTATATGTATTTCTCTATTTTACATTTGGTAACCTATGACATTAAGTCTAAGACATAAATAAGAGTTATTTAAACCCAGATGGAAAGGTTAAAATTGGATTGCATTTTAAGTCCTCTGCATCTGGTAACTCTGACTGTCCATGTGGATAAGAGTCTGCTTTCAAAGGTGCTCTCACAACAGGCAAGTGTCTCCCATCAGCAGACCACATTATGGGCTTTTATTTTAAGTTTCACACTGCAAATTCTTGAGCAGTTGGAACTACATGCTCTTTAAGCAGACTCATTTGAAATTAACCTACAAAAGACCACTCAAAATAAGCAACTTCAAGAACTCCAGCCTTACCCAATAATAGGGAATATCTAAATGTTACAGGAAAGCACAAGGAACTTATGAATATAGTTAGCACACTGTTGCCAGGCTTTTTGTACCAGAGAAAATCTTCAAAGTACTAATACCTGATTAAATCAAGAGGTTGATATTTGTACCACATTCCCCACCGTGCCCAGCGCTCATACAAGAGGTGTCTGTGATTCTGTGCTCCATGTGTTTTGATGGGATGCCTGCTTTTGTGGCTTCCCTGCAAAAAACCACAAAGAAATGTAAGTACATTACCAGGCACTATGGAAAATATAGAAACATAAAATATAGAAACATATATACCTATATGTTTCTTAGGTATTTTTTATTATAATTTCAATAGAAATGTTCTTTATATTTAATAAATAAGTCTCTTATTCTGGGCACATCTAGAACATGTCATCAGGAGGTAAGCCTGACATAAGAGGCAGCATAACTTACACTTCTGAAATGGTCAGTTTCTCTAATAATTAATGACTGAAACATATTAATACAAGCTTTAAAGAAGTACTTAGCTCTGGTTTTATTTCACTAATAGATGCCTACTTGTATGCTTTCATCTATTTAAATTTTTCAATAAATGCTTGTGGTATATTTTTATTTCTTCTATAAAATTTTAAAAATTTCTAGTATGTCAGCTCTCTTCTCCTAGACATTTTCTATCACTTTCTTTCACTACGGTTGAAGGTATAGAAAAATATATTCTTTCTGTGGTACATACTTTCTAAGATGAAGGAAATGGAATTGGCATTGGTTTGAAGCTACATAGGACTCTCGAGGCATTAAAAACAAAACGGAATCAATCTGATCCAAAAGGAGTCCTTACAGGCCATGTCTGACATTTACAGACCACCTAACAGACTGTAAGAATTGCCTCATGCTTGGCAGTCAAAAGGTATCACACACATTTGCTAGAATTGTCTTGAGCAGAATCTCTTGCATTTGTAATTTTGCTCCAATTCTGAAGCAGGACATCTCCCTTAGTTGAACTTTTTCCCCAAAAAACTTCCATCACTCAGCAGCGGAAAAGAAAATATTTCATCAATTGTTGACTGCAAGTCAGCCAAGTATTTGTCTTGTGAGGAGAGCAGAGTTCTCCAGCGCCCACCTGAGTTAGTGATCAGACAGATTCTTGACCCTGGCAGATGCAGGTAACTAAGCCATGTAGATTTTTAGCAGGTATTTGAAATCTTGAGCACTCCTCAAAGTTCAGAGAACACCATCAACTTGTTGCAATCTGCTTATTCTCTGACTTATGAGAATGAGTTAAAACCAAAGCTAAACATAGCAAAAAGTCCAAGTCTACTCCTTTCTCTTTATAGTCAGCACAGCAGCATACCAAAGATGCCAACACTGAGTGTGACATTTGCAGCATCTAGGAACATCCAGGAAGAGCACATCAAATTATTCTCACAGCAGGCTGGATAAATGACTGCAAAGCATTACCCAGTATTACATGTTTTCTTTTTTTTGTTTCCCTGCTTCTTTCTGCACTGCTATCCATAAAAGAGTTAAAGTCTGAGCATTCCCATTGGGATTGAATTTTCACTCTTATTTATTCATGTGGGAAAGAAAAAAAAAATTTAATTGAGTGTTCCACCACCAGTCCTTAGCATAAGTCAAGGAGCAATTAAAGTAAGAGTGACTTAAAACTATGATTTCACTAATTCTAACTGAGATGTGGAAACAGTAGCTTATGCCATAACAAAGGAACATGTAAAATGGATATGACAGCATGGCTTTGATGCCAGAGAAGGCCTCACAGGCTTTTATGGCAGTACAGCCAGCATTTCCCTGAAGTCAGTAAAGCACAACTGAAGCATTAACAATGATGTTACATTACTTATTTAAAATACTCCTTTCTCTGTATTATTAGCAATTAATTATTAAAACCAAAGTATTTAATAATTAAAAAATTACTCTCAGCCATTTTTAAAGCTTTTGAAACATGAAACCAAGTCACAATATTCATCTGAAACACCCCGAGTTTAGAGCTGCAACCACCATGTTCCTGAGTGTGGAATTTGCAGACAACCCAGACAAGGGAATAGATGAGAAACTTGACTTCATGTTTCAGAAGGCTGATTTATTATTTTATGATATATATTAAAAGAAAATGATATATTAAAACTCTACTAAAGAAAGAGAGAGGAGACCTCAGAAGGTTACAAAGGAAGGAATGAATAATAAAATCTTGTGACTGATCACAGCCTCGACACAGCTGGCTGTCATTAGTCATCAAGTAAAAACAATTCACATGCTGGGTAAACAATTCTCCAAATCACATTCCAAAGTAGCAAAACATGGAGAAGCTGAAGCTTCCCAGCTTCTCAGGAGAAAAAATCCTAGTGAAAGGATTTTTCAGAAAATATGTCTGTGACACCTGGGAGCATTTCAAAGACTGAAGATATGTGGCTAGCTTCTTTTCAATATAAGAGGGTTTTCTCAAAACTCTCTTAAGTCAAACACAGGTTTTTAGTTAATTTTGTGGGTTTCCAGTCTTCAGTAGATTTTTAAACTACTGGAAAAAGCATTGTCAATTGTAGCAGCATGGGGTTTAGATGGTGTTTGCTGCTACTTCTATCTCATTTCCTAAAGAGCACCTCCTGTGGAAAAGCTGCTTGGGTGAGCATTCAGGCAAGGCAGCCATGCCCACACCCCACACTCACCACAGCTGGCTTAGCCAAGAGAGGCAGGAGGGACTTCTGTAGGGTCAGTTCCAGCCAGGTTTATTTCAGCATGCTGAAGGGGAACCAGGGACAAAAGACGAACCATGTGCTCTGCACAAGGCTTTTATGGGGGGGCCTATGGGGGTGGTACCAAGGGAAGAAGGGGCTGGCAACAGGGGTACCCCAACCAGTGAGGAAACAGGGAAAGGAGAAACCACAGGAAGCCAGGACAAATGGGGAAAGGAACTGGGATGGATCAGTGTTGTGCAAGACTCCATGGGGAAGTCTTTTCTGTCCACCCAGGTGCAGACAAACTCTATGGTAAGTCTCTCCAGGGGAGAGCCCTAGGGATTTCCCTGAGGGAGAAAGATCCCGAGGATTCCACAATTCCCCTGTTTTTTTCTTACTATGAAGACTTCCGCAATGGACATCTGCAGACACTTAACAGGGACACATGAGTAAAACAATAAAAACCAAATCCAGCTCCTTCAACAGCCTGAATAATCTTTTTGAGAACCATCTCTAAATAACAGTCTCAGTGCATATTAGAAATTATCCAGAAGTATTCTGAAAATACTAAACAGGAAATAATTAAGCAGTCTCCCTAACTGTGATCAAGTGGCCAAGCTATTAGAAAAACATATCCTTTTGTAGCTGGCAAGCAAAACTAATTTAATACAACTAACTGGAACAATTTGGAACAACTGATACTCTCCTTAAGAACTCAACAGGCAATGTACAGTTCATAAAAATCAGAAAATAATTATAATATCCTAGTCAAACCAGAAAATGTCCCAGGATGTTGTTATAATATCCAAATTATCCAAATACGGAAAATTTTAAAAGCCAATATCAAAGTAAAAGCCATAAATAAAAGAAGCATCAACAAATTACAATATGAAATTGAAAGTTTGCAGGACAGAATTAAAGTAAGATCCCAAAGCACTAGTGGAAGCTTTAATCTAAATATGAAACTAAAAATCAAATTAAGCAGGTTACCTCGTGTGGTGGAAATGCTGCTTCATATGTTCCATTATTTAGTAACCTATTAATACCTAAAAAAACCAAAAAAACAATAGTTCTGATATAAATTTTTCATACACATTTTTCAAGTTACATTTGGAGACTGTAACTTAGTATTAAATGATAAGAATGCTGCTGAAGATGACAATCAATAACCACACCAACTACTTCAGCAGGTACTGCTGATGCTTTCAGATTTCTGGCTCTGTCAAACTAGAGAGCAACTTGCCAAAGTACCAAAGCCTGAAAACTTTCTCTCAGGGTTGAGTGCTTGTATCAGATTGATTGTGAGAAAATAGTTACATTCACACTGTATTCCTCAGAGCATATAATTCAGATTTTATGGGTGACCAGATGATCTGATAGAGTGGTTTGGGTAGACAATCCTTCAGGCAATGAAACTCCTGCAGGGTTAAAAGCTATTAGGTAGCTATTTAGCTACCAGCTAAAATCTGGTATTTTTAAATATAAGCCAGCTGACAATTTCATATCAGAGCATTGCTCTGTGCCAGACTGACTACTGCATTTTGGATCAGTTCGTACAGTCTTTCTAAAACCAGATTTGTTATACTAGCACGGTACATTATAAAACTTGAAAAAAATAAATAACCATTGATAGGTACAACAAAAAGATTCAATAGCCTTTAAGAGCAAATCTGTAGCCAAAAGCTTCCCCCAGAAACAGGTACATATGGTGGAATACAGATTTGTCTCTTCAAATACACAAATTATACTAAACTAATCTTATAATGAAATTTCCTATCATCAGCTGCAAAGGTGTTAGATATGAACACTTATTCTTCCTGTTTTTCTTACTACTGCTTTTGTTCAGAAACTCAAGCAACAGTTTTCTGTAATTGGAATCATCCAAGCCTCTGCATATTAAATCTTTAATTCCTGCAGAAAATATAGAAAATCATGCATACATTCCCTGGTCACTGAAAATGAAGATAGATAGCTAGACCTTCTAAAACCAACACTGTATTATGAGTGTTGATATAAAGCAAATTCAGTCTTAGATCAGCTGTCTCTGAGCTACACAGACACCTCAAATAAATCAAGTTGTGTAGCACACATTGATTCTACTGAACTGAAACTGATGGACAGTAGCTGAAATACTAGGACCAGTCCTTGAAAACATTGTCAGCTTGTCAGCTTTCTGAGGTATATGTAACCCTTACTGTGGCTCTCAATAATGTAAAGTTACAATAATCTTTCCATTTTATTTTAATGAATGAGTAATTAAGTGAAAAATACTGCAAATTTTCACAGAGATATTTAGGTAGAAAATGATGGGACATTGTTTCAACTCTGTTACTGTGTGAAAGAAAAGATTTCAAGAATAGGAAAAAAATTATTTGAGTTTATTCAAATGGTATTTTTCCAGGCAATTAAAGATGAACAATTTTATAGCTTTGGGTTAGGCAAAAAATACAGCATACTCACCCATTTTGGATTTTCCATCTTCATACTTAGTTCTCTGTAGCACATGATGCACAATTCTACTTCTTGTGGAATTGCTGAAGAAGCTGTCTTTGTTGTTTATCGTAAAACTATTAAAATAATTAGTGTCTTAATATTCAGAACAATGCACACATGTTGAAACATAGCTGTTCAAGTGTTTTCTTTTTACAGTGATTTAGTGGACATATAACCTTATGTCCTTAGACATAAGGTTATACACCATTACAGCAGGTCCAATGAAGTTATCCTTATCACAGACTAAACAAAAAATATCCTACTATCTAGTTAATTTCTGTTCTGGATATAATTAAGTAAATAAAGATCTTCAGTAACAGCAGTGACCTTAAATTCAAATTACTTATGAGTTGACAGTTGCCTGTGCGGTGGAACCACCAAAATTACTATTGAAAAAAAAAAAATCCACGCACTGGAGACTTGGGAAGCAACTCCACAACCATTTTCCCTTGGAGGATCCCAGGATGGAGCCAAGTAAAGCAGCCTTGGCCAGATGGCTCCATTCTGGATGTGAGAAATCTGATATGCAGGGACTTCTTCCTGCTCAGCTGTGCCAAAAGTGATGCTACTAAAACTCATTACATCAGCTGAGCTGATTGAGAAAAAAACACCAAAACCAGGGGATTGATCCAGTGAAGTAAGGTAAATTACTGGGAAAAAGAAAAATGAGACTATAATGCAATTACTCTGTTTTTCTGGTGTAAAGTCAGTTCACTACCATTTAGGTTCTTTACTGAGTGGAAAAATCCTGTTTATCCTAATTCATATTTCTACTTTAAATTAACTTTTCTCTCCTAAAACAGTTATCACAAAATAACTTTAAAATTAAGAAACAGAATTTTAAAACCTAACTTCTTAGGTACTAAAAAAAATTTATGTCACATTTTAAATATAGCATTGTCAACACGCTGACTTGAACACATATCGTTTCGTTGTATATATATTTGTATTTTCAGAGGCAATAGATCTTTTTAAGTGCAGATCTGGTAAGACAGAAAAAAAAATCATCACTGGTCTTAGCTTGCTTCTGGTGTTCCAAATCTCAACTGGTTTTTGCCTACATAAAATAAGTAATAAGCACAGAAAACTTGAGCAAGTATTTGCATTTTGTAATGTACAGGAACAAAAAAACCAAGAAAGCTCTAAACTAAAATGGCAACATTCATCTTTCCATCAAATTTCAGATTATGTTACTGAGTGACCATCAAGTAGCAAGTAACAAAGAGCAGATTTTCACTTGAAGAGGATAAAATCAACTATGATACTTGCTATTGCCAGTGACCATCTGTCAGCAGCTCCCTCTCTGGCCCTTGCTCAGAAGTGAGGAACAGAAACTCTTGTGGTGCATGGCACCGCCTGCCCACCCCAGCACTCACTGGTGGATGCGAGCGCGGCTGAAGGGGGCTGTGTAGCAATCTGTCTCCTCCAGATCAGGCAGGGCCTCCTTATCCAGCTTCATGGGATTTCTGGGCAACCAGCTTTTCAGCTCTCTAATGTTCCTCTGCAAACTGAGACAAGAAGTAGTCAGATTGACACTCTCTCAACTCCTTGTCATTTCTATCACACCAGCACTGCATATTTATTGACATCATACTAGAAATGAAATTAAATGAAAGCAGGAAATTTTCACATTTAGTAAACAAAAGAAAATGAAGGGGAAAAAAAGCAAAATGAACAATATTTATTTGCAATCCATCTTGAACACTTTACTTGAGTAAAACTCACCCTAAAATTAGTGGGATTACGGCTCAAAATGGCACTGTGGTATTGAGTCTGCAGAAATTAATTTTCCAATGTAGTTCATCTGGCAGAACTGTAGATGCTTATGCTTTAGCCAAGAACACAGTTCCCTGCACTGAACAAAGCAGGGAAACTCCTCCTCACTCTCTTGCCTGGCAATGTGGACACTAAAATTAATAAAATTTTTAAGTATATTTGAAAGTGCTGAGGATCAGATTATGGTTTTCTGATTGCAACGTTTCCCCTTCAAAATTTTCTTAAAAATACAAAAGCTGATATTGCCTTATGAAACAGTATACCAAAATATCAAATAAAATAAAGGATTTGTTACACTAAAATGGTTATACAGTATTTAGACAAGAAAACCTCTAAATATGGCTTCTTCCAGATTCTTAAAAATTGATACTACAAAACACAAACAGAACATCAATGCTGTATCTTCAATTAAATTACATACTGCCAACATAAATGGTTTTTTTCTCTACTGGCACGTTGCCTAAATGGTGCCTCAAGATATCATTCATACATGTGTAAATCCAGTCAAGTGCAGTTAATTTTTTAAGTGAGCAAATGCTCACTTCAATTTTGTCCTCCTTGCTCACCTAATACCTTTTCATATTCAATTGCAATGCAACATGGTTATTTAAGGAGTAGATCTCAAATTAAATGTGCTATATTATGACACAATAAGCACATCAGAGATTCACAAAAAGTCTAAATTTGAGAAAAACATTCCCCAAATAGTATTTTTTCGGTGGAATTCAGGTTCTACTCAATGAATATGTATACGTGATATATAAAGCATATATATTTTACATCCACAAGAAGTGTAAAGCTAAGCAACAAACTCTGTTCTCTGAGGTGAATACTTCATTGCCTGTGCTAAGCAGAAGCACAGCTACACATTTCATAATGCCCATAATAAAAAGTTACATTTCATAATGTTAATAATATTTCATAATGTGAATGCACCTATTTTCATAATGTTCCTAGTAAAGACTAATAGGTGATGATGTGGTAAATTGCTCTCATGCAACAAAGTAACCTTATGAAAATGTACTTCTTATTATCAACATCAGCAAAACCAGAAAACCCTTATTTTGCACAGTATCAGATGGAAATTTCAGCCAAATGTGGGAGAAGGATTTCAGTTACATTTTAAATTCTCGAAATTTTCTTCTTGCTATGTATTGCAAGACATTGGTGCACATTCTGTTGTAACAGATACTGCACTTGAGGGACACCATTTGTGTTCAACACCAACCACTGTAAGCCAAAGAACATAATAGGTTCATGAAATTGGAACACGGAATGCAGTTCACAGGCAGGTGGGTTCTTTAAGTGTCTCCTTAATAATACCTTAGTGAGTTGATTATCTTTATTAGTTCCAGCAGAAGCTCTCTTAGTACAGTTTATATAAATGCAGTTTCCCCTTTACTCTCTTGAACGCTTTTTTCTATTGTATACTTGCTGACTTTTTAGTCAAAATCCAGAATTCTTTTTTAATGAGGAAAATATGCAGATGCATCAGGAAGAAGAGAAAAACAATGCATCTTGTTTCAGATTTTTTCATCATGAAAGTGCTTTAAAATTGGTTATGGGAAAAGGCTTGATCACTTCTCCCATACAAAAATCTAAAAAAAAGTTGATAAATATTATGTTAAAAAAGACAGCTCTTGTTAAAATTCATGACTGCCTCTTTTTACATGAAAAGCAGCGTTGGAATAAATTAATGCTTGTGTCCCCATTACAGTTGCAGTTTCTCTTCTGAGAAAAAATGTAATGCCTTTAGTACTAGATAGCATAGATAGATAGCATAGAATATTGCAACTAAGAAATGTATAAAAATGATCCAGGAGAGACATTTTTCTTATGTTATTTTACTGTTGAAGAAGAAACTGTATTTTCATGGAGCTTGCCTTTAAATACAAATTTTTGCCTAAATCATAGGACTAACTATTAGCATTTTTACTCAGATGGCTTTCTAGGTTTAAAGTAGCAGTTTAAACAGATTCCTGACTTAATCTGTTCAGTGTAGCCTATTTAGCTACAGAAAAAGCAGAGAGAGCTGCTCTGGGGAAGTCAGTAGTTCAGGCAAGGAGATAAAAAATGTCCCAGGGCTGCAATGTTATGGAATACTGCTTCAAGTATGCTTTTACTGAAACCACTCCAGCTTGTGCTACAGCAACACCTCAAACCAAGGGACAGCACTCTGAAATGCATGTGCAATTCATTCTTAGCCATACAATTTAATATTTTATGAAGACACTTGTAATTTCAGCTTTGCTCAACTCCCATTCTCAGTTTTACCCATCTGATTTATTTGGTTGGTCAGTCTTTTTTTGCAGAACAAGCTCACCCAAAAAACCTTGCAGATTATGTTTACTCAACAGACTGCAATGCAAAGGAACACAGTATATAGATGATTTTAGCATTATCTGATCAAACTCATGGAATTAGACACCAGAATTAAGCAGCTTCAGCAGTCATGTTCAGCAGCTTTGACAGCAATCATCACCCAGCAGTTTGCTTGGTGTTTGTGTCTCTCAACTGGCCACAAGTGTCAGCTGCATGCCACCAAGTTTCCTGGGCACAGTGTGTTCCCATGTAATGGCAAACACATAAAGTTGACAGATTCAACATACAGACACAATCATCACTAAGAAAAGAAAATTATCGTATCTTTGTTTACTGGAATGGTATCAACAATTTCACTTCAGTGTGCTGAAATCCCAAAGATTTTAAGTCCTTTTGCAAAGCAAAATAACTGTGGGTCAGGTGCTGAACAAAGTAATTTTTGGTTCTCTATTTTTAGACGTATTAAGTGATTTTAACATTTCAGTGGGCAGAGTGCAGCTGCATACTAAGAGAACTATATTTGCATTTTCTTTTCCTTGATGCCATCCTTTACCAGCATGAAATCAGCAGGTCCAATGTGGCAATTACAAGACAGTTTTATTAGATTATTCAGTCTTCAATCTGAGAGCTCAGACAATTTTTGATACCAACCCTACTTACAGGTATATTTCTCTCCTTTGAGAAGAACAAGGCTTTCCAAATATTGCTTATAATGAATATGGTAGATTTATTTCTATAGTGTGATGCAATGGATAGAAATCAAGCTTCATAGAATTAAATACAATGTTAAGGGGTTTTTAAAAGTGTGTAAATAAATAGACCACATAGATACCACATAAAAGAAATAAAGTATTACGTTTTTCTTGTCCTTTCATTAATGAACCTAATAATCTTTTGCAGATCTTTTAAAGAACATTTATGGACACATATCTACCTATCATATAACCATGTCAATAAAGTTAGAGAAGTGTACAGGTTACAGCAGGTCTAATATACTAGAATTATACTAGAATACTTTGTATTCTGAAATCATAGAACCTTTATAAACTTAATATTGTGAAATACAAGAATTTTAATATACTTCTTAATGTAGCTCAAAGAAACTCTATTTAACTTAGAAATTTTAACAAGAAATTAAATAAATTACAAAGAAGCAGTAAAGTTTGAAAAGTTGCAAGATGCAAGGTAACAATGACAGTTGCAGAAGTAAAAGAATGCATGCAATGTGTGTCAGCGATTTTAGAGTTAGCTTTCAACTTCAAACATAGCTTCTTTCTATATTTCTTCTGTTTCACGCAATTCCTCTGTGCACTGAATTTTATAAAGTGCCAGAAAATATATGCATAAAAATATTTATACCCAAATTCTCACAAAGTAAATCACAAGTAAAAGCATTTATCTCAAATACAAAATCAACCTGGCATGGAAACGACTTATTACTCAATTCACAGGTACTGTGCAATTTCAGCTGCATCTTTCAGACATCTGTCCTTCTAAATAAGGAAAACAAAACTTATGCAATATCCAGGACCCACCAGATGGAGTATAGATGAAACAAGACAATTCTGAAGTAAAGTTTGTTGATTCTGCCTTTTACTGCAAGCATTTCACTTAGACTTTTCATATTGCATGCTAAAATGGTGCAAGCATGGGAACTGGGAAGATGACAAAACGCAGTTGTAAATCTATGTTATAAATTGGTTTACTTCAACATATGTTATCAGCTCATATGTTTAAAATTTTCTCACTTTACCATTCAGCATTCTGCTGTTGTCAGCTGATTGTCTTGGAAACTGTTATCATTAGACTCTCTAAATTGCTCCAGAGAAATGAGAGCTCTTTACCATCTAAAGTGACGATAAGAGAACCTAAATCAAAAGTGATCTCAAGATCCATCTCAAGAAAACCTGTGATGGGGAACTATTTCAGGAGATTTCCCTCATGAAATATTTCAGGTATCTTTTCTGCTGGGGATTAGGATTTACAAGACATAATTACGTCTGACTAAAGGGATGGGGAGTAACTACAGCTCAGCGTCCCCCATTCTCACTCCCTAGCACTCACAGGCTCCTTCCCCCTGCCTCTATAGCCTCTTGTACTCTTTTTCTGACTGACAAAAACACCAACAGCAGCAGCAGCTAGCTGAAAGTGAGTTTTGCAAGTTACTCTCTCAGCTAGCAAACAAAAATTCAAAGCAGCCTTCAGCATGCGGTATTAATTTGTTCCTGATCACGAGGACACACAGGAGAAAAAGTATGTTTGCATATCTGAGGAAGTAGCTGACTGCCAGAATCTGAGACACACACTCAAAAGCATCCTTGATGCTAAAGAGGTATGCCTTGGTGTCAGCAGATATAAGGGCAGAGGTAGATCCAGTATTAAATGCTCACTGCAAAGATAAGGTCTCTTTTTTGTTTGTTTCTCTAGCATAAACAATTTTACATTTCTAAAATGACAACTGGCAAAGCTTTAAAGAACTGCACCTTGTTGCAGATGAATATTTTAGCACTTTGAGCTGACATATTTTGAGTTTTCAGAAAAATAATCTAATTTTCCAAGTTTCACGGATAAATTTACAACTGCGAATGGGTTTTCTTTAGCAGGGTGACTATCTGACAAAATTAGAAGCTACACATCACCCACCAACCTGCCCATGGTTTTGCTCCTCCAGTCAGTGTAATAACATTTTTTCCTGAAAGAACACCAAAAAATCAGCTGAGATTAATCAAGTAGGCGACAGTTGCAAGGAACATATATGTTACAAAAGAATGCTAGACATTTTAAAACATGCATTTTCATAGACAAAACCATGAAGAAACACTTTAAAAAGGCAAGTGAAATAGAATAAGTCATTACAATAACATAGTTTCACATTTTTCATGTTTGTTCTAAAATAACAGATTTGTAGCGATGACAATAACAATATCTGATCAATAAGTCACTTAACAGTTCTTTTCTCTCCATCCTTCACCAATCAGAGAAAGAAGACCAGAAATTCCCAGTAGAGTCTTCTGAGAACAGTTATTTTGAAACCAAATGGAGACATATTTGCTACATGGTTATATTTCCCACATCTAGTTTCAGGCTTTCAGGCTTTTTTTCTGGCCTCCTCCTATAATTTCACATCACATTTAAACCATACAAAAGCCTTCATATTGCAGATTCCACAGGAGTTAGTAAGATCTGCAACTGCACACCCGGGCAGTATGTGAGATTTATTAAATTACATTACTTACATTGAAGATCCGCTGAAATTAATACCTTAAAAAGAGAGTGAAAGACTCCTTGCCTGGAAAATACGTGGCCACCTGAAAATTATGTATCTACCAATCTGCAGACTGTTGGCAGCCTGACACGTGGTACTGCTAGGCCGCATTGTAAATGAAGCAATGAAGGGCATTAAAGGGTTTTCAGGCTTTTTTTAAACAAAACCCTTATTTACCCTTAGCTGTTTTGTCCAGATGGAGTTCAGCTGCTGCAAATAACTTATTAACCACAAACATTAACAATTGTGTTGCAAGATACTTGTAGAGAAAATTAAAGCTTTGCCTCAGTTCTAGAAACACATAGTAGTTGTATTTCTACTGACAGACCATATACTTAACAAAAATACCCATAAAAGTTTAAAAATTGTAATTCAGTCATGACCTAGCTTTGATGCTTACTCAAACCCTGTTTGAAACCATGTACATATGCTTCCAAATAAAGCAGCATTGCAAAGTCAGCCATATATATGAGACAGTAATGATTACTACACACTGTCCATTGAAATTTTAGAAAAATTTCATTCTGCAATTGAGACACTGAGATTCCATCAATATTACATATATGATACATATTATATATCTGCCAACACATTTTGGTGTAATGCCATGCTAAAACAGTTCCGGGGTGTGGGTGAATCTCAAAATTATTTTTACTTTTCAGAAACAGACAGAAGTGATAATAATTCTTGATTGTGTTGATTTTGTTTAGATTCCTGTATTGAGCAAAATGAAACTAAAAAGTCCGAATTGAATTCTTCATGTGTTATTCACATATGATATTGATATATGGTATATTTTAGTGACCATAACTAAAAGTCAAAATTTTGCAAGACTGTGCAAGAGCAAACAGGTGTACTGCATTAAAGAACTGCAGGGAAGGTTATCTGTCATCTTTAACTTTGTTACTAGAACCAGTCAGAAACCACTGATGAAACAGATAAAGCCTATGAGAAATAATTTGCTTTTTAGAATTACAGAATATGTCAAGTAAGAAGGGATGCACAAAGATCATCAAGTCCAACTCTCTTTTCCCCTTAGGCCTACTTAAATCTACCTAAAGATGACCTAAAACTTTTTGGGAGGAAGATGCTCTAGTTCACTGAGTAATCACTAATTGTGGGAGAACTGCAGCATTTGAGGTTCCTTTGTCCATTGAATGGTTACCTCAGGAAAACAATATACACCATCCAGGTAGGAAACATTTCATTAAAAAAATCAAGTGCAACACTTCAAACACAATTGTTCTTAACAGAATATGCAATTAAATTCTAAAACGTGCGGTCACAGGATGTTGTTACAGGAGTGCAGGTTTATATTTCTGCATCCATGAAAAAGCCATCTGGGCAAATATGAACAAAGATGAAGACTTGAACTCTGTCTCAGCAAGTTTCTAAAGCACAGCCTTCTATAAAGAGAGAAGGAAGGTACCATGAAAAACTGCTCATCTCCTGTAGGGGACACTTTAGAAAGGCTGCTGACAAAGCAGGGCAGATCATTCCTCAATTCTGCTACATCCAGCTTGTGTTTGCAACAGAATTGTGTTTTCTGTTTTAAAAGGTACAGAAATTCAAGAAATATACTGAAATAGTTAGACAAGTTCTAGACTGCAATTTCATTTAAATTCCTATTAAAATCTTCTTAAAGATAACTGAAATGTTGACCAATTTACTATTTCTCAAAGTTCTATTATGGTGGTAGAGGTGGAAAAATTTCTTCCCAAATATACGTATTTAATTGTACAGCAAAACTACCAAAAAGGTGAAACTGCAAAATTTAGTATTTCATCTACTTTTGGTTTACTGAAATGAATTAGATAAAAAGAAGCCAAAGCAACAGTCCAGCAATGAAGACACTTTGGGGAAACACTAAGAGAATATATTTACATGGCATTTAATAATAAAACAAACAAACATGACTTAGAATGCCTTCAAATAAATCAGGATTGCAAAAGCCAGCCTTTTTTGTCCTGACAGCACTATAGATCTACGAAGTAACTAAAATTATGAAGAAATCAAACCATTGCTAAAACACAATTTTGTGAAGTAATGTATCAAAAGGAGGAAAAAATAATTTTAATTGCAATTTTGATTATTTATGTGTGTATACCCATATATAAACACTTTTATATTTAATATACTGGCAAGTATTTTTTGAACTAGATAAACTCAAATAGCACTATAATAATATTTTTAAACATATGGAAGATGACTATTATAGAAAACATTTTTTTATGGAAGGGCCTTTGAAGGCTTAATGGGATGATGCAAAAACTCACTACAGAACTGGGTATGTGGAGCAAGATTTGAGCAATGATGATTCACAATCACTGTTTCTGTCTTGGGACCATAGCATAAAAGACTGAGCACCTGGCAGTTTGAGTGGGAAAGGACTGCTGCAAGGGCATTTTCCATGGGTCACACAACTTTGGCACGTAGTACCACTTTAACTCATGCACACGATATGCTGTTCTCTAAGAGCATTATTAATCAATTTGAAAAGGCACATTTTCTCCTTTAAAGACTTAGGTGTTGTTGCAGAAAATATTAACCTGTCCCACAAATAACAAATATTAATTTATTATAACAATAGAACTTGTTTTGCATTCAGACAAGGAAGTCAGTTCAGGCCATTATTCTGCCTAAAGAAAGCTACTGGACCTCAGTTTACTCAAATCGTGACAATATGTGTTACATTGGAGACACGGAAGACACTTTCTGTCATTTCACCTGCCTTTCAGTAAGACTGCAGAAAAACCCTAAAACCATGGAGGACACTCAAGCTCAGATGGAGAATATCCGAAACTCTGCCAAGAACATCCAAAATAATGAACTACCGTTTTCTAGAAGACATGCTCAATCTGATGTAAAAGAAAAGTTTGAAAACAAGTAACACAAAGTACTGTGTAAAAATGAGGAAAGAACAGGACTTATTATTTGTTTCTCCTCTCTCCCTATCACATCACTAAAATAAATATGAGCACTCCTGGCTACAGAGCAGTAAAGACTGCACTTTTAGACTTGAGTAAGTGATGAATTTTCACTATTAAGCACTAAATCATAGGTTTCTTAAAATAGGTTCCACAATACCTGAAAGGCATCCTGATGTTCATTCTTTCTGCATATTTGCACAATGTCTCCCATGGGCAGTGAATTTTAACAAACATGATATCACTGTTGGTAACAGCTGGCTGTAAAGAGTAGTAACATGCAAATACATATTAATAATTTAAACCTACAGCAACCACCCTTCCAGAAGCATTCTTCAGGGTCAAATTCTGGTTTTAGGCCTGAATTGGGCATGCAAGTCTGAAAATAAATGCTCTTCTAGACAAAGGAAAATCAGTAACCTTTTCCCTTAATAACTCTGTAGTATGTGTAGACAAGTGGGACGAGCGGCATCTGTAGGGACAGATCTGTGGTCATGAATTTAAGTAAAGACTTTATGCAGCACCTTTTTACATGGAATAAATTTTACATGGAATTAATTTTAAATCTCAAAAAAATAACCTTAGATAAGCAGATTGAAGACCATGCTGTGTGTCTCCAGTTAAAGGAGAAGTGTGGTCAGTGCTAGAGACATGAGAACAGATGAGAGAAGGCTCCAGGTTGCCAAAATGGTAACTCAATGGAATGGTTCAGTAATTGAGTTATCTGCTGGGAATTTTTAAATGTGTATGAACTGGGATGGTTTTTTGTTCAAATTACAATGTGTATTCTATACAAATGTTTTTCATCACTTATTTATTTATATGTAAAACAAGAGTTTCAGCCTTACAGATTTCTATATTCACCTTCTCTTGTGAACACTTCAGTTCCCCACCCTCTTCCCAAATGTATTTGCTTGAGATTTTATAACTAAATAGTTTGATATTTGAGTTGAGTCTGATTAAAGCCTCCAAAAACCTGACTTTGTAAGGTTTGGTAAGTAAAGGTAAAAGAAAATGCAGTTAAACTTAAAATGTTTCCAATTTTACCTACCGGTCCCATAAATCATATCACAGTTCCATAATACTACCTCAAATATTTTACTTTCTCGAAAGATGTGGATAAAATACAATGCTTGTGGAAAACACAATAGTTCAGAACTTATAAAACCACTTGTTTTTGAATGTCAGTAATTCTGAACTGACAAAAGGTAAGATTTTACTATTTATTTAAATTGGAACAAAACCAGATATTTTTACTACCATACTGTAGCAATTCTTAAAAGCCTTCAATCCAAATTTTAGTCAGGTTAGCTATTTATGAATATTCAACATGCTATATTGTGAGCTATATCTTGCAAGCTCATTGCTTAAACTCAGAACATGTATTACAATTCTACTGAGATGGAAAATCAAGATAAAAGACACATGAACAATAGGAGCTTACATCAGAATAGACTAAATATATACCTGTTCTGAAGGTTATTCATGAGACAGCTAAAATCCAAGGCAATGTTTCCCTGGCTTCATTTTCTTTCATTTTTTATTAATACTACTATTACTAGCCACAGATTAACCAGAATAGTGACAACCTTAACCCCTTGAGATACAGTGAGGCATTTATCAAGCATTCTGCTGACAGAAATAGAGGTTATATATTGAAGCAACAACATGGGTTACTGAAGCTGCTTCTGTTCTGTAAGCATGAGAAGCTGCAACTTTTCCCTCTGTACTGCACTATACTTCTGTGTACAAGCATGTATCTCCAAATCATTTTAAACACAGACTATCAAACTATTCTTCTTATTAGTTTAATACAGTTAAGCAGATGATGAGAACAGACGGACTGGAAAGGCTTGTAATTTTGTCTGGAATCTTTTCAGTAAAGTAGGATAGTATTATAAAGGGTTTTTTTTATGCCACATAAGCTACAGGACTCACCTCCCGTTCTAACATCAGCCCTTCTGCTCTCAAATTCTTCTCAAATGTGCTTCTTTTTTCTACCTGTGGGCTTGATTTCTTGTAAACCAAGATGTAGTCAATGCGTTTTTTGCCATCTTTGAAGAAGAGTCCTGATGATGCCATGGCATCACTCTAGCAAACATAAAAGAAAAATACTCTCTAAATATGACATTTATAAAGATGAAGAACCCCATTGTGAATTGTATATAATACAGCACTTCCTAAACCATGGAAACAGCCACATATCTAAAGGATGATGAATATGCAAAAAATTCAGAAGAACAAACAAGTGATATGCATCAGTTGCTCAGGATTTCGAATTAATTAGACCAAAACAAAATAAAAGAGCTTTGCAGAGCCCATATTCCAGTTATTTCAGCTGTGCAAAAACCTTAAAATTCTTGAGTGGTGTGTTTTGATATGAACTTTCATTTATCCCTACTTTAAATTGGGAATTAAAATGAAAAAATAAAGAAGTCAATTAAAGCAATTTTCTCAGCTTTGTACCTGTGCAAATTTTATAAAACAAACATACCTGTATCTTCTCCAAGACAGAAATAAATCTAAAAAATTAAAAAAGAATGCTATTGATCGGAATGTTTGCATGGACAGTCTAGCTGAAGTGCTTTTTCAATGCCATGTTAGCAATGTTTCAATCTTGACTAGTTCCTTCCCACCATGCTTGCAAACACAAGCAATTACCTGACCTTGATATGGAAAACCCTGCTTTACATGCTGCTGGAGCTATTTTTGCATTCTGTGGTTTGCATGCTTCAGAACAGAGACCAAACCAACTGGTGACAGACTACAGAATGAGTGGAATCATTAGGTTAGGATGGACCTCCAACATCATGGACCCCAATCAAACACCACCTTGTGACAACTAAATCATAGAACTAATTGCCTCATCCAGTCACGTTTTGAACACTTCCACAGATGGTGACCCTACCACCTCTCAGGGCAGCCTCTTCCAATGCTTAACCATCCTTGCAGTGAAAAAATTGCTTCTGATGTCCAATCTGAGTGTCTCCTGGCACAATTTGAGGCCATTTCCTCTTGTCCTGTTGACTGGTAGAAGACGCTGATCCCCATCTTGCTACAATCTCATTTCAGGTAGCTTTAGAGAGGACTCCTCCAAAGCTCCTCTTCTGACTGAACAACTCCAGTACCCCCACCTTATGAGGTGTGCCACTCCTCTTAGGAGGAGTGCCTCGTAAGATAATCTCTCTAGACCCCTCACTAGCTCCACTGCCCATCTCTGGACACACTCCAGCACCTCAATGTCTCTCTTGCAATGAGGGGCCCAGAACCAGATGCAATACTCAATGTGTGCCCTCACCCATGCAGAGAGCAGAGGGACAATCACAGCCCTGCTCTATTTCTGATACAGGCCAGGTGCCATTGGCCTTCTTGGCCAATTGGGCGCACACATTCAGTCAGCTGCTGATCAGCACCCCCTGGTCCTGAAAACTTTAAAATCTGAAAGGTAAACTGAGAAACTATCATCATCTTCTAGAGAATGCAGCACTCATTTAAAATGAACCATCCAGAATAATGTTAGTTTCAAGAAGTATACATTACACCCATCATAAATGGGTCCAAATGTTTATGAATGCTGCATCTTCTGAACAATGGGATAATGCTGGTCTTAGAATTAATCCTATTTGGATTATTTAGATATGAAATTTACAGTACTCAGCTACACTCAATAGGGACATTCTCTATTCAAAACTAGAACCATGTATCAGTGCATGATATCAGCATTATAAATACTGGATACCAGCTCACTTGTTTCTATGTGAAATGTTTTTCTTACGCCCACATCTCTCACTGCCAGCTTTCTAAACATTTAGTGCTTTTGAGAACTCCTCAGTCTGCAAAACCTAAAGCATTCTAACAAGATTCTCTCTCTGTCTCTGCTTTTTTAACTCCCCAAATAAAAAACAACAACAGTCTGTCTCAGACCATCTACCGTTACAAAGGGGTGCACCTGGGAACATTATTTAAGTACATTAAGCTTCAGTTTAGAATCATAGCCCTCTAAGATCACTGAGTCCAACCATTAGCCCAACACTACACCATGTCCCCAGGGGTCACATTACACACATTTTAAATACTGCCAGGGATGGTGATTCTGCTTCCCTGTGCAACCTGTTCCAATGCTTGACCACCCTTCCAGTGAAAAAATCTGCCCTAACAGCAGATCTAAACACATCTTGATTTAACTTGAGGATGTTTCATCTTGTCCTGTCACTTGTTATTGAAAGAGGCTGAACTCTACGTGGCTAAACTTCCTTTCAGGTACTTGTAGAAAGCAGTAACACCCCACCTGAGCTTCCTTTTCTCCAGACTAACACCTCCAGCTGCCTCAACCACTCCATGCAAGACTTGCACCCTGGATCCCTCCTAGAACACACTCCAGCACCTCAATATCTTTCTTCATATTCAGATAAATAATATCTGAAGTCCAAATTAAGGTAGTAAAGAGTGTCAACCAAGACTGTTAGTGTTAGGGAATATAGGGTGTCACCCCTTCTAAAAATTCTGAATGGGAATAGTAGTAAAACCATTGTTTTTTGTTTTGTTTTTTTTTTATAATGTTATAGATTTAATCATCTAAATCTGTAAGACCCAGAGGTTTGAGGGTGAGGTAGTAGACTGAAGGTTCAAAAGTGCAAGTTTGAATGTGCAAGTGTTTAAAACACAAACATTTTCAGGTTCAAGTCATGAACAGTGAATCTCCTCTTGAACATTGAAGGATTCCTGCATAAATATTTCACAAAACCAGACCAGGGCTGCTTTTATGGTTCATGAAGCAGGCACAATAAGATACTAAAAGCCTGGCCAAAACCCCCCCAAAGGGGAGATCTGGAACTTCTCTAAAACATTTTCTGCTCATGCAATTTCTCTACAGGCATGCTGCAAATTACACCCACCTTTTGTAATACACTTCGGCTGCCTTTCTTTGGATTATTATTCTACTCTTTCTTTTCTCATTTCTGAAACATCTGATTTTCTTCCGTCTTAGAAAAACACGCTTTGTTTCTCAGATTAATGACAGCATCCAAATATGACCTCATATTCATTAACATCAAACAGAATTATTTGGGGTCAATGTTAAAGACATAATGAGCAGTGAAGACAGTAGAAAGAAATCTTCTATCCCAGTTTATCCCAGACCATTTTCAGAGAACAACCCCCACAGGTTTAGAAGTGCAATAGTGAAGCCACTTAGCACATTCATGCAGTGAACCTGGCCTGTACTATACTGATTTCATGACTGATTCACTTTAATGCTACTGGCACCATTAGTTTCACTTTTGTGCTATTCACACAAAGCAATGTTGAACACCTATATTAGTAGTAATATAATAATTACTTAAGTAATTACTTACCAGTAAAAGAATTTATATGGTTGATTTGTATGGATGATTTAGTTGGGTTTTTTCAGTTGATCTGAAGGAGCTCCATAACATGAAAGGGCAACAAGGAGCAGTAATTCCAATTAAACATATAAGTCAGGGTATATTATCTATACCTAGCACAAGGAATCAGCTGTTACACTGGTACAGTGGTACAGTGGAATGTCCACTGGTACAGTGGACATTCAAGCACAAATCATTTATTATTTATCTGCTGGTTTAGACCAATACATTAATTCATTCTTTCAACTTTTCAAAGGGAGAAAAGGATCAGAAATGGAGAAAAGCATCAGAAGAAATATTTTATACAAAAACCTTACTCTCCTCTATTCTATTAAGATTTCCTGTTTCACCTGAAAAATGTGTATAAAAGGACTGTGGTGGTTTAACCGGAAGTGGATTTCTGGGATATTGTGATGTCCCAAAGTTGAAACTGTGCCTTTTTGGAATGGGCTGACGCATCCTTAAAAGGAACCCTAGAAGCAGCCCGGGTCCGTGTTCAGGGGTGAGACATGAAAAAGGAAGAGGTCACCATGGCCACAAGGAGGACTCCTCTCCCCTTGATGAACTGAAGATTGAGTATTCTAAAAGGTGGTGCTGGACCAAGAGTCGATGATTTGGGGAATGTGTTGTATTGGGAATTTGGTGGGGAGGAGGAGGAGATGTACTTGTGAAGTTTTCATTTTCCTTGTGTGTTTTTTTTCTTTCCTATGTAGTGTAGTAAATAAAGTTTCCTTTCTTTCTAAGTAGGAGCCTGCTTTGCTTATTCCTGGTCACATCTCACAGCAAACACCAGGGAGAGGGTATTTTCATGGGGGCACTGGCATTGTGCCAGTGTCAAACCATGACAAGGACTAATCAAAATTCTCTCATCCTCTCCATCACTTTACTCTTCCAGATTTTCTGAAACAGTATCCATCTGTTAGGTTTTCTTACATTTACACACATATGAAAACTCATTTGTTTGGGACAACTCCTTATAGAGTACTGCAATATAGTTCAGATAGTAAACTCAACAATTTAACTTAACCTTGTTCTTTCAGAGTCTTTCAATAGAAGAACGTCAACTGTGAGGCACCACTTTACTCAAGCTTGTCCATTATGCAGAATTACAATACACTGGCTTGCATCAGAGGCTTTGAGACCGTAGATCTGCTGCAGTTTCTTGGTTTTATTATGTATCAACATTTTTGGTTGCTTCATAGTTTGTGGTAAGTATAACAAATCACATGATACACTGCTTTGAAGTCTGAAAGTGTAAAATTCAAAATACTGCCACTATGATGCAACTGAAGTTTACACAAGGCAAAACACATCGATCAATTTAGTCTAGAAAAACGAATTTTGGCTCAATCAAAAAAAAAAAGGTGGAAGTACAATGCAAATATTTAGCAAAGCTATAAAATCAAAAGCTTGTATTTTCATTCAAATGTACAAAAAGAACTTCCTTGGATTTAGCTAACATGGAGGGATTTCCAATAAACTATTTTTCAGATTCTAATTAATTAGACATGCCCTTTTTACAAAGTGGGAACATCTGCTTTACTGGATCTCTTTCTCCCCAGTTAATTTAAGTAGCACAATTTACAGTAATTGTAACTATTTCAACTTCATTCATGTCTCACTACTGTTCTGATCTGTAAATTAAACTTTTATCATTTTTTCACCCCATACATAGAAACAAATATTTCTTAAGAGGGAGTTGAAACTATTCTCAAAACAGGAGCAAATTTTAGATTCATACAGTCACTGTATGCTAATTTAGTAGTATATTTTCCTTGTTTTCCACCTTATGCTGGCAAAAAGTTTCAGATAGTGAATAATATACTCTACCTAGGTGAATTTAGAGGTTAATGAGAACCACACATAGGCACAACATATATGTTGTAACCATTTGTTTCATCTTCAGTCCACCACTGAAAACTCTCCCCAAAACTAACATAACAGCAAGCCTGTTAAAGCCTGACAAAATGACAAAATAGGTGTTTACATTGTAATGTATTTTAAGAACATTCCCATTCACTTGTTCAAATATTTGCAGCTTAAACTGTGCAACAGCTAAATACAAGTACATTCAAACCACTATGAAAGGCTCTGACTTGTTTATACATTAAAGGTACTGCCTAGGAGAGAGCATGTAACTAAGAAATGTAATTAATTACTTCCCTCTACCACCTGCTCACGGTTCAGCCAGTGTCAGCTCAGATTTCTATGTATTCAGTAACTTTCATGTAACATTGTCCAGCAGCCCTCAAACACATATAATCTTAAAAAACCCTGAAGATCTCCAATAAGGATGTCCACAACTAATTTCTGGGAGAACTGCTTACTATTCCTTGTTCTGAATTCAAGACAAATCTGGTTTTTTGCAAAAACCACCAAAAAAAAGATGTTTTATATGTTCATTTGGTATCTTAGAGCCCAAAAAGGCCAGTATGGATTGTCATATATACACATATATTTATGTGTATTTGTGTGTATATATGTACATATATACACTCTCAAACACACAGATATGTACACATGCATTTACACTATCATTCTCTACACTTGTAAGGAAATCAGCTAGGAACAGAGTAAGAAGAACAGAAAGACACTTAAAATGCAAAACCACACTGGTTTCCAGAGGGATGTCAAGGAAAAGCAGTTTTCTGTACCTCTTCATGCTTTTAAGACAACTTTCAGAGATAATAATGGATTAATTCAGGGCTATTATATAATGAAGTAAGAAAAAGCAGCCATGGAAACAATTTGAAGAACTAGGGCTGGAATTCTGACAGAGGTCAAGTCTGATCTGTTAACTTCTTCAGCAAGGCAACTACCTGAAACTGAAAAATCTACATGAACAGCTTTTCTGTTCTGTCTCTGAGAAGAATGGCTCTCTCTAATAAAAGAAAACTTTCTTCCAATATAATTTATTGATGATCTTGATTGATTGATTGATCATCTTCATAAGATGCTAATAGGCTGAAAAATTACTGGCTGATTGATGAAAACCATCCCATTTGTTTAGATTACTAATTCTCCTGAACACTGTTACCATGATCTTGGCATTAACATCTTCAGTAATATTCATACCAAAGGATGCCACCATTTAAGTGGTGAGTGTCCACATCCACAGCTTATGGTTCATCTTACACCTTAAGTATTTTCTGGAAATAAACAATCTCTGATGCTAACTACAGTAGATTTATTCCCATGAACAAAATTAGGATACCTAAATAATGCTTGCTTTGTTTCGGGATGCTTAGAAATCAAAGCTGGGACTTGAATAAGTTTTAGATTTCTTAAGTTACTTGGAATTAGCTGTGAAATGTTTTTAAATAGTACAAGACCCATTTTTTGCATTCTAAAAACATACTCTGATTAAGAATAACCTAAAGCATGCTTTATGTGAAATTTTCTAAGCACACATCTAAGTTAGACTTCATCATTTTGTGTTTCTAGGAATGGATAAACCATAAACAGATTTACTAGAATCATCCTTTCAATTACTTAATTTCAAAAACAGATTGATGATTTTAAATGTATATTGCTTTAGCGTTCTTCTTGTGAAAATAACCTAGGAAAGAAAATTGGGGACATATTTGCATATGCAAAGACATCCAAACTGTCCTGGGCATCAAAGAGAACATGACAGGCTGTGATAATTACCCACACTATTGCATTTCTGTGAGATTACACTGCTGGGCAGAACAAAGCTTTTTTCTGTGGAGACAAAGACTTCCAGAAATATCTGACCTTCCTAATTAAACTGCAGTTTAACCTTTTAGGATTTACTAATTTAGCAATTACTTTAGCTTCTTCAGAGGATTTTTTTCCCATTTATAGTTCACTCAGACTTATAGAGTAAGCATGAAAAATGCATTTGTATATATTATGAAAAACATATCTGACTTCAGGAAAGGAGTGGGTTAGGTGATATGCAAAACTTTTAAAGGAAGTGTGTTCAATATTACCATATGAGGGAGCAGCAATGGAGGATGTTTGGAGACAGGAGGAGGCTTTTTTATATTTAACCTCTTCTAATTTGCTCTTGAGGTCTAATAGGAATGTCTTAAGATGCATACTAACATAACCACTGAAAATTTTTCTTTACATGTTTCTTTTCAAACATTTTTGTATTTAAGTTGAAATTACTTACTACTTACCCCAAATTTCCTGAAATATTTTCTGAGCTTTTTTTGGCTTTTTTTCTTTAATTAAACCTCACCGGAGATGAGAGCCAAGCACTAAAAGCACAAGCATGAAGTCAACTTTTGTTGCACTTTACCACATCCTTCCATTCTGGGATAACGATTTTATCTGTTATCATTGCATTTAGGTTTTATTCACTTCTGTGTTATTAGACTGCATTTTTGGACTACCAGAAAAAGGCGGTAAATTAGGCTATTGTATATGTAGCATTTCCTCATAGTTCCTGAATCCACAGTGATAATAACGCCAACCTTGTTCCAAAAATTATTTATTTACCTCACCAGACAGCAAAATGCATTACCTGGATAGAATATTTACAGGAGCAAAGAGAGTAACAGTGATCTAGTGAATGAAAGGAAATGGAAGAGCAATTTCCCAAATATTCCTATCTTGCTACTACACATGCAATAGCAATAGGTACAGAATTGGCTACTACTGATTTTGCTGCTTCTCTGGGAAAGCGTTGCCTTCCACTCAAGATAAAGTCTGTTTTAGCCTGCTTCCCTTTCCTAAGGAAACCAGAGCATTTCAAGTATCAGCCTTCCATCCAGGGAGCTTCTCATTTTCTACATTTCCCTTGCAAAGCAAATACTACTCATTTTTGCTCAACAGACACTTGCTGGCCTCATTTTTCCTTGTGGGACCCCTTGGCAGAACCACATACATAAAGTGGTACTTTCTGTGCAATTTCAAGAGCAGCTGGTGATGAGAAGTTGGCAGAGATGGATAATGATGACAGCTTTTTCATGAGTATGAGCAACTCACAATTTTTCAGTATGAAATCTGTGGATTCTGAAATATACCAACCTACACTATAGGAAACTATCAGTTATAAATCATAATCATGCAAACAAGAACAGCAGACGAATACACTGGCATCTGGTTGCTCTAAGAAAATTCTCTGATTTTTCAAAGCTTTAAAATGTAACAAGAATCAGATTTATGGAGGTATCATGCATGTAAACTGAAAACTAAAAAATTCCTGAAAAAAAAAGTGTATTGGCTTTCATCATGTCAGCAAGACATGCTCAGTACTGCTGAAGTATCCAGGCATCTTATTGCTGAGAAAGATAATGACACCAAGAAGTAATGGCAAACAAATTTTTTTGCAATTTTCCCCATAATGTCTCAAGAATACAACAACCCTTCTAAAACAAGCAAAAATTAGAAACATTAAAAAGAAAATAAGAAGAATATGCTTTTATCCTTGGACTCCTGGTCAATGCAGTGTTTCACATTCTCATTATCTGGTCAGACTGAAGAGACTTTTTATTACAACAGATCAGTTTACACTTCAAATATGCAAGAGTACTTACCAGCTATGTTTTCAGCAGTCTCAGAAAGGATTAGAAGCCTTCTTTTGCTAGTTTTATACCAATTTGGGGAAGAAATTTCCCTAAGGCTTTTTAAACTAATTGCCACAAAGACTTCTATAATAATCCAAAGGCGAAACCTTTTAAGACTAAATTCCTTTCTAAGACTAATCTAAATTCCCCTTGCCTTTTTCCTCTGGAAGCAGGCAAAGATAAAGGGAAGGAGGATCCTGCTTGGTTGCTTCAGGTGTGGCTTTGTGACTGGGATAAAGTTCATTTTCTTCGCAGTAACTGGTACAGAGCTGTGTTTTGAATTTTGGGTTTAACCCAGCTAGGGTTAAACCAAACCACCTCATTTGCAGAAACAGTCCTTCTAAATGGAGAAGGAAGTTCCCAGAGTAGTTGTTGTGATAAAAGGAATTGTCAAAGTCAAAAGCCAGAGGCACTGTGAGAAGACTGTTTTTAAACTCTGAACAAATTTGCTCAGTAGATTGGTACATACAAAGACCGTAACATAAAAAGTGTCTTTTTGTTTAAACTAAATACAAATACAAAACTTCTCTTTAAACTTCGAAAGAAAGTTAGCTTACTGGCTGACAATGAACTTCATAACCATCCTGAATGCAGAGCTTGGAAAAAATGCAAATATTGATTATTTTCTATTTCACATGGAAATAGAAAAAAAGGTGTTTTGCTTTAGTGCAGTGAAATCCCTGTTACTAGACAGACAGTACAGCATCTGTTACTAGATTGTTTTGGCAACAGCCTTACCTATTATTAAAACTATTTAGTGCTCAGTAACAGGATCCAAATTCTACAGACTCCACATTGCTTTTCTGCCTTTTCAGCCACAACTAACATAAAAGGCTTTGTCTGTTTAATCAACAAAATCAAACAAGAACATCCATTATTATTTGTCTTTGTCCAGCCAGTTTTGCAGAAACAGACAAAAAATCTTCAGATACAAGAAGTTCTCATTGCAACAGTTTAGATTAAAATGTAACCAGCAAAGGTTACATATGTCACACATATATATATACATATATATATATATACACACTATATCATCCCTGAACTTTCATTTTCATGTCACAGATTTCCAGTCTGTAAACACAATTTCCTGTAAGTCTATTTAAAAATTATTACATTGCTACTACTATAAAAGATCTTTCTAAAAGCATCCTATGAAACGAAGCCTCAGAAGACACATCTACCTGTGTTGCAGAATACTGCAGTAATGTTAATGAGTGTGACAAGCATTAGAGCTGTTGTAGGACTTGTGAAGAATGCATTCAAAGCCAAAATCACGAAGTGCCACAAGTACCATCTATGAAACAACTCTGGAATGGTCTCCTGAAGAGAATAGCACATGTGCTGTGACTGCGGCAGAGAAGCTTACAGTAATTCAAGCATTACTAGAGATTTGTAATACAGGATTACTGATGCCTACAGTAAAAAAACCCTGTGCTGCAGAATTCACTATTTCCATAGTGTGAAGAAGAAATTATTCAGACCTTCTTGAGGTTAAGTCATTTGTCATTTATATGCAAGCAGTTAGGCTTAATGGAAAGGAGAATTAAGGGTCTCCTAGTTGAAAGTATCACATAAAAAATATACATTTTGTGAACAGAAAATCCATCATAATTCTTTGACATTATAGTGGATTAAGTGCTGGAGAAAATGCATTGTGATGAATAGTATAATTATGCAATTACTAAGCAAGATAGCATGCCAGATTTACCTGGTGAGATGAGATGACTTTTCCAGTGCTTGAGATGAGGTTCCTGACAATGCTCCTACACTCATCTACCCATAAGTGAGTTTTATCTCTCATTTAATGGGTCTAGATATCATTTTGATACTGCTTAGAAGAAGGATCTTGTACTCTTATCTAGATGACTCTTGACTGACCATTTGCTACATGAACATACTTCTTGTACAAGCTCAGAATTTCTGAGGCCTTCCAGACAACATGAATTCCACTCCATGTTCAGAATCCTATATCCTAAATTCTGTGCAATATAAATTTATTGAAAGAAGGCTACTACCTCTTAGATGAGTTAATAAAACACATAAGAATCTTTGATTTTATACAATTTTGCTTGATTTTAGTACAGAGAATTCCATTCACTGATTCTGTCACTCAAACTGTAATATTGTTAGTAACACCATCCAATATCATCAGGATGAATAAAATCTTCTAATGCCGCCTTCTTAATGTTAGCAAGCAAGGCAAAATTCCAGCCTTCAAATAAAAATGTTTACAAAGCTTTTTAACCTATTTATACATTTTTAGCAAACAAAGACATTTGTGTTTATTAGTTCTAAACTGCATCATTCTTTTTCATTAACTAATATTTGATCCTCAATTGCTTATTTAGTTCTCTTGGAACACCCTAATTAGTCCATATTTTTAATATCTCTTTCCTCCAGCACACATACTTAATCTCTTCTTTATGTTCTGGTTTCTGCAAAATGACCTTGTGATCCAAAAATCCTGCACTCCTTGTATCCAATTTCAACAATACATCTCTCTTCTCCCAGGCTTTCTTCACTGAAGCATAGTAAGTTCAGTTTAACAAAAGTAATTTCAGTTTAGCAAAACTAATTTCAGTAATTTTATGCAGTTGTGTTCCCATAATAGCAGGTCATGACAATTTTGCTAAATGCTAACTAAAAGTGATTTAAGACTTAAAACACTGCTTATGATTAATTAAAACAATTAATTAAAAGTTATTTAAAACCATTAACTAAAATTATTTTAGAAGTTTTATCAATTCCAAGAATTTGGGAGCCACCTAAATTTCTTACTATGAGATGCCTATTTACTTAGGCTGCAACATATGTTGCTTTAGAAATTGCATTTTAAAAATATTTAAGCACATTGTGACAGTTGATATGATTTAATAGCATTTTGTGTCCATTACCTTTAAAGAAGATTTAATTCGAGGTTCTGTTTTCTGCCTGGTGAGCTTATTTTGGATAAGCAATGACTGATCTGTACGAGCATCATAATTCCCATGTTCTGAATCATCTGTGTATGTATCTTTGTCCTTGCCTACATCTGAAGGAAAATCAGAAGAAAACAATGGGCTCGTTTTAGATTATAATGGATAGAAACAAACAGCATTATTACAGCCACAGTTGAATATTCATTTTATGTGTACATATTTTAATAACACACTTATTTTCCTGTTAAAGCTTTATACTTGAAATGTTACAATGTTCATCTTAAATTAGAAGTGACTGCTATTTTTAGTAGTAGGTCAATAGAAATGGTTTTTTTTAAATTAGCCTTCAAATAAAAAAGTCCATAACCTCCTTTACAGTAGTTCTAAAAAACAAACAAAGTAATATGAATATTCAACTGCTTGACTCACAGTTGCTGAGGCTCAGGATGTTTCACCAAACAGGCGGCACAGCCTGCAGACCAGACCAAAACATCTCATGTTTCAAATCTAAACAAACAACTGAAATGCCCAGCTCCCCTACACACATGCATATATTCCATTTGAAAATTTGCACACTAAGATATTGCAGTAAGTCCCTCAGAACACATTTTAACAGGTGTACCTGATGGTGGTAGGAGGTAGGAGGTCTTCAAGGAGGAAAGGTTTGCTTTCTCACTGGATTAGGTTCTAATTGCTCAGCTGAAGTTTTCATAAAAACTTAGCTGAGTACCATAAGAGAGCTGCAGGAAACTGAGGACCTCTCTCAGAGATCATCCATATTGTCCATCAAAGAATCATGACAATTCTTGCCCTACACACCCAGCAGGAGTAAAATGAAGGGCAATGTCTGTGCAGTGCCGGACTGTAAAGTTTTAATCAATGTTGGAAAATGGCTACTCTTGAAAAAAAATATATAAAGATTAAAAAGATGGAATAATCATTGCCACACAAATTTTATCTTGGAAAAATTGGAAAAAAAAACATATTCAGACAAAAATTTACCCACAAATCCTGAGTCAAGTTCCCATCTCAGCTTGCACATCAACATGGGAAAAGTCAGGTGGACTAGGAACAGCATTTAGCTCAGTAATTTGAAACCCTAAATCGAAGCCTAGAAAAAAGTCGTGGTTGCTGTGGGTACCACAATCTTGGATTTCATGGATTTTAAATTCATAAATGTTCATCTGCAACATTTAAGTATTTTCCATTAAGTTGTTCAGTTAAATTCTCTACACTAAGTACTGCAGAAATTTAAAAAACAAATAACCACAATTATCTCACACACCCCTAAACATTTCACATATTAAAATATACAATGTTCATCTTAAATTAGAAGTGACTGCTATTTTTAGTAGTAGGTCAATAGAAATGGTTTTTTTTAAATTAGCCTTCAAATAAAAAAGTCCATAACCTCCTTTACAGTAGTTCTAAAAAACAAACAAAGTAATATGAATATTCAACTGCTTGACTCACAGTTGCTGAGGCTCAGGATGTTTCACCAAACAGGCGGCACAGCCTGCAGACCAGACCAAAACATCTCATGTTTCAAATCTAAACAAACAACTGAAATGCCCAGCTCCCCTACACACATGCATATATTCCATTTGAAAATTTGCACACTAAGATATTGCAGTAAGTCCCTCAGAACACATTTTAACAGGTGTACCTGATGGTGGTAGGAGGTAGGAGGTCTTCAAGGAGGAAAGGTTTGCTTTCTCACTGGATTAGGTTCTAATTGCTCAGCTGAAGTTTTCATAAAAACTTAGCTGAGTACCATAAGAGAGCTGCAGGAAACTGAGGACCTCTCTCAGAGATCATCCATATTGTCCATCAAAGAATCATGACAATTCTTGCCCTACACACCCAGCAGGAGTAAAATGAAGGGCAATGTCTGTGCAGTGCCGGACTGTAAAGTTTTAATCAATGTTGGAAAATGGCTACTCTTGAAAAAAATATATTAAAGATTAAAAAGATGGAATAATCATTGCCACACAATTTTATCTTGGAAAAATTGGAAAAAGAAACATATTCAGACAAAAAATTTACCCACAAATCCTGAGTCAAGTTCCCATCTCAGCTTGCACATCAACATGGGAAAAGTCAGGTGGACTAGGAACAGCATTTAGCTCAGTAATTTGAAACCCTAAATCGAAGCCTAGAAAAAAGTCGTGGTTGCTGTGGGTACCACAATCTTGGATTTCATGGATTTTAAATTCATAAATGTTCATCTGCAACATTTAAGTATTTTCCATTAAGTTGTTCAGTTAAATTCTCTACACTAAGTACTGCAGAAATTTAAAAAAACAAATAACCACAATTATCTCACACACCCTAAACATTTCACATATTAAAATATTAAAAATCAGAACATTTACTGAGCGCTATTTTTTCCTCAATTTAGTTACTACATAATGATTAGACAAAATGTACCCTTGGTAATTTCTAACACTGATATTAACCATGGAAAATCTGTGATGGGATTTCTAAATGTACAAAAGAGCTCATTTTAAATGTCAATGTTCCTAACTCAGGGGTTTTAATTATTTTAAACAATGATGTAACTTCATATACAACTTATTCTCTGCTCAATAAAAATGAATGTAGTTAAAAGAAGTCTTCAGGTAGGTATATAAAGCAGGAAACGGTACTTAGCAACTCTGCATATTTGACTTATGCCTAGGTTTGAGCTCTTAATTTTAGGAGCCAGTAAAATGAAGAGACAGGCCTATGAAACCTAAACTATGTCATTTAAGCTGAAAGAAAGACTATATTTATATTAAAAAGTCTATTTCTATGAGGGAAGTTTTAGAGGATTAGACATTATGAGTACAACAAGTACTAAAAACCAAAAAACCTTTGCAAAGGTTTTGCAACTTTCTAAATTTAAGTAATTTGAAGTTATGAATAAGTTTTCCCTCTGTGCTCAACACGCTTTACCTGCTAAACGTTTTTATGCTTTCAAGGACACATATTTAAATTGCAGCACCTCCCTTCTGTAAAAAAAATCTTTCACCTAGAGACATGTTATTTTGCCTGAAATATAGTCAAAATTTGCTTTAGCAAACAAAAACCTAAAACAACCCTTAAAATTAAGTAAATTTATAAAGAATCGTTTTCTAAAATTCAAAGATACTTCCCGTTCTATCTTTCAGCAGTTGATGACTTACTTTATACATAAAAGTACTCTCCCACTATGTAATGCTATTAATACAGTAAAAAGGGGAATATTATTTAGCACTTCAACAAGCCCCTTGAGGCTGTAAGCTGCTGGTCCCTGCTCCACCATGGACCTCCACAGGCTCCAGGGGAACAGCCTGCTGCACCATAGTCTTCACCAGCGGCTACAAGAGAATCTCTGTTCCAGTTGAAGCTGCCCTTGTGTATTTTTTTTTTGGTCCCTTCACAAGTCTGTTACTCCAAAGGCACTTCCACAGCCACTGATGAGTTCAGCCTTGCCAAGCAGCAGGTCTGCCTTGCAGCTGCTGCCATTGGCTCCACCAGACACAGGGGAAGCTTCCAGCAGCTTCTCAGAGAAGCCAGCCCTGCAGCTCCACTGCCCACACAGACCCAACACAGCTGCTCAGCTACCAGAGTCTCGCCGACACAAACACAACATGAATGACGCTTTACAAGACCTCTCTGTGTGAGTCTCCAGAGTACCTACTACCAGCAGAAAGATTTAAACATCCATCTTTTTACCAAGTCTTACATCTCAAAGACCATGTTCAGGGGCTGTTCTCACAAGCAGAGGCTCACCCCAGGGCAGCAGAAGCAGCTCTGGGCTGGGCCCTGGGGCAGCCAATTCCCTCTCCAGCAGCAGCCCCAGCCCTGTCCTTTACCTGCTCAACTCCTGTGCTATCTCCCCTCTCAGAGAGAAACTCTGGGACCAGACAAGTGCAACCAGATGCCCTCCTCTCCTGAGGCTTGGTCACTTCTTTGGTTTTCCTAAGTACTCAGTTGTTAATGTGTCCTAGCAACTTACAGGAAAAAATTCTATATGTAAAAAGGAACAAAAGGAAACAACAATCACAAAAATTAATCAACGCTTCCTGACATAATTTGGCAACACATAACACATGACAGTAAGATTTGCCCTATAAGGTCACTTACATGATAAAACATTTAAGACAATTTCATTTCTGCAAATCCTTCACACAATAATGCAGAAGCATTTAGTTTAGAAATAGATAGCTAAGCCCACATTTTGAATCTTTCTTTTTGGGTCTTCTTTACTGCTTGGCTATCTTTCTTACTATCAGACTTTTCTGAAGGGCCAAAACTGCATTTCAATTTTATGACAGAGGATAAAAAGCAGTTGTTCTCTGTATCCTGAAATCCAGTGATATATTTTATATATACACAGTAGTGTCTGGAAGCAAATGTTTTTCAATTGAAATGCGGCATAGTTATGGAAGGAAAAATTAATATAAATATTCCTAAATAGTTTCTGTTTCATAAACTTAGATACAACAACTCTACTCAATCCTTTGAGCCTTTACACATTTAAGGATAGGCTTTGCAAAGCTTTAGTAAGAAAGAGATTATTGGTCAAGTAAATAATCCCCTTTTGTCCTAATTGAAATCTTAGGAAAAGCATGGAGGAGAACATCACTAGACATCTAGATAAATGACTCTCTGATGGATTTAGGTCTTATTTTATTTTGCTGTGCACCTGGAACACTATTTTATACAGATAACATAGAAAGGTTTTCACCTACCTGTGTACCTATATTTAGATATGAAAAACCATCATAACTACCAGAACAACGTTGGAGCCACAACTTACACCAAAGGAGGCTTCAAGCATCTGCTGCTTGTTGCTCTTACGCCCAGCCTATTATGCCCTCCTGTTGATGCCCTGCCCCTGTGTGCCCTCTGCTCCCTGTGTGATTGCTCAGCACCCCTGGGCACTCCAGGGCTCCTCAGCTTCAATAGCATTCACCTGTCCTGCACAGCTGGAGCCACTGGCGATCAGCCATAGCCCCACTCCCAACCACCACAAACTCTGTGCCCACACATAAGACAAAGACTTTTCTCAATGTACAATTTCTTATGAACTTTCAGACAGTGGAAACTGTTACACAGAATATTTCTGATTTTTTTTAAAAGGGAGCCAGTAATATATTATTGCTCTTTAGATGAGTTTAAATGGTGTATAAAACTGCTAGAGGCAGATTAAATGCCTAAAGCACATCAATATTTTGAACTGCATATTAAGTCCAAAGACTAATCCTTATTATGTTCCCACAAGCACTGAACAGATCACATAACTTCATCCAT
This sequence comes from Emberiza elegans, assembly GCA_024865655.1. Classification (NCBI taxonomy): domain Eukaryota; kingdom Metazoa; phylum Chordata; class Aves; order Passeriformes; family Fringillidae; genus Emberiza; species Emberiza elegans. The sequence continues at coordinate 311,151 of JALJVW010000011.1, forward strand.
ACTGCTAGCTCTCCAGGCATGAACCAGCTCCAACATGGGAGCTGGACAGCTCTGGGTATAAGACAAACTGTTCTCAGGCAGCTTTTCAGTCACCTCACTACCTAACCAGAACAGATGTGACACCCTCATTTATATAGGCACTGACCACAAACTTAGGAAAAAGTTATTCTAGAAGGCATAATGGAAACACCACATTTCTGTTGAAGCAGAAACTGAACCTGGTTTCCTGGAATCATATCTTCTGTGATCTTTCAGTCCCCCTTTTTATATAAACATTGTATGTACTGCACAGGTTATACATATATATATATATATGCCCATTTCAATTTATCATAACATCACAAAATTGACTTACAAGCACTTCAATAATTGAGCATTGAAAAGTAGTTTTTATCATGCAGTTATTATGATTCTTTGTTAGATTGTTAGTTTTGGTTCAGCTCTTCATTTGTCACTTCACTGTACTGCAGCATAGCATATAAATACATTGGTTTTTCTATATAAACTCTGTAGTAATTGGATTCAGGATTCATTCAGACTACAAGGTATCTGTCACAGCAAACTTGTTAATTATCTAGGAAAGCTTTCATGTCCTGCTAAGAAAGATTAGTTATTATGCACAAATCCTCCTAATTAATCTAAGGGGGAAAAAAACAGAATTGAAAAAAGAATAAATTAGTTTGTGATGTTTTAGTTGCTACTGAGTGTTACTTTTGTTCTTATTTCAACCCAGTAATCTCCACCTTCTGCGTCTCCCATCAGAGGTGAGAGGGGATTGAGTGAGACAGAAAGAGGGGCATTCCATTATGCCTGAAACCTCGAAGTTCACCTTATATGTTAAAGAAGCTCAATATTTATCACTTGGATTGAATGTACCACTTCCCTGAACTAAAAACACTACTTACCACCTAAAACTGGCAGAGGAAAAGTAACACAAGTCCATAATGTCCTTGATCCCATTTACCCCATTTATTTATGTATAATTAACAAAGGTGTAATACATTGGCTTTTTACTTCATAAATCCATTAACATAATTAACTAAGCTTGTCTGACAGCCTCAGCTACAGCTTGTCTGATAGCCTCAGCTATAGCCAAATAAAAGAGAAGCTTTCCACTGAAGTCCTTTATTTGATGCCTGTTAATCTCCTTCAATCAAGATAATTTTGTCTACAAACAACTCAGGAAGAGGAGAAAGCCATTTGGCCTACATTTCTACAACAATGCCTAATTAAAAATTCACCACATTCACTTAATTCCACTTTCTTTCATGTTCTCAGGAGAGCAGTTTGAAAATATTCACTAAGATGATGATACCCATCAAACAGCCTTCTTTTTAAACTCCATGAAACTGCCAGAGTACCTACAAAAGCATTGTTTTAACCTAGCTGGGGATCAAAGCTGAAGCTGCAATATTGCTTTTTCAGGTTTATTTTTTACTTCCCCTCCCCTTCTACATCCAGACTCAGGATTAAACTGAAAATTTTAGACTTGGAGACAAATTCTTACCCACATAAACACAATACCTCCAACAAACTGTATTTTGGAGGTATACAGGCCACTTTGTTACATGCACCTTTTAACTGTCCCTTATTTCTCTTCATGAATCCAACAGATAATGCTGATTTATAAATAAGGCAATTCTTATTACTGACCTCTGGCAGTACTGTTTTAAATACTGTTTTCTTTCTTGCTTGTAACTGACTAACCGAATCAGTTACACTTCTATAACTTCTATAACTGTGAATAACTTAACAGATTTCACTTCTCTAATTTGGGATTGACTCAACATGGGCAAATTCATTAATGAAGTTAGTAAAGGGCAACTATTTAAATACTTTTTCTTCCACCAGCATAGCTGTAGCCAGAAGAGAAGAAACATCCAAACGGAAGTTTAACACAATTTTGAACTGAAAAGAATCAATCTATCTTCTCCTGTGTTGCTGAGCCCTTCATGCATCTTTTCAGGTTAAAACTAAGTAAAGGGATTGAAAACCAGCCTCATTTATTACGAGAAAGAACTAATGCTGACATACATAAATACACAACAATATCAGCATGTGTATGCGTAAGCAATTCACATACATAATAAAATAGAGCAGGATATTAAAAATAGAGCAGGGTATTAAAAAAAAGATAATAAGGAAATTATAACAGTAAAATCTCCTAGTATCCATGCTTACCAACCAATTACAATAGGAAAGGGCAGCAGCTTTAACTGGAACCTTATGAAGACTTGGTTTTCTTATATAATCTTCATGCCAAATTTTTGGTCTGTGCCATGATTTTGGAATATCTGGTTTTGAAGAAGTATCAATTTCACTATTTCCAGTAGCTACCTACTCAGGAAACCTTGAGAAGCCCTCTTATTTATCATATATTTTAGGCATCAAGAAAATTCAATGCTAATTTATGTGAGAGGTGAGCAGACCTAGCTTTCTGAAAGCAGGTATCTTGATATCCTTCATTCAGCATGAAGATATGATTTCTAGTTTGATGTTCATCAACTGTGAGCATAAATATCTTTCATAGTAGTTGTGCAAGGTGCAGAAATATCTTTGTGTCTGTATGGGTAAAATAGATGGCAACTGCCTTATCCTGGAATTTGTAAACTAATACCCATGTATGTATTTACAGACTCAATTTGCAGTTACGAGATTATTCTAAGAATAATTTTTTTCCTACTTACTCTGACTTAATTACAATATCAAAATGGTAGCAAAGCAGTACAAATATGGCTATTTTCTCCATTACTCTTTTTTTTGCTTCCCAAATTGTAACATTTTTTCTATGTAAACGTCTGAAGCAAATACACAAAATATCTTAAAAAAGCCCAACAACAGAACTGCAGCCACAATTACAGTGAATGACATGACTATATAGGAAAAATAAGTGAATAACAACTTTAAAGGAATTTCAAGTACATTTGTTCAAAATTATTGTTTCATGAAGAATTGTTATGGGAAAAGGATACATTCAATATATGACACTTCTCTGTCTTCAGTCCCTACTTTTAGTCTAAAAGGTGAGACAGTATCAGGAAATTTATGACAGCACACATTTTTTTAGTCACACTTAGTCTCCTCTTTCAAAAAAAATGAAGTTCAGGGTAAGTATGGCCTTTCCACACTTAAATACTGTGAGAGTAATCAAAGAATCAGTAATTTGTCATTATTTCAGTGCAGACAACAACTTACCTGAAAATGGATCACCATACTCTGTATTAGACAGCTTAAGCAAGTTGCTTTCCAAAGTCTCCATCACTTTAGCTGAAATAAATGCAATATCTGTATCAGCATTGACATGTATTTTCTAGTAAAAAAATCTTTACTGTAAAAAACACTTTTCAAAGCCGTCAGTAACTCAAATAAAAAACTTTGGACTGAAATTTTGAAGAACACTTTCTATCAATAGAAAAAAGAGCAAGATCACTCTAATGAAGACTTTCTGTCTATTACTAAGATAAGTTTAACTCAATAAAATGACTCACTAGAACAATAACTAGTGCCTAGTGTCGATCAACATTAAGCCCAAAATCTACTACCAGATGAGTTAATTTATTCTACAACGCTTCACACACATCTGGCAATAGAGGATGGCAAGAGTTGGCAGCAGGTGACATACAGTGATTGGGATTCCAACTATACTAGTTTCTCTGACAAAGCACGTGTATCTGTTAAATTAGGAATCCTGAAATAATAGTTCCTTATCCCACACGAGCTAAAATTTGGAGGGATTTTCTCTGTTCGTTCTCATTCTTTCCATACCACTCTTCCCTGATTCTACTGTTTGTGAATGAATGCATCTCCTCCTACATGTTCATATATAAAGACTTTTTTTGCCTAAAGCCTAAATATTTATTCTTTCTTTCTCTTCTAGGACAGACTAGAGAAACCTTCAAACTTTTCTCCAGCATAAATGAGCAAGACTTTCTTGTCTTATTACCACTGAGAAGGAAATAATGTCATCATTGAGAAAAATAAAAATGAGTTTAAAACTCACATTATAAAGATTCACTCAAGAACCTGTTAATATAGTATGTGTAAGTGTTTTCTGCAAAAACATTTCTACAACAAACCATAGATATCTAAATAAATCAGAGTTTATCAGAGCTGGAGCAAACCCCTGAAAGAGAAAAACCTCCTACCTCGTTCTGACACTACATCCACTGCAGCTGCTGATGTCCCTGCACTCAAAGGCTGGGGTTGGAGCTGTGGCTGCACACGGTTTGGCTGCAGAAATGATGAATGCTTGCTCAGGCTCTGAGGATGTGTTTGGCTCTGGGCAAGGCATGGCATAGATCTTCTAGAAGGTTTTAAAGGGTGCTCTTTCACTGTCTCGCTCTTGCTTGTGTTCATACCTAAAGTAGCCAAAAGAAAAATAACATAATAAGCTCTAGCATATTGGGCCATGACAAAGAAAGATGACTAATTATGAATCCACTTAATAAGTCACTCCTCAACTAAACAAAAATGCTGTGCTAACAGGTTTGAAGTTATTATAAAAACAACGTAATGAACTAAAATACAGATACCATAGTGTAAATTCCACAATAGTATTCCATTCTGTAAATTATTTACATTTTCCTTTCAAAGCTACAAAAATTTCCCCTTAACCATTACAGAAATAAATTAATGTTCTTAATCCTTTGACCTGTTGGGTAACCTTTGTGAAAAAACACTGTAGAACTGTGGTGGTGTTTGACAGTCCCCAGGACGAGGGAAGAGATGAGAATCTTGACTCCACGTTTCAGAAGGCTGATTTATTATATTATAATACTGTATTATATTAAAATAAAATGATATATTAGAACTATACTAAAGAAAGAGAAAGGAGACATCAAGAGGCTAGAAAAGAATGAATAATAAAATCTTGTGACTGCTCACAGCCTCAACACAGCTGGCTGTCATTGGTCATCAAGTAAAAACAATTCACATGCTAGGTAAACAATTCTCCAAATCACATTCCAAAGCAGCAAAACATGGAGAAGCTGAAGCTTCCCAGCTTCTCAGGAGAAAAGATCCAAGTGAAAGGATTTTTCAGAAACTAAGTCTGTGACATAGAACAACAAACAAATGTGGCAAAAATGACCCCAAACATTCCAGGGTCAGTTAGAACAAAGCAGCTGTGACAATGATTTGTCTCTTAAGAGTTGTTTCTGAGAGGCCCAGAAATAAAGTAGCTTTCCTAAGTTTACATGGAAGAAAAACTCATTATTATACATCTCCTGATTCAATATAGAGCAATGACACACACAATCCTTGTAGAAGTTAATTCAACACTGAGCAAAACCGAAGTCCAGTAGTGTGGTTAGTCTCTTTCACTGTACTGTTTCTCTGCTCAACAGAACAATTCACTTTATAGACAGGTAAGCTTCTGTTTCCTCAGAAGATACCATACGTCTTTAAATAAGTATGTGCAGGAAGAACTCTGCTTTTTAATAAAAACGCTGCTGTGTGCCAGCAGAGAACACAGCGGGCACTGGGCCCTGACAGTGCCTTGTTCAGAGCAGAGCAATGCCACACACGTCTGTTGTGCTACCTGGAAGGTTTCCAGGGAGTCTCCTTTATAGTTCTTCCTAAATGGACATTTATTAGACAAAAATCTGCAGTAGATAGACACAGCAATGGGTAATATAGAATAATATATAAAGACACATACTTTGTAATTGTTCTGGATGTCCTCAGTGATCGATTTCTTAAGCAGGGATAGGCTGCCAGTAACTATGAACCCCACTGCATAAATTAGAGTTGCCAAAGAGAAATGGTTCTTTCATCAACACTGGAGTCAGTATGTGTGGCAAGATGAATCACTGTTACCAAAGAAATTTATGATAATACAAATAACACACACTGACATTCAATTTTAACCCAAATTCAAGTGATACATATAAAAAAAACCAAAATGTAATTATTTTATGACATAATGCTTCAATTCAAAAGAAAATTATTCCCTTTTGCTCTCTCTTACTCTACATTCCCCTGTGTCAATTCAAACAGATTCCTTAATATCATGTTGCTTCTGCCTGAAGAAAGTGAATGACAGCAAAGTAACCTCACAGCAGATTTGCTCTTGTTTTATTGGTATGAACCACCTTAAAATTTGGAAAAGTTAATTCATACTCTGCTACTGTGCCAGAGTCCAGTTCTGTGATATGCTAGTTTTGATAGCACTTGCTGCTGCATGCAAATGCTTACCCAGCACGAATAGCATGTGGCTGACATCATGAATTGGATCACCAAATTGAGTTATTGAAATTATTTTCATTCCTTCCTCTGTTTTCCATAGAGTAGTTTTCTAGACTATGTATTTCCAGCTAGAACTTTGTTACACAGTCCTTGCTTGTTCAGGGATCTTTTCATCTGCAATAGTAGACATGTACACCTAACAGAAAAAGCCCAACAGACTTGTTTTTCTATAACAATTTCATTTATTCCTTCCTTTTTTACATAATATTCCTCCGGCAGCTAGCATGAGCATGGAAACAATTATAGCATGAGTGTAGAAATTCCTCATGTTGGCAAAAAAGGTAAATAATGTTTATGGTTTAATTAGATGCCGCCTTTTTTATTTTAGCACTTCTGCCTTGGAAAGTCTTTCCAAGGGGATGCTGGGGATTTCCTGTTACAGAGGCAAATCTCTACATGGCTCAAAGCCAGAAAAGAGAGCTGTACTACAGCTGTAGAGCCAACAGAGAGCTGAACTACTCACAGCTTTCTGACAGGTCAGGCAGGAAAGATGGAGCTAGAATATGATAAGCTTTTCTGGTTTTTAACTTAGTATGCACAATTTAATTGCATGCTCAATATTATGCCAATCTAGAAAGACTCTAAATAAGCAACCTCTCAGAGGCCTTCAGGTTTTGACCACTAGAAATATAAAGAAAAATTTTGCTATGCCTCATTCTGTGAAATACAAACTCAGATGATTATTTTGGTACTGTTCAGAAAAGAATTTGTATTTCATTTGCTCTTTGTTTTAGATGAGGAAAGTTTGGCTAGTCCCGATTAATTGTTAACTCAATGCTGGAAGCAAGGCTGGATCAGTGCTAACCTCATAAAGAGCAGCCCAGTAACTATTCCCCATTTAATCCAGCATAAATCATCAAAAAGGAGTAGCTTCTATAGAAGCCAAATCCTAACATCAGCTTCTGGCCAGTTAATGAGGTACACATCATGTGTGCAGTGCTGCTTGAGGCCTTGCCCTGAACAACGCTTAGGCACTGATCTACTGACAAAAAACAGAAGTCACTTATTTTGGTCACTGCATTTTCAGTCATAACCAATACTGCTCTATATAGTCCCTAAAAATACCGCTAACCCTCCTCCCTCCCCTCCAACCCTAACCCCACATTTTCTTTACAGAAACAGACATACTTGTGGTTTAGAACAAATGCCAAGCTCTTGGTCCTATTATTCAATTCCAGCAAGGTTGATTATATTCAGCTGAAAACCTGATGCTAGCAAAACTTCAGTGGAGAATTGCAGGTAGGCAGAAGGTACTCAGGGCAATGACCTGGCTAAGGCTTAAAGTATTTCCATGGGAAAAGTGCTGCAGTAAAACGGAATAAAAAACTGAATTTGTGCCAGAAGATATTTTTGGGGGGGAGATATTCTTTTCCCTGTCACAGGGTTACTTGAATGCTTAAGTTATATTTTTAAGTCTTGAAAAACTTCTGTGGAAAAGGTGCATGCATTTTACTACTACTTTCAAAACACTGCCTATAGGGTTTCAAGTATCTGAAGCCTGAAAGGGATCATAACCTCTGGTAATACTAATGGCTACACCAATCAAGTACCGCATCAAAATATTTATTTCTCCTAATTATTAATTTCACTAATTTAAAAGTTTATCTCTTTTTCAGAGTCATTCATTATGGTTAAAATGTTTACTGAACAAACAAGGTATCCTAAGCAGCCTCAGCCATATAAGACTTCAGTTTTTCTCAACCAGAGATGTTGGTATCCTCTATTCAGTATGAGCAACAGTATTTTTGTTGTGTGGGAATGGCTTTGGACAAAAGAAGGAACAGCAATTCCTTCAAATACTGCAAAACACACTGTGTTTATATTCCATCAGATAGATTGTAGCTCCATCTGGACCAAGATAAAAACTTAGACTCTTCTAAATCTTCACATGATGAAGCAAGCTCAGAATCCTAAGACCAGTATCTTGAAATTTCCTTATTTAACCTTAATTAAAGTAGACCTTAATTAAAGGTCTACTTTTCACTGTGAAACTCCAGTGTAACTCCCAAGCTTTTTAAAATGGAAGCTTTAAAACTGATCCCTTTGCCCCATAAAGTCAACTAGTACCAAAATCAAAGCAAAGTAACACAATCTAGAAGCAGAGCTATGATCCATTTCTCTTCTAAATGCATTTGGGTAAGACATAGATCGGGATGACTTCTGAGGTTACAGACAAGGGTGAGGAAGAGGCACAGGGGATGCTGATGTGAGACCCAGAGGAACTGATGAGTTGGGATACCCAGAAGAACAGAGGATGCTCCTTAACCCCAGCTGCCAGTTTGGCCTGGGTCAGGTTTTGTTCTAGCACATTTGTTTGCTCCCACAAACAAACCGAGACGCGATTTTGTTGCCCACAGCCAGGTATGAAAGTCACACTGATTTTGGCAGCTCGTGGCTGTACAACTATTGCTCACCTGAGAACTCCTCTGCACATCCTTAGAGCTCTCAATCCTGAAGAGCTGAGCATTTTTTTTGAGTTTGAACTGCAGTGCAGTTTCCTGGTAGCTTGAAGTGACTGCTGAGAGTCAGCATGTGACAAAGGCTGCTTGGAGGAAGGAGCAGGATACAATGGAAAGCTTGTTGAAAAGACAGATTTTTTCCCCTCCTTCAGCAACCTTTGTACCAAACTCAACTTAGCTACTTGAACATTAGGCCCACGTAGGCAGCTCAATGCTGTGGAGGTGTACAGAGCTATTTTAAAAATCTGTAATTTTACAGTTTTCCTAAATTACAGGGAGAAAGTTGAGATAACTTAAGTAGTTAAAAACTCTAAAGGTTAAATACCCGAAAAAAAAGTTACCCATGCTCTTTCAAAGGTTATTATTTAAAGAGAAAATGATATCCTTTCAAGAAACACAATTAAGCAAAATGTACAGAACTATGTAACTCTTCTATGTTCATCTTTGAACCTGATTAAGATTTCAATATTAATGGAAGATATATTTTTCTTTGTATGCATAATGCATTTCATTAATGTTCTATAACTTAATGAAGTTACAGAATTGCTCATATAGAACGTAATTCTTATCTCTCAGTTTCAAAACTAAATGCAAATGCATTTCAACCATTATTTTGTCACTTTTTGAAACATACACTGCATCTCCTTCCATAAAAACATGGAACATCCACCAATCTCTGACCTTTGATGGAAAATGATTTAATTTGCAACAGGTTCATGAGAGGCTGCAGAACAATGCATCCTGCAGGATACCTCTCTTAATACATACATATACACAAGAAATTAGTAGTGACCAAAGGTCCTTCCTGACAATGCCCTCGCTGAACACACACCCCATCATAAATGCATTCAGATTGATCTCATCTTTCACAAATGAAGCATCCTACTGAACCTATCAAGCATGTTAAAACACTTGAGTAAGAGTTACGAAATACCAAGATGACCCTGATTAAATAAAATTCAGTTAAATCAATTAGATCATCTGAAAGAAAAGACAGGGAATCATGTTTAACAGATGTTATTAAACTCATAGCAACTTATTAATTTGCACTTGAAACTTGCAGCTTTCATTTCAGATTTGCAAATAGTTCTTACAGGCTAAGAAGCTTATCTGACTTTTCTAGTTATGGCAGCAATTAAAAGATACTTTTTCCAGCACTGCAAAACTTGCCTCTCTTTCTTTGAACACTGTCCATAAAATTATTAACATTATAATAAATTCTGTGGAATTAAATACAAAGGAAACATATCCAACACAAAATCAGCCTAAGTTCAATCCACAAAAAGTTTTTCTGGAAGTGATTATTGACTTTTTTAAAATTACTTCTTCCATTTCAGGATTTGAAAACCATGTCTATATATGTTAATGCATAAAATGGGGAAAAAAGTAAATACTTCCATTTTTTAAGGATTTAAACCAAAAGTGAATATAATATTAAGAACAACTGGCACTAAAGAGACTGCAAAAATTGTAATTTGCAATTAACTCATTTCATTTAACATGAAGACTCACACACCTATTAATTTTTTTCAAAATTTCCTGAAGCACAAGTCAGAACAGTAAAACCTGACTCTAAAAAAAAAGCCCACTCTAAACACCAAGCAGAGTGTGTGGGCCTAGTGACCAACCTTTGAAAGGTTTCTTTAGGAAGGGTAAGGATTTATTCTCTTTGTTTTGCTACTAGTAGGACACATGACTTGATTATAGTGCTTTTATTGCTGGCAGCTTTTTAGGCCAAATTAATTCAGTGTGCTGGGTTAAAAGTAAATTAAAATAACACAGCTCATCTACAGCAGGTGATCTACCCTTCTTTAAGTCATCTATGCCTATAAGATCTTCTAGTAACAGCCAGAATTCCAATTAGCAGGCATTTGGTATTTGGAGCCTTGAGACCAAAGTTTGATGATGACCTGTTACCTATCCAGTACTTTACAAGCTTCTACTTGTCAGGACAAACTGTAAACCTGTCCAGCAGCAAAACCATCCATCATTCACACCAACTGACAAAGCCACGCGTACTTCTTTTGAACAGCTGCCCTCTCACTTGGCTGCGAAACCAACAAAACAATTAAATTTAGGAATTCACAGCACTGGCTATTTGCTGTAATAACTGGCACTGCACTTCCTCCTCACTTTGCTGGTGAAACCAACAAAATAATTTACGAATTCATGGCACTGGCTATTTGCTGTAATAACTGGCAATGCACTTCTCAACAGGTTAGCTCCCAGTGGTGTCAGCAGTGAAGCCCTTGCAGAAACAAAGGCTGATTCCTTCTTGAGCTACTTTGACAAGTGTGAAGCTAGGAGGTCAAGGGAAGAGATTACTCCTCTCTAGTCGACTCTCCTGCAGCCACATCTCAAACAGCATCCAGCTTTGGGGTGCTCCTGGTAGATAAAATGGAGAATTATAAGTTTTCAGTCCCACTGAAGTTGCTGAACAGAGCTTCAAAACTTAGGCACAAAAAAGATAAAAAGATGCACAGGTATGTGCACAGGATGATAAATATAGCTGGAACCAGGGGAGAAAAGATAAGGAGAACTACAGGGGGGTTTGGGGCAAGTTATGTAACAGGGAGCAACTGCACATGCCCAAAGAAAAAGTTCAAAGAAAGGTTGCCTGGAATATCAAAGTATTCAGTGAATACAACCACCTTGAGAGGAACCTTCAGGGCCATAAAAGGACCTCCAGTAGGAAGAAGAAGCATGCAAATCCGTTCTAGGAAAGTGATGTTTATGTATTAGGTAGGAAGCACATGGTAATGAATGTGCATGATTATGATGGATAAATACCTAGTGGTGAAGCCTTGTCACACACATTGGATTGAAGGAGACAGCCTTCTAACATGTTCTGCACTGATAAAGAATGCCTGCTTCATAACGCTTCCAAGGTTTATTTTCCAGCCCCTTCCAGTATCAGCTCTGTACAGGACCCCCCAACATACTGAAGGCAGGGCAATGGAGGGTTACAAAGATGGTTCAGAAGCTAGAGGGCATGGAATAGGAAGAGCAGCTGGTGAAGCAGCACTTGACCAGCACATCTAAGAAGCAACTAATCTGCACCTCCAGGCCATTCTGAACATAACCCCACCACCTTAAAAAGGATATTACAGAGAGAAAGGAGAGCAACATAGATGCCTCTCCCTATATTAAAATAAAGTTACAGAACTCCTCTTGTCTCCTTTTTGGACATAAACCTCTGACATCATGGATTAGTTTTCCTGATAAAACCAAAACAGCATAGAAAAGACACCACATAGCCAAAACCACATTAATACACATTTCTAGTGGAAACTGTATTCAATGATCACCTAACAATCAGTAAAAAATAATCACAATAGTAACAACAAAATGGTGTTGCCCCTCTCCCCTCCAGCCCTTCACTTCTGGAAAACAGTGTAATTCAAACTGACAGAGAAAAGAAAAAGAGGAAATGACCCTAATGAAGATAAAAGAGGCTAAAAGTAAACTAAAAGTCCAACAAAATGTACTTTTCATGAAGGTATATGCTTTAAGGACATTCTTGAAGAAATCTATGAAATGTTCTGGACTAAGCTTCTGATTTAAATTCAGCTGTTATAATTTCTTTTTGAATATTAATGCTCACATAATTAGTCTTCTAAACAAAAAATTTGAAAAGAAAATTTGAAAGTGTCAGAGTTTAGCACTGGTATAAATGCTTTTCACAATTAAAGGGGTATTTGTTTTGAAGCAACTTCTCTATTTTTTCCCTTGTTAAAGAGAAAAAATACTGAAAAACCAGTTTAATGCATTATTTGGTGCCTTGCTTTGACTTCTTTCCATTCCAGGCTGCAAGAAATTTGAATTCCTTCTGCTTGGGCAGAAAAGACTGACAGCAAACACCTATGATGGCCACAGGTATGAAATTAATAATGTCTAATAGACTATACATGGACTGGATGAGGGCATTAGTAGACCCCCTAAGATAACACTCCAGAACCAACATGCCAAAACTGAACAAACAGCTACAAGCAGCAACCAAGAGGGAAAACAGCCCAGTCAGACTGACAAACAGATCAATGTCACCATGACATGAAAAACATTTTTTCTCTCTAAAGGAACTCCTTCCATTAAAGTACAAGCATTTATGAATGCATATTTCAAAATTAATTTTTTTTTATGCCTCAGTTTGAATACAAGTCAATCTCAGGTTTATTTTGAGATTTCCTACAATATAAAGTAATAAAAAGTTGTAGATGCTCCCTTCCAACACCACAAAAGAACAGAAAGTTTTGATTAGTCCCTACCAACACATTATATTTAATTCAAAGTAATATCCTAAAAGCTGTTTGCCTGTGGTTCTGGTTGGTGTTGTTGCCAGGGTTGTTTGCCTCGTTACACATAACTAGACAATAAAGAACTGTTATTCCTTTCCCCATACCTTTGCCTGAAAACCCTGCAATTTCAAAGTTATAATAGTTTAGAGGGAAGGGTTTCCATTCCAAAGGAGGTTCTCACCTTCCTTAGAAGACACCTGTCCTTTAAACCAGACAACAAAACGGCCAAGAAGGATAAACAGACTTCTCCAAGAACAAAAAAAAAACCAAACAAAAAACCAAACAAACAAAAAAAACAACGAAAACCCAACAAAACCAAAACAAACAAACAAACCAAAAAAAAAAAATCCTAATGCTTCAGGAAAACTAATTCATTAAAAGCACTAACTCCATTAGTTTAATGGACCAGAAAGATAAGAGAATACAAACATTATGTAAGTTAGAGACCTTCTGGATTATAAAGACATAATTGATAAAGCTACTGAACAAACAGTAAGGAGTACAGAAATTTTTGAGCAAGAGTAATTCTACTGCAGCAGACAGGCAGAGAATAGAATATGACATCTCAAAAACATTTTAACTCCAGAGCTTGCCATCACCACAGGAGCTCTCTGGAGCATACATGACTAGCTACAATTCTTGTGTAACTGTGATGTACTTAAAAATTTTTCAGCGCAGATTTGAGTGAGCTCTGAATTCCTTTGTTTGTGCATCCTTCTTGTGCTAGGGTGCTGTGGAATTTGTAGGCAACCCCGACAAGGGAAGATATGAGAATCTTGACTCCATGTTTCAGAAGGCTGATTTATTATTTTTGATATTATATTATATTAAAAGAAAATTATATACTAAAACTATACTAAAGAAAGAGAGACATCAGAAGGCTAGAAAAGAATTAATAATAAAATCTTGTGACTGATCACAGCCTTGACACAGCTGGCTGTCATTGGTCATCAAGTAAAACCATTCCAAAGTGGCAAAGCATGGAGAAGCTAAAGCCTCCCAGCTTCTCTGGAGAAAAGATCCTAGTGAAAGGATTTTTCAGAAAATATGTGTGTGACAGGGTGCCACACAGGAATCCAGTAAGAGCAACATAGAAGATGCAACAAAACACGTGTGGCTTTGTCCTAGGTTGTTACTAATGAAATCAATGAAAACCCTATGAACACTGGCAATTTGTTGTTCAAAAGGGATTTCTGCAGATACTCTTCAAAGCCCACTTCCTTTTCCTGAGTTACTGATGGATTCTAACTCAGCAGGCTTTAACAGTATCTTTTTTCCCACTCAAGATCCTACCTTTAAGCAGAGCAAACAGTTGAATAACAGTAAGGTTATTTGGCTGATGTATGAATATTAGACAGGACCCAAAGGGAAAACCTAATGTACCAGTTTCTTCAAAACCTCACTTAAATACTCAAATATACTGTGAATTAAACTGTGACCTCACCAGTCAGAAAAATGAACAATTCCTCCCTTAAGTAACTGCACTGGCTAAAAGCCCTCACGAGACACATGATAATCCAAACTGAGGCAGACTCAGACTCTCTTTCAGAGAAAACTGTGATGAATTTGCATTCATGGTAGCTCAGAGTTGTTAAAACATATTGCTTTACACTGCAGTTTGGTTTTGAGTTCACCTGTCTCTAATAAATAATCTACTAGTAACATAGGCTGTAAAATATATAGAACTGACCTAACTCCAGAACAAGTCTGGTAAAGATTTATAATCTGGGTAATACATATACATATAGATGTATAATATATACGATGTTTTCTGCAAGTGTCATTGCATGTTTGACTCAAGACAACACAAACACTCTCTTCAGTTCACACAGGCCAAAGCAGAAAACAAGTAATCTTCATGTTGCTCAGCAAACTTGTGAATTTAGCACATCCACTTCCTGCTATCATGCTATATCTAAAATATGGATGGCTGGGGGTTTTTTTCATTACTTTCCCAGTTACTGCTTAGCCATCTGAATTAACTGTCATGCAAGGCTCTTGGTACTGTTAGCTAAAAGTGTTTCAATTTCTCACTGTTATTGGAACTTCAAAATACCTCTAATCATAAAATAATGCTGACTAGCCCTGATTTTGAAACAAAACCTGATATACTCAAAATGCTACTACAACAGAATACAAACTGAAAGGGCTGTTCCATTTATACTCATTTAGCAGATTTCAAAAATGACAAAAAGCAGAATAAATAAAGCAAAATATGGAGACAGATCAGGAACTTGCAGCTTTGTGGTATACCAAATGAAATATAACTGATGAGGGTTCGAAAGAAAATGAGTGGTGTCTAGGGTTGCTGTTTTTACAGGTCCTTGTTCAGGTAATTTTGAAAAGCTGCGGAATAGGTACAAGGTTTGTCCACAGATACAATTATATCAAGCTATACTTAAAACAGAATGTAGGAAGTTAATGCCCAGACATCTAACCACAGCAGCATCATCAGAGAGAGTTATGCAATATCCCAAAATTTTCTGATATCCTTAGGTTCCTCATTTCAAATATCCATTCAGTGAAAAAAAAAAGTTACTTTTTTGTACAGCACTCATACACCTGCATATATAAAGTTTAATATGTCATGTTTAGTGATTGTTTTCAAAAAGGTCTATATTTTTTCAAGTCACAACCCACAACAGTATAATCTGGAATAAAAAGACATATTATGGGCCCTTCAAAGGTGTCTGAGTGAAAAAGACTGAGTGCATCCTAGGCTGAGCAGTTTATCAGGCAAAAGAGGTAAGAGCAAATACAGCCTTATTAAACATTGGACCTTGCCTTTCAGTGCCCTGAAAAAGCATTTTAAGTAACACTGTTTAAATATAGTATTGTTTTAAGGGATTGTACTAATAGCTGCATTGCTCTAAGTTTTCAGAGTCAACATGAGTATGGCACTGAAATTTTCTCTGTGTGTTAGTGCTCCTTGGAATGAAAACTGAAGAGCTGAGGCGAAAAAATTGCTTCATTCACACTGACATGAAAACTTGGCCTTTCTGCTCTGGAGAACAGTGGCAAAGGGTCACAGTCTGTCATAAATTTTTGTGTGACAGAATCCCATCTTCTAGTAATTTCAGCAGTCTCTTCAGATTATTAAGTTCACTAGGTTTACTCGTGCACCAAAAGAGAAGCACCAAACATCCTTGGATAAGTCTCCATGAGATTCTTAATCACAAGTTCAAGTTCCTGAATACTGAAAACTCTGGAGCAATATAAAATGTGATGTTTACCAATTTTCATTGAAATTCACAAGAAATGAAAGTCAGTTTCATGTGCTGTTATATAAAGAATGCAGGTCACTAAGAGTTTAAAATCTGAGTAAAGGAGCCATAAGGGAAAGCTTTACTCCACAACAACAGTGGTTCTCAAAGTAGCTCCAAGTGATTTAACAAATAAGTCAATGAAGCAACAAGATTCCCAGTGAAGGCAGAGCTATTTGAGATTCTCAAGCCAATCCTCAATCCCTCTAAATCACACTACAAGTTCAAGTGGCAATATATAAAATGAAACAAAATTTGACAGAGATGAGAACTGGAATGCATCTAGAAACACATCTTTTATGAAGACCCCTGATTTCTTCAGAAGTCTCAATTCAAGTTATTCCAAGATAAATCCCTTGAGAGGCTAAATCAATACTCTCAAATACTTAATGAGTATTGAAATTGATTAATTTCTTCCTGCCTCATTGAACCAGGAAACACTGAACTCCTTGACCAGACACATGAGAAGTATCCCAAATTAGCCACAGATTTCAATCTGCACTCCACCTTCTTAAATCTCATACACTAAGATGAAAGCAACTCCATTCTAAAACATAAAACACCTTTTCTTTTTCCAGCACTGAACTCCTTCATTAAAAAGCTTTGATAGAGGTATTAAAAAAAAACAACACTACTTAGTAAAACCACCCTGCAAAGTACGCAGGAAAGTGTAGTCAGTACATTGGGATAGAAGTCCTAGACATTTAAAATTTTAAGCATAGCAATTGCCTTGACCTACACCTTAAACACAGGTTTATTCAAACCCACCCACAAAGTATCTGTTAAAAGAGCCCGTTGCGAACCATGTTGCCTTTCCTTACGAAAAACGCAAGTTTTCAGTAGCGTCCTCTAATAAAACAAGCAATGGCTTGGCACACACCTATTATGGAATCCACAAAAATCTACCCTAAGGCTGCAGCATATTTTTATGTCCTGCATGTAAAAGATTATGATTCCTAACCAGCTATCTTTCCCTGGAATTACGAAACTACAAATTACTGTAGAGATTATCTTTGCTCTTATCAACATTATCTGATTTCTCCTTTGTGAATAACTATTAATTACTTACTAGTTTTAAACAAACCTGTACATTAAAGAAGTATATACAGTAATGTACAGTATATATTACCTGTATATTAATCTTTAAGGAAGAACATTATTCTTTTGTAAAGGATGGTTGGGAAGAAACCAGTAAATAATAAAAATTTCTTTCCCTTTCCTCTGACATAATTCCTCAGAGGTCATAGGTTGCATCACCTTTTGAAAAAGTAAGAAGTATAAAGATCTATATTCACTAATATGGTTTTTATCTGAGATTATTACTGAGGAAAATAATTTCAGAAAAACCAGTTTCTACCAAAGCAGAGGTTAAAAATAGCCAGAAAATACTATACAGATGGCTAAACAGATCTAACACACTGCTGTGCAGAGACACAGATTAGTCTACCTCTAGGACACTGCTCTTCTCCACACACATTATATCTTTGGATACAAGTAGAAGAACAAGAATTACGGAGGTGAAGAAGAATGAGATTGTTTTTTTCAACCCTTTCTGTGTCTTTTTATAACACTACACTGAGTTCTGCTACAGGTTTTGAAACTGAGGGTTTCACTCTGCATACAGAATTTGAACAAAGAGCAAGACAAAAAGATGGCAGCAGCCTCCTACTCTGAACACCTCCTCACTTTGTCAAGAAGGGAAAGATAAATCAAAGAAAAACAATACCTAAATTCTAAACAGTAACAAATCCTCAGGATGTAATTTCATTATTTCTTTCTTTTCTCCTTCCAGTTGAAGGCTCCTAGATACCCATGAGACTGGAGAACTTAATTTTCTTATTCCTCCAAACCTTGTAAAAACAGCTTTCGTACTGAAACCACAACTTCTCAGCTAGAATAAAGTGCTCAGAGTAAGTAAAAGAAAAAAAATTCTCTCTACCCAATTCTGTCTCCCATTTTAAAAGTTAGTCCTCTTTAGCAATTGAGCTTGAATATTATGTTACCTAGCAATAGGTAAGTTCTGTTTCTGAAGAGTTTAAAATTATCATCTATTTGTTTTCAGGAACTATGAGACTTGCCGATGTGTATTTTTCCTGTATAATTGAGAATCCATATAAAAATAATGCCTTTTCAATGCGCCCCCCCAGAAAATGAAGCTTGGTCTTAATGCAAGTGAAGCATGCAAGGCACAGCTGCGATGGGCATTCGGCCATTTCATGAAGATTACTCCTGATTCTGTAAAGAAAGGGAATTTAGGGCACAATTTAGTGAGCAGCTGGAAAACAACCAATGCATTTAGTCAAAATCTCAGCAACAGTAAGCTAGAAATTACGGTAAGCAAAATATTAAATTTTAAATAAAGACTGATTTAAAATACTAAATTAAAAGGAAAAAAGACGTTTTTTGCTGCTGAGATCAGTGTCCATGAACTTCAGAGTACCAGATGCTCAGCTTCTTCTCAATACCTCATGGTAAGATGATGAATTCTTGATTACCTTTTTTTTTTTTTTTAGTTTTCCTGTAGCCTTTTGCTCAAGATTTCATGTTATCCTTCCCCATTCCTAAAAGCTTTAGGCTGAGAAAAGCAGACTGAACTCGGGTACATTTTGTGCAAAGCACACTGCATTTGAGAACTTTGGGAAAGCCACAGTCATGTTAGTCAATGCTGTACAGCTCCATAAAAGCATCATCTCTTCTCCAAAGCCTGATGACTGGCAAGGTACCTCAATCAGGATTTCTCAGGAATAAGGAGATGAGAACAACAATCTTTTCAAAAAGTAACTGGCAAAACTCACTTTGTTTTTACGAAGTTTTATGACTTGTGCAAACACAGAGTTTCATAAATCACAAGTCAAAGAACCTGAACGTAGTTAAAGTTGACAGACATTGTTGAGAGAGAAATTGAACACGAAACAAGTTTCAAAGGATGGCCTTGCCAAATAAGACTGGATACTTTGGAGAAACAGAACTACGAAAGATGCATTGTAGTGAAACCCATGAGGGGCAGTTTTAGATGACCGGCTTTAAGGCGCAGTGTAGCTAAAGCTGGTAGGCCAAGAAACACTTAAAATGTCTTGTAATTAGGAAATAGTTGGCTTCTGATTGTGACAGTGTCAGTTATAACAGCTGTATTCTCACCCTCCATGTGAGATTGAAAATGGAATAAACATTTTTAAAATGCCTCTCAGTTGCCCCATCTCTGGGTCAGAAAAGGGTATAATCTGACAAATGAAAGTTGGCTTTTGGGCTTTTAAAAGATTATTACAGAACAGCTGCATTTTTTTCTGAAGAGCCTTGACAACAATTCTGGAGCTTGCTAATCATTGCTGTAATGCAAGAAATGTTGTCTTATGAAAAAGGACTAACACTGTGGCTTCAAGGCTTCTAATGCTTTTATAAACGTAGATTTGACAGTTGAAAAAATACATTTTTATACTAATTAATTACCTTTGAGCCTGACTAAACTACACTTTTCACAGTCTGAGACAGCACCACTCATTACTGCACACAAGACTGGCATTAAATGCAAAACTTCTACAGCAAGGAAGTAAATTTATTATGGCATTACCAGAATAGAAAAAGCACTTTGAATTATTTATTCTCAACTAACCAGTCAAAGAGAAGAACTTGAACAAGGCAAAATCCAATAAGTGACTTCATGATTTATGTATAAAGAATACCACTTCCTATCATAATTTACACCATACTGCACTATAAGAACAAAAAAAAAGTTTGTCAATAACTGAAAGAGAACAAAGTGAGAGAAATCTTGATTCATCTGATCCATTGAAGTAGAATTAGACAGAAAAAATATAGAAAAATATTGGTTCCATGATCAATAAATAAATAAAAAAGTTCATTGAGATAATTACCTTTTTTCTAACATGAACACAATACAGGTTTTATGGTGATGGTAATCACAACAGGAAATTCACCTTTACATTTGCTGACCAGCAAAGAGCTTCTATTTGGCAATTTAAATCCCAGACAAAAAAACCAACTCAATACACAAGACTGAACCTAAATTGTATCTGCACCTACAACACCAGAGCCCTGCTCACAATTACAGCGAATATTCTCCCCCTACTTTTGTACTTGGGTAACAGGATGACACGAAGACTAAAACCTAAAAACAAACCTACTAACAACCGCAGTGAACTCTAGAGGCTGAACGACCTGTCCGTATCTTTAGACATCTTTGGACTCACCCGTACGGTGAGAACCAAAGCAGCACCGCCCTTCGGCAAGAAACACTTGGGCGGGGCCGGGCCGAGCCCTTGGGCCCCCAGCCCCGGGGTGCGGACAGCTCCGGGCTCGGCCCCGCCGCAGCCGCATTGACGCCCAGCAAAGCATTCGAGAGCACCGGTGCGCCTCCAGAGCAGGAGCGGGCACAGCCGCATGCCGGCACCCCAGGCAGGGTGCGGGCTCGCACACAGAACGCGCCAGCATCCGCGGACGATCCCGCACGGACACCGTGGCCAGACCCGCGCGTCCCCCCTCAGGCTGCCGTCCCTCGGGCTGCCCTCCCCGAGGCTGACATCCCCCAGGCTGCCCCTCCTGAGGCTGACCTCCCCCGAGGCTGACCTCCCCTGAGGCTGCCCCCCCCCGAGGCTGACCTCCCTCAGGCTGCCCCCCCCTGAGGCTGACCTCCCTCAGGCTGCCCTCCCCGCGCCGCCGCTCCCGCAGGGCGGACAGGTGCCGTGGCCTCCCGATGAGTGCGCACGGCGGGGCTCGTACTGACCTTTCTGCTGCCGAAAGGACTGGATGGAGCCCGAGTGGTGAACCATGCTGGCGGAGCGCAGCCTCCCAGCTGCCAGCCCGCCGGCTGCGGCGGCGGGGGGCGGGCCCCCAGCGGCGGGGGGCGGCGCGCAGCGGAGGCCGGGGGAACGAAGGGCCCGGGGAATGGCGGCGGCGGCAGCGGCCGCGGGGGAAGCGATCACGCCGGGCCCGGGGGGCGAGGGGCGGGCGCGGAGCCGGGGCTGCGCCTCCGTCCGCAGCCCGGGCCGGGAATGGTGCCAGCGGGAATCGGTGGGAAAGGCTGCGCGCACCCCGCTGAGGAGGAGCGCTGGCCGCAGCCCCGTTATCCCTATCGCCTGGCTGTGCCCTCGTCTCCCTTTTTAGAAAACATCAGGTGTTCCTTATTGAGGTGAAGGACAGCGAAGTAAAAATTGCATCTCCTTTACGCGGTAACGGCTGCGTTTAAATCTCAACGCTGTGAGTTAAGTTGGTGTTACATCGCCTCCATCCCCGTCCTCACACCACGTCCTTAAGTTGCATCACAGTTTTTTTTTAATTACTATGTATTTTATAAAACTTAGAGTCTCAACCTTACTGCAGATAATTTTTACAAGATACTAAATTACAAATTCAAGCCTGATGTGGCCCATTTCTATGTTATTTGAATCATAATTTACCCTTTCTCTACAGTGTGTGCCAGTAGCTCATTCTAGACAACAGAAGATTCCAACTAAAAAGGGTTTTACTTCTTTCCTTGTTGCTCTCTGCTCACATTATTCTCTCTGGATGCTGAATAAGTTTTATGATAGCATCCTTCAATTCCTGTAGAATGTTTTGGGTTTCTTTTTTAATTATTTTTTTCTACCACAATAATCTGGAAGGTTTGGTCCTCCTAAATTAATTCAGTCAAATATTCTAGCCTGCATCTAGGAGCATCTATATCCTCTTCTCCATTAATGGAATACAAACATTATTTACTCATCAGAAGTTAATTCAATCACCTAACTAGCACAGGTTACTACAGTATTCCTTCAAAGTCTGTGGCTCCATTTGTGTCCTGTCAGATTTCCTCTGACAGTAAAGGCAGAACTTCCCCATAGCTGACTGGGGCTTATCATGTACAATCTGCCAAAAAAATTACATAAATGCCACCCCATACTACAGTCTGTACTATAAATTGTACTACTTTGTCTATATGGGTGTAGTTAAGTAAACAAGATGTATACAAACATTTTTTGTGTGTGTAGGAATGTTTTTCCACTATGAAAACATATTAAACAACCATATATAAACCAATACATCCATGCATGTAGAAAGACAGGCAAAATAAAAATTGCATCCTAAGTGGTGAGGTATTCCCCAGCACTTTTTTTAGAGTGCAACAGATATTGCTCTTACATAACACACAGCTGACACATCCATAAAGGGAAAAAATAAACTTACCTCCTCAGGATAGCTGACCACATTTCAGGTTGCTTTGCAACATTTGCAGAAGGTCTGTTGTTAGTTTAAGAAAAGATGCAGAAGCTATAGTGCTATAGTATGTATCTTACTCATTTTTTGGTCTCCAGTGGCAGTATGCACAGTGAAGGTAACAGATGAGGCATTCCTCTGCACTCCTACAATTTTAGAAAAGCTCCTCAGAACAGCTTTTTCCTGCTGAGATACAGCACTATAAATGTTGCATGGCAGAATAAGTCAGCCAGCTGACTTGCTGATCAACAAGTTCTGGCAAAATAAAAGCAAGCTAAAAAAAGAGGTAGATAAAATCTTTGTTGTTTACTTTCAAGCGTTAATGTAGACATCAGACTGGATTCATAGAGATTAAAACCAAATCTATACTCTGAAGGTCAGCCAAAAAACCAAAAAGAGAGTATAATAAAAACTATAAACTTAATATAACATATGCAACCTGTTAACAAGCAAAGGTAGTTCTTCCACTGTAAGGGTCTAAACCTTTGCCAGTTTCTAGGGCAGATCTACTCTTTGGGAAACCTTGGCTGACACCTTTTGACTTGCCTATGAAGTAGAAGAGCAGTGTGCATTGTGCTCCTTCTCTTGGCAGCACAAAATAAAAGAGGGCCATTGCTGGCTCTCCAATGCTGAGGGGAGGGAGAGGGACTCACAAGTAAAATTACAGAGGAAAGAAATTATCACTCCATCTTGGAAAAGAGGCTGTCAGCTGCCTGGTACTCAGGGCCATACTTGTAATTTCTGGTCCACAGTCCCCCACAACAATTTACAGAACTCCTGAATTCAAGCAGATTTCAGTGACACTAGTAGATTTCAAGCAGGTTTCACTGACACTAGTAGATTTCACTGACACTAGTAGATTTCAAGTCGATTTCACTGACACAATACACAAAATGATGGGAAGAGAAAGGGTAAGGCAGTGCTCAGAAATCCTGTACTGGATTAAATGCTGAGACTAGAAAATTATAAATTATATACATTATAATTATAAAGCTCTATTTGTAACAGTAGGTGGTATGTATGCATGAAACTACAGATAAGGCAGCTGAGGATAAGGTCTGCAAAAGAGAAGAAAAACTACCTCTATAAAGGTAATTAATTTAATTTTTAAATTAAATCCTCCACACTCTCAACTGACTAAACTTAATAATTGTAAAATATGATCATATGAGGACCTTGAAATATAGTTCTTTGGTAAGTAAGGAGAGTTTGAAGATCTTTTTAGAGTGCAGATACAGAACAATTAAGAATTGATGGCTAAGATATGTAAGGAATGCATACATTCTTAGGCTTCATATATGTTGGCTACATTGGCTTTGAAGGCCACTGAAATAAAAATCTACCCTCACAAGCACTGTCTAATGAAATATTTTGTTCTATTATGCTATGTCTCACATTTATCTCTGTGTAAGTTTTTATAAATCATTTCTAAAACCAATGAAAGATGGAGACATCAGGATCAAACAGAACTAGATTTAAATCTTCTACCTTGACAATCAACAGAACCAAAATCATGACTTAAAAGCTTAAGGTTGATCACACTGAATTTTTTACCTAAGTTTTAGGTTTTTAGTTTTCACAGTGAGATTAATTCTCTGTGATAAACGTCACTTTTCATGAGATATTTCCTTATATCTTCTGACAAAGACTAAGATTTGGTCTTGCTTCATCATAATGCATCTAGCCTTGTGAAAATCTGTATTATTTGAGATCTGCAAAACTTTGAAATTATAAGAACAGGAGGACTGAATTGTTTTGCCACAAGAACAGGCTATGAGAAAGGCTTTAAATTAATTTTTGTACTTTCACAGTGCTTTTCAGAAAGTCAGATGAAATAGAACCCTAAATTAAAGCCTAATTCATCTGTGTTGTGTCTTATGCCAATTATTTCCTTAAAAAATACAGCCACCTCAAAAGTTGACTATAGCCAGTGTTAAGTATTGCCCAGAAAGAAAATGGAACTTACTCCAAAGAAAGCCATGAAGGTCAGCAAGTGCAAAATCCTGCCCCTGCAAAATGCCCATACATAATTTACGCTGAGCAGTGGCTCTAGCAGAAAGGACCTGAACTTTATGGGAAGCACTACCTTGAACACCAGCCAGCTGTGCACTTGCATCATAAATAAAGAAACCTAATAATAAATAAATAAATAAAGGAGAAATGAAGCCAGCGGATGAAATTGATGTTAATCCCCTTTACTTGGCATGACTGTAGCTGTACCTGCAATTTTGTGTCTAGCTTTCCCACTTCACACCCACTCAATTCAGAAAAGGTGTTAGAAAATTGGAAAGGGTCCATAAAATGCTACTCAAGAAGGTCAGGGATCTACAGTAAATAAACTGTGAGAGGTTGAATAAACTAGGCTAATTTGATATGAAAAATAAACTAAGGAGTTCCAGGACCCTACCACTACTGGGAAACCACTTTCAAAGGTTACAGTAATAAACCCTTTATAGTCCTAAATTATCTGCTTAGTGACAATAGCCACACATCATGGCATGGGAGGCTTAGACTGAGCACTAGTAATGAGATTTTACACATTGGTGATGCATCATCAGAACATGTAACCCCAAAAGAGGTGAAATACCTGTTCTTGAAGGTTTCCAAAATATGCCTTCACAAAGCTGTGTCTGACCCAGTCTGGTGATGGCAATGGTAAAGCTGCAGAACAGGAGGTTGGACCTGCAGGGGCTATAATAAAGGATGTAACAAAAATAAAATTCAAGGGAGTTGGAGGAGCCAGATCGATTCAAAACAGGAAGTAGACACACAATTTCAAATTGCAATTAAAATAAA
Source organism: Emberiza elegans (assembly GCA_024865655.1). Taxonomy (NCBI): domain Eukaryota; kingdom Metazoa; phylum Chordata; class Aves; order Passeriformes; family Fringillidae; genus Emberiza; species Emberiza elegans. Next base: position 336,420 of record JALJVW010000011.1, read on the forward strand.
TCCTAAAGTTAATTTTTCATATCTACAGTGAAGGATTTTCTTGACTATATGCTTATGCAGCTTTTCAAAGGACAAAATAACAAGATGATATTAAATGTGCTTTCTCAAACATACTAATTTCTAAAATTCTTGTGGAGTACAGTTTCTTATAAATTTGCAAGAAAGGTTTTGAGACAGAGTGATTCTTTCGTGTAAAATGTCTGAATGAGAGCATTAAATATTTACAGCATCATCCAAATTTACTTATTTTGCTACCAATTTTTTTCTTAATACATTGAAATAGTATGAAAAATCAGTGTTTACAGATTGGTTGAGTGCAAGAGTCTGTCCGAATTTTCCCTCATCTGCCTCACAATTGTCATTGGGGGACCATTGAAGAGAAGAACCCCCCCGGCTGGCTCTGAAGGAGAAAGTCACACGCCAAAGGCCCCGAGACCTGAAAGCACAGCATTATTTGTTTTCACAGGTGTTGTTTGCTGTATGCTAAGAAGGGGCACCATGCCCTTTTTGCAACAACAGCTTTGGAAGCTGTCCCACCTCTCGGCCTGGCTGGACTTCTCCTGATTTTCGGGTGGTCCCCCCACAGAAGGGCCCTCACCTGTTTTACAACCACTGTGACACACAGACTGAGATGGAAGAAACCTCTCCATCAAGGACTGAGACATGGAACCCCCATGTGAAAAGGCCCCTCCGCTCCTTCCAAGGACTGGGACTGAAACCCCCTACCTGGGGGAGGTGTGTGGGGGAGGCAAGCTGACCAAAGTGAGATGTTTGCCTGCAGGTTGTGACCACTGGACCAAGAAAACAATGGTTCTCGTTTACTGCTGAGAACATGGACTACCTGTTACATCTATTCCTTATTGTGTCTGTTCCGCCCCCCCTTCACAATTTTCAATAGAATTGTCATAATAAAAACCTCTGAGTTAGCTAGAGATTTTGAGATCTCCCCAGCGTAACAGGTGGATCCTCGACTGGACTGGACCAAAGGACTTTGTTTCTACGTTTGGTAGCTATAACCCCCCTTTTTCTCTCGCTCTTTCTTGATCTTTTTTCTCTCCCTTAATCCCTCTATCTCATTTTGCTTTGGTCACTTCAATAAAGTTGCATTTGTTGATTGTTACTGCAAATCCCCTGTGCCTTTGTTGGTTCTTTGCACCCTGAGACCACCCCTACGAACCACTACGTTATCCATTCACTAGGACAAATCGTGACATTGAGTCCACCTCTCAAGAAAAGCAGTTCTGTATTACTTAAAGTTCTGCAATGCAAATATCTTCTTCAAATATTTGCAGTAATGTTGTTCCCAAATTTTTGGATCTTACTGAAAACAGTGAGAATTTTGCCATAGAGAGTAACACAATGATTCTCTCATGAAGCTGTCAGTCGCTATGGAGAAGGTCTAAAAAGCAGATTTGCTAAAGAATGTATTGATTAATTTAAAAAAACTGAACAACATATCAATAAAGATTTTACCTTGTGTTGCTAAGACACAAACTCTTGAAAACTCACTGATTTCCATATTTTAATATTTCATTTCTATGGTAGTTTAAGAGATGTTTTCTCCTGGTATAGATAGAATTTTGTTATATCCATGGAACTGTGTTTTCTGACTGATATAAAGTGTTTGGGATTCAGCTCTATAGCTCACTGCAATTGCATGCTTACTTTAAAGCTTGTAGTTTACTTTTATACATTCATGTTTGCATCCTGATCATGTCCCTGAATGGAGTTACTTTCGCAGTATGAGATTAATTTATCAAGCTAACATGAAAGAGAACCAAAGAAAGGAACTTCACAGTCCATTTTTTTAGTAAAATTTCATTTTCCTCAGCAAAGAAACTCAATTTTGTTGTTAAATATTTGGATCAAATATTAAACTAGAATTCTAAAGAGTTTCTCATTCTTGTGCCTGGTATACACTGTAATCCTTGGAACACACCTATATAGAAAACATGAGTGAATTTTGCATTGCTAAAAACCCTTCTATGATAATGTAAAAAGCTTATAAAGAAAATACTAATGTCAAGAAACATTAAGAGGTGTAGAGGAAAAACTGAATTTTAATAGCAGCATCCAATTTACGCACCTATACACATTTTTCCGGTAGGAAAACGTCTATATTGTGATATTTTTCTCTTCTATTACTCATCTCAGTTTTTTTATTTCATATTTTATCTGAAGTAAAGAGCAAGAAAGATTATTCTCCTCTAACTCTGCAGTACCAGCTATCAATCTGCAGCAATATATTTCTGAATCACAGCCTCATTTTTCAAGTAAGGAAGAAAACAATCAACTAGAGTAATAAAATCACTGTCAGTAATGAAACTATCCCTCATCTAATTTGTTTTCACAGTGTAGACCTATTCTAGAAATGTGCCCATTGTTTCTTGAGTATCATGTTCTTAGTACATGGAGCTTCAAGAATTACAGTGCTAGATACTTTTAGAAACAAGACATTGCCATAGTCCTTAGCTGCAAAGTCTAAATTTACAGGTTTTAAAAAAAAGCTGCCATTTAGGCATTTCTTCCTAGATTGAGGAAAAATTTCTTGTCTTGTCTCTAAGAAGATCTGGTCTCCTGGGTAGTCAGTTCTTTGGTTTAGAGATTAACCCTCTATTGCTGCTTAGTGCAGTTTTGACAGCCAAGTCTTTCATCACCTTCAAGCTAGTTCTGTGTAGAGAACCTCTTAGTTCTTATTATTCATAATGGATATAAATCCATTTCCTATTTGCTGATGGCTCATGTGAAAATTCAGTGCAAAAGGAGAAAAGAAAAAAGAAAACTTACTGATAAAACCATACAAAGTATTTTCATGTTCTGAGCAAAATGTTGCAATGGCTGAATAACCCTAAGAGAACAAATCTAGCTTGACAATTACACAGAGTTAAAGGTTTTCACTGCTGCTTTAAAAGTTATATAGCTCTGCCATCACTTTTTTTTACCTCCATATCCCTAAAGAAAAAACCCATCATACTTTCTGTAAACTGACTGTCCTGTTAGGAATGTACACAAAGACATACAAAAAAAGACAATAATCCCCATTGCTACCAGCATTATGTACCTCTAAGAGAACAAATCTAGCTTGACAATTACACAGAGTTAAAGGTTTTCACTGCTGCTTTAAAAGTTATATAGCTCTGCCATCACTTTTTTTTACCTCCATATCCCTAAAGAAAAAACCCATCATACTTTCTGTAAACTGACTGTCCTGTTAGGAATGTACACAAAGACATACAAAAAAAGACAATAATCCCCATTGCTACCAGCATTATGTACCTCTTCCCTGATGGTGTCTGGCAGGGAAAATGGCAATAATACACATTATTTACAACATTAAAATATTAAAAATTACAATAAACAATAGTAGTTCATCTTGACCCTGGGGAACTGTTCTGCAGGAAAGGAGACACGATGAGGAAAGCATTTATGCTGCAAAAAGGAGCCTGTGAGAACAGAGCAGCAGATGAGAACCTGAGGTAAACAAGGAATGTGGCCTTAGATAGTTGAACCTCTTTCTGTCTTTTATTTCTGTCATTCTGTCAGTACTGGAGAAATAAAATGTGTGAAACAGTGCTCAAGGATGGTGGGAGGAAAATGCCCGCTGATACCTCTGTGCAATAACTGTTTGAATATGAGGCACTTGTCAGTTTGATGTTGATGCTTTGAGAAGCAGATTTTGGGAGAGGCATCAGGAAAAGGAAGCATGCTGCAACTGCCTGCAGAGCTTTGTATTTATTCAGATAAATCAGTTAATTATTTATCTGAGTTATTTATGTCATGAGGTATTTCTTTCACTGTAAGAATACTCAAGGATGACTGATAAAAATAAAAAAAAATTGAATGCTCACAGAACAGCTCACAGGTACTGTTCTTCCTCCTTCCCAGGGGATTGCTCACACTAACTCTGTGCTTGTGGAGCTGCGTCAGCCTGGCACCTAGAGCCTCTTATGCACAGAGATATGCTCAGAAGAGGCAAGAGACTTGAAGTACCCATGAAGTGCATTGATGTAGTCTCCCTTACAGGCCTGGATAGAGAGAACAACAGATGCCACAGAGGTAATGTAACAACAATTTGGATGTAGATTTTACAATTGCTAGGAAGCAGACTATTGCTTGCAGAAGGCAGTGGCTGGCAGGAGCTACTCCAGATTTTTTCCTTTTTCCTTTTTTTTTTTTAACAGAAGCTGTTGAAACTAGAAAATAATCCAATTACAAGTAATTGCAAAGAACAAATTTAAAACTGCATACTGTTTTCATCCATGAATTTTGTCCTCTAGGGATCAACAGGGCTCTATTTTAACTATCAGTTGAGTAAGGGAGAGATAAGATATTAGGGAAATTAAAATTTAAGAAAACCTCAAATGTTTCCTTTCTGAGCCTTCCTGGCCTTGGATTTATCTGTCTGCACCCTACCCACACCTGGGCATTCAGTCCTAGGTTTTCGTCCCCTTTTCCTTGATTGGTAATGGAACTGCATATACTAGTACCAAAGTATCCTGGTGAACGTTCTGGAAAGTATAAGAAATAATTCAAATCTCTGCTCTCCCAAAGCCCATTACACTCCAATTGAATATTTATGTGACCACAGGGAAGGTATTTGATGTCATGTCATTCCAGCTGACTGAAAATCGTTGCTGTGATAAACATTTAATAATTTGTACAAAGCAGTGGCTCCCAGAATAACTTCTATAGGAGAAAGAAAAGAAACATCTGGTAGGTAGGAGACACCTGGAATTTGAGAGGTTTAGTCTACTCTGTATGAGACATAGCACTGCCACTGTCACAGACAGCTATGGCAGCTTCTACATCCTTCAATTCTTGGCCAGGACCTGCCCAGCTGCTTTGCTAAAGCCAAAGCATTGATATTTACATGCCAAAGGGATGAAGAAATTTTCCTGAGGAGTTGTGCTCACTGTGAGTTACACTGAGCTGAGGGGTTGAGTAAGCATTCTGACAGGACCAGGCTCCATCAGCCCACTGGTACTGCTGGGGTTGATCTGGGTAAGTCTGCTCACAGAAGAAATTTTGGCTGGATTGATACCATATGTGGTGCTGGAAGATCTAGAAAGGAAGTTAACTTCCAATTTTCAAGTTTTCGGCAATAGCTTGGCAAAAACCTCCTTTGCATCTCTCCAAAGCCATTTTTCCTGTAAGTATCTACCAAAAGAAAGACACATTTGGAGAGCAAAATAAAATTAAGCTACATGAGTATCAATTGTAGTTACAAGCAAAAGTTGATTATGCACTCATGTCATGCAAGCTAGTTACATCTTGTAAGGCTGAAGAACTGAGTAGGATCCAAATACACAGGCTGTAGTTTACAAGGGTAAGAAAAACAAGGGGAAAATATAGGGCATTAAATATTAAAAAGCATGAAAAAGAAGCTAAATACTTAAGAAAATAGGTTGGGAAGGAATATGTACAAGTACATATATATATATATATATATATGTAAATGAAAGGTACATAAGGATTTTTTTCTCGTTATCCTGCTCTGATTTTGTTAGCAATAAATTCACTTCGTACCTCTAAGAAGAGCCTGGTTTGCCCCTGGAGTGTTTTCTTCAGGTCCTTATCTCAACTCATGGACTCTTTGTTCAATTTTCTCTCCTCTGCAGGGGCGGGTGAGTGAGCGGCTTTCGCGGTGCCTGGTGTTTGGCCAGTGTCAAACCACAACAAAGCTTTTCCCCTCTCTGGCTCCAAGGACCTGCAGTAGTAATCTTTCAGCTGCTTTGAGGTGAACTGAAGCCCACTTGCTAGTCCAAGAGCAGAGACGTGGGACCCACGGGAGCAGCATCACCCCATGCCAGCCCCAAGCCTCAGGGAGCACCTTTACACTGAGACAAAAGTCCAGCAAGGTTATAAAGCTGGAATTCAGAAATATATTTTCTATCTGAACCAGACATCTTCCTGCTTATTTGGGATTAATTAGCAAAATCATCATAATGGCTCACACAATCAAAAGCAGAAGATCTTCACCATGGACTATGAAACCCCATCTCTTACACCCCCCTTGCTCCATGGCCTAAACAGCTATGTTTGGTTTAGCCAGAGACACTACAGACATTTTTATTAACTCAGAACAGCACTTACTGAAAGTGTAATAATATAAACTGAAGCTCCTGTGATCTCATTTGTAAAATTGTGTTAAGCAAGTACTGCACACCAAGTATTGTCAGCAAAAAACCTGCCAAAGCTGTAATTGTTAGGAGATAACAGCTACAGGTTATTTGGTAGTAGATCTAAACTTTCTTTTTTTTTTTTCTCTGCACATAACTGATCTTGGTTGTACTCTTCCTCCCAAAAGTATTTACAGCTTCTAATGATAATGGCAGAGAGAAATATTTACACATCTTTTCAAAGGCAACATGTACAAGTTGCCTTTGAATCCGCAAATCATCATGCCAGCAGACTATCAACAATACCAGATGGCAGGGGATTTCTTTAATGTTTTCCATTCCACCACCAGTCATTCCCTGCTGCATAACACACGTATGTTGAGTCTCATCTAAAATCCACTGAAGGGTTTAAATACATTTGGGCATTGTTTGTAGCAAACCATCTTTTCACCCCCAGTATTCTTACGCCACCAAGAGGTAGCATACCTCTCCAGAAGGGAATTTCCAGCCCAGCAGAGGACTTCGTCCTTGGGACACAGTGCTGCTGGTGCACCAAGTTACACTGGGTCAGTGGCTTGAACAGGCAAGGTCCCTTGTGTGTTTGCAGCCACAGCAAAAGGTGGTTTGTAAACTCGTGCTTCAAGCAGGCAAGAAGAAAACAGTGCCCTCATAAAACTACCTGTGCATTCTACATGCTGTGAAAGAAAGCGTGTAATTTTTCTGAGAAATTTCCTGGACAGTTTGTAACCTCAGGTTTGAAAGGCTAACATTGGGTTTGCATATTCTATAAACTGTTAATTGTATTCAATTCTTCCCTTCAACAGCTAAACACAGAGGAGTTTCTGTTTATTTGAAAAGTAGAGACAGCATTTTCTCAAGTGTTGACATGCCTGCTCTTTGAAATATGACATCTATCAAGCCAAGTCAAGTTACACCCCAGCAAGAACAATTCTTATTTGTTCCATTCTGGCATCTGGGCCAGGAAGAACTTGAGGAAGACACTTTTTCAACTAGTTCCACCATTTGTTCCTTTAGGCTACTACCCCATTGACTCCAGAAACCTGAAAATAGTTGGTGACATCTGCTCAAGGTCTCTCCTGGGATAAGGACTAGAGCAGTAGCTGGGGTGTCATTCAGGCAGCCTTTCTTATGCCACTTTCATGTTTCCAAAGCAAGAGAAGAGAGAAAGCCAAAAGAACAATCTCAAGGTAGTCTATAAATAAAGTAACAGCCTTCAACCTAACTCCTCTTTCAAAAACTGAACTCTATTAAAAAGAAAAAAAAAACAACAAAAAACTAAAACACCAAAACCACACAGCAGCAATCAGAAATACATCTGAATTCACACTATATGAAGCAAATACAGAACTTAAATGCATAGAACTTAAATGCAAAAGAATAAGCTTTAACTGCCTTGTGCCTTACTGGACAGGAAAAAAAGTTTGTGTTAGTAAAAATAATGAAAAATGCTTTTCTGACACCAAAAATATTTCCAAAGATAATTTAGTTTTCAATCAAGAAAATCAATCATGCACCACCAGAAGTTCTCAAATGCCTTTAAAATTTTGAAAATACCTGCCTAATGCTTCATGAGACACACTTGCGTGCAGTTCAATTTAGTTGCAAAGATATTTGTGGAATTATAGCTTTTATATAGGAAGACTGTTGCACAGAAAGTGGAACTTGCTTTCATGTAACAAATGTAATATTAAAAGTTCCAGAACTGTACACTTAAGTGTAAACTAAAGGCCAAGTTTCAAAACTGAAACTTGTTCTGAACAGTAGAACTGAGTCTTCTTGATGACTGGGCACCTTAAAATACCATTCTTGTCACTAAGACAACATTCAAAAGACAAAAGATAGCATAAAAGGTAAAAGATATAATTTTATCAATTGATTATTTAATTAAGTTACATGAACCAGGAAACCAATTATTGCAATAAATCAGTTACTTAATAAAGCATTTCTTTCTCCTTTTAGAAAACAAACTCCTCAATCCCAGAAAAATTTCAGCCAGCAAAGAATTGCCTTTTGCCACGTCCTTATAAGCCACCATCGAGTTTGACACTGACTTAAATTACCATGTAGCCAAGGAATACCAGAACTGTGGCCTGCACTTGCCTTGCTAAGTCTAGAACTTGTTCATTTTTTTTGGCCCAAAAAAACCCCACATCCATTAGATTCTACTTGGCTTGGATATCACATAGTCCAAACTTGAAACTCATTGTCCAAATATTTCAAGGAAGCACAGGCTGAGCTTTTGTTTCTTACAACATTCATACAAATAAGTGAATCAATGATTCTGTGAACACAGATGTAAAAAAACCAAAGCACATTTTACCTATTGATCTGTACAGTCACACATCCCGGCACAAATCCCCCATCATGGTAGTTAAGTAGAAAGGGAGTCAGAAAGGTTATTGATGGGACAATACACAAGACAAAAATAGCCACGAAGCTATGCCTAACAATCAATTTTATGTTCTGCAGAAAGATTACACTATAAGAACAGAGGCAAAGTTCTCAGGACCACCATGTTAACACAGTAATTTCTGGCAAAGTAAATCAAACAGGGATGCCAACACCTAAAAAAGCAAGCAAAAAAATTACCTGAATATATTTGATTATCTAAGTAACACAATGCTAATCTATTTCTAGTGATTGATTCCAGAGTCCATCAGTGACATGCACATGCCAGGATCATGTCTTTAAAGAAACTATTGGATCATGTTTTCAGTGTTGGAGATGGGTTTCCTCACCATCAAAAGACAGTAGCTTTTTCACCACTCTCCAGCTTTTGTCCTAAAAATTCCACATGGACCTGCCAAGTTCAGCCAGGGCAAAATTCTGCATCCTTCCTGAGTAAATTCAGTACAGTTTTCTAAGTGTGTTGCTTAATCTGGAACTGTGTTTTGGATTTGCTCTGAAGAGAGGGTTGATAATGTGGAGATGTTTTCATTAATGCTTAGCAGTGCTCAAACAGTGTAAATGGCTTTTCTGCTGCTCCCTCTGCCCCAGCAGAGTAGGCTGGGGGCACACAAGGAGCTGGGAGGGAACACAGCGAGGGCTGCTCACCTCAAATGACCCAGAGATATCCCACACCACATGGTGCCCAGTCTATAAAGCACGGGGAAGAAGGAATGGGGAACAATTGGAGTGATTGATTACATTTGATGCAGCCCTGATTTCCAAGAGATGGCTGACCACCTGCCCATGGGAAGCAGGGAATGAATTCCTTTTCTGCTTTTCTTGCATTCACTGTCTCAACCCTCAAATTTTCTCATTTTTATCCCCTGGATTTTCTCCCCCATCCCACTGGTGGCTTCATGGTACTTAGTTGCCTGCAGAGGTTAAACCACAACAAAAAGGAAAAGAAAATATTAAAAAGTTTGTAAGACTTGGAGCAAAAGTTGAGACAGAGACCACCTCTATGACTTCATCTGTAGTGCAACTGTAAGACTACAATTTCTGTGTTAAGAAAGTACTGGAAACTCCAGTCTCAATACTGGTCACATCCGACTTTTTGATTAGTAGAAAATTTACAAGCAATCCTTGTAAATGTTTGTAAATGTCACTGTCATATTTTCTGAAAAAATCCCCTTGCCAAGGATTCTTCTCGGAAGCTGAGAAGCCTCAGAGAAAAAGGAAAACAATATCTACTCATTTGCTTCTTCTGTGTTTTGCTGCTTTGGAATGTGGTTTGGAGATGGTTTATGCAACAGGGGGTTGTTTGATTGGTTTCATGTGAATTGTTTTAGTGACCAATTACTGTCCAGCTGTGTCAGACTCTGAGGAGTCACTGTTTTTTTATTATTATCCTTTAGCCTTCTGTCTGTATCCTCTGTTCATTAGTATAGTTTTAGTATAGTATTCTTTTATATAATCATATAACATATAATCATAAAACAATAAATCAGCCTTCTAAGAGTCAGATTCATCATTTTCCTCCCTTTGTCCGGGAGACCCTGAAAATACCACATGTATACCCTCCCAAACACTGCCAATTACTCTGCCTCTGATTCCAGTACCCAAAATCATGCCAAAGAACTTGCAGTGAAAAGGCAGCTTGTAATTTAGCAGTACCTACTGCAAGAAGTACAAAAACTAAACCTTTAAGATATCAAGATGGTCTAAAAGGAATTGCAAAATGACAAATGTTGACAGATGATTGCAAACTGAATACAGTGCCTCCACAATTATGTTCTTCCTCTTTTAAATGTGAAAATAGTAACAAACATTGAGCTCATTGGTAGCCTTGAAACATCATGAAAGGGGCCAAATGACAAAGGCTGAAGAGTAAACAAGGAAGTCAAAACTTAAGGTGTCTTGTTTTCTAGCCCAAATTAGCACAAAGCCTTATAGTTTCTGTGGAAACTTGTCTATTTGGCACCACAAGAAAAAGCTGCAGTCTCAAAATGAGAAATAAGTCAGAGTACTAAAAAAGTGATGAAATTAATGTTAAGGTACTGAAAGGAACTGAAAGGTAAACTGCTGGTTGTAAGGAAGAAACCAAAGATGCGTGTTTAAAATATATTATACTTACAAATAATTACCACTTCAAAAGTGGAAAGGAATGGGGAAACTAATTTTAAATAAACCAAATCAAACAAAAACAAATGAACAAAACCACAAACAAACACCAAACTACCATGTAACACATGAAGTGAAATTCCCAAATCAGATGAAACCAAAAACATTGATAGGCAGATGAGGCAAGTCACTTTTGTTCAAAGGCCAGGAAAAATTTAGCAATTTGAGCAGAGAGGAAAATTGTTTCAAGAGCATTATAGTGAGTAAAACAAAAGGAAGACGATAATATTTTCTTGTTGTGAAGAAAAAGGAGAGCAAAAGACCTTGTTAAACTTTGAAAAAAATGCGATTTACAGAAAGAAAGGGATCAACATTGGTGACAAAATGGGAAAACAAGATTGTGAGCCAAATTCCTAGTGTTAGTCATTAGTGTCTTCAGGGATAATCATAAAATGATCAGTTCTAGAGAGCCTTTTTTCCTCCCAGACTCATTTGACACCCGTTACCCCAGGCTGGAACTAGGTGAAGGCAGTGGTGCGGGAGCATCTACCTCACATGACTGAACTCTGCATTTTCCCCAAGCTGAATGCCATAACTCTTGCAGTGCTTCAGTGCTGCTAATTTGGAACAAGTGACAGGATATCTTTGAAGATAGAAACCTAGAAACCTGACCAAGATGCTTTCCTGTTTTCCTCTTTTCTGAAATAGTGGATACTGATTGCTGCCACCACGGGATATCAAACAAGTGATTTTGACCTGAGTCTCTATAGGAATTCCTTTGGGTTATGAAGGGCAGAAGAAGATAACAGTTCCCTCCCAGACCTCCCCGTTATCTGTGCTTTGCTTTTCCCAGCACAGCAAAGGAGAAGGAAAGCATATGGAAATCAGAACAGCAGAAAATAAAATTCTGTAAAAATAAAAGTAATAGGCACCACACTTAATTATACTGTAACAAATAGTATTAACAGAAAGAGAACATGCCAAAATGTGTTGCATTAAACTCTGTAAATTTTGAGGATGACAAGATGTCAATAAATAAAGAAAAACTATTTTTACTTGGTGAATGGCCCTCACAATTTCCTTCTTGAGGTAAGTGAAGAAGCCAGTCACATCCTGTGTGAAAACTATGTACAAACTGCATTCTTCCAGAAATGAAGAAAAAAGGTGAAATCCCTGAGCATTTGTTACATCATTTAGTTAAATTAGCCAGAGGACAAGGCAAAATCACTCTCAAGAAGAATAAGATGCCAACATTTGGAATAAACTTCATTCAGCTTATTTTGATTACCTATGAATTGAGAAGACTTATATTCTCCTTAGATTTTTATTAAGAAAAATAAAAAGAGTGCATAAACATAGAGGGTCCGTTATTCCTAACTGGAATATTGAATTACTGCAATTTCTGTCTAGTTTTGACAGAACTTTTAGTCAATTGAAGTGAGCAGCAACAATTGGCAACTCATACTAGGTGTTCTATAGAGTCTCAAAGAGCAGGAAACCAAACCATCCTAACAAATTCATATTCTATTTCCATTGTTCTTTATTTTATGGGAGAAAACTTTCAGAGTTTTCTTCCATAAAACAGAGTCCATGGAGTTTTCAAGACAGACATTTCTAAGAAATACACAGGTCAATATAATTGAACTTTGATTGATACACTCCAGGAACTGCCTTTCTGAAAGGCTGGCTTTATTAAATCCAGTCTTTATTCTGTCAAAGTGAGTTTAATAAAAAGGCACTTTGCCTTGCCAAAGCTGACAGGGCAAGAACCTCTATTCATTAGTATTTTTCTCTTTAAAGCCACACTAACAGAGCTTGCCTTAGCCAGGATCCTGGAAGGGAAAGCATGCAGACCTTGGGCAAAAGAGAATCAGCCAGAGTGTGGCAACATGAGATTTTGATGGTGGTTCAGTTAAGTAATTCATTAATTCACTTAGTCAGGTTCAGCGCAATGTTTTTTGGGTGAAGGAAGGATTGAGTAAACTAATACTTATACAAGGGTGTTTTCCTTGGATGTTTTTTGAGTCTCAAAATCAAAACCTTTAGAATATAAATGGCAAAGGTATACCAAAATAAGATGAGAACAATCTTAAATGTGGGCTGACTCAAGTTAATTTAGTGATTTCATGAATTTCTGATATTTAGTTCTTTCTCAATATCTAGGTAGGGAAAGCAAAAATCAGTTTTGACCTCCTACTCATGGTCCCAGTGCCATGCCCATTATCACTGGCCTGTTACTCCTTATTAGGTCAGGAAAAGAATGGGAGAAAAACAAATCTAAGAAAAGAACAGTTAATGTACCTACCAGAAGAAGACTTTGCTAACAAGAGAATTTATTTTCTACAAGGAAGCCCCAGAAAAAAAGTTTTTTCAAGATATTCAAGAAGGCACTGTAGGAATTAGCATGTATTTCAGTACTCAGGTAGGACAAACAGCTCATCATCAACATACATCATTAAGTGCTTTTGGATCACATTTGGTAAACAATTTACTACCTTTTTTGTTAACAACAGCTTAAAATAATTAATATTGGCATCTAACTACAATCTGAGTTTACAGAAATCCTGTTGCATCAAAACACAAAAGCATAGCAGCAGAACAAGGAGGACTACTGCTTACTTAAAAGATTTATGATACATCATGTAATTTAGGGTGCTATTTTGAAATGCTTTCTGTTTTCTTTTCATACACAAAATAATATATGCATTTTAGAAATAATAATCCTAAATAGTCAAATCTTCAAAACAGAAGCCTGAGGCTACCTGATTCCAGAAACTATACAGCCAGATAGTTATGACATAGCTGTCCTGCCACAAGAGGTGGATGTATTTGGATCTGAGTGACTCCAACATGCCCTCCCTCTTCCACCCCCCCCCCCCCCAAAGGCAGGAGCACAAAATGAGAGAGATCTAAATGATTACAAATACTTTTGCATATATAAATACATAATTCTTCAAGATACCATTCCCAATTTCTTTTACCAGCAAAATAGCACACTTTAGGACTAAGGCTAATTGGCAGCCAAATCCTTTCTCACCATCTACTTCTGGAAAATACACTTGAGTCTTCCAGAACCACTCAGAATTTTCTATTTATGACATTCAGCTCCTGCACAGATAATTCCATATAATTCACTCTCTCCCAAAATGTCCTTTCTAAATTTTACTAAACATGTGCTTTCAGGAAGAAAAATAAAAATAGAGTTTTTTTTCTTTGCTTATTATTTTGTTTTTTTAAATCAGATTAACGTAGATAATATTACAATGGTGGTACAAATATCACAAGGGTTTATAAAGTTTGCCAGTGTTTCCATACATTTTTGGTAGTGTAATAATGAAACAACCCAGATTTGGGGTCTCTAACACTGCAAGCAGTAATTATATACAATGTACTAAGTGGCATTTGTTTCCTGACTGCATATTGTCTAGATGCAGCCATCAGAACTTACAGTTAATTCAGTGTTCAAACACGAAATACAACTGTATTCTGCATCACCAGAGGAGCGTCCTCTACTTACCAAAGTTATTGATTCATGGCCATCAGTCCATTCTACTTATGATGCTCACAGGCTTCAGACTTGGCTTTTTAAAACACATTGTTACAATTGCATACAGACACATAACTGAAGACTTAACTTGTAAGAAACCTGAAATTCCTCAGTGACCTCCCCATCTACACTGAGTCATTTGACATCTTCCAATGTACTGGAGACCTGCTTATCAATTTATGCTCATTATTCAAGTAAAAAGGACTTAAGCACAGAGATAAGATGCAAGTATTTCACTGCTGTATTCAGGCTTTGCAAGTGTAAGACATGCTGTGCTACAGGAACAGTGCTCAGACTTCACTCTGGCTCCCATTTTTCCACTGTTGTTACCAAACCTGCACTCATCTGTTTTGCAGCTATTGACCTCACATTTCAAATCAAGGCAAGTTTGATCTGTGAGGTCAGCATATTCTTTACATAGACATACTTCTATTGCTACTGAGATAATTTGGGAAACAAAATCCACTATTACAAGTCATTAGTGTCTTTTCTTGGAGTCTGCTAAAAGCCCCATTCTCCCCTGAAAGTAAATAGCCCATTAAATGAAGGAAGTGCATGTAAATGAAGTAAATGAAGTAGATAAATTATGCCTCTTGGAAAAGTTAAATTTTTGTGCTCAGTTTAGTTTCCATTTATCCACAGACAGAAGGATAAGGACAGAAGTCATGACTCCTGAGGAAGAGGTGAATGCCTCAGTGCGTCAGGCCTCTCTAATAACTCTGAATTATTCTTTAGATATAGGCTCATTTTGTGAATTATTAATGAAATTCTAGTTCAGAGGGCAGTGCCAAAGAGTGATAGACCTTCCAGCTGGAGCTCGTGGTGCATCTTTACTCCATCCCTGTATGAGCTAATAGTCTCTTCCTCCCTCTCCCTTTCTCTTCACTTGCATTCACCATAGAAGATGCCCCAAAAAAACTCATCAGTGAAAGAACCACATTAAAGGAAAAAACCCAGTAGGTGTTCTTCAAGCCTTGTACCATTCTAGTAAAAGTCACAGAGTCAAACCCATGTGGTTTCCTGCATTTCTAATTTCAGGACAGCTCGAGTGCTGCACTCTGACTTGGCAATGAAGATTTAGGTCAAGTGTTTTCAGTCTCTTGCAGACTAACAAGAGATGAAGTGGAAAAGCAAATATCAGGGATAATAGGGTTTAAATCTGCACAAATATTTACATCTGCAATATTCAGATAAGCTTTCTTGGCTGTGAGAAGTCTGAAGAGCAAACAGACCAAGTCTTGGAGGAAATTCTACTCTCAGCAGTACAACAGAGAAATGGTTCTGTATTTCTGTATGAGGAACAGCCAGTTTTCCATTGCAGACAAAGTGCTGTGGCTGTAATACTTCCATTCATGCTATACATTGTATTAAAGACTCTTCTTTGCAGAGTAAATATCTTAAAAATCAAGATGGGCTTGATTTTTTTAAAGATTGCTCAACATTTCTAAGATGTCAATCCCTCCCAACCCCACATTATCTGCCATGTCTAAAGCGTCACTGCTCCGTTCCAGCTCTCTCCCAGAGTCCAGGTAATCTGAGCACCATGGAAGTCTCTGATCTGTTCCTGGGCCATTCATCAACTGATCTTGGTTATGCATTTCATTCCTTAAACCAAGGTCTCAATATTTTTCCGCAAGTGATAAACATCTAAACATTTCAATAAGACTCTACATGGAAAAAAAAATTCTGTACTCAGAACTTATCAGTACTTGAGTTCTTTTTCTTCTTTTGTTATTAATCTGCAGTGTATTTTGATGTACATGCAGATCACAAAAGAAAAAAAAAGACTCAGGATTGGTACTTGCATCAGAATTGAAAATAAAAGAAAAAAAATATGGTTAATAATTTTCTGTCCCAGCAACATTTCCTGAACATCAGAGTGTATTTCAGGATACCACTTTACTTTTTCAGTGTTCACTTTTTCTAAGTCTTATGTTTAAAAGTAGCCACATATCAGTACAACATGGAAAGCTTTTCTTAACTGAAATCTCTCTAGATTGAATCCTCTGCTTTATATACCAAAAGAATTATATGACAAGCACTGCATAATCAATTTTAAACTATAACCTCTCAAAAGAAACAATATTATGAACAGCAAATTGAACAGAAGAACAAGGAGGTGTTCTCTGTCACTGTTTTTCTGTAGGTTAACACTGAGTACTTCATGTTTTCATAGCTTACACACCTCTTCCTACCATTTCCTGGTGATATGAACATTTTATTTGAGTCCTTGAAAAATTATTTTCAAAAAAACCCAGTTTAAAGTCTAAAGTGCCTTGTCACTAAATATAGAGATTCCCAAGGCTGCAGCTGTGGAAGTGCAGTCCCCTGGGGCAGAGAAGCCAAACCTCAGGGCAGCACTCAGATGTGGGATGTCGATTTCCCTGGAGGTTTTTATATTAACATTTGAAACAAACCCAAACAAACAAACCACACCAACCCAAACCTAAATTCTAAGAGAAACATTTCTGTCAATTACCATAGCTTGAATTTTTTTCTGCCTGAAAAACAGCATTGTTGGTAAATAGTCTGCTGAAAGAAATAGGGTCCATCATTTTAGTATAACCAAGAGCTCCTTAATTTTATCAATAGCCATGGCTGAGCAAGCAGAAGTTCCTTTTAGGAACTTTTAGGAAAAGACATGTGGAAGCCAAATAGGACTTGTTTGCACTTCTCCATTCAGATTTCAACCAACACAGCACCACAATAGAAACTACAAAGGGCTTGCCTAAAGACTGGTAAAATAAATATATCAAGGAAAACTTTACAAAGCAAAAAAATGAGATGGCATTTCCTTTAAGTGATCATTTATAACACCCCAAAACACTAAGACAATGCATCAGTATTCATTTGATTCTGCTCACAATGCAAAAATATAATCCAAGAAAATCTCCGTACTCAGACAAAACATTTGTCAGAGATGTTTGTTAGCACTCTGATTTGATGTTTGTTATTCTGCTTCAGGAATATTAAACAGTGCTTCCAACAAAGACACACAAGACAAATCCTTTTTAAAAGAAAATAATATTTTTTCCTGAATGGAAGACTCAAAGGAGGAAGTGTCTTTTTTATTACCTCCTTTGTGCAGAATTCTGAGCAACAGTATGTTGCTTGTACTGGAAGTTCATTTAATTCTTTATCAACAAGAAAGGCTAAAAAGGTTACTTTGTCATTTAAGGAATATAGCTCAGCAAATCACCTAGCACACACACACTTGTAGGGGTAGGAGAGGCATTTTGAAAATTATGCAATAGGATCCCAGAGGAGCAGACAGACGTAATTCCTGACCTTAAAGCCCCTGCTGATATACAAGAGAAAATTTCAGAAGTGCATTGACTATGAAAATTCTGTTTTACAAAAGTTACTGAAGGCTTTAGAGAAAGAGAAATTAGAATATTTCTATTATAGAAAGCACAAGCCATCTGCTTTCCTTGCAAAGGAAAGATCCCAATCATTTGACCATTTTACTGTGGAAGAACTGAATTTATAACTAGAAAATGTTCCAAACATATGTTGCAGAGGTGAAAATATCATTTTGATTTATTTGATTCATATCTTCACCTACTTCAGCCAATCTGAAAGGTAAAGACTTGCACTGCACTTCAGTTGTCCTATTACAGGATATAGAGTGTCAATTACATTCAGATATTTTCCACTTGCCGAGTCTGTGTTTTGTTCTGGGCAAGGTAAAACATAATGAAAATAAAATTACTCTTTGGGAGTTGTGAAAGCCATAGTGCAGACATAGTCCAAGAGAAATCAGAGTAGCCACTCCCAGAAGGGTTTCCCATGGGAAGAGCTATCCAAAACTTAAGATGATGCATAGGGATTAACTGAGATTCCATTAATTAACTACAGATGTGTCCCCTTGGTTATATTAGATAATCCAAGGCAGCTACAGTCTGTATTTTTCATGACAATGAATTTTTGGAAACATTTAAGTTTCACGATGCTCACAAAAATTGACATATATAACACCTGTACATAACACCTGTCCAATATAAAGACAAGCAAAATGCATTTCCCTCTTTACATATGACAAAACAACCAGAAAAAAGCAGTCAAGGAGCCACAGTGATGGGCACCAGAGAGCACAGCTTAGACACACTTAGCCAAGTCTCCTCTCAGAGCAGCAGCTCAGGCTGCTCTAACTCACACAAAAGCTGTATCATCTCCTATGGAAAGCTCATCTTTCTGTAATGCCAAGGTTACAGCCTCCTGGACCACCCCTGCCATGTTCTAGAGAGTTCAGGAGACACAGATTCTTTTTAAACAATGATTTGTTTCCACCCTTGATCTGAACTAAAAATTAATTCCTGTAATGCTTGCATGACAGCAGCAATTCCTATGTTTTCCTTGTTGGGTCTTACAACTGTGAGTTTAATTGCCACATGTTACATGAGTAAATAGACACAGATTTGAGGAAATAATTCATAGAAATGCATCCTTACCAGCTGGTGCAGAAAGTGAGCAGTGAAGCTGAAATCCACAATGATGATCAACACAGGATTGACTGGATTTGCCTTGCTTTAAATCTGGCTTGGAATCTCTTTTGCTCTCAGTCTCATCTGACGAGATCTTATCCAGTTCAATTGTAACAGCTGACATTTTGATAACTTCAGTAGACATCAAATTAAAAAAAAAAAACTGAATAAGAGAAGTGAGTTTTAGTTCAGCTTGGCCAAACTTGCAGTCTGAAAATAACTTCCTATCATAAAGAAAAACACACAAAAAAACCAGACTGTAACAGTGCAGAAAGTTCAGGTTCTATTTTTTTTGTTGTTGTTAAATCAATGACAGAGAAACTCTAAACTCTATTTCCATGAAGCTGTTCTTCCACCTCTGTTTATCAGCATCTGAAAAACACTGCAGCTCATTTCTAAAATGGAAAGCTACTACTTTAAAAACTTCTTCTGTCCTAGCAGTGAGAACCACATTATGAATAGCTGCCAGAACACAGCAAGGGTAAGCAGAGACATTTGTATGCCTGCTAAGTTGGGAACTTCCTAACTTTGAGAGTCCAACTCTGATTTTGTTCCTGGGAGGGGCCAACACCAATGGGAGTGAGTGCATCCCAGCCCATGCTGGCACCTGTGCCACAAGTCAACACCCAAGTCACTGTATGGCATGTGTGTAGGAGGATAAATTACCAAAAGCTGTGTATTTCCTTGAAAATGAGTAAGAAATGCATCACACTTACTCTGCTTATTATTTTAGAGCCTTGAGTATAAAAATGTGTCTTTCTAAGCAAATACTGAGTAATATTAAGGAAAGTGGTTTAATCTTTCAAACTTTTTAACTATTACTTTTGTTTCCTTAAATGTAACTAAATCTCAACACAACTCAAGGCATGAAAATTATCAATCTCTTTGTAACCCATCCCGGCAGAGTCTGAGCACTCTGAAGAAATGAATAGATCTATTTACCAGTGGGATACTTCTTTAAATATTTAGGTTAAGGGAATTTCTATGAGATAATGGGACATGACTGCAGCTAGGAACCCAACTGAGGTCAAAAGGCTAATACTAATAAGTAGAAAATCATGGAAATGGGACTGTAAAAATCAGTCAGAGGGGAAGCTTTCCAAGGAGACCAGAAATATGTGACAGTTTTGCTTTCATTTCCCTTCTATTAATGCACATCAGGGGCAGGAAAAGCTTGATGCAAGTGTCACAACACTAAACAAAACTTTAGAAAGGGTTATATAACCAGAAATACAAATGTGGTTTTTGGAAGGGAAACACAGTATGGCTTAGACCAAGAAAGGGAAAAGGCAAAAATATCAGACAAAAAACATTGCATCTTTTTTTAAAATAGCCCTCCATTCCAGTCCCTCTTAAATATGTCAAGTCTATTTGTGTCATTTATGCTGGCTGAAATAATCTTACGTTGTCTTCTGAAAGAAAGTTCCCCAAATGAAAATGTTGGCTGCCAAATTTTTCAGAAATTTTACAGGAGGTAACAGCCCTGTTTATACAAAAAAAAAATTATTTAAAAAAATCCATAGCTTAAATTGCTCTTTCCTACTCATAAAAATTTAAAACATGTATTTTACATGGAGGTGCTGCATAAATGAGTCTAGTGTAGTAAAAGTAGTAAAGAAAGAAGCAGCTTAATCCTCTAAAGGCAGAACATCTCAAATGCCCAGAGGTTGGATAATTTCTTCAATATTCAGTGTCCCAAGAACTTTATCTCAGCTTTTGCTGGATTCTTGTAATTTTCCTGGACATGGAAGCAATTTCACTTCCTGTACAAACCTTTGTCTGAAGGGTTTGGGTTTCTCCAGTAACATTAATGTCAATGTGAGTGAATTTTTTTTTTCTCCAATTATCATGCTACTGTTAAGTTTCCCATGTAACTGAATATGTAAGTCAGTCAAGAGCAGTCTGCCACACCCAGGTCACTCAGACCCAGGGCTAAACCAAGGGTGTTTTGCTCTGGGTGGGTGCGAAGGAGAAAATTCCACCCAAACATTCTCAAAAAGCTACACAAAAGTTTATGGGCAAACTATAGAAAACTAAGGAACATTGGCAAAAGAGTAAATACAACACAACGTCACTTATCAGAGCACAGACTTCAGCCCACTAAACACAGAAAACCTTTAAACTCATTTGATGTTGTGTTCCTCAAGAAGAGAGTTAGAAGACAAACAAAAGGAGAAAAACAGAAAGGCAGGATTTTTTTTTTCAGCTAATTTTGACATACCTTTTCCATTAACCTGAGTAGGAAATGCAAGCAAATTAAATCCTCCCCTTTGGCTGCAGAGGGAATGGTCCTGCCACAGGCTCAGCTCCACCCAGCACAAAAGCTGGAGCAGGAGAGCTGGATAAAGAGTGCCAGGGAAGTTGTACACATGACAAGAACCTAAACCAGGGTGTGCAAGGCCCTGCTGCTGCTGCTTGGTGGGGAGATGCTGTCATTCGGCACCTGAGGCACCACTTGCACTTCCAGCACGGACACCTGGAGTTTGGCAAGCCTTGGAAACACAGGAGGTGTCATGGGGCAGCAGGAAAGGCACCAGGCAGTGCCCCCTGCACCCCCTCACATCAGGGCAATGTCAGACTGCACAGGTGACTCACACAGTCCTGTGCTAGTCACCACTTGGAAACAAAATCTGACACTGTTCTGACTTGCCAGTCTGATTTTTCACCATTATTTAAGCAGTTTGCACACAGTAACTGCTGAGTCAGTTGTTGTTATGAGTCACAGGTTGGATGTGCTCACCAGCACAGTGACACTGGAAGAAACAGTCTCCCTCAAGCTGACATCCAATGTGAGAATGCAAAGGAAAACTGCTCCTAAACTTCAAGGGTTAAAAGAGAAGAAAATAATCCCGTGATTTTTCACTAAGTATGAGACACTTTTCAACTGTAACTGTTTCTCATAGTAGTAATCAGTCAAGTGACTGGTTTAAAATGTTTCTTAAACCAAATAATCAAGAATTTGCTAGTAACCAAATAATTAGGAAATTGCTTAATAACATTAAGATTTTTTTACAGTAAGTTGTATTACTACTGAGTGTAAAAAAAAAATACACTTTACCTTTTCCCAGTTGCAGAACTACCATAAGAACTGAGAAAAGCCTTTTTAAAGTATGGACTTCTGGAACTATGTGCTTCCAAGTTAGAAAAACCAGCTGAACAGCTGTAGATATAGGACATGATCTGCTTTGGAGTAATCATAAAATCCTAGAATAGCCTGGGTTGGAAGGGGGCCATAAAGATCACTTGGTTCCAACACCCCTGCCATGCAGAGGGATCCTTTCACTAGACCAGGTTGCTCAGAGCTCCATCCAAACCTGGCCTTCAACACTTCCATGGATGGGACAGTGTCTCAGCGCCCTCTGAGTAAAGAATTCCTCCCATGTATCTCACCTAAAGCTACTCTCTCTCAGCTGGAAGCCCCTCACCCTTGTTCTGTCACTTCATGCCCTTTAAAACATCCTACCTTTGCTGCAGGCTCCCTTCAGGTACTGGGAGGCTGCAATTAGGTCACCCCAGAGCCTCCTCTAATACAGGTTGAAAAAAAACTATTCTCTCAGCCTTTCAATTAGACCCTAAACCCAGAGGTTTCACCTGAATAATAAGGGAGATTGGGTTTTGATGCCATGCCCCTTATGTTAACTTGTCACCCCATATTCTCTGCCAGCAAACAATTACCAGCCAGTCCTAGCAGGCTGACAGAAGGGAACTGGATGGCTAGCAAAGAGAAATAAAGCATAGTTTCCTGTTTACACTGGACATGAGCTTTATGCAATTACCCCCCCAGTGAGGATGGAGTGGGCAATTATCCTGGCAAACAGTGGCACATTGAGGGCAGCCAGACAAAGGCAGCTCAGAGCCCCTCTGGATTCCTCAGTGCTGGCTGCCATCCCAGCACCAGCCACGCTCCAACAAGGCTGCACACTCATGGGGGAGCAGCAAGGGAAACAGTTTTCCTGACCTGGCAGCTTTTAACAGCACAAACATTTTTCCTCACCACAAAAGGAGCTGAAATCTGGAGGGAAGAGCATGCACAGGCTGAGTATGTGCAGCAGAACAGAGCAGCTAGGGAGAGCAGTTTTGCTTTTCATCCTGCTGAAATGTTCCCATTTGAATTTCATCTCCTCCATCCAAGTGAAAGCAGCATTTCAGCAGTGGAATGGAACAAAGAGAAAGTATAAAAATTGGAATGTCAAAGGACTTTTCTTTTTTCTTGACCCCAAGTCCACATAGCCGGAGCCTCAGCTAGCTGAATCTTTGTTGGCAATAATTCCATTTCAGTGAATTTTCACTCACTTTGTCAGGGGAATTGTGAGCAGACACAGCCCATGCTCCACACAAAACAAAGGGATGACACAGCAGGGCCATTGCCATGACTGTTTTTCCAGCAGCCAGGACTGCTCAGGTCTGGCAGGGAGGGCACTGCTGCACCTCCTGCCACACCAGACCCCGACCAAGCCTGAGCCACAGGAGGAGATCCCTGACAGCCAAGTGGAATCTGGGACAAATCCTGGGTGCTACCCAACCCGCACAACCCTGCAGCACAGTCACAGAAATGAAAGGAATTGTTCCAAATCCTGACACTGCCTGTTTCTGAGGCAGGTGAAGGCTGCTCTGAGTGCACTGGTGCCTGCTGGATCCCTGTTAACCCAGGATTGCCAAGGCACCAGAAGCTGAGATTTAAGTCATAATCTGGTCAATTCTATTTTAGCCTTAATTCTTGCTCTTTTGCACCAAGAAAAGGGATCTTTCTCTTATTATCTGAACACAAATGAAAAGATGATTTTGACTGCAGAACATCTCACACTAGATCTTCAAGTAGCTCCTACCTTATGTACTTAAAACCCCAAATCTTTAGACAGAGACTGACTATCTACAGCAAAACTGATCTTTAAAATCCCCACTATGAAATATTTCAAACATTTTCTCTAGAGCAATACCTACAACCGGTTTTGCTTTCCATCCTTCTGAAATTGATCTTTAAAATCCCCACTACTGAAATATTTCAAACGTTGTCACTCTAGCAGTACCTACAACCAGTCTCTTGAAGGAAATCAGAGCTGCAAATATCTACTGATTATCCAAATTCCAAATTCCCTAAGGTAAGTGAGCTGCACTGTGAGAGCTGGTGCTGTGGACAATGCTTATTCCAGCCTGAATAATTTCACTGCCTTACAAAAGTAAAAACCCCAGCAAAACAACCTCATGCCTCAACCAAATTTAAAAAGGGACAAATTCTCAGTTTAGTGGATCCAAGTTAAGAATGAAATCTAAAACTCAGTGATTTCTATGAATTTAAGTTGCTTTTATTCTGTTCATTTTTTTTTTCATGCTGGACACCTGTAGCCACAGACAGCTCTGTAATCCTCTTCTCCATCCACTGCAAATATATACTAAGGAAATAAGAGCTCCCTTCACTTTAAGGAAACCCGTAACATAGGCACTTTTTCTTCCAGAAATTGAAGAAAGCTGTGAGAAGATAGGATGGCATTTATCTTCTCCCTTGGTCTTTTTGTGTTTGATTTTTGGTGGAATTTCTAAAGGTAAAAAAAGCATAGCAAAAGATAGAAAAAAAAATTTTGAATCTGCTTGAGTTAGCAAAATACACTGGAGAAAACAAGAGAAAGGATCTTCACACTTCCACACTTTTAAGCAGGAAACAAGCAGAGGGTGGGTTCTTTTTAATGAGTGTGATGCTGCTTTTACCTCCTGCTCTCTGGACAACTTTTTTTGGTTTTGACTGATAATAGCAGGTTTCCTGCCACTAACAAGGAGGTTCCCAGCTCATCTGGCTCTGCCTAAGGTCCCTGGCCCTGCACACACCAGGGCTGGCTGGCTGCAGAGCCCTGCAGGAGGTGTGCTCAAAGCACACACCAAAATATTTCCTCTGTGCTTCTCCTGAGCTTCTAAACCTCCAGTCACACACCAAAATATTTCCTCTGTTCTTCTCCTGAAACTCCAGCCACACACCAAAATATTTCCTCTGGGCTTCTCCTGAAACTCCAGTCACACACCAAAATATTTCCTCTGTGTGTTTCCTGAACTTCTGAAACTCCAGGCACAAGGTAACCCAGAGCATAGTGAAATCCGTTTTAATGGGGCCTTGGTTAAATCAATCAGCTGAGTCGTTGCTGAGTGAGGCAACCCTAGGCAGAAATACATCCCAAACCCAACCAAAATAACACAACAAACCAAAAACCCCAACAACCCCAAGCCTGTTGCAGTGTGCAATGTCATTTCCTGTTTCACCTACCCACAACCCCCCACCCCAGGTGTGCCAACCCCTTCTCCCCTCCCCCTTGCCCCCTTGCCAGGTGCTGTTTATCAATCTTACATTCCAGCAGGAGCATCATGTGGTTCGTCAAATTCAAAGGATGCTCCCTCTGGCCTGAGGTCATTGGCCTGGCCAAGTGTCTTTATCCCTTAACCCTTCCCCTACTCCCACCTGGTTGGTAGCTTACCTGTCCCTCCCCGTCCCCTAGCCCCCGGAGCTTAAAAGGAGACTGGGCCACGAGGTCGGTTATTCTGTTAGGAGCAGTTGCCATATTCAGAGCTCTATGCCACCTTGGAATTAAACTCTGGATTATAACCCTCCTCAGAATCCACTCTCTTCTCTTCACTTAGCCTAAGGACTCTACCAGAGGTAAAAACTGAGTTCCTACAAGCCCGGGCATTTCTAGTGCCTAACTGCTATCTCCTGCCAGCCTGAAGTATCTCTGTGGTGCAGAACCACAGCTGCTGCTCCTGGCCAAGAAGCAGGGGCCAGACAAGCCCAGGCACGTTCCATCCGTACATATTGGAATTATATTTTTATACCAGCCCAATGGAAAATACATTCCTGTTTCTGTTGGCAGACCTAGAAAGCAAGGCCAGAGGATGTTCTCAGTTGTAATCCCTTGCTTCACTGTCAAGCTCATCAGCACCACCCAAACACTGGCGATGCCCCCGTGGTGCATTTTGGCTCATTTTGGCAGCACTGCTCAGTGCCTGCTCCTCCTCTGGGCTGCTCCACACTGGGAACAGTTCAGGGAAGTAAGTGCTGAAAGTCAAGTCACTGCTTCTGACTTGCACAAACTCAGTAGTGATGTCACCCTCTGGTGATGGCACATTCCAGCAAGGAACAGAACTGAGAATTGCAAAGGAACACATCCAAGCTGGGTAAAAAATTAAGTAAGATTGTGCCTGTATTCCACCAGAACATCAATGTTTTTATCTCTTGTTTCAATCTGTACTGTAATGAGAGAAGCCAGAGCTGTAAGAGGAGATGTATCACATTACCTCTGTTGTGCTTTTCTCTGGAGCAGAAGTGCATTATGTTTAATTGTACTCTAGAAATTTTAAGATTAGTGCATAGAAAAAATACCAAAGAAGTGAGATGTCTTAAAAAACTTATGTTACTTGTATTGTAAACATCAATCATCACACATCCAGACTCCTGCAAGTATGATAAATCCACCTCACCAAATTAATGCTTTAATCAAATTTTAATTTGAATTAGATTAACAGTGACAAAAGAGGCAAGTTTCGTGAAAAAAGGCCTTTGTATTTTCATGTGTATTTAAACAAAACCAGTTGCACCAAGAGAGTAACAAAGTGAGGAGCACACCTTTTCTACTGCATGAGGAACAGGTAGCCAAGGACATGCAGGAGACAGTGGAGAGGGACCCTCCCCAAAGTCTGATTTTGTACCTCTCACTGAGTATTTCAGTCTTCCATCAGCCTTGAGGTGCACCCCTGTGAGATCCAAACCCAAACCAGCCACAAGTGCTGGGGCTGCAGCACCAAACTGGCATTGAGAAGTTTATCTGCAGAGTCTGAAAATCTTAATTAAATCCTGCCACATTCACCAGGGTTTCAGGCCTCCACGCCCACAGTTCCTTGAGCAAGTACACTCTCTCTGCATCCATGTGTACAGGAATATAATTCCAATATGTATGGATGCAACGTGCCCAGGCTCGTCTGGCCCCTGCTTCTTGGCCAGGAGCAGCAGCTGCGGTTCTGCACCACAGAGCTACTTCAGGCTGGCAGGAGATAGCAGTTAGGCACTAGATATGCCCGGGCTTGTAGGAACTCAGTTTTTACCTCTGATAGAGTCCTTAGGCTAAGTGAAGAGAAGAGAGTGGATTCCGAGGAGGGTTATAATCCAGAGTTTAATTCCAAGGTGGCATAGAGCTCCGAATCATGGCAACTGCTCCTAACAGATTACCGACCGCATGGTCTCACGGTCCTTTTAAGCTTGGGGACAGGGGGAGGGGAGGGACAGGTGAGCCACCAACCAGGTGGGAGTAGGGGAAGGCTCAAGGGATAAAGACACTTGGCCAGGCCAACGACCTCAGGTCAGAGGGGGCATCCTTTGAATTTGCCCAACCACTCGATGCCTCTGCTGGAATGTTAAGACTGATGGACAGGACTTGGCAAGGGGACGAGGGGGAGGAGGGAAGGGGAGGTTGGCACACCTGGGTTTATTCGGTAGGTGAAACAGGAAATGACACTGCACACCACAACACATGTGCATTGTGTAGCACCATTCTCTGTGACTTCAGCACACATTGCCTCAGGTCTCCCTTGCCTTTTGTATTTCTACATCAGCAGCCTGAACTTCTACCAATCCACAGCTACTCAAAATGTACTTCTTTCATTTTGGCATTTCATCCTATTTTCAAAAACATTTTTAGTAATGAGTCAAAGATAAATAAATTTTCTCAAGTACTGAGCAGTTTCTGATTTGGAAAATCTTAGCACGTTATTTAGATGGCCACCTATGAGCCCCTAGGCAAATTTTCAGTACTGTGAAACAAAGGAGACACTCTCCTTTCAGCACCACCAGTATTTAACAGCCTTATACACTTTGAAATTAGGTCCTTGAAATTTTTGCTCTATCCCCAGGCACTCTTTAAACAAAGGGTGCCCACATTTACTGAGTGGAAAGATGATAGAAAAAAATTCTTACAGTGAAAACCACAGAAACATGGAAAACACCAGTGTAAATAGCTGGGTAAAAATCAAGTAAGATTGTGCCTGTATTCCACCAGAACATCAATGTTTTTTATCTCTTGTTTCAATCTGTACTGTAATGAGAGAAGCCAGAGCTGTAAGAGGAGATGTATCACATTACCTCTGTTGTGCTTTTCTCTGGAGCAGAAGTGCATTATGTTTAATTGTACTCTAGAAATTTTAAGATTAGTGCATAGAAAAATACCAAAGAAGTGAGATGTCTTAAAAACTTATGTTACTTGTATTGTAAACATCAATCATCACACATCCAGACTCCTGCAAGTATGATAAATCCACCTCACCAAATTAATGCTTTAATCAAATTTTAATTTGAATTAGATTAACAGTGACAAAAAGAGGCAAGTTTCGTGAAAAAGGCCTTTGTATTTTCATGTGTATTTAAACAAAACCAGTTGCACCAAGAGAGTAACAAAGTGAGGAGCACACCTTTTCTACTGCATGAGGAACAGGTAGCCAAGGACATGCAGGAGACAGTGGAGAGGGACCCTCCCAAAGTCTGATTTTGTACCTCTCACTGAGTATTTCAGTCTTCCATCAGCCTTGAGGTGCACCCCTGTGAGATCCAAACCCAAACCAGCCACAAGTGCTGGGGCTGCAGCACCAAACTGGCATTGAGAAGTTTATCTGCAGAGTCTGAAAATCTTAATTAAATCCTGCCACATTCACCAGGGTTTCAGGCCTCCACGCCCACAGTTCCTTGAGCAAGTTACACTCTCTCTGCATCCATGTGTACAGGAATATAATTCCAATATGTATGGATGCAACGTGCCCAGGCTCGTCTGGCCCCTGCTTCTTGGCCAGGAGCAGCAGCTGCGGTTCTGCACCACAGAGCTACTTCAGGCTGGCAGGAGATAGCAGTTAGGCACTAGATATGCCCGGGCTTGTAGGAACTCAGTTTTTACCTCTGATAGAGTCCTTAGGCTAAGTGAAGAGAAGAGAGTGGATTCCGAGGAGGGTTATAATCCAGAGTTTAATTCCAAGGTGGCATAGAGCTCCGAATCATGGCAACTGCTCCTAACAGATTACCGACCGCATGGTCTCACGGTCCTTTTAAGCTTGGGGACAGGGGGAGGGGAGGGACAGGTGAGCCACCAACCAGGTGGGAGTAGGGGAAGGCTCAAGGGATAAAGACACTTGGCCAGGCCAACGACCTCAGGTCAGAGGGGGCATCCTTTGAATTTGCCCAACCACTCGATGCCTCTGCTGGAATGTTAAGACTGATGGACAGGACTTGGCAAGGGGACGAGGGGGAGGAGGGAAGGGGAGGTTGGCACACCTGGGTTTATTCGGTAGGTGAAACAGGAAATGACACTGCACACCACAACACATGTGCATTGTGTAGCACCATTCTCTGTGACTTCAGCACACATTGCCTCAGGTCTCCCTTGCCTTTTGTATTTCTACATCAGCAGCCTGAACTTCTACCAATCCACAGCTACTCAAAATGTACTTCTTTCATTTTGGCATTTCATCCTATTTTCAAAAACATTTTTAGTAATGAGTCAAAGATAAATAAATTTTCTCAAGTACTGAGCAGTTTCTGATTTGGAAAATCTTAGCACGTTATTTAGATGGCCACCTATGAGCCCCTAGGCAAATTTTCAGTACTGTGAAACAAAGGAGACACTCTCCTTTCAGCACCACCAGTATTTAACAGCCTTATACACTTTGAAATTAGGTCCTTGAAATTTTTGCTCTATCCCCAGGCACTCTTTAAACAAAGGGTGCCCACATTTACTGAGTGGAAAGATGATAGAAAAAAATTCTTACAGTGAAAACCACAGAAACATGGAAAACACCAGTGTAAATTTGGAGCCACAGCTGGCAACCAAAGGGTCAGCACCTCCAGCAGAAAGGAATCCCTCTTCCACTCCTTTCATTATTTATCCAACTAATTCCTGAACTTCACTTAAACAAGAGCACCATTCCTCCACTTTGGGTTTTGTTTGCCTCTAAATTCTGAGTAGTTTAGCAACAGCTGGTCTAAGCAAGGCAGTTACTAAGGGCTGTTATGACCCTAAATGCCTCTGTTTCCTTTGTGGCTCTTTTACCCAACCACCAACACCAAGCTCTGCTCTTTCCATTACCCAAAACTTGGACACACTATAGTTACATTAAACAATCCCAGTCCTTTCAATTACTCCAGTCTAAATGCAATCACTGTCCTCAGCCTTTGTGAACTTTAGAACTAGTTGGATTTTTCTTGAAATGGGTCTGTTCTCAAAAGCCAAAGCCATGGAAAAAGAACTGAAACCAAAATCCACGTGATCAAGCAGCCACAACACACGAGAGCCCAAAAACAACAGGAGAGACTGTGGCCATGTCTGACCCTGTGAACCTGCACATGGCCTGCAGCAAACAGCTCAGAATCTCATTTTACATGGTGCATGCTGCTCCTGCATTTGGAATTAAACAGCTCATAGTCACGTCTCACATTGTGCGCACTGCTCCTTCCTTTGGAGTGCAGAACATCTCCATTTACAGGGCCAGGATTTTAAGACTTCATGGATTGCTTCAGATGCCAGAAACTCCTTTACATTTGGAATAAGCTTAAAAAAGGTCACAGTTGAACTTCATTAGCTTATATGATCAAAACCATTTAAGCAGGCAGCTTCACTGGCTGCAGACATTCCCTCTATCTCCTACCACATTTCCACCTCAAAAAGCAAGGTGCATGAGTGGATTTTCTGTTTGTCGTAGTTTGAGGAGAAGTAGATTTCTGAGAGTGTGTAGTCAGTCCAATTAAAAGTGTAGATTTGAGATTGACACCTAGATGACCACTTAAATTTGGACACGCCTCTGAGAACACACAGGGGTTAAAAGCAGAGCTCTGCCCTGGGAAGCTCTCTTGGGACTTCGGCGTGGAAGAAGAAAGACCTCTCCCCCCCTGCTCCAGCTGTCCCTGCTGGGCAGGGGGAGGGGCAGCCATGTAGTAGGCCCAGGCCTAGATCGAGATGGAAGTAGGCCTGGCCTGGTTCCCCCCCCCCCCCAGGGTGGAAGGGTGGAAGAGAGAGACACTGAGAGCTACTGAGCAGCCCCCTCCCCTGGGGAGACAGAGAGAGAGACTGTGTCTGTGTTTGCTGCCTGGGACTGAGCTGTAGCCTTGAAGTTCGATATCATGTGCTGCCAGCCTGCCCAGCCTGTAGAGAGGAGGGGGGTTGAACCAGAAAGAGTCTGGCTGCTTGTAGGTTGTGAGCTGTAGAGTTTTAACCCTTTCTTGAACAATGAAAGCCTTTGCAGAGTACTGACCCTTCCTGGAGAGGAAGAAAGATTTGAGCAAGTTTTTAAAGGGCCGAGCAGGGGAGAGATTGTGAGAAGAACCTAGGGTGGAAGAGATGTGAAGTAGCATTTTTTGCTGGACGCTTTTTGTGAGCCATGGACTGTTCCTGCAATACAAAGACTATTTTCAGAAGGAGCCACTGTGTCCCAGAGTTAAGAAGGCAGTGTGGGAGCCTCCCAGCCCAGGAAGTGAAATAATGGGGAGACGTCCCAAAGTAGAGACTGTGCCTTTTTTTAGAGTGAGACGACGGAATGCTTAAAAAGACAACCCTCAAAGTAGCTCTGGTCCATGTTCAGTGGTGAGAGCACTGAGCATGAGAAGAGGGAGTCACAATCTCCAATCTGAGTGGTGATACGTGACCAAAAGCCCAGAGCATACAAGAAAGACTCCTCCTCTTAAAGAATTAGAGATTGAGTATTCTTAAGAGTAGTTTTTTGCTAGACCGAGAGATGTAATTGTATGTCCTGGTTTGAGGGGAAGTGGAATTCTGGGAGTGTGTCAGTCCAATTGAAGATGTAGATTTGCGATTGACACCTGTTTTGACCACTGAGAGTTGGATACGCCTCTGAGAACACACAGGAGTTAAAAGCAGAGCTCTGCCCCTGGGAAGCCCTCTTGGGACTTCGGCGTGGAAGAGGAAAGACCTCTCCCCCTGCTCCAGCTGTCCCGGCTGGGCAGGGGGAGGGGCAGCCATGTGGTAGGCCCGGGCCTAGATCGAAATGGGGGTAGGCCTGGCCTGGGTCCCCCCCCCCCCCAGGGTGGAGGAGAGAGAGACACCGGGAGAGACACCCAGGGTGGAAGGGTGGAGGAGAGAGAGAGACTGAGAGCTACTGGGCAGCCCCCCCCTCCCCTGGGGAGACAGAGAGAGAGGCTGTGTCTGTGCTCCCTGCCTGGAGCTGAGCTGTGGCCTTGAAGCTCGATATCGTGGGCTGCCAGCCTGCCCGGCCTGTGGAGAGGAGGGGGGTTGAACCAGAAGGAGTCCGGCTGCTTGTGGGTTGTGAGCTGTGGAATTTTAACCCTTTTCTTGGACAATGAAAGCTTTTGCAGAGTACTGACCCTTCCGGGAGGGGAAATGAAGAAAGATTTAAGTGAGTATTTTAAAAGACCGAGCAGGAGAGAGACTGTGAGAAGAACCTAGGGTGGAAGAGATGTAGAGTAGCATTCTTTGCTGGACGCTTTTTGTAGAGCCATGGACTGTTCCTGAATACAGAGACTATTTTCAGGGGGAGCCACCATCTTCCAGAGTTAAGAGGGCAGTGTGGGAGCCTCCCGGCCCAGGAGGTGAAATAATGGGGAGACAGATGTCCCAAAATGGAGACTGTGCCTTTGTTTTGGAGTGGGACGATGGAATCCTTAAAAAGACAACCCTCAAAGTAGCTCTGGTCCATGTTCAGTGGTGAGAGCACTGAAATAGGAAGAAGGGGTCACGATCTCCAATCTGGGTGGGGATATGTGACCAAAAGCCCAGGGCATACAAGAAGGACTCCTCCTCTTAAGGAATTGATGATTGAGTATTTGTAAGAGTAGTTTTTGCTAGACCGAAAGATGTAATTGTATTAGGAATTTGGTGGGGGGAGGAAGAGGAGCTGTATTCTGTAGAGTTTTCATTTTCCTTGAGATTGTCTTTTCTTTTCTTTCCTATACCTATGTAGTGTGTAGTTAATAAAGTTCTGTTTTCTATAGTTTTAAGTAGAGGACTGCTTTACTTATTCCTAGGCACATCTCACAGCAAGTACCAGGGAGAAAGTATTTTCATGGGGGGCACTGGCATTTTGCCAGGCTCAAACCATGACATTGTATTAGGAATTTAGTAAAGAGAAGAAGAGGAACTGTATTCTGTAAACTGTAGAGTTTTCATTTTCCTTGAGATTGTCTTTTCTTTTCTTTCCTATGTAGTGTGTAGTTAATAAAGTTCTGTTTTCTATATTTTTAAGTAAAGGACTGCTTTACTTATTCCTAGTCACATCTCACAGCAGGTACCAGAGAGAAAATTTTTTTTTCATGAGAGCACTGACATTGTGCCAAGCTCAAACCATGACACTGTTCTAAACCTCTTTAAACATGTAGTTACTCAGGCTGACCTGAAAGTACCAGGTCACAAATTTTTATTTAAAATATACTGGCAACACAAATTCAACAAGAAGTTTCTTACAGAGGTGTTATCAGCCTGCTCAGCTCTGCATCCAGCCCTTAACAATAACAAAAACAACAACAACAATAATAATAATAATAATGTCAATCAGTTACACTTTGATCATCCCTGTACAAACTGAGCACTTGTAGTCCTACAAATAGGACTACAAATAACTACTGCAACTACTAACCAAACAGATCATGTTGCTGCTGACAAAGATATCAGAGCCCTCCATTTAGATCCATACATGCAGGGCATTATTGCCACCAGTAGCCTTACTGACAAGAAACAGCAATTTTTGTGAAGGTAAAGGCCCCATTAAATGTCAATAAACTGTAACTCCAGGCAACAAAGCTTTGGCAGCTTTGCTGGGTAACAGCCCCCTGCATAATTACCCAAATTCCATGTACAGGCACTCAGGATGTTCAGTAGCTGTTGCTGCTATGAGCTGAGCTAAAACTCGGTGCAAGCCATCAATGCTGTGCAAAAGTATAAGTGCTACCCTCAGTCCAGCCTAAATATCTGAGATACAAGACAAAACCAAACTGCAGACATGCCACCTTCACTCCAAACTATTCAGGTTTTCCCAGGAATTAATAGAGAAGTTTACTGGGAAAGATTTTTAACAGGCTGTGATACCAGGAAAGGAAAAAGCAGGGGAGGGAAATCCTGATCCCCTCATAGTTGAAAGTTCTTCTACAGCTGGAAGCAACCCAGACCAGATTTTCTTCATGAACAGACCTTTACTTAATTAAAGAGTTTCATTGGAGTACATTGGAGAGGAGCCTTACAAGAACAATGCGTGGTATTTTCCTCTCTCATCCTCCTAGGAGTACAGACACACTCGTATGCCCATCCTCACAGGCCTCCTGCAGCAGAAGGTACCAAATTTCTTGGCACAAGTGGCCAAATCAAGAGGTGAAAAATACCAAAACAGTGCAATTTGCCATTCTCTACTGGATAAATACCTACCTGAAATAGGCAGTTTTTTGAAAAAACCAGTTTTGACAACAAAGTGAGATGTGGCAGCCAGACCACAGAGAAAAGAAAATGTCCAACACGAAAATAAAGGGAACTCCTGCAGGAGACAGGACAGAACAGCCAGAGGATGAACTGCTACAGCAGCTGATTTTGGCAAGGGATGCTGCTCCTCTGTGCTACTTCCTGCAGGTCCCCTTCTGCCAGAAGCCCTGGCAGGGCCCAGCCCTGCCCAGCTCACTGAGCACCAGCAGAGAGCACTCAGAGGGAAAGGGGCAGATTAAAAACCTGCATCACCACCTCTTCCAGGCCCCACAGACAGAAGCACATAAAGGGAAACTTCCTTTGCATGGAAGTCAGTAAAGTGGACGTTTCTAACTGTAAGCAGGGATACTTCTACTTATGCTGTTTGGGTTTTTTTATTATCATCCATCAAGGATACTCAATTTTTTTTTCTTCTCTGTTTGTTACAACCACAAGAGAGAAGATGAACACAGGGAACTGAGAGTGGTTCACACAACAAGGCACAGGGCTGACCCCAGGTGAATTTGGTTTGTACCAATGCACTGTTTCAGCATCCATAACGCTCTCATCACAACACTGCAAAATGGCATTTTGCAGAAATGTAACTCTGCAGGCAGAACAAAAGAAAAGTTGCTGCAAAGTCTTTCTTCTAAAGTATTAAATGGTAATGAAAAGTCCAATAATTTAATATGATCAGGACAGAAATCCTTCAGCTCTGACATCTGCCCACTCTTATGACACATAGGATGATCCTGATCTTTCAAAAAATCTCTCTTCATCTGCCTCCTCTCCCACCCTTTCAAAGCACCAAGTGATTCACCAGTACTTGTACAACTGGAAGAGGAAACTGAACCAATTTCAACATCCTCAGCTTCAAAAACTATCTTGTTCCCTTGTGCTGTATCACTTGCTGCCTTTTGAATCCTGATCAAGTACAAAACAGAACAACATGCATGAGCTTTGCTTAGCTTCAGTTTTTAACACTCACTCAGGTTTAATTCAGGGCTTGAGCTCAAGGGCCTTCCTCCAGAGCACTGAATTTTAGAATCACCAAGGTTGGAGAAGTGCTTGAAGACCAAGTCTGACTGTCAACCTACCACCATCGCTGCACCCTCTAAGCCATAACACCCAGGAAATTTTACCTACACAAGATTTTAAATGCTGCCATTTCTGATTTCAACAAAATATTGTAACTCCTCTGTACACTGTGCCCCCTTTCTAAAAATAGCTTGAGCTTCCTGTCTCAAAAATTGGTCTGGCTTCAGACACTGAAATAGGATAATGCAGAAAATTTCTCCTCCAGTCACCTGATAATTCAACAAGTGCTAGAGGGCAGCAAATATCACTGCTACTCTTCATAGCAATTCTGATTACAGCTATAGCCTATGAAGTAAAAATCAACAAAAATGCAGATCAGTCACACAATGACTCTATTAACAAAAAAAATATACACACTTTTATACATGTTGAGCAATGTCTTATCCTGGACAAGATGATTCAAGGAAAGGAAAACCCGTCAGGTTTAGCTTCATCAAGAAACACTTATTGAAAATTGTCAGTTATGCTTTTTTCTAAAAGATATAGCACTGCCCAGATCAGAAATGCGTGGCAACGTGTTAACATTTGGCTTTCTTTACTGCATTTGAAGACAGTTTTGTGATTATAGGAACTATCTTGGAATAATTCTGGCTTACACACTTATCAGTAGCTCAGTCCTCCCCTGTCATACCTTTCCCCTGCCCTGCCTGTGCCTGGTTTCTGTGCATCGGTAAAACTGTCTGGCTGCTCCCCAGTCACCTGGAATGAGCCTTTTTCTGCCTGCAGCACCTTAGTTACAATCCCAAAAGGCTTTGAAATTGAAGAGTTTTGTTGCAATCCCCCTGCCATGGCCAGGGACACCTTCCACCATCCCAGGCTGCCCCATCCCAGAGCCCCATCCAGCCTGGCTTTGGACACTTCCAGGGATCCAGGGGCAGCCACAGCTTCTCCAGGCAGCCTGGTCCAGTGCCTCATCACCCTCTGAGTAAAGAATTCTTCCAAACATCAGAGCTATATCCACCACCTTTCATTTCAAAGCCATTTGCACCGGTTCTGTCACGATATGCCTATACTTGCAGAAAGTCTGTAGGAGAAATCAGCTTGTCAGGAAGGGGGACCTGCAGCTCAGGAGTCCATGGCAGAGGTAAAGCTCCCCTAAAAGGCAAAGTGTCAGAGCAGACTCCCAAAATCTTTGCCATGAACCTCTCTTTTGCTGAGGTACCTCGATCTCAGCAGTCAGTCCTGCACTGCAAGCCTCCCTACAGACACCAGCTCTAAGATGTGCTGCCAGCACAGAGGCAAACCACAAGAAATGCTGTGGGCTGGCAGCATCTCTACAATTTGGGGAGCAGAACGAAGGGCTGCCTGTTTGTAGTTTCCTCCTGCTTGTTCCATCACGTAAACAAGAACCCAAAGAACATTTTTAAAATGTTTTTTCCATTAACTTGGGTTTCCAGAGCTTTGCCACCACTGGGCTCTTGCAGGAGATCTATGTTCACATACACAGCCTGCAGATGTGCACAGATATTTGCAGGGGATGTCACAGAGCATCCCCTGTTCCCACATTTAGTTATCCCTAAAATGCTGAATGGTGCCAGAGCCTCGTGCCCTCTGGTCCTGGATGTGCCTGCCAAAGGTCAGGTTACCAACTCCAGAGCATTGTTTTAATTCTTAGGGCTGAGGGGCATCCACCCAAGCCAAGCCAGGACAAGATGGGAATTTACAGCACCAGGATGAACAATTGTCTTGGTTTTGAGACAAGTTTAGGAGAAAAACACACTGGAAAAAGTGAATAAATGCTGAATAAATAGATATCGAATTGTCAGACCTTACCCCCCACATACACACACACACAATAGAAAAAACCCCAAAGTGCCAGGGAAAGAGGCAACATGGTGGGGAGAAAAAAAGTGGAGCTGGCCCCTGTCTCAAGGGAAAAAGAAAACAAAACAAAACTTTCATGCTGCAGCTTGGGCAAAAGAGATGGGAACCTGTGGAATTGCTGGTGTTAACAGCTGTCTCAGTTTCAAGCCAAATTTCAGGAGAAAATGCCCTGGAATAAGCATTTCATCTAAAGAGAAAGAGTTCCAATAACTCTTCTGCCAATGACACAAATGGATAGCAGTGAGTGAAAGGGCAATAAAAGACTACTGCTGATTAACTAAAAACAAAACAACCCCCCCCCCAAAAAATAAAAACAAAACAAAAAGCCACCAAAACCAACCAAACAATATTAAAAATTATTCTTTTTTGTGTTGCAAAGAGAATTGACTCTGCTTTCCAAGCTCTCGGGTTCAGGGTGCCCCCCACACACTGCAAGGAAGGTCAAGCCAAAATAGTTCAAGGAAGGAAAAAAATCCCAAACAAACCAAACAAAACCCCCAAAAAACACCAAAAGGATTTGCTGGTGAAAAGCCTCCAGAGCAGTGGAAGGAAGAAGCAGCAGCTCCTTGCACAAAGCGGAAGCCAGAAAGGCAGGGCAGGCACAGCCGGGCTGGGCAGGGGCAGCCTGAACAAACCGGGGCCTGTCCCTGGTTCCCATTGAGCCACAGCAGCCGATCCCGGGCACTCAGCAGGGACCAGGGAACAGAGCATCACCATCAATCAGCCCAACAGCAGCAGCTGAACAGGGGCATTTGGGATTCCTTGCTCCCGCCTGGCTTTGCCAGCTCCGGAGCAGCCCTGGCTGTCCCGCCGGGTCTCTCTGCCCTCGCACCAAAACCTAAGTGCCCAATCCAAGACCAAAGCCACCCGAGGACGGCTGTCACAGCCTCCGAGGCCAGGCAAAGGAAAAAACGCACCCTCCTTGCCAAAGCTAACAACAAACCCTAGCTAGTGTTAGGAAAATTAGTCTGTAGCCATGATATTTTCTGAAAAATCCTTTCCTTAGGATTTTTTCTCCTGAGAAGCAGAGAAGCCTCAGAGAAAAAGAAATACAATAATTATCTGCTGCTGTGGAATGCAACAGGTGCATCTTTGATTGGTCTCATGTCGTTGTTTTTAATTAATGGCCAATCACAGCCCAGCTGTATCAGACTCTGGTCAGTCTCAAGATTTTATTATCATTCCATTCTTTTCCTTGCCAGCCTTCTGATGAAATCCTTTCTTCTATTCTTTTAGTAGAGTTTTAGTATATAATTTTCTTTTAATATAATATAGATCGTAAAATAATAAATCAGCCTTCTGAAACACGGAGTCAAGATTCCTGGGACCCCTGTAAACACCACCGCATTAATCCACAATCATCAGAGGTTTATGTCCAAAAAAGAGACAGAGGAGTCCTTTCTAGCTTTATTCAAATAAAGGGAGAGGCCATGGGGCATTCCCCTGGGATCTCTCAAGTTTTTTGAAGACACAACCTCCCTTTTTATCCTAATTCCCTGTCTGCATTTTCCTTCTCTCTTTCCCCATTTGCTGAGGGACTTGAGAGGTACAGACTTCCCAATATGCCTGATACCGAAGATTTCCCAAAGATTTCCCTCTAATGTATAACCCTCCCTTTTAATTTTTAATTCTTACAAAATTTAAAGGTTTTTCTTCCCCATTATTTCTTTCATCTCTCAACATCTAATTTTGTTTACCAGCAAACCTAAAGTTTATTTGTAAATGCAAATATCTATTTCCATTCATCAATCAGTGGAATCCTTCCCATTGTTTCTTTTATCTCCCAGTGCTAGTTGTATCTACCAGCAGACCCACAGCTTGTTTGTAAAGACAAATCTGCTCTTCCTCTCACTAGCAAAGGAAAAACCCCCCCAAAACCCCAGAGCACACAGCACAAGACATCCCAGAGTGAGGCTGAGGAAGAGCCCCAGACCCAGCTCAACCCAACATGAGCCATCCCTGGGCATGGGGCAGGGAACACAAAACCTCCCCAGGACAGCTGCACTCCTGCATCCCACCTCAAAAACAGAGCCTGAATGTTTGCAGCCTAATGAGGCATGTCAAAATTTAGAATGAATCTGATATTTCACCTTCACCACACGGAATATAATTTCCTGCATTTCACGTGTATATCCGTAGGGAAAATACAGACAGATCTTTTGCTAGACATTGAACTGCCCTCCTCAGCTGCTTTTAATCTTTGGAACCTCTTTAGATGTGCAGATGAGCTCTTCTGTAAATATTTTAGCCAGTCACAAATATTCAGCAATAGAAAGAACAGTAAGGTCATATTTTTGCTTTCTACAGCAGTTGAGTCTTCCCACAACACTTTATGAAATATTTTGTGAAAATCAAGCCTCTAACAATGCAATTAAATATAAGCTCTCTTTCTGCTTTTATTAGATGAAAACCTACACATTGAGATTTAAGAAA
Source organism: Emberiza elegans (assembly GCA_024865655.1). Lineage (NCBI taxonomy): Eukaryota > Metazoa > Chordata > Aves > Passeriformes > Fringillidae > Emberiza > Emberiza elegans. Next base: position 375,883 of record JALJVW010000011.1, read on the forward strand.
CTGGTGAAAGGAACCCTCTGCAGTGTTTAGAAGTTGCCTCCGTAATCTGAAGAGACTTGGAAAAGCTTTTTAAAGCACATACACCAACACAAAAGTTTATAGGCAATATCTACAGGAAGCACACTACTTCCCTGAAATAGGAATCCAAAGGAAGCCTCTTGTATTTGTGGGGTTCCCAGACAAAGGAAGGAATGATGAATCTGACTCCATGTTCTCAGAAGGCTAATTTATTAATTTATGATACTATATAATATTAAAGAATGCTATACTAAACTATACTGAAGACTACAGAAAGGATACTTACAGAAGGCTAAAAAGATAATAATGAAAACTTGTGACTCTTTCCAGAGTCCTGACACAGCTTGGCCCTGATTGGCCAAAGAGTCAAAACAGTTCACATGAAACCAATGTTTATCCAACAAGGGATTGTTTCAATCTCCAAACACATTTCAAAGCAGCACAACACAGGAGAAGCAAATAAGATAATATTGTTTTCCTCTGAGTCTTCTCATCTTCCCAGGAGAAGAATCCTGGGCAAGGGGATTTTTCAGAAAGTATGACAGTGACAGAAGCCCACAGCAGCATGGGCTGTATGTGCAGTTGAGACCATACCAAACCAGCTGATGTCTCAGAACTGACTGCACATTAATTGTTGCACCCCTCCCTTACACTGGCCTTGTGACAAAAGGAGAAAAGTCCTTTTATTCCCCTGCCTTCCCGTACCCTGTCTATGCTATCAAGGCCTACCTGGAAGGAGAGAAACAGGAGATAAACAAAATATTAGTGGGGAGTTCAGAAGAACTCCAGGAGGGAAGGCCTGGAAGGTATGAGGTGTCCCAAAGTTGAAACATTTGCATTCCAAACCACTTGAGGAGAATGAGCTTCCAGCAATAAAAGAACCTAGAGATGTGGCAGGGCCCAGAATTCAACTAAACAAAAGAAAAATCCCATTCATTGCTATCATAATTTTCATCTAAACAGAATAGATTGAAAATGTCTTTAGAGCCAAACTCCTTGCCATTTGCCTAATGCACTTATTAAGTGATATTTTCTTTTAATTATTTGCTTCACAATCTTTTTATTACTTAAATCAAGATGAACAATTCCATATTTTAAGAAACTAAGGCTAAGTGGAACAGTAACATTATTTTCTACTGAGTCAATAACTGGATAAACATCACAGACCTTTAACTGATGCTAGGATTGTTTTGTTTGACAGAATGTTTTCAGATGAAAAGTGCCCATCCCTTCTCAAAAAGCAAAATTAGTGCTATGGGGTACAATTATATATTACAAGGAATGTACATTTTAGGTACCTAAATCCAGAGCTCAAATGCAAGGGTGGGGGAATGGGAGGTTTGCCAATTATGATTTCAGAAATCTTGAAGAAGCCAGTAATGTCACGTCTCCAGATCTTTTCCAAGACTGAGTTTACCAAAGATCACACCATGTCCAGGATTTTACAGAGCACTAAGACATCTAGTGAGGGAAAAACATACTGCAAGTGGAATTACTGAATGCTGCGTAAACTAAGCAGAGTTGGTTCAGTAATGAGATGTAGGCAGTCTGGGGGAATCCCTGCTGCAGGTCAATTATTGCCTCGTGATTTTTCACCGTACATTTCAAGTTCTTACAGCTCTCAGGGAAAGAAATGACTTGCACCAAAACCCAACTCACTGCAGTGCTCTGGGCTTTTATCAGGTCCTTGCTTTAATAAAGAGCTCGTGTCACACCAGCTCAGAGAAATAATGTCACTGCTTTTGCCAATGTGCAGGTCTGGCAGTGAGTCCTACCCATTAAACACACACCTGGCACACTTATTATTTAAATTGTAATTTAAATACAATTTAAATTGTATTTAAATTACAATTCAGAAACTGGCATGAATCCCATGGCACAGAACGTCTAAACCATCCTTGCTAAAGGAAATACAAGTTTTCCACAACTTTGTTGACATAGAGTGTAACAAAACCCTGGAATGACTTAATTCCTGATTCAATAAAAAGATCAAACTAATTATTTTCCCTATTGCCCTGGCAAGCACAGTTCAAAAAAAAATTGCCATTGTCAGCTTCAAATACATCAGAATTCTTGGGGCTGCTTCTTGGGGCTCACAAAATAAAGAACATTAGTTCAGAGCAGATCCCTTCATGTTCTGCCTAGAAAACGTGTGTGGAAAATGATGTAGGAAAGATGTAACACCAACACATGAATAATGCTTGAGAAACAGAAATGTACTGCAAACTGAAGCTGAAATTATCAAATGATCACAACAAAAAAGTGGAGGGTAAAAAGAAACTGATCAAGGTATTGTAATGGGTTCACTGTAAGTTGCAAAATTTGGAAATTATAAGAAATGTTCAAACACCTTGAAATTGAAAATTTAGATCAGATTCCCCAATTTATGTAATTTTCTTTATCAATTTCTCTTTTTTCAACCCAAAATAAATAGTATTCACTTTTGTACACAATAAATAGCATATACTGTTTATACACCACATCTATATTTCTTTTCCTATCCTTCGCTAAGAAAAATATATTCTTTACAATAGGAGCAATAGTACAAGGATTTATTTTTTCCTTCAACAGCTTCAGGGGAAAAATAGGTATTTTACCTGTCTGCTGACATGTAGGCAGACCTTGCAGTACGCACTGGCTGGATGTTTTACTGGGCAGACATTCTTGGATTAGGACTCTTAGGGTTTAATTACTTATGTTTGACCTGGTATTTCGAGATTTCTTGGTATTTAAACTTTGCTTTTTGTGATTTTGCGAGAAAATTTTGGACTGAAAAGCATGGGAATACCATAAATCTTGATTTCAGACTGACTTCAGTTATCTAAGAGAGTTGTCTGCCTCCCGTTGATTAGTTATTTTCATGTACCAAATTACTTTTTTACAAATCTCTTGTATTGTAGTCCAGCTAGAAACTCCTCAGCCAGAATTTCTCAGAAATTTCTAAAGAATTCACTAGTTGCAACACGTCTGTATTTAAAAAGGTGTTTGCAGAGCTTCTGGAAAGCAGGAGAAAACAGAGTTAGGTACGCTAGAAGCATGAGTGAATCACAGGCCTAGTGACAGTGAGCACAAAATCAAAGCTCATATACTGGATATTCCACTCTCATGAAAAAACATATTTTAAAGTACATTAATCAGATTTCATTTAGAAGATCCGGGTTTTTTCACATACCACAATCTCCAATACTGCAATATCATTACTACCCTGCACTCCAAACATTTATGCATATCCTCCACTCCCTACCTCACCATGTCTCAACTGCACAGGCTCCAGAAGTCTCCTACAGGTTTCTTCACCAAAATCATCTTCCAGACAATTTGCAACGAGTTTAATTTAACAGAGTAAAATTTTTGGAGCATTATTTTTTGCTTCTGTTTGTTTTGTTTCAGCAGGCAATGATGCTGGGGACTGTCATATTTTCTGGAAAAATCACTTCGCCAGGATTTCCTCTCCTGGGAAGCCGAGAAGTCTCAGAGAAAAATGAAAACAATAATTATCTGATTTGCTTCTCCGGTGTTTTGCTGCTTTGGAATGTGGTTGGAGATTGTTTACCCAACATGTGAATTGTTTTAACTGAATGACCAATCACAGCCAGCTGTGTCGGGACTCTGGAAGAGGTCACGAGTTTTTCTTTAGTATCTTGTTAAACCTTCTGTCTGTATCCTCTCTCTTTTCTTTATATAGTATAGTTTAGTATAGCATTCTTCAGTATAATATAGCATTCTTTAATGTAATATAATACCGTAAAATAATAAATTAGCTCTCTAAGAACATGGAGTCAGATTCACCATTTCCTTCCTGCCATGTGGACCCCAAAAATACCACAGGGGACCAGATGCACGACCCACACTGTCCATTGCTCTGTGACCCATTTTGGTCCGGCTCAAGTGACACTGGAAACTCCCCAAGGACTCAGGATACTCTGTCCTACCCAAAACCTACACAGCCACATAGACAAAATTTGTCTTTCTAACTTCTGAGACTTGCTTCTCAGTTTTCTCCACCTGACTGAGAGTTAAATTAACTTTGAGTCACCAACAACTGAAATCTGACAGACAGGGGCAACTTATGCCTGGGAGGAACTGGAACCCAAGCCAATAGAAACTAAATTTTGATTGGCCAGTAGTACTGCTTGCCAAAAAGCACAACATGCATTAGTTGATTCCTCAGTAGATTGCTGGAACACTATTTTACAAATCACAACAATCAACTTCCTTGATTTTCACAGCAGCTTAAGATTTTGTTCTTTGCTTGTTTTTAATCAAAGTGGGATTCAATCCAGGATTGTAAGGAAAGAATCCCACAAGTAAGGCTCAGAATGAAGCTGTGACTGACTAGAACAGACACAGCTTATCTCAGACACAGCAGCTGCTAGAGGAGCCACGGGCTGCAGAGGCACAGGTTGGATACGTGGCTCTGTGAAGCTGCAGACCCCACACAGCAATGCCCCAGAAGAGCAGTGGAACACCCTGGAAAATCCACACACCTCCGGAATAATCTGCCTTTCTCAAAGAGCCTTCTGCACCCTGAGCATGCCAAGCAGGGCTGAAGTTAGGTGAGATGAAAGTCAACACAAGTAACTTTAATTTTCCCTTTGCCTCCCATTACTTGAGAGAAATTTTAGGAAAGGCTTATCAGATTTACACTGCTGAGCAACTTCTCAAAAATCTACCCACTTAGACACGTACCATAACTTATTACCTGAGGAAAAAACAGCCTTTAAAGGCACTCTTGCAAGTACAGAGCATTGCAACCAGTGATGTTACAAATCAAACTACATTTGAAATCTGTAAGAGGCTCTCATCCCTACCCTCCTTTCTCCAGTAACAGGGAGAACTCGTTTATCCAGAAAACTGGATTACAAACTCTGCCTCAAGCTGCTGTGAGTCAAGCTTTCATATTAGATTGATTGAGCTGCTGTTGTTTTTGGGGTTTTTTTTTGGCTTATGGTTTTTGCTTTTGATTCCCCTAAAAAAAATACTGAGGGAATTTGGTGTGGACTTAAAGTGCAGAACAGTAATCTACAAGTTACCTTTTGTAACTGGGAATAGAAAGGAAAAGTTTAAGTAATAACTTTTCTGTACATAGCATTTATTTGTGTGGCACTGCACACACATAATTAGTTATAATTATTATTTACTTTACTGCCAAGGTTTTTCTGGGGCTTTGTTTTTGAAAGGGCAATCACTTCTGGCTTTTAATGTTAGTTCCAGACATTGTTTGAACTTGGTTTATGCTCTACCAGTAAGTTCTCAGTATATTATTTTTAAAAGTTCACATTTCCAATTGGCTTTTGTTGCCTAGCAGAGCATGCCTTTAATCACAATCAACAACAACAACAACAAGGCAGCAAAGTAAGAAACAAAATAAAACCAAAGTCATGGAAAACACACCATGATCTGGTTCCTAGATAATATTTAATTGCATTTGCTCGAGACAGTGCCTTTGACAGAGATGTGTCACTGGAGCAGTCAAGCACTCCTCCTTCACATGCCAGCCACTAACAAAAAGCCAGATTGTTTCAGACAATTGAAACAATTGTTTAAAAACAATGGAAATCAATGGAAAACAAAGAAATCTCCCCTCACTCAGCTGTGCAGAGTGACCCAACCCTGGAAAAGCACACATCTGCATTGCACCTGGCAAGCCAAAAGGCCATTTATGAAAGCCAGCACCTTTCAGACATGCCATGACTTTGGCAGAGAGAAGTTACTTAGCATGTCCTTGATCTAGCAAAGATTCAGATATAGAACTCGTGAATTTTAAATCAGGTTCTTTGATTTCATTACAAGGCAGCATTTTTCACCCATTATATATTGTCTCAATGTTAATTAAAGAGCACACTGTGTAATTCTATTAACTATACACACCTAGACAAGAATTCTTTTTGAGAACATGATAATTCAATTTACTTTCCTTCTGTGTTAAGAAACTGAAGTAATACTAAAACTTAGCCAAATGTTTTTCATACATTTAAATATACACATATATTAAGACTATGAGTGAAATATGTATGAAAGCTTTATGTAAATAAAAAAGTAATTTCATATATGTTCCTACTCATGAAAAAGTCCCATGATAAAACAGAACAAAAATGCTTCAGAGTATTAAGCAGAAAGGAGAAAACAAACCAATCCCCAGACAGGCTCTGTAGATCATATCATCAGCTCTTGAGGTGTGTCTTTTGCTTCCCAGTGATTTGGTCTAGAAAGTCTAGACTGTAAATCCTTCTTGTACAGGACTCACACAAAATTTACAACTGAATAGGTGCAAAACTAAAAGCAAACAGTAGCACAGCATTGCAGTACTTGTGAAGTCAAAATGCCAATTAAATGTTTCTCTTCCCAGCCAGCCTCTCTGTGGAGCACATAGGAAACACAAGCAGTGCACAAATGAGAGTTACCATCCACACACCCATGTCCTGGCAACCAGCTGTGTGCAGCAAAAGCTTAACTCAGACACCAAGGGGGACAGGTGTAAAAACGATCAGGGTTTTAGCATCAACAGAGGATCATCATTTTCATGAGCATCATAATTTTCCCACCTCAGGTGTTTCCACTGAAATATCACTTCCATGAAATATCATTCAAACTGCACCCAAACCCAACCTAAAACTTCCCACAGAGAGACAAAGACTAAAATAATGTCCACTCAGCATTTAACACACAATTTTTTTTAAAACTGTAAATATGATTCAAAGATTTTTCACAGACCTCCTGAAAAAAAAAAACCAAAACCAGAACAGTATCTCTCAATAGTCATTGCTATTTTAATTCATTTCATCCATGGTAGTCAGGTGAGAGAATAAATTACCTTGAGCTGTTTAACCCTCCTGCTGAAAGTATTTTATTTTGCAATGTAAGTAAAAGTTTGTGGATCAGAGACTGAAACTCGCATATCTTATTTTCTAGGCCACTGGCTCTGGAATTACAGTTACCTGTAAGCTATTTTAGAAAAACCACAATCATTGCAAGAGGAATGTCAAAAGTTTCAAGAGGAGAGAGGTTAAACTCTGTAAATCTATTGACAAGGACAGTAAATGAACAACAAATCACTGGTCCAACTTAACTAGGCATGAAGCAGATAAACATTTTAAGTGACTGTACCAACCATTTAAACTGCTTTAAAAGATTATTTTGCTTTAAAAGCCTCAAAGGCTTAAAGGTAAGTGGCAATGACATATTTCAATAGTTTTAAAAGGCACAAAATTGAAGCTCATTGTCCTTACTCCTGTTTAAGCATTTTAATCCTGCAATCTTACACCTCTGAAGCAGTCTTAGAAGAACCGTAACAATTTTATGTTGGAGCAACACACCCACACCACCTGAAATAACAAAAAAGGAGATTTTTTCCAAAGATCTCTTTGTGTTGGAATCTTGTGAAATGTGATCAGCACATCCATCCAGTTCACTCAGGAAATGACATAAAATGTTTTCGATTTTTAAAGCTGAAAGCAAAAATAGTTCCCTGGTCAGCATTTAAGCATGGACTGTACAAATAAATCAGTAATAACATCAACCTAAAAAACTCAGTTAAGGGAAAAAAAAAAGAAAAATATCAGCAGCAGCACCTAAATCCTAGAGTTTCTTCAAATTACATTTTCCGTAACATTTTGTATTAGTAGCTGATTAAACCAGTATGAAAATACATTCCTTGCTAAATTAATTTGGGTTATATTACCCACTTTCTCTCCACCAAGAATGCTGGTAGTTTTACCCTCCCATTTTCCTTCCTGAGAAGTAGAAGAATTGGATATGAAACAGAACTAAGGTCTGAAAGCCATGTGTGAGCTTGAAGTAGGTACCAGGAGGTTCCACACAGGTCATGTCAGCTGCAACGGGCTGGAACATCACAAACCAGCCAGAAACGTCAGTGTTCATCCCTGGATCAGTGCAGCAGCTTTGGCACTTATTAATAAATATCCCTGTCCAGATTCTGCTGCTGAGGGCACCTCAAGCTGTTGCCATGCACATTTGGCTTGGGACACCTGTGACAAACTGTGCACACATGGAGCGGCACAGGAGAAAGTGCTGGATGGGCACAAGAACTCACTTTTCCCAGTGCAAGACTGCATAAACTTTGATATGGTGTGAAATAAATAATGCAGCAGAGGTATCAAATTGTGCCCAGTCTCAGCTGCAGCCTCACCTGCCACCCACCCACCTTTCATCTTTGTTTCCTGCATCCTGGCATGGAAATTGGTTTTGCAATTTTGTTATCAACACCTTTGTACCCAGCAAAGCAAGGCACAGCACTGTGAGATTGCTGTGGGGAAATGAACTCCAGCTCAGCCAGACCCCACACACACATCCTACAGATCTGCTCCTGCCTCCCCTCAGTGCCTTGTGAACTGTGCTCAGCCTGACACACATATCCTGACAGAGACAGAAATCCCTTGTGAGTAGAGGAAATTAAACCATTGCTACCAACCCCTTAAACCAGTTGTTCCAGTGTCATGATTTTATCTTCTAACATCGGAGAAAGAATGGTGTAAATTATTTACCACAACAACAGAAAATTATAGCCTTCTGTGGTACACAATCTGAAACTATGCTACAAGGCCAGCCCATTTTATTGTGTAGTTGATATTTCGTTGGAAAAAATCCAAACATTATTTCTCTTCTTTAGCAAAATCATTATGTGGATTGAATTTGGGCCAATATGTGCATTCAGCAGCTATCTTGCCTTAACCTTTTGCTATAATTTACTTAGGACAGAACTATCTTTACAATGTTATGGATAAGCTACAGTAAGGGCCTCATTCTATTTTAGGGACTCTAAGTCCACTAGTTGGTTTTATCCCACTGCAAGCAAATAAATCCAAAAAGAAATACAAAGCCTTCAACTGACGCCCAAATAATCATGTCAACACACATTCAGAGAACCTCTTAGAGAAAACACTAAAATAGTATATGACTCTTCAACTATATCAGTCCAAAAAATCTCTGTAAGCTAATCCAAAATTAATCATTTCCATTACAATAAAATACTGTCCTTTTACCCCAAACACTCACGAGCTTCACAGAGCTTACCTAATATTGGGGCAAAGACAGAGCCATGATGACACCAAAGGAGGCTTCAAGCACCTGCTGCTCCTTATTGCTCTTCAGCCCAGCCTTTTATACCCTTCATGTTGATGCCCTGCCCCTGTGTGCCCTCTGCTCCCTGTGTGATTGCTCAGCACCCCTGGGCACACCATGGCTCCTCACCTTCAATAGCATTCACCTGTCCTGCACAGCTGGAGACAATTAGGGATCAGCCACAGCCCCACTCCAAATCACCACAAACTCTGTGCCTACAACACTTTCTCCCCCTATTTTTTTCTTCTTTTAAATAAATGCCATGTCTACCATCCCCCTAGAGGGCTCTTACCGAAGAAACAGCAAATATGGTACAAGTATCACTTGTGCAGGTCCCACTGACTCTGGAATGTGTCCTGACCTTGATTCAATCCCCAGACTTACATCTCATATCATCAAAATCCTCATACCTACACTTCTAGAATACTGACAATATCAATAACAGTAGAAGTTTATAAGGCAACACACAAAAATAACAGAACTACAGAATTCCGTGACAGCCACACAACTTCATAAAGTAACACAAAAGAACAACAGAACTCCAGAATTCCATCCACAGCCACACAACCTCATAAATTAGTGTAACAACTTCTGTAACAACAGTTACAGAATTCCATGGGCAGCCACACAACTTCATAAAGTAACACACAAGAATAAGACAGAATCTACATGTTCCCATCCTAAGAACTGCAATTCACAAGCACAGTACACAGACTTTACCAGCAAACAAATACGTGGCACTGAAAAACAGAGCCCCTCTGCCTCCAGTTCCTCCTGCTGCTCTAACAACTTCTCTTGTTCCTTTCACAGTTTTTGTTGCATTAGATGGTCTGAAGGTGTCAGGACCCAAGACATTCCTCTGGCTGCCCATGGAGATTGGAGACCCTGGCACAGAGTCAAAAACACCTGTGACTTCCATTTTAGCCCATGGAAACAATTACCAACTTTGTGTAAGGATGTACAAGCCACAAGGGTCTGAATAGAATGATAGCTAATTTGTCACAGGGTGGAAAATTACAATTTTGGGGTTTTAGAATGGGAGTTCAAGAGGCAAGATGGAGGAATCTGGGTGTGTTCTGTCTTTCTCCTTCTCCTTCTTGGCCTCCATCTTCTGCTGTGATGGTGGCACTTTGGATTGGTTTAGAGTAGAGACAGACTGTCTAACATAGGCAATAGGTATTGGAAAATTATTGTAAATAAAGTACATATAGTTCTTAGTATAAAAAGTTACCACCACCCCAAGGGCAGGGACTGTGCCACAACCCAACCTGCCAGACAGACCTCAGCAGGTCAGAGAAAGAATGTAAGAGATAAGAGAAAATAAACAACCTTGAAAAGCAGAATTGAGGAATCTCAATTTCTTCCTTGATTGTGGGGCTGGAAAAAAAGAGACTTTCTAACACCTCAGGGTCATCTCAACCACAGAAACCCAAGATGAAGTTATTCCCCATGGTGTTCCCAGCAGCTCACCTGTGCCCCAGGTGCCAAATCCAGCCTGGTCCATTGGGCAGTGTCCCCCCACTGCTCTCAAGGCTACGCTGAGCGGCATCTCCACCTCGCCCTACAGCAAAACCCCAAATCCTGCTGGGGTCACCATGATATGGGAGCCACCATGGAGCCACCACCAACACCAAAGAGAGCCTTGAGCATCTGCTCACAACCTTTTATCCCCTCCTGCTGATGCCCTGCACCTGTGGGCCCTCTGCTCCCTGTGTGATTGCTCAGCACCCCATGGCTCATTACCTTCAATAGCATTCACGTGTCCTGCACGGCTGCACCCACTGCTCCCAATCACCACAAACTCTGTGCCTACAACAACAGAATTGCAGACAAAGATTGACACAGAGTTGTACATCCTGAAGATAATGTGCAGACTTCTGCTTACCAGAAACACAGTTTGATATTCCATGTGTTTTACAGACACCAGACTTCTCCTAAATGCACACAGTAAAATTAAGACTTTGTGAAAGTCTAAATGCAAACACAAACCAAATAATCTCTAAGTGCAACTGTAAGGTGCTGCAGTCTTGTTAGCATTTGCCACTATCTAGAAAGAACAGACTCAGGCATATTGTATAAACTCATTCACTCAAAGTCATGGTACAAGTAATGTATTAGGTATAAACTTGGCATGAGATAGTTTAGTATTTTTTACAACTTGCTCTGAAGAAATTAAAATATAATATTAAGTCTAGAATTAGAATCAATAGAACACATTCCAGAATGTGACTTAGTGTGTTTTCTAACCACATAAATTTTATAATGTGCAATATACTTTTTAATTCTGTAACTTTTTAAAGATAACAAGATATTTCTCAAAGTGATACAATTACAACAGGAAAAATAAGTCTTCTTTATTTCTGCTTTTTCCTTTTCACCATTAATAACAGAATTGTTTAGACTGGTATGGACCTCTAGAAATTATCTAATCCAACTCTGTTGTTCAAAAGAGGGCCAACTGGAGAAGTTTTCTCAGGGCTATGTCCAGTCAAGTTTTGAGTATATCCAAGAATGGAAATTCCACAACATCACTGGGCAATTTGTTCCAGCGTTTGATGACTCTTCCTGTTAACATTTTTGACCCCTGTTTAAATGGAATTTCCTGTACTTTGACTTCCACTCCCTGGGCGCTACTGAGGAGGGTCTGCTCTCTCTCTCCAGCCACCAGGTATTTACAGACATTGCTCAGACATTATTGAAATTTCTCTCCTTCATGCTGAACAGTCACAGCTCTCTCAGCTTCTGAGAGAGATGCATTCTTGTCAGATGCTGCAATCCTTCAATCATCGTTGTGGTCCTTCACTGAGCTTGCTCCAGACCATCAGTGTCACTCTTTTCCTGGCACATTCCTGACCAGGGATGGGCCCAGCACTCCAAGTGTGGTCTCACATAGCTATGGTACAAGGGACAAACTCTTCCCTTTGTGGGCTCTTCCTCTGCAGCCCAGGAGGCTGCTGGCTGCACTCACCACATACATCATCAGCTCAGGTGACTGAGGTGAGGCTGTGCTGGCCTGCAGCTCTGCATCCACACCCCTCCTGATGGCTGGCCTGACATTCACTTCCTTCTAGCCCTCAGCAACCTTCCCCTTATCACCAGACCTCTCAAAGACAAGTGAGAGTACCCTTACAGTGACATTTGGCACTGCCTCAGCATTCTCAGGTGCACCTGACCAAATCCCACAGATTTGTGCATGTCATCACTGGCCCCAGACTTCACACCCCTGACCAGCTCTTCCTGGCTTGTGCATATCAGGGCCAGCAAAGAGCCTGTGCTTCCCTCAAGAGCCTGCATCCATTCCTTGCAGCATTCCTGCTATCCCACTAGATCTCTGTAATCCCAGTGACACGATAACCCTGGAACTGAGGCAGGCCAATTCCTTCTGCAGTAAGCCAAGAACTGTTTTAAAATTTGTTACAAATTAAAACAAAACAAAACAATTTGTCACAAATTAAATTTATCTAGTTAATACTGTTGCCCAAAATATACAAAAGAACTCCTTCAACAACAAGAGAGGAAAGGAAGAAACAACCCTGTGCATTTTATTGGCATTGAGGTTCAGTCCCATTACATTTAATCTTTTTCTTAAACTAAAATGCAATATAGAAAAAACATTAAAAGCCTGATTGGTCAACTAGCAGTAAACACAAAACCTGCTCAAAAAAAAAAAAAAAAAGGCGGAAAAAATGGCAGGCACAAAGCAATCTGCACTGGACATATAACTACACGGAACTTCACATTTATGGCCCCATTTGGTCAAGGTTGTAAGAACATTTTTTCTGGACTATAACTTCTTTCTGCACAGGGATCCACTACAAGGGTTACTCCTGGGCTTAGAAATCACCACTGGTAAAGCTGCACGTGTCTGACAAGATGCAGGTCTCTGACTCCTCTTCCTGGTGAGAACTGTGTCTTCCTTTGGGGGAGACACATGTACTGGCTTCCAAGGAATGGGGTTACAATATGCTGGAGCTGGATACAGATTTCTATCAGCACTCCCTAGAATATTTAGAAAATACACATAATTTAGAAGGAATACTTACACCACAAGCTCACCAATGCAAGCAGTTACAATAATTATACAATACATCCTCTTCAGAGAAAGACAGCACAGGTACATCACATAATTAAAGTGACTCAAAATGATAACCAGTCCACCTTTTTACTTTTTAAACAGTAACTGGTATATTCTTCACTTCTGCTTAAATAATAAGCAGGTTGAATGCTCAGCCCTTTGTGTTCTTAAAAACTGTAAATGTCTACAAATTGGCTACTTTATTTTACCCAACCACAAGATGGATAGATACACCTCAAAGTTTGTAACACATTACACTGAATGACACAAGTGAGTAGACAAATATTCTTCAAAAATCATTGCAGCAAATGATTGCAGCTGTCAGTGTGTAATGCAGGTCCAACCAAAACAGGAAGGCAAGGTATATCACTATTTTAAAATAAATGTAAGCAGAAGAGTAAAGGCTGTTCAGCTGCTTTATACCTATCTCTTAAACATTCAGAGATCAGAATTTTGGTCTCAGAACTATTTCTGTTGCAAAGTAAAATAGAAGCAATTATTTCAGTTGCACAGAAAAATAAGATGTTTTCAAACAAAAATGGAACAGGATTACAGAAGCCAAGGAGGTGCAATGCAGGTGAAAAGCAAAATTTTAGCTCAGAACAGAGGTTGATGCCCGTCTCCTTTTTCAGACAGGACTTCTGTCAGCTTCTAATAGTTCTTGTGTCTCAAAACCCCACCTCTTTTCTAAGGTGGATTCAGGTGTGCTGACTGACACCTTCTGTAACACAAAAACTAACTTGACAATGACACAACTAATTTGCTTCACAGGACCCAAGACTTTGCTCTAGTGATTCCTATGCCTGGTAAGAAAAATCAGATAAAATCATCCTTCGGTACGCCACATAATTATCTCAAATAATGTCATTTTCCTCCCAAATAATCAAAAAAAAAGGCTAAGAAAAAAAAAAAAAAAGGTCTCAATCTGTTTCCCTGACTTACAGCATAGTAAAAGTAACCATTCCTATGTGCCAAATATTAGATGAGTGTCTTAATTAACTAGTATTAGATGAGTGTCTTAAACAGCCTTCATTTTACATTGAAATACTAGAAGGAAGGAACCACAAACCCAAGTCACTCCCTATTTGTGTACTGTATGTACAAACCTGTACACCTCCCATTTGGGAAACCATAACCATTTAAAGCAGGTTGTGGTTTATTTCTAGCATTTTGCAGCCATTCCTTAAAGATTTTCTCTGATCTTGTTCTCTTCTCCTGTAGCTCAGCCATCTGTTCTTTTTCTTTTTCCTAGAAATAAAAAAAATAAAAGGTACTCCTAGACAAAGCCCTGTACATTATACAAAAAATAGTAAATAATTTTTTGCAGGTTTCCAGACTGCTGAATACAATTCAAATATTCCTTCAAATACACCTTTTCCTAACAACGGAAAAGATGCATTTTTTTGGTTTAAGACTGAAAAACACCCCAACCTCCAACCTCCATGTTAATCCAGTGTTTCCCTAAGAAAAAAATCAAAGGCTATTAGCAAAAATGCATTAATATGCATCTTACTTTGCTGACCATACCACAGTGTCTTTAATGCACTAACACTGTAACTCTTGAAAGATTTTTCTTCATGTACAACACTGCCATTTGATGTCCATATATTCAATGTAAGATTTGAATATATCAAATCTGAATGTGCACTAAGTTCCAGATTAAGTAACTCCATCCAAATAAATTATGAGTTTATTAACACCTTCTCTTTTTTCTTCTTTTCTGCCTCTTCAGCTCTCTTCTTCTCTAACCATTCTTTATACTTTATGTCAGCCTTTTCTTTTAGCTGCATTTTTTCCAGTTCCCTTGTGGCTTTTTCTGCCATTTCTTTGCTCAGCTTTCGTTTCCTTTCTCTTCTTTCCTATGTGAAACATATCAAAGAAACAGAACAGAAATTTTTTAGTATATTTCAATGAGCAATTCTTTTGAGGAATACAGTAAATTTTATTACACAATTACAAAGAATATTATCACGAACATGAAAAAATATGTGATACTGTAAGCTCTTTGAAGTCAGAACCTATTCATTGCTAGATTCCAGGTATGATAGACATAGAAACTTCTCAAAAAAAGACTGTAAAAATTTTGACTTTCAGATCTCCTCAGGTTTACTGCTGTGTTTTATTTATTCTGAGATTTTTTAAACACTTGAGACACATCTCAGTATTTCTGGGAATGAAATACACGTTGCAATTCTCAACAAATGGTGTGTTAGCTTTACTTGTCAGTGAGTCTAGAGCAAACTACAGTTCTAAATGCAAGTCAGGTAAACTGTCCCCTTCTACTGAGATATGCAGATTGTTCAGCACACTTCAGCATCAATTAAACAGTAAAAAAAAGTTCACATAAAAATACAGTTCATTATTTTGTGGTATTCTCTTAAGTATTTTATACCCTTTAGTTTATCCACATAGGGACTACTTCAATAAATCAATCCACACATTCCTCCTGTTCAAATTATGAAAAAGAAAATGAGAAAACACATTCTAGGGTAGGCAAAATGGTAACTTGAGGGTGAAGTGAAATTGCTGCCTGTATGATTTCAAAAACAGAACACACCAGTGGTGTCATTCACTTCTACATCTTTGCAGTGTGCGTGTATCCAACAACAGTGTTCTGAGGAGCTTTCTCTAAGGAAACAGCCACACATCCACTGGCCTTTCCTGAGCTGGAGAGGGAAGTACTTTCATTTAAAGAGTGACAATAGCTCTCATTTCTGTTCCTTGTAACCTTTATGAAGTGTCTGGAATTGACTGATTGATTCTATTTCTGCTTAGCTCACTTAGCTCTGAAGCAACTGCATCCTTGTGCAGAAACAAAAATCTACCATGTGCACATGACTTGGAAGAGAGGCACAAGACTAAAGACCAGTTTCCTCTTAACAGAAAAGATCTGTTGAAAAAACATGTTTTTCTTCTTTTAAGAAATCTACTTATATACTTCCCTGCAGACTCCCTCTTGAACGAAGGAGATGGGTAACTTAGCAGAAACTCATCCTGACTCAGAATTATTACAGTTGGCAGTATGGATATAAATGCCTAGAACTGCAGCTGCAAACTATAATAAATAAATGAAATATGGGAAAAAGACATTCTCAAGAAAACCAGAAATATATTCCCATTCCCATTTTACCATTATATATGACTATTTTTCCCATTACAAGAACAAAAAGGCAGAAATCTAGAGCTCTCCCCATGTGTCCCTCCCCCGCCTTTTTCCAAGTTTACTGCACTTATGGAAACTCCAATTATGCATAATGAAGCAGAAGCCATAATACTGCACTGGGCACCAGCACAACTCTCTCAGTCTGGTCTGAACAGGATGGTCTAAACTTCTGGCCCAGTGCGTGTGCCCCCACACCAAAACCACCAGCAATCCAATAAAGCAGCACAGAGAATAAAAACCCCAGCTTATGTTGCTCTGCAGCACACTTAGCTGATTTCTGGCAGCTCACAGAACTACTGGAGTTAGTGAGTCCTCTTCTGTTTGCCAGCAGCAGGAGCATCACTACAGCCGTAACATCAGCAGCTGCACGGGGCCCTGCGCCATTTCCCCCCACCCACCTCCTGTTACAAGCCAGGCTTTAGCAGCTCTACTTACCATAATCTCCAAGGGGGATGCTGCTTCACCTAAAATCATAGGGGTACTTTCAGTAGTAGTGCTCTGGCATACTCTTGTCAAATAAGAATATTTGACAATAAAAACTTCTCTGTGGACACAATTTCACATAACAACTGCAACTTGCATTTTAGCTCTATTTTCTCCTTGATTTTTTGTTGTTTGGTGGGTTTTTTTCCATTCCACTTCTAATACATTCTAGCAATTATCAGCTTAATCTGTTTTGTGGTGTAGGGAAAATGGTCAAATATTAATACATTCCAATCACAATGCATATTCTGGAATGTAAAACTACACAGAATTATAAAAACAATTGGTCTTATTAAAACGACTTCACAACAGTGAGGCCTGTACATGTGATAAAACAATTTACAACCAAGACTAATGAAAAAACACATTTCATTGTGGGAACTAAAAAAAGCTGAGATTCTGACATGTTTTTATGTTAATGATGCATGGAAACAAGATCTTTCCTAACATGAAACAAATTATTCCATGTTTTAAAATACTGAAAAGAAAAAACAATGGATTTTTGGCAAATTATTTAAACATCACCTTCCTGAAAATAAACCAAATAACCAATTGTCTAGTCTTTCCCTCCTTCTTCATCTACAATTCAACTCGATCTCTTTTATTCAGAGCTGTTTCTCTGTCTCTTCATTACTAAATACTCCCTAAATGCATGAACAGTGGTTGTCCAGGACAAATAAAAAGCATTAATGTAGAAGAGAGATATCTGTGAAATCAGTGAGTTAAACTATGGGAGAAGGTGACTTACAAAGATTTTGCACATTTTGTTTTTTGCTGACTTACCTCTGATGTACATGAAAGTTACAAAACTAAGGATGATCCATAACTACAGTCTTTAGCTAAGGGTCCTACTGTATAAAAGACATGAAAATAAATATAGGAGAAAACTGAAAAAAAAAGGCTACTTCCATACCTAGGGGAATGGAAAACCATTATAAACAGAAAGTAGACTGAACGATCTTTCTAAATACTATACAAGAAAGGCAGGGAAGCTTCTTAACTTATGTGTCTTAAATCACAATACTTAGATGAGTTTAGCTACTCTCAAGGCTGACTCAAAGTTAAATTAGCTAAACCTAAGCTAAGTTTTACTTCCAGTGAGACATCCCTAAGACAGGGGGACTCCCTGCAGAATTGCAGACTTTACACTGCCTAAAAATTTTTCTGCAGACAATTCAGAAATGCTTCCTCTTTCTCTCATAATCAGAACATATTTTCCTTCATAAAGTTAGTGCAGACCACATTCCCAGCTTTAGTAACCTGTTCCATGTCAAGCTTCTGTCACCTTGACCATCCCAGCTTTTTTCTCATCCTCATTATAGAAGTCAATCAAAAATCCTATCCTTGTGCATATTAAAGTCCATGTTCTTCACTCCTTCTTTTCCTTTCCTTCCATGTGTATGTGAAGGAAGAAATTACTTGTTTATGCTTGGTATTGTTTAGATTGGGTTTTAAAAATTCTCTTTGATCTTGTGTCCAAAACAGTCACAACCTATTCACTCAACCCCCAGTAAATTTACATACACTACTATATGGTTGTGGATATGACCTAAATTAAGGTATTGATTGTAAAACATCCAAGAAAGGCTTGTTCCCCTGCCACCCTGGCCAAGCACATGACCAAGCAGAAAGGATAGAAATCTACCCTGAAGGTTCAGTGCTCTGTTCTGTGATTCCATCAGGTCTCAGAACCCACTGAAGCCTGGCTCAGGAGAGCCCTTGGAAATCCCCCAGCCCACACAAATCACCTGTCCCACAAAGCTGTCATGGTGACTCTGCCCACAGCTTGTGTCTTACTGAGTCACTGCCAACTACTAACTTCTCCAGAAAAATCACACCTGCATGCATGCAGTGAATGCTCCAATGACTTGAAAATTTGAAGATGTGTCCCACTTCCTTCCTGACAGAAGGAATTTTCCACACAGGGGAAAAAAACCTAATTGCTTCTGAAACAGAGGCACTATGTCCAGCTAGAAGAAAATTACTAAAATTTTGTATTTTAGTACTTTCACTCAGTGAGTAATTGAGAGGCTGGAATGTGTAAAGTGCAGAGGTGCTTTCTGTTCTGCATTTCCTATGTAGACTGCCGCTGAGTGGAAGTATTTCCAGAAACTAATGATGTGATTGATATTTTTAAGATACTTCTCACAGCAATCCTTTCCATCCTACGATCTGCAGAATGTGACATTTTTTTTTTCACAGTTAAGTGTTCTACTTCACAGCTGTTTGCTGACATCTTAGCTAGCATATTCTAGCACCAGTTAATGCTGACTGATGGCAAAATATAGGAAAAGCCCAAATTGCCAACATCACAACACACATCCTAATTTACTTGTTTACTCTCATAATAATTGTGGACATCAACCATTTCTAGCAGTCTTGGAAATCTGGGTCCTTCAAACAACTGTAATTATCTTTTCAACTTTACCCCATAACACAACTGAGTGACCAGGCCTAGCCCACACAAAGACTTCTTAATCTGTCTAGAATTTCCATGTGGAAACAGCAAGAGGCTAGAAAGGAGATCAGCAACAGTGTGACCTGCAGATGGCTCTTGACAAGCTGGTTTATACCACTTTACTGCTCAAGTTCACAGAGTCAGGGCAGACCCTAGTGCAGACTGGGAACTGGAGAATTGTTGCATCTTTCTCTCAAACTGTTCATGTGGGGATTCATGTATGGAACAAGCACAAAGTTTTAGTGTGTTTATTCCAGAAACACTCTTGTCATCTTCAGAAGAATGTGGACTCCACAAATGCCGCTGAAATACATGAGCACTCATTCACCTGTCACACCGGATGTCTAAAACTCATTCTAACATTCACCATGAGAAATTAGTTCATTCAACTTACAGAAACCTAAAGGTAATAAAGATTCAGGTAAAACCTAAAATTATAACCATGGCATGGGCCATGCATGATACCACAGAAAAATTCTGTGTAAAGACTTTTCAGGTTCAGAGAGCAAAAGTCCCACAATGTGGGGGAAAAAAAATCCTTAAGAAATTAATCCCAAACTCAGAAAAAAAAAATAGATATGCAAAGACAGGTATGTAAACAGAAAATTTTCATTCTTAAATGCAGTTGGTTCTCATGACTAGAAAGCTTCCCTCACAAACACACTTCTTGAAAGGGTTCAGTCTTAAACAAGTGGACATCTTAGCATCTCTTTCAAGTCTAAACTGTCAGCAAAAACCATAGCACATCATCAGGCTCTCCATTAGCAACCAGAGCTTTGACTCAACAACAGTTCAGCTGTAACAACATGAACCTAGGCAGGGAAGATCTGGATTTCATCACATTCTTGCCAGAGGAGATTCCAATTAACGTGTCCCCAAGCTGCAGGCTGGCATGACAGGATTCTCCAGCCCATCTGTGGGAGTGCTACCATTCCTCACAAAATCATTAACAATCCATTGGATGAAAGAAAGAGAGCATGAGCAAGTACAGCTTTTGAACTTGAAAGTCCTGCTCAAGCTGTGGAACAATCTGTGCTCTGCATTAACCATGCTGAGATAAAACACACATTAAACAAAAAGCCTTTGGTGTAAGAGTTGGCACTTAGGTGTCTCTTCTGGAGGAAGCAGCACACCAAAAAGGGAATTCTGCTCCAAGAACACTGTCATTCATTACTGCACACTGGGCTGGTTCTAGGCTTTCATATACTCCTTAATGCAAATCTTCAATGAAAAAACATTCCAACAGAACTTTTCCATCCTGTACCTAGCTTCCATTAAAAATTATATTTTTTCAGTAAGTAAAGGGGACTTATTGAAAAGAAAGAACAATAAAAACTGTTGAACATTCAAATTCCATTTTTAATGCCCGTTGGGTAATATTTATTTTGATGGAAAAGAAAAATAATGCCTTATTCTCTATTCAACAATGCAGGAAGTATTAGAAATGCTGCAGTCAATTTTAGATTGGCATTAGAATAATTGGTTTTTCCAACAGAAAATTCTAACTTCACTACTTGTGCTCTTACAACTTTGCTAATGTCCTAGGTTGACTACATGATGCTTTTATCCTTAATTGCCTTGTTCTGTTTATGCTGAATAGTAAGTTTTGTACCTTTAAGATACAGCTAGGTATCACATTATTACAGGATAAAGAATTACATGCAAAGACTAAATACAGGGATGTTACCAAAATGAGTTTCAGAATTCCAGTTATTTTGGAATGCAAGTATCCCTCTTTGGGGATTTCCATCCCTGCTGCAAACATATTCACAACACATGTAGTGGGTTTTGGTTTGGATGGAGTTAATTTTCTTCAGAGCAGCTCCTGCTGTGCTATGTTTGGATTTGTGAACAAAACAGTGTTTGTGATAACAAGTTATCACTAAGCAGTGCTTGCAAAGCTTCAGGATCTTTTCTGCCACTCCCCCCATGGCACCAAGGCACAGTCTGGGTGTGCACGAGGAGCTGGAAGGGGCACAGCCAGAACTGACACCCACCAACCCAAGGGAAAGCCCAGATCATCGTGCTCAGCAAGAAAAGCTGGGGCAGCAAGAGGGGGTCTCAGCTGCCTCCTGGGGCCAACCCACAACAACAATAATATAAATATTTATATGTACACACGTGTATATATATGAATGGGATACTCCAGATATTTCTAAGTTCATGCTCTATTGACACTGTAAAAATGAAGCAGCTTTGCAGAGTCAGTAAAGGTGGATTAAATATGATTTGAAGATATTATATTAGATTACAGAAGGTAGAGTGCACCGCATTAGAGTTGATTTTTTAATATGCAATCAAAAAGCTGTTGTCATCAGGCCTGAGCTTTAATCCTAACATTTTATTCAGTATTAATTCCTAAGAGGTTCTGACTGTGATGACAATGATAAAGAATTCAACTGTCATGGCAGTTTACAGGCTCTCCACAGCTTATGCATTCACAATGCATTTCTCAAAAGCTTTCCATATTTTGATTTGAAATCAGTAATTCCACAATTACAGGTACCTTACTAAAGTGTTCAGGCCCACAGCTGATTATAGGAATGAAAGAGTCTTCACTTCAGAAGTTAACATAAAACAGGAAATGAACACCAAACTTACTTGCTCAGCACTTATAACTACAGCCACTTCATTTTTATCAATAGATCTAACAGTAACTCAGAAATAAACATTATAGTTACATAAAAAATCGTGTTACATTCATTTTCCTTCTGGAATCAAAAGCATGCTTAGCATTACTTTAGAGTCAAAATATTTCAACTGATACTTGCTAAAAAGTCAACAGACGATTTACTGTCTGCACAAAAATGGCTCAACTGTAAGAGGGAGACAAAGTAAGACTATTTTTGTCCAGGAAGAATCCAGTATCTTGCTGAAAATTTTAAAGGCATTATTAGGTCCAAGATAGGGCCTAAAAATTGGTTTCATTAAGCTTTTAATTCCTAGTGAGCTGAAAAACTTTGCCATGAACAAATATTTGTATAAACACATTTCATGGCTTAGAATGTTCTTTGATGGCTCATATTTCAAAATATTACTTCTAGTTTATTTACCACCTTTAAGAACCACAAAAGCTATTTACATAGAAGAATACTAAATTGCTGGGATTCCTTTACTTTCAAAAATAGCTTCTGTAAAATGATTAGAAGCATAAGAAAAACTGTAACAGCATATAATTTTTAATCTATATTAAATAATAAAAAACCAGCAGTGGACAAAAACAGTGTTCAAGCTTTGTTTCGTAAGTTCACCCTAAAGGACTATATTTAACATCACAACTAAAATTGCCATGCAAGGATACAGGGTTGACAGAGAGAAAACCAGAACTGTTCTATGCATATGCATTTTACCTCTGACACAAACATCTCTCACATTCCCAGCACAAAGACTGTTCCAGCAGTGTCTCCTGGTGCTGGATGCTAAAGATGAAGGAAGAAGTTTGATGTGTGCTCACCGTGCTTTCCCTTCTTTATCACCACAGTACTGAGCAATGGGAAGGGACACAGGCTTGAGGGGATTACAGAGGTGATGTCCCTAAAGCACTGCCTCTTCCAAATAAAGCCCTCTGCACACAGGGCTCAGAATCAATCACTCAGCTTGAAAAAGGTGAGTGCTTAATGCAAATTTCACTGAAAAATACTGCAAGATTTGCCCCAAGAAGCATCTTTGGATACTTCTATGAGAAAATGAAGTGTTTTCCAAACAGGAGATATGTACACACTCCCCAGCTGTCAGTGCTCTTGACTCATACCTCAACTACAGCTGAAATCCTGATGCAACTTGAAACATCTTAGTCACTGAATTGACATATTTGTCCTTCAGTCTGTATCCAAATCCACAAATAATCTTGCAGAAACTTGAAGTGGGACAGTCTACACAACACAAATGTTAATATCCTATGGACAGCTAAGCTTTTAAATTCAGTTAATCCTTGATTTGAGTGTGGCTTATAGGAAAGACTAACCAACAAATCATCTGATTTAAATGAAAATCAGTTTACTGTTTCCTAAACACTTGCTCTAAGGATGACCCCCTATGCTTCCAAAACATAATTTGATAAAGTCCAGACACAAGCATGTTTTTTCTCCTGTCCTCTGGGCTGCTGTGATTACCATAAAAAAGACCTCCTAATCCCTGAGAACAGAATATAAATTGTTAACAAGTAAAACCACAAAGTTCTAAGGAAAACCCAAATCAGTAGAAATGTATGGAAGCTGAAGTAGGTGGTAGGGGTAGTGAGGAGGAGACAGAAGGAAAACTTCTGGGTCTGAACTTCAACTATTTTAAGAGGCAGACCAACTCCTTCAAGCCAATGAATAGTCACAGACACCCAGAATTTAATTTTCATTTAAATTTCATTTTGGAAGAGGAAAATGGAATTGTATGTGCTGAATAATAAATCTACTTTTTCCTGTGTACTTTAATTAGTAATATAAATCATAAGAAATTAAGAGAGCAGGAGAGGTTCTGCAGTGGGTTTCTGCCAATTACCCAACCAGCATTAAGACTAAGATTAATTAGGTTAGATCCAAATACATGTTATTCTAGTGGTTCTAGGCTGAATCTGAAGGAGTTCTAAAATCATGAATACAAATGTAGGAGGTCTGCCCACCCAACCCAGCTAGTGCAGTTGTGATATTTTGGGTGAATGTTCATCTGCTTTTGCTCAGAAGCAGAAGTCAATGCAGTGAGCAGCTGGAATTGCTGCAGACCATGGGACTATGAACACAGGAACTGCCAGGGCTGGACATGCCCTGGGCTCCCAAGGGCTCCATTGCCACTGGCATACTGTCTGAAAAATCCCCTTGCCCAGGATTCTTCTCCTGGGAAGCTGAGAAGTTGCAGAGAAAAATGAAAACAATAATTATCTTATTTGCATCTCCTGTGTTTTGCTGCTTTGGAAGGTGGTTGGAGATTGTTTATCCAACACATGAATTGTTTTGACTTAATGACCAATCACTGTCCAGCTGGGTCAGGACTCTAGGAGGAGTCACAAGTTTTTCATTGTCATTCTTTGTAGCTTTCTGTCTGTATCTTTATTCTTTAGTATAGTTTAAGTGTAGCATTCTTTAATATAATATAGATCACGAAATGATTAATTTGCCTTGTAGAAACAGAGTCAGATTAATCATTTCCTTCCTGCTACAGGGAATGCCAAAAATACCACACTCCTTTTGCTGCCACCCAGGGCACATGCTCAGTGGGGCTGTGACACAGCTGTCACACAGCCCCACTGAGATCACCATTCTGTCTGTTTCTGACCCCCAGGCACTCCCTCAAGAGGGCTCCCTTAAAAGCCTTTTGATCCCACCCAGAAATTAATTACTGACTGAAGGAATTCCCAATTGCTAACTGTGGTCCGCTGAGAATTCCCTCCATCTGGCCCCATACCTCAATTTCCCCTTCTAAACCTTATTCTCTGGTAAATACTCCTTGCCTGCCCCTGGCGATATTTAACTAAATCCTCCTTCTGGCTCTACCTGGTGTACAAAACACTGCACACAGTCAAGATGTACACTTACCCAAAAATGTTTGGGCACTGAACCTGGGAAGTCTGGGTGCACTGAAGACCAAAACCCCACCTATGATCAGCAGAAGGCTACTGCACAAGATGTACACCCACTGTCAGTTATGTGACTGCTCAGAAAACAAATCCCGTTGTACCCTACAGAAAAGAAAAATCAGTCTTGAAAGCAACATCAGCTGCTTTGGCATATTTTTACAATTTTCAATTAAAGCAGCCATTTACTCAGCAAACTGAAAACATGGATGACCAAACAGACTGAGTAAATTTTACACAGGCTTACTCAAGCACAGCATGCACTAGAATATTTCCAGCCAGAGCAATATTTACCTCTTCTCTCTTTTTTAGGACCCATTCCTTGTGTTTCTCTTCAGCTATCCTTTTTCTTCTTTCCCATTCTTGATTTTGCTTCATTTCCTCAAGCTGTTTATTCACTTCCTAATTAGAAAAAGAGCATACATTTCAAAGTTGTGGTGACCACTTAGAGCAATACTGGCAGCAGTGCTGCAGTTAAAACAATGTAAGCATTAGATTTTGGTTTATCTTTCTTCATTAAGATTTCGGAGGAGAATGGCAGTCAACACAGAATACCATGAAAAACAATTAATAAAAATCCGTAGTTTTTAGGATATTAACTGGAAATACATATTTTAATTAGGCTTTGGAAGCCATTAAATGCACCAAATAATTCCTCTTTTTTTTTTTTGAAATGCCTTTTTAGTCAGTAGACTCTTAGTTTGCAGCAGTACCTTCCTACAATATTTAAAATTTACCCTGTGGTACTGCTCTGCACTGTGGATGGTATGAAAAGCTAAGTGAAATATTATTCACCTGTGATTTTTAGTACCAGAACTACTAGAACTTTAGGGTTTAACCTAAGGCTCACTAAAGCCAAAATTAATGCAGATTCTAGCAAATTTTCAAACAAGAGTTTTAATTTGAGAGAAGAAATTTTCCAAGTATATTTATATGACATACAGTATATATGCAACCATTTGTATCTCTCCAGTGAAATTAATAAAGAAAAAACATAACTAATGAGACAATTGAGATGTCCAGCTTCTCCAACAGTAAATTAACACAAAGTATTAATTTTCAATGAAAATTCATACCTTCAAACACAGACAGATGGAATTATTTCCATGAAACTGATTTTATGGTGCCTGCACTGCAGTCAGTTTCAGAGAGAACCCCCTTTCTTATGACACAGAATTTCAGTTTAGTAGGACATCAAAAGCAGCTTACAGAAAGCTCAAACACTCACAATACAGACACAATTTGAAAATACAGTTGTTACTGTATGGAGGCAAAGTTACCCCAAACAACATCTCTTTTGAGTTCCAAGACACCTGTATTGCAGGGATCATGGTTTCTGTAAAAACAAATTGTCACTGTCATATTTTCTGAAAAATCCCTTTGCAAGGATTTGTTCTCCTGGGAAGCTGAGAAGCCTCAGAGAAAAATGAAAATAATATTATCTCATTTGCTCCTCCTGTGTTTTGCTGTTTTGAAATGTGGTTTGGAAATTGTTTATCCAACAGGTGAATTGTTTTTACTTAATGACCAGTCACTCTCCAGCTGTGTTGGGACTCTGGAAGAGGTCACGAGTTTTTTGTTAGTGTCTTGTTAAACCTTCAGTACGTATCCTTTCTCTTTCTTTAGTATAGCTTTAGTATAGCATTCTTTCATACATAATACCATAAAATAATAAATTAGCCTTCTGAGAACATGGAGTCACATTCTCAATTCTTCCTTTATCCTGAGGACCCTGAAAATACCACAGCTGATGGCACTCTGAGCACCTTGTAAGACCCAACCTAATTCCACTCCAAATGTTTATCCACCTTTTTGACATTCAGGGCAGACTTGGTACTAATGTCAGCAAAAGATCTGAAATTTCACTGTTGTTTCTCAGGGTATCAGTTTAGAATACGTTCATAATGCAAACAGAGCAATATTTTTTGTATAAATATCACACATTTCATTTTCTTCTGGCATCTTACAAAAATATTGATTCTATTTTTCCCCCAAATATAAGGTTTTCACACTGTCTTGCTGCAGTTTAACATCTAATGTTTTCAAAATCTTACAAACGATATGGCTTTCTACATGGCCTTAAGTAATGCCTGTTCTATGCCTGTTCTTAATACTGAGTTGAGAGACATCTGCTAGCTTACACTTACATTACCAATCCAGAATATAAATGGGAGCTCATGAAACGTTTGGTGCATGTGGATTAATAGATCAAAGCACATTCCTTAAGCTTAACAAACTACTTTGGAGTACTGCTGACCTGTAAAATTCTGTTTCTGAATCTTCCGGTGGTAGGTGTTCTATAAACAACATGAGGTAGCCCACATAAAACTTTACAGACCATCCCAGAAAGGCTAGGAAAACATTCAAGGTCAAATAGTTAACCAGTAACTAAAGTGAGAAATTATCTGATTTTAGTGTGATTGTTCTAATCACTACCCAATACTTCCCATTTGATTTTCAACAATGGAATAATTTAACCAACTGCAACTACGAACAGAATAACCAGGAAAAGATAGGGTGCTCTCACTTAATTGTGTCCCAGCCCTGGTTCTCAAGAACTGTTCATCTACAAAGGGGAATAGATAGAATGAGGGAAAAAAAAATCGCTTTTGAAATGTGGTTTGGAAATTGTTTATCCAACAGGTGAATTGTTTTTTACTTAATGACCAGTCACTCTCCAGCTGTGTTGGGACTCTGGAAGAGGTCACGAGTTTTTGTTAGTGTCTTGTTAAACCTTCAGTACGTATCCTTTCTCTTTCTTTAGTATAGCTTTAGTATAGCATTCATACATAATACCATAAAATAATAAATTAGCCTTCTGAGAACATGGAGTCACATTCTCAATTCTTCCTTTATCCTGAGGACCCTGAAAATACCACAGCTGATGGCACTCTGAGCACCTTGTAAGACCCAACCTAATTCCACTCCAAATGTTTATCCACCTTTTTGACATTCAGGGCAGACTTGGTACTAATGTCAGCAAAAGATCTGAAATTTCACTGTTGTTTCTCAGGGTATCAGTTTAGAATACGTTCATAATGCAAACAGAGCAATATTTTTTGTATAAATATCACACATTTCATTTTCTTCTGGCATCTTACAAAAATATTGATTCTATTTTTCCCCCAAATATAAGGTTTTCACACTGTCTTGCTGCAGTTTAACATCTAATGTTTTCAAAATCTTACAAACGATATGGCTTTCTACATGGCCTTAAGTAATGCCTGTTCTATGCCTGTTCTTAATACTGAGTTGAGAGACATCTGCTAGCTTACACTTACATTACCAATCCAGAATATAAATGGGAGCTCATGAAACGTTTGGTGCATGTGGATTAATAGATCAAAGCACATTCCTTAAGCTTAACAAACTACTTTGGAGTACTGCTGACCTGTAAAATTCTGTTTCTGAATCTTCCGGTGGTAGGTGTTCTATAAACAACATGAGGTAGCCCACATAAAACTTTACAGACCATCCCAGAAAGGCTAGGAAAACATTCAAGGTCAAATAGTTAACCAGTAACTAAAGTGAGAAATTATCTGATTTTAGTGTGATTGTTCTAATCACTACCCAATACTTCCCATTTGATTTTCAACAATGGAATAATTTAACCAACTGCAACTACGAACAGAATAACCAGGAAAAGATAGGGTGCTCTCACTTAATTGTGTCCCAGCCCTGGTTCTCAAGAACTGTTCATCTACAAAGGGGGAATAGATAGAATGAGGGAAAAAAATGCAGCAACAGGGATGCCTTTCCTGGGAGAGGACACCAGAGTTGTGAAATTACGTGCTGAGCGGGTAACAACATTGCTCCTCAAAACTAACTGAGTAGCTTGGCATTCTTACGATCAGCACACACCTCGTTTTCTTCCACAACCTCCATGCAGGCCTATGTACCCATGATGAAAATTAATGCAGTAATCATATAAATCTTTTAATCTTCTAACATGGAACCATTACCTGACAGTTGGATAAACAAAATATTATACAGCACCAGTTCAATGAAGTACAACATGTAGCAAAAGAAAATGCACAGGACATGAATCACACCATCACTGACAAACACAAACACTACGGAGGCCTAAAACACTGCAAAAAAAAAACAAAAGGAAAAAACAACTACTCGTGTTTCTACAAGCAAGGAAAAGAAAATCCTGTGTCTGCTCTCTTCTATTGGACTCAGACTCAGAGCTGGACGTCATCACCTCTGCAGCTCTAGCCTGCAGGCGGGCACGCAGCTCCTTCTCTTTGCCAATGAACCACTCTTCCCATGGTGAAAGGTTATCTTTCAAAGGTGACACTTTTCTCCACCCGGCTGTTTCAGAGTGTTCAGCCCTCCTGAATTAAAAACAAGAAACAGAAGAGAGTATTATCTATCATGTATTGGATTGAAAAGTTAAAGTGTTACTGTCTTGAGAAAGTACTTTGCTTTCATGGCATAATGTGACAACAATGACATAATTTTTCTACTTGTTTAGTAATCTCCCTAATGGATAAATGGCATTTATAATGCACCTCTGGCCATCCCCCTTACAGTCAACATTTCTCTTGCTAAACTCTGAACTGTGGAACAGATTCAAACATTTCCTTTTAGGAACTAAACTAAAAGAATACCCATAACATCAAAGTGTGCCTTTGCTTCTCACAGATGGAAGCCAAGGAAAAACAAAGATTTAACATTAACATCCTGTCTGTGGTCACAAGAAGCTCCATGTATTCAGTGGTCTTTAGCAGAAGCAAAGCAAAAGCAGAGAATGCTATTTTCTTTGTTCAAGTCGTACACCAGTGGATTCATGGTATCAAGCAACCTCAGCATTAACAGTCCATTCATTATGAATCCATCTATTCAATCCAGGGAGTTTTCCACCTTAAAACACTTTCACAGGAAATGTGCTTGAGAAATACAGCAAGCATACAACACTTGATGGTATTATACAAGGTTCTATTAGACTTTTAATAGGATACCTTATGTAAGTCACTCATGAATAATGTAGCACTCCTAGCCCCAGGTCACAAGTATCTTTTGTAAGATTCTATACATGTACTATTTCATAAGTAACACAGTATATTAGGGTCCAAGTCAGCAAAATTTGAAAACAGGTGAAGAGATTTCTTTGAAAGATTTCTTCTGTCTGCCACAGAATTTTTTCTTTAGAACAAAGCAATGAAACTAGACTGTACTATTTCCTATGGATGTACAGGCTCTGGAAATACCTACCTACATATATATTCCACTACAGTGAGGAATTCTGCTTGCTGAACCTAAGCTACAGAAGAAGCATCCAACAAGCATATTATGCCAATGCTGCAGAAATAAAATTTGTAAATGTAAGGCATCTGTATTTTATCAATATAAATGTACAACATACTCAGGACACAGCAGTACTCCAACACTCAACTGCACAACGTTTTCTGTCCCAGTCATCTTCAGAGTGCATTTCTGTGCTAGAAAGCTTTTGGGGACAAAGTCAGTGTTACAGAGTGTGTCCTACTCTTCCCTGTTATTTTACCCATGTGTGTTTGCACTAACAGGACTTTGCTGGTCAGCTCAGGGTAACTGATTCCCACTGAAACCTACCTGGAGCAGGTTTATTTCCCCAGACAAACCCACTTTTATGGTGTGAAAGGCAAAATAACAGAACTGACAGGGACACCCCTGTCAGTGCAAGGAGAGAAGCAGCACAGACCAAAGACTCACCAGTCCCACACATTCTGCTGCACTCCAGGGCTTTTATGCTGCAGTATTAATAAAGACCAAAAATTTAACAGAAGCAGCTCCTAAACTCATACATATAATACGAGATGCCACTTAAGAATGCCTAATAACACATTTTGTAAGAAAATAAGTCTCTGAAAGTTCATTAAAGGACAAAAGTATTACACATTCACATTGAGGAAAAAAACCCATAACTTTGTACAGACTTGACATTTTTGGCAGGGATACTTCCTCAGTACATTCTTTTGCTTTGTGTGATTTGCATTATGGCACCTAGTGGAACACGACTGACAAATTAAACCAACCTTAGAAAAGGTACAAATAGGAGAACAAATAAATTAGGAAAAATAAGTTTTATTATGTCTTTTCTTCTATCAGTACTCATGAAATTTAAGCTGTCAACTTCTCAAAAAAAAGTTATTCACAGTAATAGATTAAAAGCTTACTGGAGACAAGTAAGAAATAACACAAAATGAAACTTAAACAGAGGAAAATACAAGCTCAGTATTAGGACCTGTTAGGAGAAACACTTCTCCAATACTGAGCTTAAAGCTCTCCAATGCACCAGAACCCAGGCTTCCTTGGAGTGCACTGCAGCCACCAGTCACACTCTCCTGGCACACCAACCATGCATTTCAAACCATACACACCTTGAATTTCACAGGACCATTTTCTGAAATTCCAGCAGTTATGAACTTCTTCAAAATAATTAAAGTAAAAAACTTCTTAACCCATTCTCAAGTGCACATTTAGCTGTAAATAAGTATTCTAAATCAAACTAGACACATTTGACATTAGGTCTAAGTCTGATTAACAGTGAACAGTGATTATCATTTACTGTATATTCACTAAGGTGACACATCAGACATAACACTGGATCCACAACCAAAGCATGAAAATGCCTAACAGCATTAACAAAGCCTTGCTTTTACCCTTTCTTTTTTGTAAATATTGCATTTCCCACACTGAGTAGCTGCTTCCAGCTAATTTTTGTGTCCTTTTAAGAGGACAACAACAACATTCAGAGTGCATGCATACACGGGGAGCTGCATAAGAAATGGTTTTCATTATTATACTTCCGAGATCTTGGAAGCTACAGACAGAAGGTGTCATGTGAACACAAGGTAGGCACTTAGTGCAGCACAGCAGCAGTGTTAGCCAGCAGCACAGGGTGTATTTAGCCCACTGTTTAGTCATGTGAAAAATGTGTATTTTATGATTGGTTTTTTGCAAATATTAAAATGAACATTATATGTGTTGTGTTAGAAAGTTATGCTGTATTAATTCTCTTAAGTAGTGCATTAAATATAGTTCTAGGGTATAACATAATGTTGCAATAGAAACTATGCTATGTAAGATACTTATATTTTAAAGAAAGGACTCACACTGAGATAGCAGCCACAGGACACCTAAATCTTTTAGAGAAAAAGAATTTATTGCTCCATTATCAGAAGAAATTAACTTCTTCCTGCCTTGCTCAGCCCTGAAGAGCTGTCAGGATTAAGAAAAAGTTGACACTGACCAGACAGAATCCTTTGTTGGAATGGAACTTATGCATCATGTATGAGATACATGAATATGCAACAGGCTATCGTTTTTAAGGGTTAATCCTCTGTTAACATGGGTTCTTTTTTGGGCTTATTTTGCCCAGAAAAAGGTACCCAGACCGTCCGTAACTCTTTGTTCTTATTGCCTCGTATTGTCCTAATCTCAATTGTTCAAATTTTTATTACTCTAATTATATTTCTATTTTTAAAACCATTTTATTACTATTAAACTCTTTAAATTTTAAAAACAAGTGACTGGTGTTTTTCACAGTCAGACTGCCATCTCAGGCCCCAAAAGTGGCTGTGTTCAGCTGCACCTCAGTGCTGCCAGACAACACTGCAGCAACAGGCTCGAGTCGGGAGCTGTTCCCACCAGCCCCTGAAGCTGCAAAGACGTGCTGCAGCTTGAACAAATGCAACAAACTCCAAAGGGCACGAACAAAATTGCTCATTGGGAATAGTATAGAGAGAGCTAACAGAAAACCTGAAAGAAGGGACCATAAACTGGCTGGTTTCTTCACTGAGAAGCTTCTGGCTACACTTGAACACTCTTTCCCTGGACTTTTAGCACCTTTTTCGAGAAATACTTTTAAGTAAAGGGCAGTGTGGTCCATATTCCTTCACTGCTCTCCATGGAAATTTGAGAACCATGCTGGACCCCTGCACCCCGTGAAGCTCTGCTGTCCTTCCTTTACTTCACCGGCACTTTTAGCTCAGCTCAGCCTCGCTAGTTACATTCACCCCCAGTTAATGCACAAATCTGTGAAGTTTCTACCATGAAGCTGTATTCCAGATTAGGATAGGCTCTCCCTGCTCTTCCCCCTTCTATTTTAAAGGCAAGAAGAACAACTAATTCTGTCAAGCCGGCGAGATCCCAAGTAAAAAGAATGCATTTTATGTTTGCATATAATTAAAATGGATTAAGATTAAGCCACCGGAGCAGGAGCTGTGCAATGCTTACATACAAAACTGACTCTGGACCCAGCTACACACACTATGCAAAACAACCCCGCAGTCTGCAACCACTTTTAAATTAAGGCAGGAAAGACTGTAGCCTGTAAAAGCACTCAGGTGTCCACTGAGACTTTCCGAGACAATAAAAAGGAACAAAGCTCTTAAAGCGCTCATCTCTGCAAACAAGGCTATATTTATGTAAAATAATCTCCTGTCTCCGGCGGAGGGAAGCGAGTGCAAGGGCAGAGCCCGGTCCCTGCCGCGGAGGTTACCTATGGCCTGGCGGGCTCCGGGAGGCTCCGGGAGGCTCCGCCCGCTCGGGGGAGCTGCAGAGGGACGGGACCGAGAGCGGCGAGCCCTCCGAGGGGCTGGGGGAGAGCAGGCCCTCAGCGGGCGGCGGGCTCGGGCACTTGGCCCCGCCGCTCATGGCGGGAGCGGTTACCGAGGCCGGCGGGCGGGCTCCGGCAGGGGCGGGCACCGGTTACCGACAAGGGCGGTTACCGAGGCCGGCAGGGCGGGCTCCGGCCGCGCTCCCGGCCGTCCCCGCGGCTGTCATGGCCGCCCCCGTCACGGCCCGGCCGTGTGGGGCCCTGAGGCACGGCCTGCCGAGAGACACCGGGTGAGAACGGCGGCCCCTGCCCCGCTGGTGGGCAGCGAGCCGAGGCCCCGCAGCGCCGGGATGTGCCGGGGCTGCCCGCCTGGCAGGGCGATCACTGACACGCCTGTGCTGATCCATAGCAACTCCTTGCAGCTCTTTATTCCTTAACGTTTCTGCGCACGGACCAGTGCAATAAACGGGGACCGGTAGCCTCATCTGCAGGTGGCAATCCCGACACATCACAAGGAGGCATCTTGACATTCAAACACCCTATAATCTATACTGGCATTGAATTGCAAAATCCCATTTCAGTCCTCACAGTTACTATCTTGTTTCTGATTCAAAGTTCTAAAGCTTGGTTTTCATACACCTCTGCTAGGAAAAAGGCCTTCTCCATCAGTTAATTTTCCACTGAGTCTACAGCTATCTGTAATAAATAGGTCAGATTGTATATCCATACAGATATTCCTGTTATGTTTGCCCAATTATAACCCTCATAAAAAACCAAACAGTATTTGATATAGCAGCTGTAAAAAAACGCTAATCACTTGTTTTTAAAATTTTTAAAGTTTAATAATAATAAAATGGTTAAAAAGAATAGTAACACAATTAGAGCTATAACAGCTTGGACAAACTAAATTAGGACAATATGAGACAATAAAAGCAAAGAGCTATGGACGTCCGGGTACTTTTTTCTGGGCATCACGAGCCCGAAAAAGGACCCAGCTTAACAAAAGATTAACCCTTAAAAGCAATAGCCTGTTGCATATTCATATACTTCATACATGATGCATAAATTCCATTCAAACACAGGATTTGGTCTGGTGTTTGTCAATTCCTTCCTTCTAATCCCACCGGCTTCTCCAAGGCAGGAAGTTCGTTTCTTCTGATAAGAAGGCAATAAAATTTTTCCCTGAAAGATTTAGGTGTCCTGTGGCTGCTATTTGGTGTGAGTGCCTCATTCCTTTCTTAAAGCAACTCTGCTAACATAGTTTCTATTTTAACAGTTTTTATAACCTAAAACTATATTTAACACAGTACTTAAGAAAATACAGCATTACTTTCTAACACAACACATATAATATTCATTTTAATATTTGCGAAAAGCCAATCATAAAATATATGCATTTTTCACAGCAGTAATTTTAATTGAATAGTTTAGAAAATATATAAATAAGGGATTTGGTTCTAACAATAACACATAAGCAAAAGATAACCGCGGGGTATGGAGAGCAGGGCTCTTGGACCCGTGCCACTTCATGTATGAGCTTGCCAAGTGAAGATTCCCCCCTTATATGCCATGTGTTAATACCATATTCTCCTAGTTCCGGTTCGTCATCTACCTATCTCTGCCCTCATTAACAGCTTTACTGCGCATGCACCACCACTCAGTTCGGTGGTCGCACAAGTCTTTGGGGGTCTCTATTGATGAAGAATTGTACTCTTCCTCTTTGTCCTTTAATTCACCTTTGGGTTACACATGCGCACCAAGCCAGTACAATGTAAGCCAAGAGTACATATCATTGCATCTACATATCAAAGCAATAAATCCCTTATAATTAGCATTTTTTGGTACTCAATCCAGGTTCTTGTTCATTTTTAGCATCTGTATCTCCAGCCTTTCCTGTAGACCTTGGTTGCGAACATCTGTCACGAAGGGGGGGGTGGAGTCCCTCCTCTCCCTTTCTTGGCATTACAACTTTTAACTGTTTTTATTATTCCCAAATATTAATTACGGTACCAATATTGATCACTCTTTCAATTTTATCAGCACGAATCATACCTATTTACCACATTCCTATTCTTGTTTGCCACTACATTCTTTGTCAGCCTTCCATTTGGGTTCCAAATCCCAGCAACACTGTCCCCTTTCATTGCTTGTGCTGGGCCCCCCTTATCCCCCCCCGCCTTTTATCCAAATCTTAAGCAGGATCAGCAACAAACATTTGCACAACCAAAGCTTTTCATTACCCTCACATATCATCAACCAAGGAGATAACTTGGTTATCTCAGCAGTTGGTGAAATTTTCAGCAGTTGGTAAAGTTTTATAAAACTTTGAGTAACTTTGCTGTGGCTGACTAAGCAGAAGCATTACTGATATTAACATGATACAGAGGTTTGAAAATTAGTGTAAATTTGGATGCTGTATTAATTGTTCTTATGGTAATTTTTCAGGTGACTTTAACAAGAAATGTATTTTTAATTGGATAGGCAAGTTAAAAAATAGGAAATAGTAATGCTTTGCATAGTCAGGAAAATCAATTGTGATATCTGAGGCAACTGACTTGCCATAACAATTGAATTTCAGCAGCTGAACGATATAAAAAGATTGTTAAATCTATACAACCATTACCACCACCAAAAATGAGTCCTGTGAGGGAGGAGACATCTCAATGCCATCATTAACAGTCCTAAAAGATGCCTAAAATGATCATATTGGAGGTTTTGGAGGAACTTAGGAATAAAAAGAAGATGTATCAACGTTGGAAGGAAGGTCAGGTCTCCAAAGAAGTATTCAAGAAGGCTGCTAGAAAATGCAGGAAAAAAATTAGGGAGGCCAAAGGGCAGTTTGAACTTAGAATGGCGACTTCTGTAAATAATAATAGAAAATGTTTTTACAAATACATTAATGCTAAAAGGAAGGGTAAGACCTGCCTTTGCTCTTTATTGGACAAGGGAGGGAACTTAGTATCTACAGATGAGGAGAAGGCAGAAGTGCTTAATGCTTACTTTGCCTCAGTTTTTAGTGGGAAGATGACTTGCCCTCAAGACACCTGCCCTCCTGGCCGGTTGATGGTGTCAGGGAACAGAATGGCCCCCCCATTATCCAAGAGGAGGCAGTCAAAGAACTACTGAAATGCTTGGATGCTCATAAATCTATGGGACCAGACGGGATCCACCCCAGGGTAACGAGAGAACTGGCAAATGAGCTTGCAAAGCCACTCTCCGTCATTTACCAACAGTCCTGGCTCACCGGTGAGGTTCCAGATGACTGGAAGCAGGCCAATGTGATACCCATTCACAAAAAGGGTACAAAGGAGGATCCTGGTAATTATAGACCAGTCAGCCTGACCTCAGTACCTGGCAAAATAATGGAACAGTTTATATTAAGTGCCATCACACAGAATTTACAGGATGGCCAAGGTATCAGAACCAGTCAGCATGGGTTTAGGAAGGGTAGGTCATGTTTAACCAACTTGGTCACCTTTTATGACCAGGTAACCCGCCTAGTGGATGCAGGGAAAGCTGTAGATGTTGTTTATTTGGATTTCAGCAAGGCCTTTGACACTGTCTCCCACAGCATACTCCTAGACAAGCTGGCAGCCCATGGCTTGGACAGGAGCACTCTGTGCTGGGTTAGGAACTGGCTGCATGGCCGGGCCCAGAGAGTGATGGTGAATGGTGCTGCATCCAGCTGGTGGCCAGTCACCAGTGGTGTCCCTCAGGGGTCTGTGCTGGGGCCAGTTCTGTTTAATATTTTTATTGATGACATGGATGAGGGTTTAGAGTCTTTCATTAGCAAATTTGCAGACGACACTAAGCTGGGAGCATGTGTCGATCTGTTAGAGGGACAGAGAGCTTTGCAGAGGGACTTGGAACGGTTGGATGAATGGGCAGAATCTAATGGGATGAAGTTCAATAAGTCCAAGTGCTGAGTCCTGCACTTTGGCCACAATAACCCCCTGCAACGTTATAGGCTGGGGACGGTGTGGCTGGACAGTGCTCAGGTAGAAAGGGACCTGGGGGTGCTGGTTGACAGTCGGCTGAACATGAGCCAGCAGTGTGCCCAGGTGGCCAAAAAGGCCAATGGCATCCTGGCCAGTATCAGAAATAGTGTGGCCAGCAGGAGCAGGGAGGTCATTCTTCCCCTGTACTCAGCACTGGTGAGGCCACACCTGGAGTGCTGTGTCCAGTTCTGGGCCCCTCAGTTTAGGAGGGACGTTGAGATGCTTGAGCGTGTCCAAAGGAGAGCAACGAGGCTGGTGAGGGGCTTGGAACATAAGCCATATGAAGAACGACTGAGGGAGCTGGGGTTGTTCAGCCTGGAGAAAAGGAGACTCAGAGGCGACCTTATCACTCTCTACAACCTCCTGAAGGGCGGCTGTGGTGAGCTGGGGGTCGGTCTCTTCCTCCGGGCAACAACAGACAGAACAAGAGGACACAGTCTCAAGCTGCACCAAGGGATATACAGGCTAGAATTAAGGAGGAAGTTTTTCACAGAAAGAGTGGTCAAATACTGGAATCCTCTACCCAGGGAGGTGGTGGAGTCACCATCCCTGGATGTGTTTAAAAAAAGACTGGATGTGGCACTTGGTGACATGATCTAGTTGAGGTGTTAGAACATAGGTCGGACTCGATGATCTTGAAGGTCTCTTCCAACCTAGAAATTCTGTGATTCTGTGATTCTATTGGAAAATTTTAAGAGGGGATGTTTGGTGCTTGGGCTGCAGACTGACAGACACCCAAATCTGCAATTTCTCTGCCAAACAGGCTGCATATCTCCTGTCTCTCAGGAGCACGTACTTCTCCCTCCCTCTTGCTCTCTGGACCCTTCACTGCCACACAAAACCTTACTAAAATGATAGAACAACATATGGCCCAACAACGTGTGGTCTGAGCAACCTAATGCTCAGGGTACATCAGACAACTGCTGAGACCAAAACCTGGAACACAGGAATAACCAAAATCAGGAACACCAGGAACCAGGAACACAGGATCAACCAAAACCAAGAACACCAAGAACCAGGAACACAGCCACAGATGCAGAGGGAGAGGCAGAGGTGGAAGGGATTTGGAATTTCCCCCTTCAGCTGTGGAGATCTGCATTTGGTTTACCATTTCACAAGGAACTGCACTTTTGATAGGCTGGAGAAATAACATTACGGTTCCTGTAAGAAAAGAACATGTTATTGCATTGCTGATAATCATACAGAACTGTTTTCTAACAAGCTGAAAAACACAAAAAAAGGCCTGAATACATCTCTGATCTAAGCATCCCCAGAATACATCACTATGCACCAAATTGAAGCACATGATGCTTAAATAACTCCATCCAGTTGTGGCAGATTGTTGATTGTTATTTTATGATTATCATCAAATAAAGAATCAAGTATGATTAGCCACAGTATCTCACAAATTGTACCCGTTGAAATAATTTGATGATTCAAGTCTTGCAGACAACAAAACACCACTAGAATCTAAATTTCATGCCAAGTAAAGTTACAACAGGAAGAAAATTTGAAATTGGTCTGAATTCTTAGGATAAAAGTTATACAATCCAATGCCTCAGCTTTGTTCAACACAAGCCACCTGTGGTTTTACAGGCACTTTTGTATATGTGCTGCATTCAGCTGAGAAATAAAAGCAGCATAAAAGTTGTTCACTCCATGGCTACCCAAGCACTGTGAGCAAAGCTCCATGCCATGGCAAGCAGGAAAACCTCAGCTATTTCAACAGGCTGCAGACCAAATTTTAAAACATCTCAGGAAGGTATGAAAACCTTCCCTGAGCTTAAAGCCCACCTCACAGTGAAGAGTGGCAACAATCATGAATGAATAGGAAAAATGAAAAGCCCTGTTGTCTCAGTGAATTGAGGAATTGTGGAACTCACTGCACTGGGCATTTCTCACTTCCAATGGAGGCCTACATCACCTGGAATGGCCAGAAACTCTGAAATGGATGTCTCAAGGAGAGGCAGCAGCAACTTTGCCAAACAAACATTTCAGCTGGTCAATTCCTTTCCTATCCTGTTATACAGAATATGAGAATTTCCCAGGATGCCGGAGCAGGTATTTTGGAAAATAGCTTATATTAACATCAAAAACCTTAGCACTGGACAAGCTAGTGGAGTTTATGCACTGAGACTGCCCATAGAAAGGGTGGCAAAAGCCAGTTCACCCTTTGGGAAATTAAAGCATTGCTGCTGGAATGGCAGAAGCACTCCAACTTTGAAAGGATGGGAAAACATAATGTTGTAACTATCCTGCTTACCGTTGTGCCCAGATTGTCAAGCCAGCTCCACAGCCACTGTGCCCCAGTTAACACAGGAAAGGTATGAGCCCAAACAATGTAATTTGGTTAAAAAGCACTGAAACAACAATCCTGCAAGTTCAGTACACAACTTCTATGGCCACAGGACTGACAAGATAAATGGCACGCTGCAAGGATGGCAAATCCCCAATTCTGTGAACTGAATGCCAGAAGCAGCTGCCCTGGCAAGAATCACATGCCAACACTGCTAAAGCCCATAGGAAAAATCAAACTGCCACAATGAAGCACAGAAGTTGCCACAAACAACTGAATGAAGTGAATAAATATACACACACCCCTATGGTTGATACCAGTGTGCAAAATCATCCTAATTTTTCACTAAAGAAACTACAAAAACTACATTCAGTCTTTCAATGCTAGCTCACTGTCACAGACTGTAGAATAAGCACTTAGAGCTATCTAGCAACAGTGAGAAAACTCACAGTAAAAATAGCATGATGTGTTCAGACCTATACTTTGTCTGCATGCTCATGCCAATCAGTGTCTGAACAAATGCTCGTGACAAATTTCTCCGAAGTATTCCCCAAAAGCCACCCACAGTATTTTAAAAAGCATTTTACACATAAAATAGCAAGAAAGCAATTCCTTATGTAACAGACATAGAAAAGATTTATATTCCAGACACAAATCAACTACTCTGAATCACTAAGGACCTTGATTTGCCAACTCTTGTTTATGAAATCGTTCAGTTTTAGAAACTGGGCTGCAATCTGATGAACTCAGTCTCTAAAAACACAAGAGCCAGCAGAAGGAAACTTCTCAGTTCAACTTGATGAACACTAGCCAGGTTTAATGAAAAGAATGGGATCAGATTGCTTGTAGATGTCATGTCTAATTCCCCACTAGACATTAAGGAACACAGAAGCATAAAAATAATCAAAAGGGGGAAAAAATTACTAAATGTAGGGAGAAACAGAGGCTTAGACATCAAGCTTTAAGCTTGAAGAAAAGACTATTTTACTTGCAACCTTGAAAAGAGTAGAAAATTTGAACCAAATATAGTTGAATTTAAGTCTCCTTAAGTCTTCAGATTTTCCAGCATAAGAAAAAATACTATGGCAGGCACAGGAGCAAGGGAGAAAGCTACTTGGCTCACCCTCCATGTCAGAGCTCAGGGAACACTGCCTGTACTTGTCTGCTGGCTATTTTGTGCCTGGATGTGTAGTTCTGCTTGATTAGAGACTGTGAAACCGGAGAGGTCCTGGACTGCTTCACTTTCCTTCATTGTATGATGTATTCTCTTCCTCGCAGTGCACTGTACACACTGCCAGTCCCAGCCCAGGTTCTGCTGCCTGCAGATGTGGAAGGCTCTGCTTTAAAGGGACAGGGCCTCCAGATGGAAATCCCTCTTCTCTGGGGGAATGTGCAAGAGCTCTATGCAACACATTTAGGTTAAAATCACATCTCTGTGAATCACTAGCAGGATTCCCACTCAACCCAGCTGTTTTATGCTAGCTTGAGACCACAGACCTCCTGCTTTTCAACAGTCTTCACTTCTTTAGCTAGTTAATAGTTCTGCATAAAACCTTTCTCTCTTTTAAAAAGCATCAGCTACTAACAGATTTACTTGCTCATTTTTGGGCTGGAATTTTCAGAACACAGGTTATGCTTTTGTTACTGGAAACCAATGAGGCACTTCTTATTTTGCTACCCTCAAATCAAAATTAGTTCCCTATAGCAAACACCACAGTGACCCGTAACTAGTATTTCTTATGGAAAACCTACACTGTTACTTTATACTGGAGTATGAAATATGTCTATTCACCTTCCAAGTTCTTACAGAAAACAGCAATCTGTACAGTGATATATTATCCCATTTCACATTTCATTTCCTCACTTATTGAATCATCTTTCACTGAACCCTAGTGTTAAATCAGACTCTAAAGTAAAAGATATGAAAGGTAATATTGAAAAAAAACTCCTGCTAAAAAAATTAACTTATGCTAACAGTAAAAGATAAAAAGCATTTATGTAATTAAAAATTGAGAGCACATATAAAACAAACTGTGCATTGTGCTTTTAGTTAAAAATATTACCCAGTAAATTGAAACTGAAGGCTTAAAAATAGTAATCAAAGTGAAAAGAATTACTGAAGTATGTTTTTGTAAGTTTGAAATTTCTGAGTAAATTCATAAACAAACAGGAAATTCTACAGGAAAAATTTAAAACGGCAAACGGCATCTAGATCAAAAAGTTGCAAAGCAGATGCATTATTTTTATAATGAAAAAGCTAAATTTCAAACAAAGAGCTCTCACCAGCATATTGCCACAGAGCAGGCTAATAGCCATCTGTAAGAAATTACTCTTAATGGAGGAAAAAATAAGGAATACCTTTGGCAATTTTGTTTGTGACCATCTCCCTGCAAAAACGTGCTTCCTCCCAACAGCAGAAGGAAGAAAAACAACAATAACAAAAAGCTCTCCTTGCCTTATGTTTTTCATTCAGTCAGCCTTTTTGACTGCTAAACCCAGCACTGGAGCTCAGTATGGCAGACGTGGAGAGGTCCAGAGTCAAGATATGTGCCCCTGCTGTAAGAACTGTTTCAGCTAGCTTTAGACTCTAGAAAACCACAGGGAGTTATTTTCTGTGGGCACCCCAGAAGGGTGTCATTTGTTTCAGTCTGAAAACTGAAATCAGGAAGCTCTACCTACCTGAAGAGACTGCTGAGGTGACAGCTCAGAAAGCCACTGGTACACAGGTAACAAAAATCCCACAGGCTGCTAACACAGAACAGCTTTAAGGCAAGCTGTCCCCATGTGTTTGACATTGCTTTTAGAGCAGCAGCAAGTTACCAGTGGATGAGAACACCTGAGCACTGTGCCCTAGGCTGGGAGCAGCTTCCCCAGCAATAACACAAAGAAAGTTGGTGTTTGTTGTCTGGATCCGTGTGGATTCTCCTGTGGCCATGTCCATGGGTGTCAGCACGAGGTCACGCTGAGAGAGGCAGGTCTGCAGCACTGCTCCTGAACAGCCTGGCTCCAGGAGCTGCTCTCAATATTCCTTCCCCTCCAGCTGCTGCAAGGCACTGGGCTGACTGCATTAAAGAGTTAATTGTAAGATAACTGAACTCCAAAAACATCCTGAGATACGGTGAAATACCAGAGTTTCAAATGGATCACATCACCTTTGTACACAGCACGGCAGCAAAGGCTCGCTTGTAGAACAGAAGAAATAAATCCATAGATAAGAACACTGAAAACGCAACAGGCTTATTTCCTTCCCCACTGATTAGAAATGGCAGCTGACATTTACAATCCTTTTTGAGAAGCATTCTTATTACCTGACAGGTTGGCCAACAGAGGGAACATGGGACAAGCTGTGACTCTTGTACAGTGACGGCTCAAAAAACCCCCACAGTTTTCAACATTCATCAGTATAAACATGAAAATTACAATCTGCATGATTATTCAAAACATACTAAAAACATTTCCACTCAAACACAATACACAACACCTTTAATCAAGAGATTGCTTCATAAGAGGGCTAACACTTCATTTAAGGTTTTTAATCTTTTGCATGCCAAGAGTCATCATTATTCTGAATCAGATCCACTGGTAAATTGGCAACTTTCCTGGCAGTTCTTTCCTGAAACTTTCACTATGTGTAGCCAACAGCAGATGAGACATAATTTATGCTCAATAACTCTACATGTGCACTGTTTTCAACTTTAACTTTTGACAAACAGAGATAAATAACAATAGGTATTCATGTACCCTTTATTTGCTTTAGTGTAACATTCCATGCTAATTGAAGATGTAATATTCATGAGTGTAAATATAAGAATTAACAACTCTTGGATGGTTTTCTTCCCTTTTTACACTTGAATATTTTGGCTTAAAAAATTAACAGCATACAGTAAATATTCCTCCCATACTTTGTACAAACTACATGATTTTGATATACAAGGATCCTGTTTTTATTATAGTGACAATATACAACCACATCTATTTACAATGAAAAAAGTACATAAACCACATTTTAAACATTCTGCTACTGGCAGCCACTATTGTTTAGGAGGTAGCTTTAATTAACAAAATGAACTGAAGCCACATTTCCCATCATGGGTTCTATCAAATAACTTACAATACAAAGATAAAAATTCATTGTATGAACAGTATGTACAGTTTAATTCTCAAAACAGCAATCTAGCTTTAGATCTGATCAAGAATTTCTCCAGAGTAACTGGGATGGCAGTGGATTTACTCTTGATCTAGTGTATCATCCAAAAACCTTACATAATTACTTAATCATGCATTATTAAATTTGTATTGATCATATTTTAAACTAAATATGAAAAACTGATCGCTGGTTGTACTTAAATCACTTGGGTCTCAAAACTTTAATGCTTTAAAAAGGTTGCACTGATTTAGGTGAAAATCAGTGACTTCGCACAGTGTACTTCACTGTCAGTAAAGTATATTGGAAAAATGCCTTTTTTTTTTTTAGTGCCAAATTGCGCTGCATTTTCCCTCTATTTCCTGAAGTCTCAGCCTGTCCTAGGTATTCCTGGAGTGCTGTGACACTGAGCAGGCTGCAGAGCACTGGCAGCCTGATGGCACAGACACGAGCTGTGTGCAGGGGCAGCTCTGCTGTCACCCCACACCCCCTCACTGCTGCCAGTGCTGCCACTCAACTCCTAATACTGAACAAACTTGTGTGGTTCACCTGAAGTGATGTGCCATCACTGGAAAAATGTGTTTAACCCTACTGTTCCTGACAGCTGTTAATATTCTGATTCCAATAAATCTACAGAATATTGGATTACAAGTACTTTACTGCAACAAACTTCTTTTTTTTTTAAATTGAACATTAGCTAAAATACAAAACAAACACAGTATTCTGATATTGCTGTCACAGTTACATATGGGAGAATTAATCCCTTTTTTGGCCCTGCAATAAAATGCATCCTGAGATTCAATGCTGAATATACTATACAAAGCTAGCAATAGATTTTTTTGCTTAATTATAGAAAAGTCACATTTAAAAATAATTTCTGTAATATTAAACAGCTGTCCTTTATATTGTGCTTTGTCGGGGAAGAACTTACCTCACCACCAGAAGAAGCAAAGTATGACTGCAATATGATGTGGAAACACACTAGTAGCATGTAAAAACTGTATAAAAGAAACAACTATTTTGTGAAAAGAGTAAAAATATTGGGTAACAATTTTGGTTTACCAATTATTTACAGTCAGGGCAATTGATTTATTTAATTTTTTAAAAAACGTATGGCTCAAGAAGTTACCGCCCACTTCCCTTCTTTACAAATGACACTAAATAACAATTCCAAA
Organism: Emberiza elegans; assembly: GCA_024865655.1. Lineage (NCBI taxonomy): Eukaryota > Metazoa > Chordata > Aves > Passeriformes > Fringillidae > Emberiza > Emberiza elegans. The sequence continues at coordinate 420,882 of JALJVW010000011.1, forward strand.
AGTGCTTCCTGCTTGAAAGGTCAAAACAGGCAACAGTCTGCCAAACACCATACCTCTTTTATTGGAACAGCTGAGGGCAGAGAGCCTTCTCAGTCTTTGATCCTGGGGATGTTGTAGGCGTAGCGCACCAGGGGGAAGCCCCTGCTTTGGTAGAAGCAGGCGCGGCCGCAGGCCTGTACTTGGTCTGAGCTGTCCGACACGAAGGAATCGTCCTCGTCCGCGTAGTCTGAGTGCGCCGACTGCGTGCCACAGTCCGACCAGGAGCCCTCCTGCCTCGGGCACGGCGCCACGGCCAGCGCTGGACAGCTCTGCGACTTCATTAAATGTTTGCAGGGCACGGGCTTGGACAGCAGGAGCGACTCGCAGCACTCACACAGAGCCATGTTGCCGCCCTGCAGGTGGGAGTAAATGCCGCAATCGTAGTAGAAGTCCTGCGCCACATCCCCCTGGGCGCCCGCGGCGATGGCCACTGCCCCGCTCCTCCTGCTCAGCTGGCGCCTGAGCACCTTCCAGTCTTCCTTGAACTTGGGGTTGAAGAACACGTAGAGGACTGGATTCAGGCAAGCAGGCAGAGGGAAAAATATCAAAGTGACAGACTTCATGATTTCGGGGCTGATAGAAATGGCCGTGATCAGCGGCGCGAAGGAGAAGAAGGCAACAGGACAGAAGAAGATGCAGTTGGTGAAGATTAGCCAAGCCACATGCTTAATGGTGCTGGACTGGGAGTTCTCGGAGAGATCCTCCTTCTCCAAGTTGCAGTAGAGTTTAGTGTAGATAACAGCCATCAGCAAAAACGCTAGTGAATTCAGCAGCACCAGGGTTACTGTGAAACCCAACAAAGGTGTTTCTCCAGTGGGGAAGGGCAAGCAAAGGGGTGATGCTGAGTACTCTGCTTTATAAAAAAGCGGTAAGCAGCCCGCTACCAGAGCGCACAGGAAAGCAAAAAATGCTGCGATTTGAAATTGTTTTTGGTGGTTGCTTTTCCCCTTTTTAATAAACTCCTTTGCAGACAAGCTCCGTTCAACAGCTGCCAACATCAGGAAAAAAATGGCACTTTCTGATGAAAAAACTGCAAGAAACCCAGCAATTCTGCAGCCACTGCCAGTCTCCCACCATATGCCAAATTCAGCAAATCTTCCCCAAGATACAGCATCCAAGAATGTTAAAATACCAGTATAGACTCCCATAAATAAGTTAGAGACAGAAATCAGGCTTATGAACAGTTTGGAAGATGGCAATGTAGCACAGGATGCAAATATTGTTAACATGACAAGCAGGTTGAAGAACAAAGCAACCAAAAAAATAAACCAGACAGTAAGGCGAATCATCCAGCTGCCCAATAAATATTCACAAGGCTTAAAAGCACCTAGAACAAAAAACAAACAGAAGGACAAGCAATTTAGGAAAAGATTCCACCTTAATAAGCAAGATTTTGAGAAGGTCTTAAAAGTGAACTCCTCATTAATTCATAGAATACACCACTGAACTGCTAAATAGGTCAGCTGAAAGCAAACTATTCTGCTGAAGTTATTTACTAATTAACTATGCCTGAAATAATAATTGCTGCAGTGAATGGTCACTTGAGAACATTTTGTATAAACAAGCTAGCTAAACAAACTTAATTACCTTTTAGCTATTCAAAATAGCTTTTATTAGTGTGACCTAAATACTTTATTTTATGCAGATCTCATACTTTATAGAAAAGGATGGCGAAAAATATAAAATTGAATGTTCACAATCCCCTTGTTAGGAAGAAGAATTTTTTAGAAAGAACATGTTCTCTCAAAAAATTATTCACAAACATGCCTTCTGGTAACTTTTGGTGACAAGAAAACATCTGTAGAACAGCAGACAAATTCAATTTAAGCAGCTTTAATAGGGACAGGAATTTACCACAAGCCCTGTCCCCCAGCCTCACCACTGAAGGGCACTGTGAGCTTGAAAAGTTATATGAGAAAATTATTTTTTCTTTTTTTTTTTTGCCACTTAAAGCAGCTTATATAATAAAAAAATCCAACAAACAAAATAAAGGAGACAAGACAAGGAACAAAGGTCACTACTTTTGCATACCCATCTAATCCCCCTAACTGCCATTTTGTTCCATAGGGAAATCCTACTGATTTTAAGTAACAATTAGAAGAATTTAACCTCTGCTATATCCCCATTAAGCACCTCCAATTGTCCTAAGCACAGTAGCTCAGGATCCCTCCCTGCAGCTGAGGAACACTCAGGGAGCAGATGAAAAATGCCAGCCTGCAAAGGCTGAAGCCTCTGAGCTGGAGTCAGCCTGTGACTGAGGGCTGGCTCTGTGCTGCACATGCCTTTCCTCCAGGCAGGGGTAAGGTAAGGACAACCCATCCCTGGTGTGGGCAGGATCAGAACTGCCAAGAATGATTCAATGGCAGTGCAAAAATCTCCCAAGGCCTAAAGCAACTTCCAGAAATTAATGAACTGACAAGCAAAAAAAAAAATCTTTTTGTTTGTTTAAATGATCACGCTTCATTTTTGGTCAGAAAATAATGAAGCCCACTGGATTATCAGAAAATCAGGAGTAAAACCCCTTTTTAGCAGGTATTCCCAAGTACAACATCAATGACAGAATAATTAACCTTACAATACAATACATTTGTGTGACACAACACTACCTGCTAAGCTGACCTACTTAAAAATAAAAATAACTTCCTACTTTTGAAATTTTAAAATGTCAATTCTGTGCTTCCAAAAATCAATTTGAAGCTATTTTTCTACTAGTTGTACTTGAAACAAATAAAAGCCACTACCCTTCCCTGCCTTTCTCCCAAATCCTTTGGGTTAAAAATTACCCTCCTCTCACACTGATATTCCCAGCCCATGCTAGAATGGGGTAAAAATTCATGCTTGGAAGGATGTTTCAGTAAACTTGAGCTCCTGAGCACCACTGCTCAGCAATCCATTCTTTAGGCAAGGTGCAAAGTAGATCTCCAGGCTGAGCAGTGATTCAGAACTGACACGGTGGGTGGAGTATCCTATGAGCAGATGGCAGCATGGCATAGAAACTTGTTAGTATGAGAGGGACGGGTGAAAAACAAGGCAAACTGTGAACCTGCAGAACAAGCTCTTTCTTCTAGACCTACTACAGCATTTCTGGCATGGACAAAAAGAATGAGCTAAAGACTTTAAAAATTTAACCCATGTAACACACCATCTTAATTCTCATTCTGTAAACAGGAGATCAAAAGCAAATAAGTGCCTTTAACAAATTAACTTTTAGATTATGTAAAATTATATTAATATATTTGACTTTCTGACTACAGGTTTTTTTGGCTGTGATCAAGAAATCCTTATGGTATTCTGGATATTAAAGCCAGAGCTAGCTCAAAAGATAAACAGATTTTCATAACATAAAATAGTAGTTAGGAGAAGAGAAAGAAGTAAGACTTGGAAAGCTCCTGCTCACCCAGGAGTAACTTCATTGGAAGCATAGTGTATCTGCATGTTCCTGTTTATGAAGACAAAATGGTACAGGAGGTAGGGAAGGAAACTCTGGAGAGGCAAAGGCAGAAAGCAAGAGGCACCACAGCAAGTGCTTCAGGAGCTGAGGGGAACCGTGTACAGAAATTGGCAGTTCGAGTAAGAGAAACAGAAGGGCAGAAACAAAGCTGCCTAGAATGAAAATATTCATTGCAAGATCAAAGACTTGCAACACTCCTGGACTGTTCAAGCCTGACTTGGAGTAAATCTGGTATGCCAGTAAGACTGTTCACTGCACAAGTGTCTTGAGCAGTTTAAGATGCTGCTGCCCGCTCCAGCTGCTTGTAATAGCCCTCTGCTCACAGTTAATGCAGCTACAGCAGGGCTGGGGAAAAGATCACATGGCTGCTCCTCATCCTCTCTCCTGGAAAGACATCAAGCTTCTTTAAAACCACCAATGATAGACAGCAGTTTGAGTTAAGCTTTTAAAGCACAGGCTGAACTCTCACTGAAACAGATGAGCATTCACACAGTCTGCTCCAGACAGCTCCTTGGAGAAATAAGGCAGAATTAGGAGGCAGTGCATCAGCAGACTCCAAATATAAGCAATACAGTCTTGATTATTCTGCTTATGGAAAGAAGTTTTGGTATTTTTCCTAGCACACCTCTCCAATGAAGGGCTATTTGTCTAAAGCTGAGTCAGATCTTTATAATTGCTCATCCAAAACAACACTGACATCAAATCAAGTTTGACTGAAAGCACTGGAGAATTTAATCTTCTGTGTACAGAATGACTACCAGGAATCAAAGATCTAATTCACTCAACTCTCTGCATAACACCATGCCTGAAGTTCAGTGTGGCTAAAGCACGTGGATGAGACTTACCTGTTGCTGGTGTACAGTGAATAATAGTCTGTCCCAATTCCTCATTTTTCTCATTTCTTAGAATATCTGCATTAGCTGTAAAAGTGAAAAACATGTTAGCTGTAAGAAGAAAAATAAGTGAAATGGCAGCGAAGCTGCCTAGGATGGAAGTAGCTCACTGACACCTGAGCCTTGTAACAAGTGAAGTGGTTCTGGTTTGCCACATAAGGTCAGATACTCAGTGCAGAAATTGCTGCTCACAAGGCTTTGTAGCCAGGTAATATCTTTGATCACTGGGGAAGGATCTGTGGGGCCTGATGTAGTCAGGGGAAGGACAAGTCCTGTCTGAATAGAAAGGCTGAAACACTGAGAACAATAAAACCATGACAGAAGCAATACCTGCAGTTTGACTTTTTTTTTAATTACTTTTTTTTTTTCTCAGACAGGCAAGTCTTACAGTGTCCAGCGTATCTTTCATGTATTTGGAAGGAAGATGGCACTGCTGATTTCAAACAATTGTTAAGCACTTTCAGAGATCTCTTCTGAAGAGACTTATATAAAGACTTATATTTTTCCTCTTCCCTTATTCAAAGGCAACACACACTGTTATTCTAGTCAGGTACAAAACAATACTGCTGGTTAAGTACATGAAACATTTACCCTTCTCATGATCCATCAAGGCACCTTGATCTTGGTGACTGGAATCTTCAGCATTGGAGTTTAGATAAGAATCACAACCCCAAAATGCACAGCACTGATAAGCATAAGGTACAGAGAGTGACCTGAAATACAGGAAGGACAAGGAAGACCATTAAACTTTGTAACCAAAGTTAAGACTACCATCTATTAAAAGTATTTCAGTAGCACACTTCAGTGCTAAACTCAAATCTTCTTTTTCTCACAGTGGCTGATAAAAGCTGTTTCAAATTGATCACCTATAAGCATTTCTAATGAACTCTTGCACTGAGATAAAGGACAGGTGATGTATACAGTGAGAAGTACAAAGTTGATGCTATATTTAGCTCTCTACTAGTCTTTCTACTCCATGTACAAACCAAATTCTGATCAGGGTTAGTTTGTGGCATTGCTGTAGAAATTAAACTGAATACTAATTAAGTAATCTAATTAAAGAGTAACTGTTTTGTAAGAAAGTTAATTCCCAGGTGATCACAACCTTGTGTTACATCTTCCTTCTCACTCTTCATTCTGTGATATCAAAATACATTTCTGGTTTTTGTGTGTTTGGCAGAAATGGTACATACTGTTATTCTGGCAGAGAAGTACACCTTTATACAGAGTTCTAAAAAAACCACATAAACAATGAGGGAACAGCAGACCAGAATCTAATTTTTTTCACTCAGGACTACAATATCAACTATCCTGAATTCTCTTCTTGAAAATATTTAGGAGGAACATCAGACTGCTTCTTCTAAATGTGCAGAAAGATAATTGTGAAATGGAAAACAGTTCATCACTGTCTGATCCATCTCCCACAAAAATCAATTGCAGGTTTCCATTTGAATGATTATTTTTATTCTTACCATTTGCTTCCAAGAAATATATATAAAGCATGGTGATTGTGTGATCAGACACCTGCCTGTCTGCTCCTGTTTTCCTCACTGTGAAAGACAGATGTGCTCAGTTCAGTAACAAATGGAAATCTACCCAAAGCACTACTCTCAAACCAGATGATATCTTGCCTGAAAAGTAATGGAGGATATTAAAAAATCCCAAGAAAATTATCTGTAACTGGTTTGTACACCAGAGCAGTCAGATACTCTCAGAACCTCTGCTGCTCAGAGTGACCCTGAGATGTGTTAGAAAGTCTCTTTTCCCAGCCTGGTGGTCGAAGGACGAGTCAGAGCTCTTCAGTTCTCATTCTCAAGGTTGTTTATTGTTTCTTATCTATAAAATTCTTTCTCCTGTCCAGCTGAGGTCTGCTCAGCAAGACAGTCAGAGGCACTCTGCCCGCCTCAAAAGGCAGTGGTTGTCTTTTTATACTAAAAACTACGTGTACAATATTTACAGTAACTTCCCAATACCTATCACCTATGCTAGACAGTAAGCTTCTACCTTAAACCAATCCAAAAGTGCCAACATCACAGCAGAAGGTGGAGGCCAAGAAGAAGAAAGAAGAAGGAAGGGCACACCCAAATTCCTCCACCTTGGGACCCCGAGCCCCCATTCTAAAACTCCCCAAAAAAATCTATTTTTCACCCTGTGATAAATTCACTATCATTCTACTTAAACCCCTTTGACTTGCAATTCTTCATATAAGGTTGGTAATTGTTTTTTCATGGGTCAAGATGAAAGGCACAGAAGTCTTGGGCTTTTTGCCAAGGTCTCCGAGCCCCTTGACAGGGTCTCGAGTCTTCCAGGGCAGCCAGAGGAATTTTCTGGGTTCCCACAAGATGCCCCTTCTGCAGAGCAGCACTGAGATCCTGCAGGACTGAGCACAGACCATTTGCCATGGGCACTGCACACCCTGGCTCCATTCAGCACACCCTGCTGGGCACTGCAAGCACCCTGGGCTGCTCTTCACCAACGTACCGTAGCTTGGCGAAGTTCTTGGCTGCCAAAGCTTCTTTCAGCTCAGAATTGCCTGTGAGTTTCAGCTGGTTCAGGCCACTCAATCCTTCATCTGGAACTGAACTGAGCTCGTTGAAACTCAGGTCTCTGGGAATGTGAATATTAACACCGTGTTACAAAGCAAGTTTGAAGACCCTCTGGCCCAACATTTCATTAAAGTAGGGAAGGGCTTTATCACAGGAGACTGTGGTCTGGAAATGCCTGTCAGTGCAGCAGGCACTCTAAATAAGTGTGCCCTGCATGTATTCAGCTAGCAGGAGCCTTCTTGATTCACATATATTAAACAAATGATGAACACATCATGTGGTGGTACTTGCAGGTCCCGAGGAAAAGGGAAGGAATGAGAATCTTGACTCCATGTTTCAGAAGGCTGTTTAGTATCTTATTATATATATTATATTAAAAGAAAATTATATACTAAAACTATACTAAAGAAAGAGAAGAAAGGATTTCATCAGAAGGCTAGCAAACAAAGGAATGGAATGAGAATAAAATCTTGTGACTGACCAGAGAGTCCGAGACAGCTGGACTGTGATTGGCCATTATTTAAAACAACCACATGAGACCAATCAAAGACACACCTGTTGCATTCCACAGCAGCAGATAATCATTGTTTACATTTCATTTCTGAGGCCTCTCAGCTTCTCAGGGGGAAAAAAATCCTAACGAAAGGATTTTTCATAAAATATGTCTGTGACAGCATCACTTTTAAGCCAAAAACATTTATTAGCTCAGCAGCTGAATGCTAGACAGTAGGTGACTGCACAGAACAGCCTACTTACAGGTTAAGAAGCGCTCCAAGAGTGATGAAAGCTCCCTTGTGGATCTGATGGATCCGATTTCTACTGAGATCCCTGCAACAAATGCCAAAGGAGATTATTTGGCAGTTTCACCAACCGTAACAGCTACTGTACTGAGGAAAAAAGCTAAGGTGACAAATACATCGTGCCTGTATCAGAAAAGCAGAACATATCCCCTCTCCTCCCATTCAGCCAGGTGCAATAGCAGCCAAATTCCTTGGTAATGCAGCTGTATCCTGCTCTACCTCATCTCCCATTCCTGCTCCCTTGCCCAAGGCAGAGGCTGCCTCTGGCATCATCTATTCCCAGCACGAAGGTGCCAGGATGACCACTTTGGTGACAACTGCACCTATAGCAGGGCATGTTGGCAGGGCATGTTGGGGAAAGACAACAAAAGAACAAGCAGAGGAGCATCTGGTTTGCTGCATTTCAAATCCAGCTCCAGGTTCTGCTGGACCACCATGAGTTATAACATTCTTCTTAAAATACCTGTCTATTTCTGGATTGTTCCTCCTGCTAACTTGATACAGCTTGAGTTGTAAGGGGAGAAGATAACTGTTTAGTTATCTGCTTCTCCTGAGGAAAACAGATAGGATGTCTACAACAAATACCATATAATGAAATAATACAGTTACAATGCAAAATATTGGACCACTGAAAAAAAATCTCATTTTTTAAACTTCATGTTTATAAAAATATTTTTAGAGGCTAGAAAAATAAAATGGAGAATAGAAGGAACAGGGCTGAAACTGGCTGCTGGCCTTCTGCCATCAATCAAACTTGTACCAAACCCTGACATCAGTCTACATGGGAATCAAAACCAAGATCTTTTTTTACTCAGCATGCAGCTACATCTGCACTCACAGGACACGAAGGGAGGATAGTCCTTGAAAGGTGTCCTCCGCAATTTCATGGATTTGATTATGCTGTAAGGAACTGCAAAGGGAAGAAGCAGAAACAGAACTGTATTAGCTCATTTCAAACAAATGGTAGCTTGGTGTCTGCTAATGGATGGCTTTAGCCTTCAGTGTGAGGTTTGACCCATTTCCCCTCCCAGACAGACTATCAAATGTTTTGCATCAGCTATGTTCATACAACCATGGAGCACCTTCCTGGCACCTCTGCCCAACCCCAAGTCACAACTCATTTAATTTAGAAGAAACTTTTAAGTGTGGACTGAATAACTTTCAAGCTAAAAGTAACACTTTGTGAACCCTGAAGAGTCATACTGAAATTTAAAACAACTCTCCATTCTGCATGGAGTCTTTGGGCATATTCTAAGCCTTCCATTTATGTGCATAGCAATAATACCATGAAATTAAGCTGCGTCTTTCATTACTTTTGTGCCACAGGAATAATTAAGCATTAGATAATTAAGGAAGGCACAAGTGGTTGAATTCTCCGTCCAGCACAGTTCTCATGAGATCTCTCTCTCTCTCTGTCCTTAATTTTTGAATATTTGGATCAAACATGAAGCAAAAGCGTCTCTAGAGATCTGGACTCAGAATACTAAAGAGTTTATAAAAATAAACAACACTCATTTCTACTTACATTTCTTCCAAGGTGTGGCAGCCCTTAAAACTTGGGAGGTCCTTTATATTGTTATAAGACAAGTCTCTTCAAAACAAAAAATGGGAGAAGGGAGCTTATTTCAACTCCTTTCTACTTGAAATATCTCATCAGTTATAACTATTAAATAGATTGACAGAAAAATCATCCTTTTAGTACCATTCTGCTGAGAAACCAAGGGTAGTTTAGAGAAAATCACAGAGGATATCACAAGTGTGAACTCTACATCTCAGGATACATGTACCCTAAAAACATTTAGGGTATGTTCCCTGAATTCTGAAAGTTATAATCTAAAAAATTTATTCATAACCTGCTTTTTTAGAATAAACTATGTAAATTGCATGTAAAGGACACAAATTTGGTGCCAATTTTGTTTAGTGTGCTGGTGATTGCTTAAGCAAAGCTAGGAAAGCTCAGAATATTCTGTGAAACAATGAAGAAAAAAAAGACTAGAAACAAGCAAACAATCTTAAAATTTCTATTTGAAAGATAAATGGCTGTTAGAAAATAGATCCCACCTCATTATTTTTTCTCCCCTTTTTTTCTTCTACCAAACAGAACGTATTTTTTCTCCTCCCTGTTTCAGGATTTGCTTTTGTTCCACATTTTCCTGCGTGCATCCTTTGCAAACAGTTTGTTCCCATCCCCTAATGGTTTCAATTACCAGTTTGGGGTTTTTTGCATTAATTTTAACAAATCCTCACTGGTTTTTCTGTCTAGCTTTTGCATTGCTATCTTCTTCCAACTCTCATCTCCATTTATTTGGTTCCTGATTCTTTCTCCTCTGTTCCTGAACACCAGAAGTCAAAGCTCTGTAACTAAACTCCTCTTTAACCTCTGAATGTAGCTGACTACAGTTCTGTTAACAATGAAAGATGGCACAACAAATTTGAAGATTGGTCTCTGCAGCACCACCTTACATATCTCTCCAACACATGAAAGAAATGCAACATATCCCTATAAAGGGGATTCAGCTTAAGGAATGTAAGGCATTACATCAAAACAAAAAACAATCAAGAAACCACACTTCCAACTTTGGTAGAACTACTAGATGAAAAGTTGGAAGCAACACTTATATTTTAAATTAGATTTAAATTTCTTTCAAAACATTCTGATGCATGAAGAGAGGCACAATATTATACTTACAGAGTTTGAAGCACCTTTTGCTCTTGGCATAAATTAACAGGAATACTGTTTATCTTGGTTCCTGTAAGAGTTCTGGGGGGGAAAAAGCAACAAGCCCACACAAATAAATGCTTGTTTTGTTTATGACAGATGGCATAACAAGGATATATAAGAACAGAATGCTATTGGGATGCTAGATTCCGCCAAATTTTGTTTGGTTGGTTTGGGATTTTTTTGGTTTTGTTTTGTGGGGTTTTTTGTTGGTGGTTTTTTTTTTTTTTTTTTTTTTGTTGTTGTTGTTGTTGTTGTCGTGGGGTTTGGTGTTTTTTGAGGTTTTTTTGTTATGGTGGGTTTTTTTTTTGTAGAGGACAATTTTTCTGGTTTTCGTTTCTGGGAGAGGGGGTTAGTATCAATGGCCTTTTTCATAGGCTTTTCACAGCTTCCCCTACTAAAAAAGAACCCACTAAGAATCACCCAGGTATCACAGTGAGGAAAAGTGTATTGTTACAGTTATTGACAGGAAGAGAACAACATACATGCAACTGCTCTCCAAATCCACTAATCAGATTTCAATTACTTCCCAAGAGACAAACCCATGAGTTTATTTCTGCAGAAGGCACTTACAAACTCTCCAGATTTACAGTTCCTGTCAAATTAGGAAACCACTGCACCATGCTGGCACCCCGAATGACTCTGGAAAAAATCCCCATGAAAATCAGGTGTGAACTACTATGAAATTAAATTGTGACATTCAGTCTTATTATCGGGTAGATATTTACACCAAGGAGACATTCTAACATTCTTTCTGCTTTTATGTTTTGTACTTGAATAATGTGTGAAAGGCTGTCTTTTCACTGCTTCTTATGCTACTCATTTGCTTAATAAATTACTCCTCCACAAGCAAAGAATTGCAATTCATCAAACTGCAAAGAGTGCTATCAATACACATGAAAAGTGCAGCTTGTAGTTCAAAGTCTCACTCCATTTTGCTTATTCATCAGCCCCAGAAGTGGTATCTTTTAAGAGCATACATGCACTAACCTGCAAAACATTCTCACCATGTACATCCCTGCTCAAAAAACATACTGAAGATTGTTTAACTAAGAATCTGAGCATTTGGCCTTGGGTTATGTATTTTATGAATGGTAATTAATTAAAAAAGTTATGGAGCACTTTTAATAGAGCTTCTTAAGAAACTATATATTCCCAACAATATTTATTAGAACTTACAAAAAAAAAATCCTTTCATGTAAGAGAGAGGCAGAAAATTTCTTTTGAGTCCTTAGCTGCAACATTTCGTACCCATTTATTGTACAGTATTGTCAAAAAGGGACTTACAGAGAATGCAGATCTGACAGATTCTGAAATGCTGAGTTCCCCACAAAAGACAAAGGATTGTCATACAAATGTCTGGGAAATGAAAAACACATTTCAGTGTTTGTTCTTACAGTCACTGTCTGCTAAAGGCTAAAAATAGATGGATGAAAATTACTTACATTGTTCTCAGAAGGGGGTTTCCTGCAAATGCACCATCAGGAATTATGGAAATGTAGTTACTGTGAAATCCCCTAAAGATAACAGCAAAGAAAAACACTTAAATATTAGCATTTAAAACTGTACTGCCAGCAGATTCAACCAGTAGTCATTTTCATCATACCTACTCAATTCCCAATCCTGCCTTAACAAGGACTGCAATAGGACTAAGTCCATCTGCAGGAATAATTTTAATGATTTCTGTCTACTGCACAGCAGCTAAACTGGAAATATTTCATTAGAAAGGAATTATTTTGACCCAACATGATGCTGTACTTTCACTTTTCCCACTCATGTCTTAAGGAGGGCACAAGTAAAACGTGCATCATCAATGAGCACCTAACCTGGAGGCCAAACCCCTCTCCAGATCTATGTTAACGCTTCTCCTGCTTATGTAACTCCAAAATCATTTTCAACACATGCCCTCTCCAGATGATGATTATATTTTCTTTTAATTATAGCCTCACTTAGCATAACTTAACCTAATTTAGGCTCCTGCACAATGAGTCAAGCATTCTTAAATCCAGGACTTTTTTCCCCTTTTTATTTATGAAAAGGAGAAAGAAAACTGGTAAAAGGGAGAATAAGTAATACTCACAACTCCTTTAGACTTGGAAGTGCTTTTATGGCTTCAGGGAACTCTACCATGTTATTATAATTTAAATCCCTAGAAGAAATAAACCAAGAAACATTATAAAAATTTTAACAGTAGCCATGAATTGTCAAAATAATTTTTGCTTAAGACAGTCCAACGAAAGAAAAAAGTTCTCAGAACACCTTTAACTAGACCACAGAATAACTTCAATTTAAATTTAATCTTCTGATGATTTACATACTTTATAACCAGCTAATAACTCAGGTAAGATATTTAATATTACCCAGAGGATTATTCATATTAAGTCATATAATATTTCCTTACAGCAAAGCTCAGTATTTTTCAATACCTCATAGATTTTTCTTCAACAGTATTTACACAGAAATGAACTATGATTTCAAAGATTTTTTTAAAATTAGATACAAATGACTACTCTTTATTATCATCTGACTAAGAATACCTTTTGTTAAGGCTTTATGAAACAAACAGAAAATAAGCCATTATATAAAAGCAGATCTTGCAGCAAAACCAATTATAAATACTGATTAGAAGCACAGAAAAACCTCAAGACAGATTGGTGATGGGGATCTGTTGAATTCTCAGTTAAGCTGTCACTATTCCAGCAGTAACGGCAGGACCTCTGCAAAAGGGATTCCTTATAATGGAATAAATATGTATAGTTATTCCATTATATATATATTTATTCCTTATAATGGAATAAATAATGGCAAAAGCCATTTTCAGAGTCCTGTGTCAGCTGTATCTCTTTACCCAGCATGTCATTGCTCATTTGAGGGTGAGAGGGATGAAGTAAGCAGCATCTCTGGACTCCTCCCAACTCCTCACATTAACAAAGCTTGTCACTAGCTTGCCCTTGCCCTCCTTCATTAGTTTCACTAATTTAGCATTCCCCAAAACATACCAAAAGGCACTACTGAGGGAGATATCACTTATCAGACACCCCCTGAGTGAGCTGCAGGGAAATGGGAAATGTGACCCAAGCAGCTGAAAGCCAGTCCTTGCCACTGAGGGACTCGGGAGGTTCAGGATGAGGAACAGCCCTCTGAGACACCCTCAGAAAGCTCCTATTGTCACACAACAGCTTTGGAAACATATTCTAGAGATGTTTAACCCTACAGGAAACCTGAGAAACAAATGTCTGTCCCTTATCACTCATGGGGCCACTCAAACACCTGTGATCTGTCCAGCTGGCTCAGCAGAGTGCTATGCAAAGGTACAGCAGCTAGAGCAGGGCTGGGAACACTGCAGCCACATGAGCCAACATGACACCTCACCCAGGCTGGTATTTACCTGCTTCTCAACATAGTTAATTCCTTTTTGGTGGGGCAGTGCACTGATACCAGTTTTCAGCTCCAAAACCGAGCTAGACCTAAGTGTCAGTGCACACACGCCTGATTTGCACACCTTTCATCATACCAGCATGGCAACCTTGATTAAGCTGAGACTGAGACAAACACTGACCACAAGTTAGTTTAGGAAACATACTTACAAGGTTTCAAGGTTGTCTAATCCATCAAAACAGTGTTTTCCTATAGTTTTTATTTTATTATTATGAAGATGTCTGAAAAACAAAACCAAAACAAGTGAATGATTTCATATAAGTTAAAAAATTAGCAGATATTTCTATGAAATCAAGAGGTTAAACAGTTTAGGAAAAAACATTGCATGGGGTGGATTACACAGAAGAATACCTTTCACTTCCAGACAGAATATTTCATCCTCATATGGAAAAAGAATAGATTGCTTGCAGTCAAGACAACCTATTTTAAATCTTTAATCGCTATCCAGAAATGTGATAAAAAACAGCAAACACAGAAATCAAACATATTTTTCTTATTATTCCACAGAGATTTTTAAGATTACAAAGAGATAGGTTTCAGACAAAGTAATTTTTTCTTCTTTTCGTATCTCTGAAAGCTTTCTGTGACAACCATTGTTTTGAAGTATTCATGATATAATGAGATGTCAGAAATCAAACCTCACTACCCACAACCAATGTGACTTTTTGTTTATGAGAAAGTCTTTAGCAAACCTTCAGCAGGTTCTTCATACATGGTATCAACTCAAGTTGGCAGTGGCCAACTAAGTTAAAACACAGCAAAAAATCCATTTTCAGTGCCACCCTGGATGAACCAAAACTGTAACTGTGGAGAAAAGCCAAGTGCCCTGTAAAACACAAACACTCACAGAACAACCAGGCTGGAAAGGTTGGTGAATGCATAGTCAGGAATGTGAGTTATCCTGTTGAGAGCCAGTGTCAAGGCTTGCAGGGAGGGGAGATTGCTGAGTGGAGAGATGGGAACTTCTGTCAAGCTGTTGTCATCCAGCCAGAGGTGCCTCAGCTGCAGCAGCCCCTCAAAGCTGTCCTCTGGGATGGCAGTGATGTGGTTGGCATCTAAACGCCTGCAGGGGAACAAAGAATTCATCAACAAACTCAAACTACACAGCAGCAAAGCCCAGCTGAAGTCCTACTATTCATCAACATCTCTGTTCAAGCTTATGTGCGAATTATTTCAAATAATTCAATATTTCCAAGCTTACTTCACATAATTGAATTATTTCAAATAATTCAATACTTACAAGTTTGAAGTGTTATTGAAAGATCCATGAAAACCTTTTCCAAGGCAAATGAAGAGCCCATAAATTAAAGTTTCATAATAAACTTTTCAGACATTCTTAATAAAACATTTGACCAAATTGATATGCTTATAATTAACTAACCAAAATGAATTAATAACTCTATAAGGTGTCTCCCACAAAACCCCTAGCTTTTAACACAGCAAAAATTCTTTAAAACAGTAGCTTGACAGCATGTCTAAGACTGCAGAGGCATTGACTCATTTGAATGGGTTATCCCTACATCACCCTTGTTGACAGCGTTGTGTACTGTTGCATGCTTTGGTTTGTGGCACTGCTATACAGTAACAAAGCACCTACTTTAGAGAACAAGATTATAAAAAGCTGTTTGTAACAAAGTCAAGTTATGAATTATCCCAACAAATAAAACATCTCAACTACAACTGATTGCTGTCTTGCCCCTGATCTTTTCTAACATTCTCCAGAATAAAATGCAAAATAGCACATCAGCACTATTACCTACTGTGCACCACTGGATTTGCCATCGTACTTTTTCCCCTAAATGAATGCAAATTACAAAATTAGCTATGGTAATTGTCCTGATTCCAGGCACAACAGGGTTAATCTTTACAGTAACTAAGGGTGGACAAGGGGACATATCTAGGACCCAGAGTTTATTCAATATGCTGGGAAGAAGCGAAATATTCCTAGTTCATGGACCTCAGTGGGTCCGAGAAGGCACAGAGCAGAGAGCATTGGGCAGTATTTGATGGCCCTCCTCCAGGTCACCACACAGCTGCACCATGGTGACTTCCCTGCAAACACAAGGAAAGAAGATAGAGAATAGAGGGCACAGTCTTCAAGCTACGTCAGAGAAGGTATAGGTTGGATATTAGGAAAAAAATTTTCACCAAAAGAATAATAAAGTACTGGAATGCTCTTCCCAGGGAGGTGGTAGAATCACCATCTCTGGATGTGTTTAAAAAAAGACTGGCCATGGCACTTGGTGCTATAGTCCAGTTGAGGTGTTAGGGTATAGGTTGGACTGATGATCTTAGAGGTCTCTTCCAACCTCATTATTCTGTGAATCTGTGAAAGCACCTTGCACAGGTGGTGTGAAACAACTGCTGCACCAGCCATGGTGCAGGGACACAGAACACACACATCCTCCTCCAGTAACAGGGATGCTCATTAAGATACAAATCAGCACAGCTCTGGAATTACCTGGTACTCTCCAATTTCTAAAGCCATGATCAGATATGCTCTTGAAATTCTAGCTGGGTTAGTTTCAGAAGTAATTTCCCCCAGCCCTTCATCCTGTCCTTCTCTGGGCAGGCAGTGTGGACCAAGTGACTTCACTGCATTTGTCCCCAGGCACAGTCACAAGAGATCTGATCCTAGCACTTAAAGTACATGCAGAATTCAAAGGGAGATGACAACCCTGACTAAGAGCTAATGCAGAAGGCAAGCCTGATCACAAATTTAACAGACCTAATCTTTTTCCTTAAAAGAGAGGTTTGTTGTTGTGATGCATGTGGTTTGCATGTTTAAAATTATTACGAAAAAAAGCCATCAGCTGTATTTCCATGTAATAAAAAGTCCAAAAATACACCAAATTAAGCAAAAATATGCTATTACAAGTGGGAACTTATAAAACTGTCTGCAGTCAAATTCTCTCCTAAGATGCGTGAGGCGTCATTAGCCCTAAAGCTGTACATCAAAGAGTGAATTCCTATGGTTCATACACTGGCATCCCCTCATCATTTGCCCATGGTCTGAGAGGTGTGTGTGATGTACTATTTGAATGCTCTTAGGCTGAATGGAGACCAGAACATCTCAGAGAAACTGAAGTCTGATGATAATAAAGGAGGAAAACAAAGAGGCTGGGGGGAGAGAGGAAAAAAGCCTGAGGCTCTGCTTCAGAAAAAAAAGCAACTAGAAATTACCGGTCTTTCTCCTCTCCTAAATTTACACAGAATTATTTCCCAATGGAATAAACATATCCGAGTCTTCTAATTTCTCCCCACCCCTCCCCTCCCTTTTTTTCCTGAGTTTTCTTTTTGTTCTTGTTTTTTGTTTGTTTGGGTTTGGGGTTTTTTTTGGTGGGTTTTTTTTTTTTTGAGGAAGGGGTTGGTTTTTTTAAAAGGGTTTTTTTAAAAGAAGCAGCACACTCAAGAGAAAGGCCTCAACTGTTGTCCTTACTCATCTAGTCCATCTGTACTTCCAGTGGCACCTTGGTAGATTCCATTTATTCTAGGAGACTTTGGAAAACAAAAGCACACAAGAAAGCCTCTGGTCCTGCTCCTCCTCTCCCAGCCTTAAAGGAGATGGGGAACAGAGGAAGGATGGACACACACAGCGAGAATTTGAGCTCAGCCAGGGAGAACAGAGACGGTCATGGAGATGACGTCTCACCCCAAGTTTTCAGCGGCTTTGCCAAGCCCTCTGTCCCCCAGAACAGGAGGATCCAGTATCCAAGTACCCCACTTTCAACTGATGACTCCACAGCCATCCCAGCTATTGTGTTTATTTTCTACAGCCCAAAGCAGCAAAGATGAGGAGGGAAAGAACACCACCACCCACCACTGACATTACCAGGGAGGTGTGGGAAGTGAAAAAGGTATTTTTAACTTATTTGGCCTCATCCATTATTTTTTGTATTCCTTCATTTCTCCTAAGAGCCTATTATGCCATGGTTTTCCTTTCTCTTCCAAATAGTCAAAGCTTATCCACATGATACTGAATGCACAAAACACAGCTGAAACACTCTTATTTTGTGTGAAATGCACATAACAAAGCACTTAGTGAAACAACCCTAAAATATTTGACAACCTTCACAAAACATTAACAATTAAGGACCACAACTTTTCTTTAGGGGGCATATTGCCTAGCTCAAATAATTAACAAAGAACAAGCAATATTCTTTGCTTGGACTGGACTTTGTACAAAGACTGTCTTTTTCCATTATATTGTTAAAGATACAAGTATATTCTTCAAATTAGACCTTAATCTTTCAGAAGCTCCTGCAATACCAGCTTTCTTATAGACACTGGCTGGTGAGAGACCTTTACATTTTAGTCTATAAATTAAGAGTTCAGTTGTGGAGCTGTCATCTTCCCTCTCATTCCTATCATGTTCCCTCCTGACACAAGCACCAACTCCAGAAGAAGAAAAGAGCAGAAGGATGACAGAAACCTAAATATTCAGCAGCTCTTCCATCAGTATTTGATATATTGTTAAAACAGGACAGACAAAGCAGGCTCTTCAAACAATTGACTCTGCTTTAAGGAAACCAGAATTAGTCAGAACATCTACCCCAATTCAAACAAATAGGAGTTCCAAATGTAACACACACATATAAATGAAATTTTACACACAAATGTACACACACTGCTTAAGGCAACTGCCCTGCAGCCTGTATCGCCCCGTAGGTAACACCTGAGAGGCCTCCAGGACCATCCTCACCAGCTCTCATCCCTGACCACAGGCTCTTCCAGGCTCCAGCAACTAGGAAACTTTAACAGCCTTGTACTAATAGCCTAATTAACAGCCTTGTACAGCAGGAGTTTACTGCTGATGTTAATAAAAGGCAAATCACTCCCAGCTCTTGTGTTAAACCACTTCTGCTCAATAGCAATCATTAAAGAGCATTGCTCTTTAAAGAGCTCCTTCAAAAACCACAAAGAAATCACTCCAATAACAGTGGAGAAGGTTTTTAGTCGGGAAATGGAGTGCCGATAAGGCCGATAAGGCCGGTACCTGGGAAATCCTGCTGCAGGGGGAGGCAGTGACCATGTTAGCAGAGGCACTTCAGAACACAGAGTTGGCTCACTGCATCAAGCAGTGGCTCTCTGGGCACTGTGTGTTGAGAACATCAACACAAGCATTTGCTTGATACAAAGACAAATTGACAGCAGTCCTCAGAAACTAGTGATACATGCTGAAGATATTTCCATCACTAGTACTGATGGGCCAGCACATTTGTTTCTCCACATCTGTTCACATGGTACCAAAGGCCACAGTTTGCTGCAAAGTCCCCACAGAGGATTCAGCTAATTTTGCCTACATGCCATTTAACTTCCACCATCACACTTAAATCTCTGATCATTCAATTTCTAAATAATTCCCTGATTTTATTTAAACTCAGAAATTTTTCTTAAGCAAGCCCAGACAGTTAAAAAAAAAAAACACTAGAATAATGCCAGAAATTCCTGAAGTTCACAAAAAAACCCACCCCACTTTCAAGAAAACCAGAACACCTTCTAAAGGTAAAGATGGCATAGAAAAATATGTGAAGTATACAAAGCAGTATATTTAAAGATTTTTCAGTACAATCAGATATGCTCAGAAGAGCTCTTACACATTCTTAACTCTAAACATTCAAGAAACAAAACCATATTCAGTGTATTTAAGTCTGTATTGGTTTTGCAGGTTAAAGAAAAATGTGTCAATTTCTTCCATTCCCATTCTGATTAATCCCAAATCTTAACAGACTAAATCTGAGGGCTGGTGCCCTTTAACCCCTCAGTAACAGCAAAGCAGGGAACTAGAAAACCTCTGAAGACAAAGCATTAAAAGGTGCTTAGCTGAAAAGACATCTGTCACAGTAAGGGGTGCATGCTACATGTAACAACATTTAAAGCTTCTTCACTTCATCTAGTCCTTGCTGTTGATGAGCACCTTCCACAGCCTCCCAGACATGTCCTGTCCTTCCAAACTATAATCCAGAATCACAAAATTATCAACTGGAGCCCTAAAGCACACTTTAAAAAGAAGATAGCAGAATTAGAACAGAACTGTATATTTTTGATGTAAGATTATATTTGCATTGTTCTCTCCAGGTTCAGGGATCTTCCCTTCTGACACATTTTGTGTTTATGGTTTATGTTACTGAAATTGTCAGCAACATGAACTATGGCTTAAAATCCGGCAGTTTCATTACCAGCAGAATGTTTCTAGATTTGACTTTTTAAATAAAGACAGATATTAACTTGATCTGTATAAGGAACCCTTCCTAAAATACAAAAAAGCTAGAAATTCAAGCCTGCAACTGATATGTGCTATATTTTAAATATGTCTGAGTTTATTTATAATGTTTTAAATTCATATTAATTTAAAATCAGAGATATTGAAAACTACTTCATAATCAGAAATATTTCAGTCATCTTTATATTTTTAAATATGACTGAAATATGCCTCTATTCTCTGTCCCCATGCTTTTACCATACATTTTACCCTGCAAAGCATGATTCTGCTCTCATTCCTTTCAGTTCTACATTAGGACCCAGTGTTTCCCACCTGGGCTGAGATGAGTTTCACTCCCAGAAAACATTATCCCATGCCAGTTCAGCACATTCATGCCTCCTGCCTTATCCTGCCTCAGGGCTGCTCCAGCCTCCTAGGACAGGGAAGCAGACTGAAGAACTGGTTATGGTCCTGCTGAACAGATCAGGCTGTTGAGGGAGCCATAACTGCCAGCAGGGAGTGCAGAAATGCCTGCTGACCACAGGCATGGAGATGCTCACTCACCGTGCAGCTCAGGTGAGCACCCACCCAGCAGGAGGGGCAGGAGCTATCACAGCTCAGTATCACACTGGCAGGATCCCAAATCCCACAGCTTGGCAATCTGGCAGAACTGCTAAACTGCAGTGCTTTGAACTGCTCCAGTATTCCCAGCATGTGGACAAGTGTGCACATGTGCTGGGATTACAATTACAGTAAATCATACCTAATACATCAGCAGATATTGACAGGCTTGCAGAAGACTCCTGGGTTTGATGGCAAATGCATGGTGGCAATTAGGTTTGTGGCTTTTTTATTCCAGTGGAATAAAGCTTTCCTTAGTAAAGCATCTGAAAGTCTTTGTTTAAATAGTGTAATTCCAGTATTTGTCACACACTGGGGACTGTACCAGAATATTCCTACTAGTCCTATGTAGCTGGGTTTCCGTGCTCAATAAGAGCAGCCCTAAAGATTGCTGCAGTTTACATTCCCATTTTAAAAATACCCAGATTCTGGGTCAAAGTTGAGAAAAAATACAAAATAAATCATCACAGTCAAATATGCCAAGGCACTTAGAGGAGAGACTTTCCTCAGTGGCTCCCTGGTGGTTCCCAGGAAGCAGATCCACCACTGCGCTGCTGCACTCCTGCTTTCTATGTGACCCTGGAAGTGCCCACAAACCTCCCCAACACCACCTCCAGACCTAAAACACAAGGTACTTCACAGTAACAAAAACATGCTGTCGATGCTTTGCAGTAACCAAAATGCACCCAGACTATTGTTTACATTTGTGAAGCTCCTTGTCAGGTTGTTGTGCTACTGAGAGAGGCACAAGCTGGACAAACAGTGGCTTCTCCCTCTGCAGAGCTGTCCCACAGCCACACCTATCACAGCACCCTGCAGTGTGAGCACACATCCTGCCAGATAAACTTGTCTGGGGTGCTAGACAGCAAGCTTCCATTCAGTACAACTTCTTAATTTTGCTAAATTTCACCTCTGTATAAAGAACCCTATTCTAACTCTCTTTTGGAGGCCAGAGCTGGGAAAAAATATTCAATGCAAACAGAAATAAAGAGTTGCCATTCAGTATTCTGAACCAGGCTGGCTACTCACCAGCTGTAATATAAACACTACAGACCATGAAGCTCCTATAACCATCTTTATTTCCACCCAGGTATGTTTACTGAGTCTGTTAAAACATACCACATTGTGGCAACTGCCTTCCTGTGAAGCTAAAAATTGGAGCACAGGAAGATAGAAAACATTTGTAAAGGTGTTTAAAATGAAATTATTATCAATATACTTTAAAAGTTTTGAGGAAGTAATTTGTGCCTTCACCAAGGAAAAAAATACCCCTGAACCATACTCCAGAGCAAACTGTGAAACCGCCAAAAGAGGGACAGATCAGTAATGTTTAAACTTGCAGGTTTGGGATGCAGATCATATACAAGAGTAGAAGCAGGTTTTTCTAACATATTCTGTAATTAATTATTTGTTTTAGAAGAAGCTTGCAGCAACTTGGGAGTTTTGAATTAACAAAAATTCCTTAGGGAGGGGAATAAATCACTTTTTTCCTTTTTCTTTATACAATAAAGCAGGATGCTGACACTTATGTTTCCATGTTCAGACACAAAATTCAGAGGATCACTCTTGCATTCCTTTGCTAGAAGGTGCAATCTGCATTACTAGGGGATATGCATAATCAGTGTAATTATGCATGAATAATGCTAACAAAGTTTTCCTGAAATTCATTAAAATCACAGAAATGCATTCTGGTGAAGCAAACAAAATGCATAGAAAAAAATTTTTGATCTCTCACTACACTTGTCTCAAAACCCAATTTATTCTCAAATTCCTGCCCATTTGTAACAAATTACAAACCAAACGCTGAGTCATGTCAGTGGATGAAAAAAAAAGCCCAAGATAAAGTCCTCCTGAGCTTCAGATGAGCTCAGTTGGTTAGAACATGGTGCTGATAGCACCAAGGTCATGGATCTAACCCCTGTGTAATTCATTTATTCCTTAATTCAATTCCCTGAGAGCTGGATGCAGTGATCCTTCCAGCTCACAACTGTCTGAGACTCTGACACCAATGACTTCCAGACTGGACTTGCTCACTATATTTCCAACTGGTTAGCTGGAAATCCCAATTTGCTTTTCCTCAGAAAAAGAAGTAACAAGCAGCTTGCTACTACTTACTAACCTAATTTCCTCCTTTTTCACAATCCTAAAATTGATATATTTTATCATTTGTCCTTGAAGAATGAAGTTCTAGAAAGGGAAATCTCACCACATTTTAAACTGTTACTCTTGTTTCTTAATTGTAAGGATGTTTTGGTCAAGTGATTATAATGATTACATTATACAATCCTACATAATCATAATTTTTTTTCAAAACTAAAATGTTTGCTTTTTTAAAAATAACTCTAACATAGTCATCTTTCCAAAAATACTAAAAAACATATGATTTTTTTTAAAATAATGACTCAATTTATACGTCCATTATTTTTTCTCTTAAATTTTGTTCCTTCCCTTTTGCACATAAAATTATCATCAAATTATCATATCCAGGAACTGGAGATTTAATATTTTTAACTTTAATTAGAGAACAAACATTACTGTAAATAAGTATAGAAAAAAGAATGTTCACTGAAAATGAAATGGATGATTTGTAGACAAACATTTTTACTAAAGCAGTTTCTCTTTTCGGCATCAAAGGAATGCTGGAAGCCAAGAAGAAGTTTTTGTTTTGTTTTAAATTATTACTAAAGGTTTATTCTTATCATGCAATTTGAAGGGCTTTTATTACAATGCATAGTGTTTGCACCAAGACCGAGGTATTTTCTCTTCCATGCACACACAAAAACAAGAGTGAAATGTGGACACTGAACTCCCTACTGGAATATCCAAGCAGCTGCAACAAGCAGGTCCAAGATCCAAGATTAGGGAATGCACCTTTGCTAAAGTTGTGCAATAGTTTGCAAATCTAATTTGAAAAACTAATTAATTTCTTTTCCAAAAATCCATAATCTGAAAGAAGCAGGGTCTTGGGACAGAAACTCGAACTTTGGCACAGAGAGAATAGATAATTTACACTCTCTCTCCCCCTCCCTCTCTCACTTGGAGGTAAGTGGGAAGGAGGAAATATTTTGCAGCCTCTCCCACCTCCTCCTCCTCACAGTGATAGGTATCTACCACCTAGAGAGCTCTAACTAACTATTAAGGTCTGATTAAGATGTTTTATAAAACATAATAAGCCATGAGATAGGATAAGCACATATGAAATACCTCATGTGCCACTGGCAATCAAGGCTGAGGTATTCATAACTGTCTGTGAGATTTCAACACCTTCCTGTAAAACCAACACTCTGTGTGTCTCAAGTTATACTTCTTCCCAGAAATCCCTTTCCCTGCTCTGGATACAACAGGCTTGGGCATCATTCATTTTTGCACAACATTTAAGAATTGCTCAAATAGCTTAGGATGTGCAAGAGGGTTTAGAGTTTAACTACACCACTGCATTCACACAGCAATCTTGTACCTGGTGTTGGAGTTTTGAAAGAGTTTTTGCATTTGGGTCAGTCCACCGAAGATGACAAACAAAATTCCTCATGAATTTTAATTATGAAACTTTATTCCATCTGCAATTGCACTTTCAGAAACTCCAGGTACATTATGACACATACATTATTATAGTTCATAACTCTACAGAATGAAGCAAAGGTGACAGTGTGACTGAAAGTGGAACTTGGAGAGCAACCCCAAACCAAAAGCAAAGTAAAGCAACTTACAAGGACTGCAAGCCACTCAATCCTCTGATGGCCTCGTTAGGTACAGTCTTCAGCTGATTGTTCTGGAGGGTTCTGTAAAAATCCACTGTGTTAATAAAATAGAATTGGACAATCATCTTTATCAGAGCTAGAGGTAACAGAAAAGCCCATAGTCCTGTTATGGTTTCCCAGATTTCTAGTGAATGTAAATGCATGTAGAATTCTCAAGACCAGATGCCCAAAGGCAACAATGAAACAATGGTCTATTTCAATTTTATTTACAGCTCATTCATTAACAGCATTAATTTGCAGGGAACAAGCTGTGACACAATATGCTGAAATTCCCTTGGGAACTCACTGAAGAGGTTAAACAACAACACTAGAACAAATCTGCTACAAGAGATGATATGTTATTGTTTTCTTGTGGAATTATCTTACACCTGCTAGAAAACACACAAACCTCCATTTTTTCCTGAAGTTGCATCAATACACAATGCATCAACAACCTAATTTATGAAGTGTGCTCACAACAAAGCACCACCGGGCCAAGCTGAATTAAGCTATACTGTTGGGGGGTCCTTCAAAATTCTCTTATAGGACAATGTATGACATGTGAGTTCTTTTATAAAGAGAATGTAAATGACCTTGTAAAATCTTAAATCAGTTTTGGTGCATACTGGGGTAAAAATTCAAGTCACAGCTTTTAATTAAGTCCCATGTCCCACTTTTTTCCAAGAACTGCCAGATTTTTTCAGGCACCTCCAGTGTTAGTTTTGCAATGGATATGGCTTCAAGAGTTTTGACACTTTGCATTCAATTTACAGCATATTGTAGTAAATAGTATTGCAAATGGGCAGCTCCCTAATCTGTACCCTGGAAATAGTGTCTGTGGTTTTTTTTCTTTAAAAACTCAAGGTCTGCTATTTTTTTAATATCTCTTTAATTAACTACCTACTACCCTGCTAGCATTTGGAAGTATTTATGTCATCACAAATGCTGCAGCTTTCAAATAAAGTTTTTTAAAACCTTAAATGACAGAAAGCTTTTTTTACCCTTAGCTATGGAAAAAAACTGCCATAAAAATTCTTATTTCAGAAGGAAAAACAAAATCTTTTTTTAATAGTAAGCTATTTTCACCTAGAGAAGCATCAAGCTATAGCAATTTTTTCTACCGCCAGTAGGGAATAATCAGTGTATTAAACCTGTAAGTATAGTACCACCTGATAATGTCAGGTACTTGACAGAGTAGAGGTGTAGAGTACAACAAAAGCTAACACACCCTCTTTAGGATTATTCCTCTGATTCTTCTGCTACAAGACATATTTCAGAAACAGATAAGTCTTCTAATAAAATACAGTAATTATAGTTTAGTCAATTTCATCACTGTCATCTTGACCACATGCAGCAGGCTTTGTAAAGAAAAAAAAAGTAGGAGAGCTCTACTTTAGGAGGACCAAGGGCAAAAAAATTTCCTCCAGCCCACCAGTAAACAGTCTGGCTATGCACTAAGAAAGCATAGAGCAAGCCATGAAGCTCTAAAACCCAATTACTTACAGAACTTTGAGTTCTTTCAACCCAGACAAGGCCTTTGGATGGATAAAAGTAAGGTCATTGCCAGCCAGTCGCCTGGAAAAAATTGCAGTAATAATTTCAGTGACAAAATCCAGTACTTCTGCAACCATCTAAGAAGGAAAATCACTGCAATATCAAATCTTGCAAGCAATTATGCATTTTGCATTCAATTACACTACATTCACAATATTCCAAGTTTGTAACAGTTCTTTTGCTTACAGCACGTTTTAACAATGAGGATGCATTACTCAGCCTTGTGGATATTCTTCTGCAAAGGTGCTAGAAAAAGCACACCTTGGAATGATAAAGAACCTTCTTATGGTGCTAGGTTTGAAAGTGCATTTACCAACATAATCCTCTGGCTTTCAGCATTGCTCCACTGAAACAGGCTCTGGTTCCCATGTATTTTTGATCTATACAGCAGTTTCTAAAGACAGTATGAACTTAAGTAAAAACATGCTAGATGCTACAGCAAAGGAACAGAAGTCTCTATGAAAATCCCAAATATGAAAACAATATTCACAAGCAAGTGGTATGTTCACCAAGTGCTGACAATTGACAGGACACCTGCTGATATGACCAAGACATAATATTGGCAATATTTTACCTTTTTGGTCAGCTATTTGGAGGAACTTTTGAAAAAAGGAAACTCTTTTGGGGCAGGGAGAAATTGAACAAGATTCTCAGGCATATACTCTCTCTCTAAAATGTGGCTGGTTTCAAACTTGGACTGCTAGACATTAACACAAAGTAAATTATGAAGATTGGTGTGATATTAAAAATAATCAAGAGGGGAGATGCTGCAGAATACAAAGCAGGAAAGCAGAAGCAGCAGCCAAAACAGCTGCTTCCAAACAGTTCATTCCCCCTTCCCCCACTCCTTTTCTTTCTCCAACCTCTTACCTCTCCCCTGCCCAGCAGATCCAGCCTTGGTTGAGCTGCTAATAGCTGTATTTCATCAAGGGTAAAGACAATAATGCAAAACACCTGGTAATCCAAAACTGACAAAAGATGCAAAAGTTTCAGCCAAAGTATTTGGTTTTAGACTTGGGTTTCATATCCCAGCTAAGCAAAAGCAACGTTGGACAAGGTTGTGCAATGAAATCACCCATGGAAATACTACGTACAACCCAATAATTGTTAATAATTAAAAAACAATCAACGTGCTTTTACAAAGGTTACAGAATACCAAAACCCATCCCTGCTGTTACAAGGCACTGTGAAGCAAGTCAGACACAGCAAAGGGAAAATATTATTTCAAAGATGCAAACAAAGGAAATAACAAGAGCAACACCTAAAGGATCAGCCTGCCAGAACATAGCAGTGTTATTACAATTTTATCTCCTTCTCTAACTACATAAAAGAGATTACCAAGGCACTTAATGCTTACATAAATCTGCTTGCAACAGAATTAGTGACTTAATAAAATGCTGCCTGATAGAGAGGATGCTAGTTATCTTTATTAAATCCACTTCTCAAATGCAGATGGTTATATTTATAAACCAAGGGAGAAGAGGACAAGAACACCTTCATGAGAAGGCGGCAGCAGAAGATCCTACTTGTTCTTAGAAAACTGTGTTACTCTTGCTTGTTAAGGTGGATTTTGGGTTCTAGTCTTGGTATTTTCACACATTCCCCCCCCCAACTGCTATTGTTCTGACATCACTACAAGCATGTTAAAAAACCCCCACATCTGCTGACTGCTGAGAAAAGTTTGTCTGCATGCTTGAGTATAATCAAACAGCTCTGAAACTAGAAGGAAAATAAAAAGAACCTATGTATGCTTATTCTTGAAATCTCCTGTCTGCAAGCAACCTCAGAATTTCAGAGCTGGGACATGACTTTTCAAATACTTTGAATTTTTAACATTAATGGAAGTTTCCAGATGGCAACTAAACAGTCCCCTAAAATTCATTTTGTTGTCAGTAGCTGTCCAAATCAACTTGATTAACTTTATCTGGGGGGATGTGGAGGGAAGTTTGCAATACTTCATGTCTTTTCTTCTAATAATTGATTTACAAGTTCATTGCAAACTGAAAGAAGTACTGATGAAACATGCTGGGTCTCTACAGCAGAGCCAGTAATCTGCAAAACACATTTCTGTTAAAATGTGTTTGAAACAGCATAACACAAATCCTTAAATCAAAATTCAACTGAGGCTGTTGCACCTCATCATTTTGCATGCAAACACTACTATGATTACATATTACACAGCTCAAGGAGTGGCAGCCCTGGTAAATATGTCAGGCAGCTCTGGCTGCAGCTCTGCCAAGGCTCCCCATTAATCTGCTCTGTGTGAGGCTTGTCAGGCATCTGCTCCCTCTCCCAGAGAGACTGGGGATTGTTACTTCAGCTTTGAAAAAGCTGAACTAAATACAGCTGAATAGTCTCCCTCAACCTGAATGGCACTAACAACAACCTAGAGAGCACTGGAAACAAATGACAGCTGAGCCAGAGCAAGACTTGTGTGACTTCAAATAGCTTTCCTCAAGGCAGCTCCTGCTTCTTCAGCCTTTTTCCAACCAACCAACAGAAAACCCCCAACCTTTGTGATCAATTACATTTCCATTTCTCCACTATTTGGCAGCGTTCCAGGCTTTACTCATCAGTTTGCCAAACACACATTTATCATTCACATCCTAGCCTTGGGGAGCTGCTCGTGAGGAGGTTCCAAGTGCAGCTCCCAAGCAGGCACAGATCAGTATATCACACACTGCTCTCAAGACATTTCCCCTGCAGCAGCTGGAAGGATGGAAATGCTTCTCTTTACTCAACCAGGTTCATTTTAAAGAGTGAACTGAAAAATAAATAGCATAAAATATAGTACACATACAGCATTTTAAATTGTCATTGAAATCATCCAGTCAGGTTTTCCATGTTATCTTCTTTCAGCAAGTCTTAAAAATATTTATTATTAAATAATTTTAAAGCATCTCTATTTCTCTCTCTTACACACATCTCTAAATGGGGTAAGGGAAATCACAGTTTTACCAAGGCCAAAACTTTAGCACAACAGAAAAGACACAACTTTCATCTCCTTGCAGCAAGGCTCACTATCCTGCTCGAGAGCAGCCCTGGAAATTCCTGCTCTATGGTGGGACAATTTCACATTGCCACAAAGCAGCACCTTAAGGCAGCCCCACATTTACATTATCAAGGCAGAGTTTCTATCCTTCCCCTCATTCTGAGTGGAAATGGTCAGATATCTAGTCTGAAATCCACTTGTTACCACTGAACCATGGTACATCAATCACCATTAATAAGAGCACTTTCTCTGAAAGGCAGTGGGCTGCAAAACAGATTCACCCACAAAGACTGCAAAAAATTGAATTAAACAGACAAGTGTAAAGTGCCCTGCCATGCTATAAGGCCATAAAAAACTTTGCTATCTCTTACTTCTCAAGGCACAGACACAGCAGCAGGCATCGTCTGAAGTATAAATGTGTATCACACCGACCTTGAGTTTCTCTGCTAACTCTCTCCTGGCTTTCCTTGTTTGGAGACTCTGCCAAGGACTGCAGTTATTATATTATTAATTCTAGCTGGAATTAGTGCATCTGAGTTAAACCTTGGAGGTTTCTCCAGCAGAGTCACTCTCCACATGGAGGTTTCTCCAGCAGAGTCACTCTCCACATGGAGGTTTCTCCAGCAGAATCACTCTCCACAGAGTAATGTATGGCCACAGTCGGTATCTTTCTTGTAACTGCTTAGCATTGAATGTTGTAGATTTCTATTTTTACTTGAAAAATAAATACTGAGTGTTTTAATGGTAAATTTCAACAAATTCAAATTTACAGATTCAATTTCAGCATAGTGGATAACAGAACAGGACACACAGAGAACAAAGCCTGTCATACAGAGGTGAGCAATATCCTTTAATCATTATTTTAGTGACCCAGTAAATAATCTCCAGATGTGGAGGACACCCTGTTATTGCAGATATCAGGATGCAATGTAGCTGAAGACTAGCCTTCCATGGTGTCTCATTCCCAGAGTACACACCAAGCCTAGGTCCTTGCACTGAGCTGCAGCTAATATGGTTTTCTCTCCTTTGGGAAATTAAAACTGTTGCAATTATGAGTCTGGCAACCCAGCTGCGTGTTAACCAAGACAAGGTAATCACTGGTGTGGCTCCAAAAGTCAGGGAGGGTGTTCCAAGGATACATTTTTGCCTGTAACAATTAAAAGCATCGCTCTTCTTATGACAGGATGCAATAAAACCTCTTGGAAACCTCTGTCCTTGTCCTGCATCCCAGATGGCAGTGAACCCTAGGATACTTGAGCAAAGAATTTCATCTCCTTCCATCCATCTGAAGGTCTTATGCTCATACAGTAAATGTTTTTGCTGTGGATTTTGGGTTGGTTTTCCTATTCCTCTTGATAGTATGCACCTAACCTTTTGTCTCTCTTGTCTCTGAGAAAAATATAATGGCTACACAGAACAAATTCAAAGAGTGACACAGACTGCAACCCTGACATGTCATAATAAAACACCTGATTTATTATTTTTACTTCTACATTAGCTGATTTGTGTTAAGAACCAAGACACCTATTTCAAGGTTTAGTTAAGCCTGAGCCTTCCATACTGTTCCTCTGCCTGGCCAACATTCACTTTTAGCTATCCAACTTTTACCTACCTATTTTCATCCCATTAGAAAACACTGCATTGCTTCTCCACCTGTACTTTCACAAACTCTGCTTTTTGTGCTGTCTTACACTGAACTATTCTGTTATCGTTACATGTCTTCCACTTTTTCTGGGTTCTCTGTGTTTTCCAAATACAAACTTAAATTTTACTTTAAGTTCTCCCACGACAGAAGTCATCTTTGGAAATGCCTCATAGATAACTTAATCCAGGATACCCAGCAAGCATTTCCTCAACTCTAAAGGAGCTTCAGTTTCCATCTGTGCCAAAACAGCAGCCACTTTGGAACAGAATTCTGTTTTTCTCAACAGATGATGCCTATTTTTGTTCTACAATTTATTAATCAAGGTTGAAAGCTCTACAGGAGAGGTACAGTCATTTGCAGGAAAATACAGGGTTTTGCTGCATGCCTTGTGCAGGGCTGGGTGCCCTGCCTGGTGAGGGCACACGCCTCTGCAGACAGCTCCTAGCCCAGCTGCAGAAAGGAGGAGCTGGGAAATGCAATCTGGATCTCCAGACTAAACCTGGCTTTGCTTATCTGGGAGTAGCAAATTGTCCCCTTGGGGACTTGCTGCATTGCTGGGAAGCCAATCTATTGCCTCCAGGTTACCTCAAATTCCTCCACATCAATTTAACAAAACTGAATGGATCCTTTACTTCCCTGCTGCTAATAGAAAATGCATTTGTCTCCTCCTTTTCTTGCAGCAGTTTTAGTATTACACAATCTCCACCATTATTTATAAAATTGTGAGTACTCCACCAAGACACATGATGACTGAAGAAAGAGAACTGTAACTACAACAGTACTGAAAAGGCACCAACTCCACTTGTCATGATCTCTCCCTTTCCAGCATTTACAGTTTTCTCAAAGTTATACTGAGCTTTAAGAGAATTGCTTGTTTTCAAAATGCATTTTGGTCTAAAAAGCTAAAAAATATAAGTAAACAAAACAGACTGATTAAAAAGTCTAAAGCTTGTTCATAACTTCTATGGCTAAATTGTCAGCGAGAGTCCCAGCATCTACCAGAAGACAAAAGATGCTCTATGGTAATGCTTTTCATGGACTATCAAAAACAGAAAAATAAATTACAATGGATTTTCAGGAAAGCAAGCATTTACAACCATGCAAAATATGCTCTACCCTTTCATTTTCAAGCAGTATCTGCATTTGGGCAAGACCTCGAAGTAGAACCCACAGACTGCAACACCTGCACCAAAAGAAATAACATAACACAAAACAATTCTTATACACTACAAGTTGTTGAAACAAGTGGTCTTTGTAATCTCAATTAGTATTCTGCAGCAAAAAACCTCAGAAGTTTGCACATGTTTTTGACATGGACATTTTTGTTGTAAACATAAGCAACAACACCATGGTATCTAGAAAACTGGTTAACACCTAGTGTGCAGCAGAAATGCTGAGCTGTTGCAGAAAGCAATTTTGTTACCTCTCACCTCCAAAGCAAAATGCAGAATGTATTTTATAAAATACATTCTCCTCTCCCTACTTGCCTTTGCACATTTTGTACTAGGTTGTGGTAACTTTGCTTTACCATAGGACAGATAGACCTTGCTCTTGGTAGCCATCTCAATGTGAGGTAATAATGCATTTCACTCACCTAGTCTGCACAGCAGAGACAGAGATGGAAGCCACTAAGTTTGGCTTTGATCAACTAGGATGCAACAACTCCATTAACTACAGATTTCTGCTTTTGGCAGACAGTGCTATCCAGATGCTCAGAAGGTTTCCAAGATCATGAAATATGTTAATGGTCAGAGACAAGAGAGGGTGAAAAAACTGCCACTGATACAGCAAATCCTCAAAGTTGCTATATACTCATATAGCCTTGACTCTTGTCCTGGCATTGATTGATTGATTGGCTATGCAGGCATGGGATCTTTGAATGACCATGCATCTAGCAAGTGACACTGCAAAATGGCAAAGTGGGTTAAGTCAACATGTATTTGGCAATTAAACTGTTGTTACTGGTTTTCCAACCACTTCAGATGCATATTGGGCAAATGCAAAACACAGGTTATGCAGTCACCTTCACAATTAATGACCTTAGAGAAATTGAGGTGATTTTCAGCATGATTCTTTGATTCAGCCTTGGTTGACTGTTAGCCTTTTTCTAGCCAAAGTAAAACCAAATATTTTAACAGAATCATCTAGAATTTTACTTTTATATAAGACGTGCAGGAAAAAGAACTTTATAGGAGTCTGGTAACTATTTCTGTGCCAGGACATCTGCCAAGGCTAATTAGTCAGGAATACCTCTGTACCAACAAAAAAATACAAGAACACAAACATCCGAGCAGAGGGGAGTAAAGGAGCTAAAAGAATGGCATCACCACATCTCCTCATGGTAACATACAGCATCCTACTATGAAACTATGATGACGGCAAATACCCAGTTACTTTCTCAGAGGATAAGGCATTCACCTTCAACACACAGGATTTATTTTTTCTCCTTTTTTGTCTAAGGTTTTCAGAGCTCATGTGATGACTCTTGAGACCCTGGCCTGAACTGGCTACCTGATCTCACTCACACACACACCCCTTTTGTTCCACACTCCAGTCTGTGAAACTGAAAGGAGAAGGAGGGAGGACTGCATGGCACGAGCACCATTTGGAGAACTGTACTTGGAAAGACACAGCTTAAGAGCTTCGCAAGTTACTGCTCAGCCTCCAGAAGTTTCTTATCTGGTTTATACCTTCAGACAGGCCCAACCTGGCAACTCAGGCAGCATAATAAATAAGGCTTGTAAGACTGGTCTTGAAGTGTAACATGGGAAAGTTCAGCCTTCAGGCCATTCAGCTAAGCCACTTGCTGTGTGTGTGCATGTGAGCAGAACACTGGAACTCAGAAAAAAACAACTTTAGCTAAGGAAAAGATTTTGTTGTCCTCTAAAAGTACTTGCAGCAGAATAACCAGTCTTGGGATCCTTATATACAACCATGTCAACTTTGGAAATTAACAGGTAGAAACAGAAACTGGAAAGAAAGAACTTCCTCATCTTCCAAAAAACAATGGAATTTACTCAACCTACTAGCATCTATCCTCACAAACAGGAAAAAACATGCAGCTGTCAAGCAGAGCAAGAACCTTCTAAGCTACAGAAATATTCTTGTATCAGCATGATTAAAACTCATCCAGAACCAAATTGATTTAGGACTAACAGAGATAAGAAAACACTAATTAAACACAGGTTGGCCAACATGTTTTGAAACATCATTTAGTATTTAATGCAGACCAAGTAAGTGATGTTTAAAAATATCTTAGCTGACTGTGGTTAATTCTACTTGGGAGTCTTTGCCTAAACGTTTGTCTTGACTAGAATTTGAAGGTGCAAGTTACAACACGCTGCTGGCTTTGTAAAGCTCCAGTGCACACAAGGCAGCAAGTGTTCCTACTGTGAGCAGGCTGGTCAAGTTAGGCTTTTAACTTGCTACCACAAGAGAAACCTAACCCTTGCATTTTTTTCATTAACATTTTACCTCTTGGAATTCAGGCTGGATCAACTGAGGAAATCACCTCCTGCAGCTGTTCAAATACTCAGAGCTGGTAGATCGATGAAGGGCATTCATTGGCTTCCAACCTGACTCATATGGCTCCTTCTGAGGAACCAACAGCTGGTATCTACACTGGCTGCCTTTGTAAAAAAGCAGCTGGAGAACGATCTCTGCCTGCTCCTCAGACTCTGCCGATGGGGCTGAATGGACAGAGATGGGGTGTGGGGGTTCCAGTTGTGGGTTTCTCTGGGTCTAGATGAGGGCACCTGAGACAGTAGTTCATGTTCAGACTCAGGTGTTAATTATTCCTTATCAGTAAAACAGTTTCACTACTCTGAGTTCTGCAGCTTTTCATTAGAAGGCACAAAATGGTTATCTCTGCTACAAGGTCTTTTAAAACTACACTATTCAATTAAGAGCTGACACCTGGATTATTTTCCCTGTTAACCCAATAACTGATCCCACAGAGCCCACAATGGGGACTTTTCCACCCAATTACAAAATGCCACCCAAACCCATGAAGAAGGAAGAAGAAGCATGAAGAAGAAACCCAGGACAACACCCTGTGCCCTCCCTCTTGCTTCCAACCACAACATACTACAAATCCCAAAACCTATATTTCTCACCAAGTGATACACCTACGCTACTCTCTATAATCTATTTCACACTTCTGTGGATTCTAGTCTATTTTGAAGTCTAAGAAACTTTCTCCATGGATGAAGGTCAAAGTCAGTGTTCCCCTGGGGGTCAGGGCACCCCAGAACAAACAGGGAAATATTCATGGTGGCCTGCGTTTCCACAATGGGGCAGTAATGTCTCCATTGGTCTACTACCCAATTGTGCCAGCCTGTTTTACAAGAGGATGTTTAACCACAGTCATAGTTATCACATGTGAGCTAACACAACACATCAGGACAACATGAAGATTCATTCTTACCTTTTCTACTCAAAGCAAGTCCTTCACCACCAGCTTCTAACTATAAACCTTGGGATTTATCACATACATGAAAGAGAAAAGAATGGCACCATCTCATCAACATTCACACACTACCTTGAAAATACTGCTCTTGAAAGACCTAGCACTAAAGGACAAGGCAAGCCCTTCCACCAAGTGTTCCACAGCCAGCTGAGAAAAGACACAGTAGCTTAAACTAACAGCCCAGCCTTGGCATAGCTCCAAGACATGTCCTACTCATAAAACCCAGGTAAGAAAAAAGACACAATACTCCCTCTCCCTGTCCAAGGATGATACAACTTGGTGATGACTGAGAAATTAGGAGGAAGGGTACCATCTAAATTACACACTGAAACAGATACTACAAAACTAAGCAGCTGTGGCATTTCAGCCAGGTGGTCATCTTCAACTGCAGTCAAGAGGGAAAATAACTCTAGACATCTCCCTTGCAGATACTTCCTGATTACAACCTTATGGCAAAAACCCACCTCATTTTGACTGCTAGTATACATTTTAATTATTCCTTATGTTCCTAAAATACACTTTGTCAACTAAAAGCCATGAGCAGAGACTCTGGAGATATTTAAGCAAGACCTCTTAAGACTTGTAATCAACATGGATATAATTAAATAGTCAAGCAAATACTCAGTCATACTATTTATTTTCTTGCAAAAATTAGTTGCATGTGTGTGGTCTCTTGTTCACTGTTTATTCATTTCTCAAAAAGCAGATTAGCATTGTGTTTCAGAAAAGAGAACACTTTTACTGAGCTGACTCTTCCTTTTATTACTTATTTCCCCAACTATTTTCAACCAGCCATTAAACAAGGAAGTTTTGCCCTTGCCTGATAAAACACAGCATCTGAAGGTAGCATTACAGGAGAGAGACTATTGCATATCATGTATGAGCAAAAAACAAAACCACAACAGATCTTGGTATCAGTACACATCTGGAAGTTGACTGAGCCCTGGTGTCTGTTGGTGCTTTCAGGAAGGATTCCTTACCTTGCAGCATTACTGGCTGTGATATGGTTTTTATACCCAACAATCCAAGAGTGGAGAGCACCCTCCTCCCTGACCCCTGCAGGAGAAGGTCAGGGCTGACTGGCTGGGAAATTACATGTGTCCCCTTTGGACAATCACATCCTTCTGTCACAAGTAACCCACAGACAGACATGGAACAGATTGTAGTCCTCTGCTTCTCACATGCACCAGCAGCCACAAGCTAAAAGCTGATCATCTAAATCCTGCCCATGAGTGCAGGGCAAACAAGATCACAACATTCTAAAGGGTTAGGAGTGGAAATCAAAACAAGCTTAAAAGGTCATTAAGTCAAAGATACTTCTGCATTATTGGAGTGGTTCAAATTTCTGAATACAGACTAGAAAACTGGCCAAGAATAAAAATAATTTTAATTTTGCCTTCCTCAATAAGAGACTGCCTTTTTTATTAATCTAGCAGATAATTCACAAATAAAGTGTAAAATCCTTCAAACTACTTTAGATAACTTCGCATATTGGAAGAGACTGCCATCTTTTAAAAAGGCCATCAAAACATAACACAACCTGGATATTCGAGTTAAAAATTCACACTGGAAAATGGTTTCTACTTTCTAAAAACACTGCATTATCTAGTTATATTTTCCTCTTCTAGCTTTCTATAAATACTTCAGGTGTGGTTAGAAAACCACGGCCAAGTTCTTTAAGAATTTTTAGTTTCCATATCATGTTTAAGGCTCCGGCATGTTTATGTTAGCATTTTTTGAAGAATACACATCATTAACTGCTAAGGCAAAAACCCTTGGTGGTCTGCTTCTCCCTGACTCTGAACATTGCCATTCCAATAGTTTGCAAATGACTTCCAGATGGGTATCAGTTACACAGGCAGGGAGAATTTGTGTAACATTTATAAACAGCGCTCATTTCTGCTGCCATCTGGCGAGTGTGCTACGTGGGGACATGCGTGACGAGCCTGAGCTGTGAATGGAGCACTCAACCCAGTGGGCACATTCTGCCCCTGCACAAGGCAAAACCCCTTGGCTTGTACCTGTGATGGGAGCAATGTCACCTCAAAGTTACAAAATCCCAGATTGCTCCTGCAAATTTGATTCTTTGCTGGGGAGTCAGTTGCCTTAATGTGACCATTTAGTGCCGTTTCAGATGTCCTCTTCCACCTGGCCCCAAAACTGCCATTGTGCAGATGGTTTCCCATCTGTGTCAGACTTGTCAGTCTGGTGCAGGCGTCTTGGATAATCCAGAACATCTAAAACCAGCCTGGGATGCATAATTGCAGCACCCAAGTGGCTTCCTCTTTGGTGATGCAGAAGGTACTTCTGAATTGAGCAGCCAGCTTTTCCAAGTCTGGTGCTCTGCTTCTTCCACTAGTGTTCTTTTTCAGCATTTGGAAAATGATCCTCTGAAGCCTCTGCAGACTACCAAATAACTTCACTGAAGAAATGACAACCCCCATTTCAAATGGCTCCTACTGAACATTTTAATCTCAGCCTCTCCATACATGTAACTCAGTTGCCAAAGTAATACATTCTAATTGTCTATTTCCATTCCATTAAATTCTATTATACTATTTTGCAACATTAATTAGCAAACTCTGCCAAGGGCTAATTGAACACAGCATTTGACAGTGGCAGGGCTGTGGCATGGTATGAAGATAAAGGTGTCTGGGGCTGTCTCCTTGATGGAGACCCACTAGACTGCATGCTGGTGTGGGTACTTACTGAATTCCCATTCGTTTATGGGATTTTCATTTTCTTTAGTGTAATTCTTGGGAGAATTTCTCAATGAAAAGTCACTTTTAGCACACATTCCAACACGACTTTAAGTCTTTTCTTTAAATCACTTGTCTTTGACACGGACACTAACTCCCAGGTTTGCGTGCTGAAAAAGCAAAACTTTGCTGGGGCCTGGCAGTCAGAATTTGGACCTGTTCAGCTACAAATAAAAGCCAGGAAGAAACTGTGACAATCATAGAAAGGAAAAATTGTGGTTGTATAGAAGGAATTGTGGTTCAGTTGCTCCTGTTCATATCCAGCAAAAATAAAGAATGAAACATTTTTGTACCCTGTCCCACAGAGAAAAGGGAACAGGGAAAACAAAACAGAAACCTGTCATATCTGCTGCTGTTAATTTCTATTCAGGAGAAAAACTGTTTTGTTTGAACTTACTTCATTATATTCCCATTTAAGAATAACTTGAACTGAAACAAGGGAATCTGGAATTGTGTTTCTGTTTTGGGGTTTTTTTTTCCCCAGATGTTGCTTTAACACATCAAGTAAGCATGGTAAGAATGATTTAAAGCTTCTTGGTGTTCACACATAATTCTGAGCTTAATGCTAGCCTATTTTTTTTAAACTGAAAACGTGGAATTTAGGGGGACAATGAGGTACATGTAGCAAATGGCTCTCAGGCAATAAGCACAACAGATGATGGCTGAAGGCTCTGCCTTTCTTCTTTATCTCCTGACGCACCCCAAGGTTTATGGAGTTACACAATAACACCCACCCATTAGGTTTTATTGCTTAATTACTTATTGGGGAAAGAAAATGAAGTCTCCCACAGTCATCTAAGTTGAAAAAACACAATTGTTTGGGCTTTTCAACTTCTTGTGTGAAACACGCCTACAAAGAATTAAAATTTACAAAGGGGGGTACAGAACTAGTCTAACGAAAGATACAGACATACAGAAGCACATATAATAAAGCACATATGGAATGTTTGCTAGTATGTATTCTGAAGCCAACCAAGCCTTCCTAGGCCACTTTCTTTTTTTCCAGCTAACCACTCATGCCATAGAGCCTTTCTTAAATTCTGTCAATTACACAAAAGCACCATCTGAAAATCTATTTTTCTTCATACAGCATTCTTGCCGATATCACAGATACATGCAATACCTTAAATCAGAGGGAATAAACCAGAATCTGTTAAACATGAAGTGAGATATAAGATATCACACACAATTTATCTGACATAACTCAACTGCACTTCACAGCTGTACTGACCTGAGTCAAAACTATTTAAGAACCAGGTAAAATGGAGTTAAGTGCATTGGTAATGGTAGCTGCTACATTATCAGGATGTAAGAGACCAAAATTCTAAGGGGAGGTGGAACACCTTATTAGAGTAACTAGTGAGGCAGAACGCAAAGAAGCAGCCTTCAGGAACCCAAATCTTTCTTCAGAAGCAAACAATCCATCTCTTATCAATTTCTCAGTATCTTTGTTCCAGTGAGGTGCAATGGTTGTACTGGTTATAACAGATAACCAGAGTCAAAGGGTTCAGGGCTTTATCTGCAGTTTTGCTACAGGGTTCATTTATTCTTTTGCCCTCTACAAATGGTTTTCATTCTTTGATTGTTTCCTCCTTGGTGAAGTCAGAAGAACACTTCCCTACCTCACAAGGGTGGTGCCTTTGGGAAAACAAGCTGTTCTTTCCCTAAGGTGATTTACTGAAAAAACTTCTCAATGCAGCAGCATTCACAGTCCTAGTCTTGCCAAAGTCACGAACAGAGACAGCTTTAATTTGTATTTTAAATGCTCTTTAATAAAAGAAATCCTACTTTGTCACTGAAAATATAGGAGAGGCAAAGCAAATTGCAGAGGTTTTGTCTTATCTATTGCTTAGTACTGGAAGTTCTCAAAGCTCTCTTGCACAGGTTGAACCATTACCCTCACCCTCTCTTCACAGATAAGGAAACACTAAGGCACACAGAAAGCACGTGTCACCTAACAGTACTTAAAGCAGTAAGTGAATGTCAAACCTGCCTCCCTGTGTACTGACTCTGAAACCCAACCCAATTAAGAACAATGCTGTGGAAAGCAAGCTTCAGCTTTGCAAAGGCATCTTAGCTAAGACTTCAGCAAAATACTGAGCACATGAGGTCAAGGATTCAGAAATCCAAGTAGCAGACAAGTAAAACATAAAAAAAGAATGCTAAAATGAGAGTAGGACAAAAGGGAGGTAGGAAGTGGGAAAAAATTTCTGCCAGAGAAATTAAGAAAAAGAAGCCCTGTACCACAGAACTTCTGATATAGGTCAGGATGGGCTTGTGAGCATTGCATCTGCAGCCTACAAGGCAATGTTGGAAGCCAGCAGCTCAGTAAATGAAGCAACACCTATTTTATGGAACTTATGCAACAGCTATACTGTAGCTCCTTCAGAAACAATGGTAATTACACAATTCTTGTGTTATCTTTGGATAACACTGTAATTAGTATGTGTCATCACTCTAGCCATGATTAAAAAAATCACTATAAAAAGTCCCTTGTAAGTAGCATTTACTGTCCTGGTTTCCAAAGACGTACAAGATTATATTTTTAAAGTATAATTGCTTTTTCTGTTCACAGCTCAACTTAACAGTGTTTCTCCACCCACCTTCCACTTTATACAGCCATATGATGTTGCAGCAAAACTTTAACATGTGTAGAATACTTACAGCTCTTCCAAGTAGGGAAAGTTCTTGAAGGCATCTTCTGGTAGTCTTGTGATGTTATTCATGCTGATATCTCTGGAAAAGAACAAATACTGATGTATTAATAACCAGGAAATGATTTTTACACCCTATTGAGAAGGATACAAAAAAGAAAGTCTCATCAGATAGTACAGTAACAGAAAAAAAAACTACGCTACTATCACACAGTAATATCTCTTTCCATATATTTGCATGCTAAACTTTCAAGTCACTGTAATTTGAGAACCGGGTTGCAGCAAAGGCCTATAAAATGGGAAGTTGACAAAATAAAGTTTTCCAACACCTCTACACAAAAATAATTACTGTGAACCTACACGGAAGGCATGCATGGAAGAGGCTCTACAGTACTGTTATCTACAGTACTAATTTTTACCAACTTACACTTATGAGTTTTAACTTATCTGAGTTTTAACTCAGATAATTAAAAATACTCTAAAACCACAAGCATATGAAAAAAAAAATATTGTGACCACCCACCACGGAAATTTTCATCCCACAGTGTCTTTAAAAAAATAATACATGCATTAGGACTTAATAAATAGCTCTGGCAAACAACGCTTCTGGAACAACTGGCAAGAATAGCAGAAACACGTCCTAGCTCTACCACAGTCTTTTTTTGTTTTCCTTCTACAAAACCTATAAAGTCCTCGAGGTAATAGTTTTATGCAGATTTCATTCTCAGTCCATAGGCAGAGAGAAGCTGGCAGCAAGTGCTTACATGACAGGTATGCGGACCTGCTCAGCTTTTTTCTTTACAAAGAAGCACTAAGTGGCAAACTTGATGCCATCACCTCACTTCACACCTACACAATGATCACAGATAATCCACTCCTAAAGCAAGTTATTGCTCAATGTGAATAAAGGCAGAAGGAAAACAATTTGGTTTGATAATTAAACTAACTGCGTAACAATTCATGACATAATCCAAGTTCTTACTTTCCACTCAGTTGCTGGTTTGGATTTTTTCAGTACGCAGTTAATAAGCAATTCAGTAACACTTGTCAGTAGAGCCTTCCCTGCTTGCTGTCTTCCACGTTGTTCTCTAGTGCCTACTTGCCACCTCTACACAATTCAGATAAAAACAAACAAACCCAAACTCCTTTTATCTCAAGAATGGCCAACAAGTACCACTGAAGCTCCTCCCTGACATTAACAAGTAACTGGCAGCTGATCTGCTGCACCACCTGCGCAGCAGAGACCCCCAGGTGCTGCCAGAGTGAAAACTGCACTCACACTAAATCCAGAGACAGCACAGCAATTGCTGTAATACTGCATTCACACTAAATCCAGAGACAGCCATTCCTCTAAAACTGCCCTCTCACACTAAATCCAGACACAGCCATTCCTCTAAAACTGCCCTCTCACACTAAATCCAGACACAGCCATTCCTCTAAAACTGCCGTTTTACACTAAATCCAGAGACAGCCATTCCTCTAAAACTGCCGTTTTACACTAATTCCAGAGACAGCCATTCCTCTAAAACTGCCGTTTTACACTAATTCCAGAGACAGCCATTCCTCTAAAACTGCCGTTTTACACTAATTCCAGAGACAGCCATTCCTGTAAAACTGCACTCACACTAATTCCAGAGACAGCCATTCCTGTAAAACTGCACTCACACTAATTCCAGAGACAGCCATTCCTGTAAAACTGCACTCACACTAATTCCAGAGACAGCCATTCGTGTAAAACTGCACTCACACTAATTCCAGAGACAGCCATTCGTGTAAAACTGCACTCTTACACTAAATCTAGAGGCAACCATTTCTCTAAAATAAATGTTAATGAAATAGTAGTCCGAAACATTCATTTCTCACTTCCTAGCATAAACCAAGAAAGTTGCTCCTCAGCAGCTGCTAATAGTATGCTAACCTAACTCAAGAGCATCAAAATCAGGTTCAGCACATACAAAACAAACCCAACTGTGGTAAGAGCCAAAACAAATCCACTGTGTTACAAAAGCCTCCTTCACCAAGCTCCAGAAGGAGCTGAACTGCAGATGCTTCATCCCCAGACTCGACAGCCCACACGCTTTAAGCAGTGTTTTGTGCCCTGGCAGCAGCCTGGTCACAGTAAAATGTTGCTGTTGAGGATGTTTTTCTCCTTGTGCAGGGAAGTAAATAAATGTATCAGGTAGATGACCTGTCATCTGTCCACTCCATGGGAGACTGCAACATCTATTCTCACTCATTTTTCAAATTCTCACAAACACACACATTTCACCCATGCAGGCTTGTCCTCTCCTTTTTAGAGAACTGCAAATCCACTTTTGTTATCAACTGGGAAGCATTTATGAATAGGGCAGAAGAGTAAGAAGAGAGTGGAGACCCTAATCTTAAGAACCAGTAACCTGTGCAAGAAAATCCCAACTCTGAAAAACCAGTCCTGGTGATATAAAAACCTACTGTCACACGCACCACAATAAATAGTGGGAGTAGAAATAAGTCAACAGCACATAGCATCAAAAAGCACTGTATGAATGCTTATGCATCACTTTGGCAAAGATTGTGGCTGCACACACATTTGTTGCTCTTTGACAGCTGAGGCAAGGAAGTAACATCCACCAGAAAACAATGGTCTTGAAATTTCCAGAGCTATAAATGCCCAGTTTCAGAAGTGCCCTATGCAATCCTAAACAAAGTCAATGGAAACCATGCCAACACACAGAATGGTTGACATTCAAATTCAAAGTAATTTTGGCTTTCTCTGGGATCTGAAATTAACTAAAAATGGTTTTTCCCGGGAGATTCAAGGATTAGGCTCTACAATTTTAATTTGCGAAGTAGATTCTTTGGATGTAAGCATGAAACATATCACCTTAATAATGAGAACCATCATCAATATTCTCAAATTCTACTGAAGTCTATTTTCAG
The DNA here is from genome assembly GCA_024865655.1 of Emberiza elegans. NCBI lineage: Eukaryota > Metazoa > Chordata > Aves > Passeriformes > Fringillidae > Emberiza > Emberiza elegans. The sequence goes on from JALJVW010000011.1 coordinate 464,319, forward strand.
TGAAGCTGAATTTGTAAAAAATCCAGACAGAAATACCAATTGCAATTGTCTTTATCACAGGAATCTTCAGGGACTGCTTATCATGATACTTTGCTAAGAAGCTGAAATTTTTACAAAGTTTCTGCATTTGCCTTGATTACATGTGGTAGTAATTATTACTAAATAAACAAGTCAATCATTATAGCACTGATTTGCAAACTTTGGGCAATATCCAAGCACCAGCTCTGAAAGTCTCCTAATGATCATCATACAAGTCTAAAACAATTCTTGTTTAATGAAGAACACTATGTAAAAGCAGCCTTGCTGATATAGATATATATCTTTTTCTTTTTCCATTTCATTTCACTCTACAGAATCTCCTCAAAGAATGAGTTGACAAGCACCATACACTGGTAATAAAATATTAAGTAGTTCATGACCAAGAATTTTCAAGCAATATTAGGAACACCCATGACAATAGATTACTTAATAACTAGTCTCTACAAAGTTTACCTAGTTAATTTGGGAAGATACTCTTAATAACACATAATTAATAGAAGAATTGCAACAAAATGGCAGAAACAATATACTATAACGAAAAAATGACAAATAATCCCCAAAACCACAGTCCAAAACAAAAATAGCCCTTTGCTAAGTTTCTACTGTTTGCATTTTAGAAACAGTCATTTTACTACTCCTAAACTTTAAAAAAGGGAAAAAAGGATCAGTCTATGCAATATCAAGAAGGCTGTCTATTTAATAAAGATAAATATTACTATGTCCCTTGACATGTCAAAGAAATCTCCACTGAGAAGCTGTCATACACCACCTCATCTCTACTAAAAATCCTTTGGGAATATAAACCCTAGAAATAATTTAGGGTGAATACATAAAAAAAGTTCCTTAGAATGAATAAAAGAACATTAACAGTACTATCCCAACCCCTAGGAGTGTTCATGGGCTGATTATCACACAACAGAAGGGTCATGCCAGCAGCTGCCTAAAGTCACTTTTCAGCAGGGCTAGGCTTGAAGACCTGTATGGATTGGGTTATTACATCCAGATCTAAGTGGCCTAAAAGCAGCACAACACCTGCAAACCTTTGAATTGCCATCCAAACATACAGAACTCCCAAAGTAAAACACCAAAACCTCCATAATATGTTTCCCTAAATTTTGTTGTTGAACTGAAGAAGACTCTGTATCTAAAAGGCTTGTCTGATAGATATATATCTTTTTCTTTTCCATTTCATTTCAGCCTACAGAATCTCCTCAAAGAATGAGTTGACAAGCACCATACACTGGTAATAAAATATTAAGTAGTTCATGACCAAGAATTTTCAAGCAATATTAGGAACACCCATGACAATAGATTACTTAATAACTAGTCTCTACAAAGTTTACCTAGTTAATTTGGGAAGATACTCTTAATAACACATAATTAATAGAAGAATTGCAACAAAAATGGCAGAGCACAATATACTATAACGAAAAAATGACAAATAATCCCCAAAACCACAGTCCAAAACAAAAATAGCCCTTGCTAAGTTTCTACTGTTTGCATTTTAGAAACAGTCATTTTACTACTCCTAAACTTTAAAAGGGAAAAAAAAAAGGGATCAGTCTATGCAGTATCAAGAAGGCTGTCTATTTAATAAAGATAAATATTACTATGTCCCTTGACATGTCAAAGAAATCTCCACTGAGAAGCTGTCATACACCACCTGCTTCTCTACTAAAAATCCCTTGGGAATATAAACCCAGAAATAATTTAGGGTGCTAATACATAAAAAAAGTTCCTTAGAATGAATAAAAGAACATTAACAGTACTATCCCAACCCCTAGCAGTGTTCATGGGAGTGATGCTATCACACAACAGAAGGGTCATGCCAGCAGCTGCCTAAAGTCACTTTTCAGCAGGGCTAGGCTAGAAGACCTACTATGGATTGGGTTACTACATCCAGATCTAAGTGGCCTAAAAGCAGCACAACACCTGCAAACCTTTGAATTGCCACCAAACATACAGAACTCCCAACAAATAAAACACCAAAACCTCCATAATATGTTTGCCCTAAATTTTGTTGGTGAACTCTAGTTCAGACTCTGTATCTAAAAGGCTTGTCACAGTTTTCTTGTTCTTCCAACAAGTCCCCAGTATGGTCTGTCAGCCTAGCAAACTACACCTCTGCCTTAATTTTAAGCTCAGACCCACATTTATGCTTGGGACTGACAGAAATATCAATTGCCATTGTCTTTATCACATGAATCTTTAGGGACTGCTTATCATGATGCCTTGCTAAAAAGCTGAAATCTTTACTAAGTTCCTTTTCCCCAGGAAGTGCAAAACAGGCACAACAGCTCTAAGAGAGTTAAGATGATGGTAATACCATGGTTAACACTGCAGATTCATCAGGAAAAATGAGAATCATGGATATACGTGCACTTTTCACCAGGCAGCCATTAATTGGATTTATCTGTACTAAAGAGCCAGGCTAACTCTTCACTCACTGACCAACATTAACCAAGGCAGAGGTGGCAGATGCCCCATTCCTGGAAACACTGAAGGGCATGATGGGGCAAAAAAGCTGGCATTGAAACTAAAAGGATGGCCAAGAAGCTGGCATTGAAACAAAAATATGAGCTGCCAAAGGTGGTAACCTCTTTAGCAAGAGGCTGGATCTCAGGGGATAACATGAATCACAGCCTTATATTTACAGTTAATGTCCATTTCAGGGAGGAGAGATGTAACAAAGAAAATAGTTACACTCCCTCCTATAGTGCCAAGGCTGCAGTTTTGAGTGATAAATAAGGCTTCTTACACTCCACCAGAAGCTTGGTCCTTCTTCCAAGAAGGTACTACAGAAAAGAATAAAACTAACTAAAATAGTAGCTTGTAGCTGTGAATGCTCTTTCGCCATCCCAGGTAATGCAGAGATTACTTTTTACAGGCAAAAGGTGAAAAGTCAAGCCAAGGTACTCTGGCACTCATTTGCTGTCTCTGGCCTGCTCAGGTAGATCCTTCCAGTTTATTCTGACAACTACTTGAATATTCACTTCCAGCTGAGTTTAGCAGAGTTTCCTGCTTTCACCTAACACAGAAACACTTTAAAGCCATTAAAAATACTTATACTAACTGGCAATCATAGTAAAAGCAATGAAACCCTCCCTCTGCTGAAAACAAGCAACAAATGTGGTCTCGGTGTTCTTGTGAACATGAAACTGTTGGGTTTTCCCCATTTAAAGCTGTTGTGTCCATTTTCCTTGGAAGAGGAAAGCAGCTTTGCTGGACATAGTAAAAAACACAGTCTCATCTTGCATAATGCCAGATATTGAATCACTTTTAGATCAACCAGCAGTGGAGACTTCAGAACTGAACTAGAAAACATAACGCACTTAAACTTTTTATTGAACTCCTTCTGCAAGAACTCCAGTTCCTCAGTGAGGTTTTAGGTACTTGGATTAATTTTTTTTTTCCAAGGATTGTTGATTTTACCACTAACCAAAGTCAAACATCCCCAGGCTTCAGGATGAGCAGAAATACTTTGTCTCTTGGACGGCAACTTACTGATCCTCTCATATTTTACAAACAGAAACTCTCATCTTTAAATAGTGGCTTCAGTCACAGCTTTCCTAAGTGGCATCAGACAGAAGAGCATTAGATGTGTGAAAAATGCCAATCACTTGTTTTTAAAATTTTTAAAAGTTTAATAATAATAAAATGGTTAAAAAATAGTAACACAATTAGCGTAATAACAATTTGGACAAGTTGAATTAAGACAATATGAGACAATAAAAACAAAGAGTTATGGATGTCCGGGTACCTTTTCCTGGGCATCACGAGCCTGAAAAAGGACCCACGTTAACAAAGGATTAACCCTTAAAAACAACAGCCTGTTGCATATTCATACACTTCATACATGATGCATAAATTCCATTCAGACACAGGATTCTGTCTAGTCATTGTCAACTTCTTCTTTCTAATCCTAACAGCACCTTAGAGGTGGGAAGAAGTTTGTTTCTTCTGATAAGAGGGCAATAAATTCGTTTTCTCTGAAAGATTTAGGTGTCCTGTGGCTGCTATCTCGCTGCAAGTCCTTTCTTAAAAAAAGTATCTTACATAGCATCATTTCTATTTTAACAGTTTTTGTAACCAAAAACTACATTTGACACATTACTTAAGACAATTAATACAACATTACTTTCTAACACAACACATATAATATTCATTTTAATATTTGCAAAAAGCCAATCACAAAATACATGCATTTTTCACAAGATGCAATGCTCAGCATGTCCCAGTGTTTCCTGTAGGCCCAGGTAGCCTTCTCTGCCATTTTAAAGCACTGCCTCTGCCATAAAGGAGCCTGAGCCCTGTCAGATCTCTCTCTTACACCAACTGCCTGAGCATGACTCTGGCTGGAAAGAACAGATGACTGGAGGTGATGGAGAGGGAGGAGTGGGACAATAATTCTGGCATGAGAAGAAAAGCTGCAACAACAAAAAGGGAAAACAAAATGGGAAGTATAGACTTCCTGTAAGACAGAGAGGACAACAAAATGATAGATAAACTAGCCCAAGATATAAGCACAGAATAAAAGCAAGTGACCCAAAATAACTGATAGGTATTGAAAAGGAAAACAATGCCAGTGTCTGTGAACTGAGGGATATTTAACTGCAACAGTCTTTTTTTTTGTCAAGACAATACCTACCATTCCTAACTGCATCTCCCCCAAATGTGTGCACATCTTAGGCAAAGAAACTTTCTGCATAGCTCTGTTGTGCTGGCATGTCTCCTAAAACCCACAGGAGATGCCAGTGTTACCCTTTCTGTCCTAGCTCACACTCTCCTCCCTCAACACTTGGATCTGCACCGAACTGGGGGCACAATCACCTTCCCACCACATCCATGCACTGCAAGCTAATGGCCTAAAACACTCTGCTTTGTAAAAAAGGTCTTAAGCCAAACCATGAAATACCTAGCTACAGAAAACCAAAATTAAATCCCAACAAACCCAAATTGAGACTGGCTGTTTAAAACAAGTAAGATCAAAATACATCCCTGTGCTTCCTAGCACTTTATTAATAGCTATCTACTTTTTGGCTTTTTGATTCTGTCAAGTTTAGAAAAGAAGAGAGAAAGGAAGGAGACAGAAAAAGAGAGGGAGCATTGGTTGAAGGAAAAGAAGATCATGTTTCAACAAGGCACCTTTAAATTCCTATAAAATGCTGCCTCTGAGCAAGCTTAACCTGTTTGTTGATAGATAATAGCATGTAATACTGTAGGCTCCATTCAGTCTTTTCCAATGTCTGGGCTGTCTGCCACTGAGTTATTTAATTATAACACATAGAAAATTACTTAGGCAGAGCTATCTATATTTGAATAAAGCCCTCCCACCTACTTGTACAAAACCATTAGGTAATAGGTCTTAATCTTATATAAAATTCCCCAGGTAGTACCCATGATCCAGTTTCAGCAGTAGGAAAAGCTGAGGCTGTTCATATTTTTAGCAGCTATATTAAATAAGCCAGGATATTGCAAATGCACCTCAACATGATGCTGGGAAGTACCCAGCAGCAATCAGCCATCCTTTCCCATTTGGACCATTGATAACATGGATCATGACCTGATTACAGTAACACTGGTGAGGATAAAGACAAAGTGACACAGATTTTTCTTCCAATACGAGACCAACGACTTTTCACCAGTTATCAGAAACAAAAAAACCAAACAAAACAAAACAAAAAACCCCAAAACAAAACAAAAAACAAAAACAAAACCCCTGCAAAGAAACAAACAAAAAGGACCCATTATACAGCTGCATGGCAATGGTCAATACTTCAAGTGTTAACCTGCATCTGTGTAAACCAAGAGAACTTCCTGGTGTTGTGGCAGTGGGAGAGGCAGAAACACTGGAGCCAAGACGAGTGGGCAGGGGGAGAAAAGAAATCAGAATTAAGTGGTACTGCAATGCTACAGTCTTGAAGAAATACATTCAGTGCCCAGCTCCTTGTAGGAACATGTTCACATCATGAAAACCAATGTAATTTCCATCCAAATCACACCCCTCAGCAGCCAGTCTCATGGGAGAGAAGGAACTGAATTACACCTCTGGTTTAGATCTTCTTTCCCATTTAGCCAGTTCCTTCAGGATGGTGATAAAACTACTGAAGAGACAGAATAAATGAAGTCACATTAATACTGCCCCATATCTTAACTGTATTCAGTATGTAATGAAAGCATGGAAAACCTAGAGGATTGGCATGAAATTTTCAATTCAATTAAAAAGAAACAAATTTGGTAGTAGGGTGTTGTTTTATTCTATCTTCCTGATGACAAGAAGCCAACAATTCTCTCCCAGAAGCAGCACCACGTCACCACTACTGCTTGGAATGGGAGCTGCCTGCGCTAGGAATCCTGCAGCTAAAATCCAGGGACACACATTACACACAGACATGCCAGACCCAACAGTGAGAAATCATCAACAGCAAGAAAAGAAATACCAGGCAAAGATGATGCTTACAGAGGAAACTACACTTGTGAAGTGTTTGACTTTGCAATGAAGTTTGAGTTCAAAATAAAGCTTAAATAATATGCTGAGAAATTAATTTCTTACCTTTTATCTACTACCTACATCTCTTACTGCAAGGTAGTAGTATGGTAGTGTAATACCCATACTATTACCTAACATTTCTATGGTGAGAGGACCCCAGTGTCAGACTGGCATTGCATTTAAAATTTGCATTCTCTCCATTTCTGACAGTCACAACTACCTGTGCCCATCTTCCAGTGGGAAGAGTCCACTGGATATTCCACCAGCCAGAAGTCTGCAGTATTAACCATCCCTTATCTCCAATCCTTACTGCCTGTCCCAACACATTTTTTCCTTTTGATACTTATCTACTGTTGCTTTTAACGTAAACAAAGCTGTTAATGGCAAAAGGGAAGATCTTAATTATTATAGATTTTTCTTCTTATTTTTACATCTCTCCCCAGCAATCTTAAGCATGCTTCTACAGCCTCTGACAAGATCACAGAGACCTCCAAAACTTAAAGGCACACAATCCTGTTCTGTACTCACAGGCCATTCTAGAGTAGCAGAAAACCCATGAGACATGACATCATTTACAAGCATGCTTCATTTTCCAATTCTTCCAGGAAAACACTCTTATAAGAAAGAAAATATCCAAATATTTAAAGCCTCAGTCAGTGCCTGCAGTGAGTGGCTAGGTAGGACGCAGGTTGCATTCCCACCCAGCAAATCCATTTGCCATTTCCTAAGTACCCATGCTATCTCACTAATGAGCACCAGGTCTTATCACCTGTTGTTTGCATTGCAGGAGAAGCTGAGGGCCCTGCTCAACACGTCAGTGGATTGGTGCTGTACAAATACACAGCTAGAGACACTCCTCACCTGCAGGGGTTTGCTGCCTAAATGCACTGAACAAACAGCAGGGCAAGGAGTACAAGTGTGCAGAGCTACATAAAGTAAGCTAAAAAAAAAAGTCACCAACAGAGCCTGAAGCCCCCTCCAGCTGACCAAGGCAGCTCCCGAGTTCTATGCCCAGCTACCACCTATCACAACCTTTCCAAAACCAATTAGTTACCTTTCCTCCCCTGCCCCTTTTGCCTGTCTAACAGGAAAACAGGACAGGAGATTGTTCTGACAATTTCTTCTTGGCTAGATGTGTAGGTTCTCTCCATTTGGTAGCAGCAGAAAGCAACTATGCTCTGACTTATATGCAAGATTTCCATTCACTTTTCTGTGGCTCTAACTGGAAACTAAGTGACAGCACTTGACTTGACTCTTCATAATAATCAAACTTCAGAAATAAAAAAAACTTTCCATAATAATCAAACTTCGGATATTTTCCAACTTCAGATCACCCACCACCCCTGGCTATTACGGAAGATTTTGATTATCATAAATTTTAGTAAATAATGGTACACAGAACCCCTTAGAAATATTTACAAAAAAAAAAAAAAGCTGCATATACATCCTGCAGATTTCAGTAAGCTTTTAGCATTTCGCTGAAGCAGGACCTACAACTTTTTCACTGGCAGCAACTGAAAGCCTGCAATACTTCAGGCAGGCCTGTTCCTGCAAGAGAAGTAACATCTCCCTCTTTCTCCCTCGGTATCTCTTAAGTTATTTCTCCTGCCTCCTCCTTCCCGTGTCACATCAAACTGTTGTTGGCTTTTTTCCTTCCACCATGGTGTTTTAGCTTTCTTTCAGACAGAGTAACTAGCTCTAATGTACCCTATTCATGTGCCAGTCAAGCCATCATCGAGATCTTGGCGAGAACAATACCTGCACGCAAAGCCCTATTTTGAACTGTTACTTGAGTCACTGCGGGCCAGCCATTAAGCAATCACACATACAGTTAATGGCTCTTGTTGACACATGGTAGGGAATTAACCTAGAAAAAAATTCCACTGCATTATTATGAAAGTGATCCCGTCCCGGAATAGGAATATAGTGCAAGTTAACATGATCATCAGTTAATTTTTAAGAGACACACTTTGAGAGCAGATTACACCCTAAAGGAAGGGCTTATTCTAAATTGGTGGAGGGAACAAAATGTCTTTCAGTGCAGGACTATTCCTTTTATTCAGAGATTTACACAGTTAGAGATTATTTACAGCATAGAGTAAAATTATGTATTGTTCACAGTTTCATAATTATTTACTCTATGGAATACAGTAATGATAGGGAACTGAGTACAAAAAAAATCAAACCATGCGACAGGCACACTAATCCAGCAATCTGAGAGCAAATTTGCACCAAGATACTCCTCCTGTAGCTACGAGTATTCATCACAAAATGCGAATAACCAGTGAGACCACAAAGAGGTCCAGGGACAAAGCCAGGTGGGAACTCACATCATGCACATCCCTGATCTGGAACCAATTTGCATGTCCTGCTACCAGCCAAACTCCTGGCAGGAAAGCTTTCAGCATGGTTACATCACAGCTACCCTCTGACTGGAGACCTTTTAAAAATAATTTATACAAAGTAAGATCATCTCAGCTCAAAAAATATGCATCTAAAAACCATACAATACAAATTCTGGCAAGCCTTGACATTATTTGTAATTGCCAGTAAAGGAAAGCAGAAATATTTCTATTTCTTTTAACCCATAAGTCTCCACACATAGGGAAGAGGGGAATCCAGCAACAGGTTACACACTTAAGAATTTAACCAACTATACCTTGGCTGTATAGTTCTATGTCTGGTTTTTTTCAGATGGTGTTACTGCCTTTTATGGAGCAGCTGACTCCTGCGGCAGTAGGAGAGGAAAGTACTGAAGAAGACATTAAGAAAAAATGTCACATGTAGCTCATGCCTGTAATAAAATCAACAACAGAAAACGTAAAGGAGTTTTATGGGAGGGTATTTGTTATGTCGTAAGCAAAAAAAGTTTAACACTACACCAGCAACTAAGTTAAAATAGGGTAGCCTTGCCAGTTGCATCAACTGTCCTTACCATAATGGAATCACCAGTCACTGAGGTTAACTATTTCATTTTTCAACAATGCTAACTGGTTTGTCTTTATTGAGTTCTCAGTTCCAGGTTTAACCCATATCTGTGTTTGAAGTTAAAACATAGTGCAAAACTCGACACCAACACTTCCCACACGACCAAGCCACAGTTCTGTTCTTTAGCGCTGAGGAAGTTCTGGAGCCCTTTTCACTTATCACAGCCCTTCAGGAACACAAAGAAACGAGGGCAGTATGTAACCAAACCAGTTCCATGAGATCTGGGTCCGTCTGTCCCGCCTCCAGTCTCAGGTTTCTGCTGCACAACCCCCAGCACGCACCAGGCACGTTTCACTGCAGGATCAGCTCCAAGGGCAATGCCATAAACCCCAACCCGCCCTAGCAGGAGCGTGGGGAGTCACACTCACCCTTTGGACTCCAAGGACACCACATCCCTCTCCACCTAGCAACGCAAAACAACAAATGCCTCACACCATAAATCCCAGCCAGCTCCAGCGCCTTGCCTTGCTCCAGCAGAGAGAGATCTCCTGGGTTTACACACGTTCCTTTCCTTCCCAAGTCTTGGGTCTAAAGGAGAACACACTGCGAGGTAGGAGAAGGCTAAAGGTACCCATGCTCCTGAGCTGTGATATCAATTCACACATATATTCATATAAAAACCTTCTGTTGCAGCTTCACTGCGTTTTTGCTCTGCTGCAAAAAGAGAACGTAAACAGCTATATATCCAATTTCACAAAAACGCCAATTTTAGTAACTATAAGTACTTTGAATTTTATTCTTTTTTTTTTCTGGTTTATTTTGGTGTTCTAGTCTGTCCCGCCCAATGTTTTGAAAGCAACCAGAGCCTCAAGAGTCTGGGCAAGATCTACATTTTTAGAAGGCTAAAAAACAAAAAAATAGCAAAACAAAACTGGTGTATGAACACAGTCACTGATACAATGAAGCCAGATGACAAAATTTAAATGTTAGTCCAAGCCTATACACAACAGCTTGAGCATTTAAGCATTTTTTTCAATCACATGTAACACGTAACTTGGATGTAACTAAAAACTATTTCTGGCAAAAAGCACTCAAAATATCTATACTGTGGGAAAACTAAAAGCACATAGTACAACTTCCTAGTGCCAAAATAGACTTCATGGCAGCACCTGGAAGGACCTTTTTAGAACCAAACATGCTTATATGTAGCAATTTTCAAGGTATCTTAAATAAAATGATGAACAACCAATTTTGCTAAGATGTAAAATTTAAGTTTTGAACATTTTTGGTCATCAATTACTGCATATCATTTTAACATAAGAGTAATTTCTACTTTATGACATTTAAAGGATTAAAGTCTGCCTAAAGTTTCCCATGTGGCTGAGTTCATGGGTGCTAACACACAACCTGTGTTTCTCTCAGGAAACTGCGCCTTCAACAAATGGCAAAGCTGCTGCCTATTGACAACGAGTGGAGCTGAATACAAGAATCCAAACAGCCTCATCAGCCTTCCTGCTCTGTTGAGTTATGATGGTTTCAGCTACATTTCTATTCTTGATTTGAGATCCATGTCCAAATTCCTTATAGATACATATGAAGACATGGGTTAAGCATCCACCTTAGCTTCCAGTGAACCTCAGACATGAATTAAAATGAAAGCTGCCCAAGTCATCTGCCAGGACACTCTTAAAGAGCCACAGGTTCACCTTCTATTTCAACTATCTTGTTATTTGACTTCTCACACAGCTAATTATTTCATTTCAAGAAGCCAAATCCATGTATGCTTTTTGCCTTGTGAAAAAACACACAACTCTTGTTCGTTTCTTCTTTGAGAGCCAGGCTGCCTGCCCATTCCCTCGGCTCCAACAGAGTCACCTCAGCACTGCTGGCACACATCTCTCCTTCTCAGGAGTCTGCAGAGCACAGCCCCACAACTGAAAACACCCCACAAATGACAAGTGCCTCCAAGTCACACCCTCTGAGGATTCTCTGAGCCTCAGACAATGCTACCTGCAGTGGGCTAAGCTCATGGGGGCACAGCTCACTTCAGAACTTCATGTGGGTGAGCAACACAGCAGGATGTGGCAGCAGCAGTCCCATCTGCGGGTAACAGGCCATTCCACATTCACAAAAAAAATCTATAAAGGAAAAAATTCAGTCTGGATAAAGAGAAACCAAATGAAAGCATCAAACTCCTCTTTATTCACCAAGAGACGAAGGAGCAATGTACTCAGCATTTCCACTTCCAAAGGTCTGAGGACAAAAGGGAGACTCTCCTCTCACCTGTAGCAGAAAACCACACAAATTGAGGAGCATTACCTTTGCCCCCATGTTTAATACTCTTATTGCAGATAAAAATGAGAGCAAGCTCCTGGAATAGAGTGATTTCAGCATTTATAATACAAAGAAAGGCCTAAAGCAAGGGGCCCCGGGCCCAGCAGGAGCATTCCTGTCGAGGATGGAGCAGCAACGGCCCCGATGTCCCAGATGGAGCAGCACAACCTCAGTGGGTCAAAAGCCCCTTTTTATCCTGTATTTTGTACCTTTGGATTGGTTTCTTTTTGGATCCTTCATCTGCATGAAGGTTTAAGGCGCTGGATTTGCCACTGCAATTCTGTCCAGCCTGGCTGGTTTTGCTTGGGGGTTGGTGCACTTTACTGAGGTGTATTATGGTATCTTGAGTACTGGATTTCATATAACTACCCTTTTAACCCCTTTTACAATATAACAACCAAACTAACAGTACATGTTTAACAATATATCAACTATTTTACAACAGTTTCTAACATATTTTTAACAATTGTGAATGATGCCTAAATGCAAAGAGGCTTCCAAAGCAGCCCAGCTCAAGCACTGTCAGGCCAAGGAGCAGCCAAGACAACAAGAAGCCTGCTGGTGTAACAAAAGCACATCAGCTCTGACTGAGACTTTAGCCACTGCTTTAAAATTGCCCCTAACTGGAGGGAACTTCTCCAGAATCCCAACAGTCAGAGAACCTGGTTCTTAGTCCACTGAGCCTCATTACACATTTAAACTACAACCACCGAAACAAAGAAAATTTGCAGGGAAAAGAATACATTTTTAATTATAAAAGAAAGAGTTGGGGAAAATATTTTTATAATGTACTGGACCAAGCAATAGAGATGTGGGAGAAGGGGTGACAAGTTTCAGGCACAGGCACTTTCTGGGTCCTTAATGGTGTGCGTTGCTGCTGTAGGGCTTCCCACTTACCTGCAGTAGTTGTCCCTCTGTCATTACTGCATACAGAGGAGCCAGCACAGCCTGAGCTGGCAAGCCATAAGACAGTTAAATGCACACTGTACACCAATTAGAAAAACTCTACAGTTCAAATCAACTGCAATTTCAAGGTAAAAAAAGAAAATAAGAGGAGAAAAGTAAATTAAAAAACCCTCACTCATTCACACACTCACAGAAAAAGCTGAGTACACTGTTAGCATGGGGAATCCAGTCCCTCACACGTTCCCATTCCCTGCCAGCATATTCACAGTAGTTTTCAATAAACATCTACACAAGTCACTGGAAGGCAAAAAAAAGATTTGTTTTCTTTCGTACATTTACACAAAAATAACTGTCATCACAACCATCCTTGTGGTAGAAGAGTCCATATTTGCCTGCAGTGAAATCAGTCTGCAGCTGCCCTGTGGAAAAGACAGCCAATAATTGGCTTCTTTCACCTCTGTTAACCATGAACAAAAGCGTCATTCAGCTCGCAAAAGGATAGAAGGCACCAATGGATGGTCAGCTCTCTGAGCCAATGGGCTGGAATAACAATAACCCTGTAGCATTTTCTTTTTCCTTTTGTTTAGTCTTTCAAAGCCCTTAATTAAGTCCCTCACAAAGCACCCCTACAGGCTTCTTTCAATGAGGCATTACACGCCTGTTTTCTTGTATTGAAAGAAGAAAAGTAACAGGGATTTCTGAAACACATTAAGCAGTACACACAATTTCCACGTATTCACAACTGAAATACTGTTACATTTGAGCTTTTAAATATTATCATCAATAACAAGAAGTTCAAGCTTACTCTGCTGACTCTTCGCTGTACATCCCTGCTAATACAGGTAGTCAGAAACCCAGCCTATCTGCAACAGGTCGCTCAAAGCCATCACGAGACAGCAGCTCCCGAAATGAAAGCATGTGGAAAAGGCACGCTGATGAAACATCCCCGGGCGTCCCGAGGCACACAGCTGAGAAAGGACCGGGAACTGCTGACACTGCACATGACACATCAGCATGCTCTGAAAATACAGCTGCTCAAGGCTCAAGTGTAAACCCTGCTATCTAACTGGCCTCTCTGCTTGCATTTAAAATAATGAAGGTAATCTGTACTCACTATTTAGGACCAAACTGATGTAATACTGATGGGTGTGTATTAAACAGGACATTTGAGGATCACATCTGCTTTTCAGCAGCGCAGGCAGATTCTGTTTGACAGAAATGCTATAGAAACTTATAATATTTGAACCACAAACAGGAAACAAAACAGTTTTAAGAAAACACCCTTGATATATCATCCTCACAGATGCACGCCGGTTGGAGGAAACCAAGTCATCTAAATCCCTTCCCACTCCAAACCAGCGAAAGCAGCAGACTAAGGTGGTCACTGTTGTTTGGGAGGCATGCAGTGCGTGTGGTGAAGGGCTCAGGGGTGGGTAAGGAGTACCAGGTACAAGCACCACTTGAAGCCACCACTTGCCCAACCGTGGCCGAAGCCTTCCAGCTGCTGCTGCCTCACTCCATTATTCTGTAAATGCCCTTGTCCTGTGAATACAAGCAGCTTCCCCGTGGAGACGGCCCAGCCAGTCCAGCCAAAAGCTACCAGAATCATTACCAGAGGATATTTTTCACATTAAAGAACCACAGGCTCTGGTAATCTCTAAAGCACGTTCTCCCCGAGAGAAAACTGGAATAGCCTTTTTGTGATTGACATGAAGAACAGAAAAAGACAGATTGGTGTTTTTGATAAAAATGAGTCAATGCAAAAAGCAATGTTTTAAAATCCTCTCTGCACCACCTACGTATCAGGCAGGCACTATTTAGCAAGCACCACATGCTATAAACAAAATTGTGTCCAGGCAAAACCTGCGATTGTTCATGTTGGAAAAGAGAAGGCTTTGGGGTGACCTAACTGCAGCCTCCAGTACCTGAAGGAGCCCAGAAAAGCAAGGGATAAAGACTATTCACAAGAGCATGGTGTGGCAGGGTGAATGGGATCAACGTGAAAGCAGCAGGCTCACATTAGATACCAGGAAGACATTCATTCCTGTGGGAGTGCTGAGACTGAACCAGCTGCCCACAGAAGCAGGGGGTGCCCCATCCCTGGAACATCCCTTGCTCAGGGCAGGTTGGATGGGAGTCTGACGTGATCCAGTGGAAGGTGTGCCTGCCCATGGCAGAGGGGTTCAAGCTAGGTGATCTTTGGTCCCTTCCAACCCAAACCATTGATTTTCATATGATCTTATGAAAATGCAACTGGGTACAAAGCAACACGGACCTTTCTATTATTTTTAAAATAATAAAAAACCTTTTTGTATTTTTTTTAAATACATCAGAGAGTCAGCTGCAGGTAACTCTGTTCACGTAATCAAAGAAGCAACTTTCCTTTCAGCAATGGTCATCCAATGGTACACAGTGATTTTGCTTCTCAAAGATAAGATGGCCTGCTTAGGTATTACACACCAAAATCTCTTTCTAGTCTTACCTTAGACCATTGAATTAAGGCCACAACAAATAATACATGACCACCTGTCCTAAATTGTGTTCCTGTTTCCTCCTCCTACAAGAAAATATGATGTAACGATACAAAAAAAATAAGGAGGAAAAACCCACAGCAATGTCTGCCTGGCTTGGTTTGAAGGCCTAGTCCAAGCACATATTTTTGGAAAGCCTATTCACAAGCCTTTATCAGAATGCCTCATATCCCTGACCTCAGCAGAGTTCAACACTGATAAAGGACTAACTGCACTCAAATTCTGTTACACTATTGACAATTTCTGTGATATTTACCACAGCAGTTCAGGAGGAACTCCTCCCTAGCAGCAAAGAGCAAGAGAAATAATTTACATTCTAAAACCAAGCACAAAAGCTCATCCTAAGTGCATCCAATGCATCAGCGACAATCAATTTGCATCAAGCTGATAAAAACACTGCTAGAATATCTGATAGAACTGCAATATAGTGTGAGAATGTGCCATTGCAATGTAATATAGAAAAGCATAACAAGACCCTGTCCATCCTGTGCAACCCAAAGCCCACACTTTGCCTCGCACTAGCTGCATGGCTCAGTGTCTGTAACTATGATATTTTCTGAAAAATCCTTTCTTTAGGACTTTTCTCCTGAGAAGCTGAGAGGCCTCAGGAACAAAATGTAAACAATGGTTATCTACTGCTGTGGAATGCAACAGGTGGATCTGTGATTGGTCTCATGCACTTGTTTCTAATTAATGGCCAACCACAGTCAGCTGGCTTGGACTCTCTGTCCCAAGCCTTTGTTATTCCATTCCTTTTCTATTCTTAGCTAGCCCTCTGATAAAATCCTTTCTTCTATTCTTTTAGTATAGTTTTAATATAATATATATAAGAAAATAGTACATCAAGCCTTCTGAACCATGGAGTCAAATCCTCATCTCTTCCCTCTTCCTCGGACCCTTGTGAACATTGTCACAAGTGTCTAATCTGCTGTTGTCAAAAAACAAACACCTCCCCCAACCAAACAACAACAAAAAACCAACAAAAACCCTCAAACAAACCAAAACAAAGCCAACCACCCAAACCAAGCAAACATGGCCATAAACTAAAACACAGGAAGTCCCATTGAGGTAGCAACATGAGGAAGTCGTTCTCTACACTGAGGGTAGCAGAGGACGACAAGAGGCTGCCCAGGGAAGTCACTGGGTCTCCCTCTGGAGACATCTGCCTCTGGACACACACCTGTGCCACCTGCTCCTGCCTTGGCCAGGGGGGTTAGCCTGGATCATCTCCAGAGGTCCCTCCAACCCCAACAATTCTGTGGAAAAAAATGAAACCAAACAAATGCCCCAAAACCACTCAGACATCAGAGGCACTCACAAACATGATTATTGGTTAGGAATTGCACCCCAAACTGGATAGTTGTGCTAACCAAACTTAGTAGGACGCACAGCTCCGGACTTCTGGATTCTGCCCTAACATGAATAAAATCAGTAGTATTTACTATTGCTGACACAACAATATAAGCCAATAAAAACTTAGTCTATTTACTAATTTTTAAGGAAAATGTATACAAACATCAAATGGTTCACAGAAACCCTCCACCAAAAAGAACAGATAGCCCTCACTTGCAATTATAAAAAAAAAGGCCAAAGAAGCTCTCATTACTAGTTATTTTCTTGAAAAGGTTATCTCTTCAGTTTAACTTTGTTCTCAGTATTTAAACTACTACACTTATTCAAAACCAATCAGATTTTAATCACTAAACTGTCAAGAAAAAAACAGCTTACTTAATGCAAACAGAACATTTCAAGTATTCACATGAAAAACAAAGACCTGGTCCACACTCCTTGCAACAGAGATTAAGGCTTGTCAACTTTGATCATGTACATAGAATCAATTTTTACACAAACACCTAATTCATGTGTGAGTGAAAAGAAGCAACCCACAGAAGGCAAAACCTACACCTATTTCCAGCTTGCTTATACACAGAAACAGTATGTGCAGTTTCTCAGTAATATGCATTTTACAGATGAACTCCAACAAGCCAACTGGGCTTATGAACATTTTTCCCCTTGGTTATCTCCACAGGACAAGCATGGGCATATTTTCACATCATCACAGTTATTCTACAGGCAAGGAAATACACCCCAGCTCCTACCTAAAGACCACTGACCAATAGTGTAAATTCACATGGAAACAACTAAAATTGATGCAAGGTGGGCAAAACGTGTCCTTGCTAAGCTCCCTTAATAACGTGATCTGGTTTGTCTTGCTCTTGCTTATTTTGAAGAAGTCTGGTTCCTCCGACCTTGAAAGACTGAATTTTACTGGTTCAGTAAACCAAGGCCAGTAAAACTTGCCACACAGCTTGAAAGCTGCTCCTAACACAGACACCTTTAAGCTACTGACACCCTGTTTCCTCATTACCAATTTAATCATTTGCTTCCATTAACACACCCATTCTTCCAATTTATCACCAGCAAAACTATGAAGACAACATTAAAAAAAAACACCCTGAAAGTTCAGAGTGAAAAGGTTTCTATTGAAACTGGCTAACTATTTTTAATGCAACAAATGAAATTATGCTCTGCAAATACAGTGTCAGATGACACAATAAATAACAATCTATCTTACTATTCACTACCCAATCTAAAAAGTGTAAAGCAGATGCAGTGATTTATATTAAATTTTAGTTGAGGGACAGGTGATCAGATTAGAGATTTAAGAGACTACCTTAGGGGAAAAGGTGAGGAAATGGGCAAAACATGATCACTATTTGTGTTTTTGAGCAAACACAAAGAATGAAGAAGGCAATTTTATTTTAAAAGATCCATAGTTTTGTCAAGTTAAAACAGTTTCTTTTTTCCACATACAAAAAGATAGTCAACTTCACAAATATTTACTGCCATTAACAGTAGAGTTAAATTATTATTCCACCTTAATAAGAACACTAAATATTCAAAGATTCAAGACAAATTGAACCTTTTCCTGCTTTTCATTATATTTACCACAAAATAGTTAGATTTAAGGACTATTTATAGTAAACACAGTAGAGTGAAGCAACCATCCCCTACATATCAGACTGTATCTTGTACAGCATATAGATTAATTAATGAAACAGCTTTCAGAAGTAATTCTGTACCACCCAGCTCAAGAAATTCTTTAACTACCATTGAATTAAAATACAAATGGTTTTGACAAAGAATGTATGCACTTTGTCTCTGCTGGTCTTTACTATCTATATTTTATTTCTTTTCATCCATACTATGCATTAAGAAGGTCATCATGGAAGGCAAACAGAAGGATATAATCCTGAGAAATTTCCATAAGATTAAATACATATTTCTTTGCTACCACAGGAGCAATCTGTCTGGCAGCATTGCATCACATTCATCTCATAAATACATTTGAATACTGTATGGCTAAACAGCTGCCAGCAGAAAGCAATGGTTGAATGAAAGGATGTTATTAGGTAACCTGAATGTCTTTGTACCTGCAAACAGAGTATTGAAGGGCAGAGTGAACTGGTGCTTTCCTGATGAACTCACAGGGCCTATAGCTCAGGGAGAAATGTTTAGAGCTTGCTTATTCAGTACATCTAGTAGTTTACTTTCTGCACATGAAGCTTAACATGCTATTTAAAAGGTATAATTTATGTTTCCAAGACAGCTCCAGGCACTGCCTCGTTTGGAGTTGCTTACCAAGCAACTATGTTTCTCCAAACAAACTTATGTGCAGAAGGGTAAAGGGTAGTAAAGGTAGTTATTGGAAGGAAATCTCTCCCTAGGCCAGAAAAGAATAACTAAACTTGTGTATGTTAAATCACATGGGGAACTGGACACTGAAATAGTTGAGTGTAAGTGATAGCAAGGCCTATCTACAATCTTCTTGAAAAGAAATTAAGGCTGAGATAATATAAAGTGGGATTGTGTAGGCAACATAAAGGCAATATTCCCAAACTTCATTCACAGTTCTTTACATAAACGTTCACATTTTCCCTTACAGAGAGAGACACAGACACACGCAGAGAGAGGGACACAGACACACGCAGAGAGAGGGACACAGACACACGCACAGACACACGCAGGCAGGGACACAGACACACGCAGAGAGACAGACAGACACACACAGACAGACACACAGAGAGGGACAGACAGACACACAGAGGGACACAGGGACACACACAGACACACACACACACACACACACACAGACACACACACACACACACACACAGACACACACACACACACACACACACACACACACACACAGACACACACACACACACACACACACACACACACACACACACACACACACACACACACACACACACACACACACAGACACACACACAGACACACACACACACACACAGACACACACACAGACACACACACAGACACACACACAGACACACACACAGACACACACACACACACACACACAGACACAGACACACACAGACACACACACACACAGACACACACACACACACACACAGACACACACACAGACACACACACACACACACACACACACACACACACACACACACACACACACACACACACACACACACACACACACACACACACACACACACACACACACACACACAGACACACACACACACACACACACACACACACACAGACACACACACAGACACACACACACACACACACACACACACACACACACACACACACAGACACACACACACACAGACACACAGACAAAGCCTACAGTAACCCAATAATTAAATGAGTGTGCTGAAACCTAAAGCAGCTAAACTGCATTCTGCAATCCTGGATTCAACACAATTTACTTATAGCTCATTAATCTCTCCACAGATGTTATCTCTGTAACAGCTAAAAAACTTAAAATATGACCAAGATTTTCAACGTTTAAGATGCCTCTTGTGCTTCATTCACCACCTTGTCTAAATGCACCCAACATATGGCAGTAAGTGTGCAGAGTTTCCAGCCCAGTCCTTCCCCAAAAGCCTTGGGCTACTCTGTGAAAACTGAATGAAAGCTATTTGCAGTGAAAAGCTGCTAAAGAAAAGCTGTAACAGAATCTCCTCCTTTCAAGGAGTTGAACACATGGAGAAAAGAGCCTTTCCAAGGCATCTGCAGTGCACTGCTGCTGCTGAGACGATGGCAGCACAACAGGGCCTGTTTGTGCTTTCACCTGCACATGCAGTGAGACTCCGCTGAGGCTTCTTGGTGATCTGCACATTTTCTCTAAAATTATACCGTGTTTTACCTGCTTTTAAAATACAAGGCAAATAGGGAGCAATGTCCTGTATTTCTAGCACCCTGTGCACTTCAGAGACACCTACACCAAAGGCTGACTATTTCACAGAGACGGGTTAAGAAGTAATCCCATTTAAGGCTGTGCTTGTATGCTTGAGCCCCCAAAGGAGTTAAGCAACATCTATAACACTGACAGATCTTAAGGCTTTCCCAACAGTTCTGCAGATATGAATTGTTGAGATATCTGCTGTCAGCCTCAAAAGAAGTATCTGCTAGCACTGCTCTGCTGCAGGAACCTGCCTCCTTTACCAAACTTTAAAATTTTCGAAGTCACTCACTCTAAACTCTTTTAGCAAAGCCCTTAGATTAGGTTGCTAAACAGTTATCCACATGCTCCTGCAGATCTCCACTGATGTACAGCAGAGCTAAACAGAACCCACCACTACCACACATCAGGCTTCTACTTCAACACAAACATGAGAAGGGCTCAAATCCCAGGGGAGGGTGCTACTACTCAATGGCTTTTCTTTTTTTAAATTAGAGATGCAAAGAACTTGTAAGGCTGAAAATGGTCATATGCAAAACTACCTCTACACTTTGCCTGTTGATTCACACTAAGATTCTTAAGTTCTCTTAAGAAACTACTTTTCAATTTGATAGTTCAAGGAAGGCACCAACAATTAAAACTTATTCAGTACATGGGATGACAGCAGGCACTGCGTAATTCTTGTTCTGTTTCTCAGTAACAGCACAATGCAATTTCTTTGGAATGAAGTGGATTTTTTTGAAAGAGGTACATATATCATAAACACTGTAGAATCCTCAGTTGCTCCAGTACCTCTAAAGTGTATCTCCTGATGGGCACTTGCAGGCCAGAGATGAAACATTCCCACTGAATGCCTATTCCCACTGAAGATGCCAAAGGACAAACTGGTGGCAAAGTCAGTTTGCTCAGTGAAGCGGCCGGCAGTATCAATCCTGACCTTTTTATAAAAAAATAAATCAGACTGGGCACCAAATTCACTGAGGCAAGTTCAATGACAAATGGCAGAAGGGACAAAATTTTTTATGTTTACATTATTATTCTGCTATTCTCTGCTCTTGATGGCACTGAACCAACCCAGATCGGGTGATGCACTTTGCCTGAAGGACACAGGGAATATATCTGGTGAGGAAAACACCAAGGGTATTTGAATATTTATCTGATGTTTGTTACAGAATTTCTCCCATTCATGCTTTTAGACAAAAAAAAAAACTTATTTTGTGTAAGTGAAGATACAATCACAGTGCAAGCAGTCCTACTCTTAAATGGGATTTCAGGTATATTACTGTTTTCATGCTAGCCTCTTTTGAATACACAGACTTGTTTTACTGGCATGGTTACTCAGGAGAGTTGAAGAGTTTTAAGGAGGAAAAACCAGTCTCGCTGCAATACTGCAAAGTATTCTGCTGAAGAAGTAAACAACTGCCACTTACTATACCAAAAACAAATTAAATCCCTGCTTAATCCTCTTGAACATAAGAGATATTGTTCATTTTTGGTCTGAAAACTAGAGACCTGCCTTTGCAGTAAGCAGGTTACAGAAAAAGAACATGTAAACAAACTAGTTGAAATTCCTGAGAAAAATGTCAAGCAAGAGCAAGTAAATTCTAAATAAATGACTGACCTGATATTGAAGAGATATAATGCCTCCAGTAAACACTTAGCCATAGTAACACAGAGCCAGATTTGCCCTTGCAAAAGACATGGATTTTCTACACCCAGCAAGACTCACACTAGGTTCTGTAAAATATTAACAGTTTGGTCAATATTAGTCCATCCACTTCCATTATGGTTTTTTTTAAACCCAAATGTTAAAGCCAATAGCAGTAAAAATTTCCAAAAGACAGAAGCCTGTGCAGGCCCCAATCATCAGTAACTACATTCTCAGAGTAGGACTCTTTACAATGAACCATTTCCCTTCTCTCTCCCCAGCTAATTTCAGGAATGCCACCAAGACCCCAAGAGGACACCCAGCACAGTGAACATTTCATGTCTCAAGAGAGCAGCTATTCGAGTGAAACTGTAAATAAAGGAGATGA
Source organism: Emberiza elegans (assembly GCA_024865655.1). Classification (NCBI taxonomy): domain Eukaryota; kingdom Metazoa; phylum Chordata; class Aves; order Passeriformes; family Fringillidae; genus Emberiza; species Emberiza elegans. The sequence continues at coordinate 486,834 of JALJVW010000011.1, forward strand.
ACAAGAAATATGTAGATTGCTGCTGACAATGGCTTTGCAGAATTCCCTTAAAGAACGTGTAAGTCAGGCAACCACCCTCCAAACGGTGCAGGGCTCCTGGCAGTAGGTTAAAGGACTCCTAATTTGCAGGAGAAGCTCACAAAACTGCTGAGAGCACTACTACAGGCATGTCCCCCAGTCTGGGAAAGGTTTCCCCTAGCCTAGTTTAAAAAATCAACATATTACTAGGGCTTCCAACCATGGCACCTGAAAAAGATGGCAACCTCTTCACAGCTTCTACCTGCAGGAGTGAAGGTCAGATGCACCAGCTCTGCCACATGGACAGCACCTTGCACATTTCCAGACACAATGTCCCACTGCACCAGCTCTGCCACATGGAGAGCACCATGCATGCTTCCAGAGACAATCTCCCACTGCACCAGAGAGGGCCTGCACTCCCAAGTCACAGGTTTCACTCTCTTCACTTTTCCAGATGAGCAAACTACACCCGCTACTAATCTGGATCAGCATTTAGAAAACAGCAAGGAGATTCCTCCAGTAAGAGTTATTTTTAAAATAACTTGAGACTAAGTTTTAAAAAGGACAGCCAGGATATCCCACATATCAAACTCTAATAACAAAGAAAGGACTGAGGCACTACCGACTCCTTCTGACTGGCAAGGGGCAGCCAGCTTCCCCAAACATCCTTTCCTGACCCGCACCATCTCCTCCTCCAGCAACAGGAGTTACTGTCCTGCTTTCCTGCCACAACCCCAAAGCCCTGAGTGCAGGAAAAACAAATTCTGCCTTTACAAGCTAACACACTGCCACGTTCTGTTTGGACAGCAGGGAACAGCATTTGCATTTTGTGCTTTGAAAGGGGAAGCCATGGGCACAGGAGACACCAACCCTGGGTACATCCCAGCAGGACCCACATCTGCACTCATGTCTTCTGCATCTGCTGAACACCAAACACAACCCCACAGTGCCCAAATGGTTCAGAAAGAAACACTGCATGGTAACACCCAAAAGAATGAAACGCAGCCACGGTGAGCTGCGCTGCATGGTCTCTGCAATACACTGCATAAGTGCAATGCCAAACCAGCATTGTTCCACATCTGGGCTTCCTGTGCCACCACTGAGCAGTGCCAGGCAAAGCACAAGAGCTTCAGCAAGAGCTGAACTGCTCCCAGCAAACCTTACCAATGAGCCTCCCTGCCTGTCCAGCCCCACACAGGGCTCTCCATGATGGGATGAGGCAGTCCATCTGCTCTCACTGTCAGGGACATGCCCATGAAAGCACAGCCATGCTGCTCTCCCCACTGGGCACTGGGGCAGCCTACTCATCTGTAACCCTGCATGTGTCAACCAGGTAACAGCAAAACCCCCCAGATAAAACATTTCAACAAGAGAGCAACCTCACCAAATATACAACTGCATCTGCACCATTATTAAGCTAAATTAAACAGGTTTAGGCCTTCCCTGTGTAGCTCTGAAATTGCACATTCATTTATGATTCACTACTAATCTTGTAACTGTTTAAAAGTCCAGACACATCTGATTAAAAGTTTTAAGGTAATATGTCCTTGCAATTCTTAGCATTTTACTTCAACTGGTTGGAGAGAGAAAAGGAGGAGGCACATCATTTTAAAAGAAAAAAAAAAAAAGCCTTCATATTTTAGTAAGAAAATGTTCAAGTGATATTCTTATTTCCCAAAATCAAACATATCTCTGACAGGGATATGTCAGACCACAGTCCACCAGGGAATACCAACATCACCTGGTCAAAAACAGGTATCTGTATTTTTAAAAACATGTTACCATATTGGCTGACATTATGCATAATACCATAAGTTGGCTATTACCCATTCAAATTCAACAGCAGTTCTCAGACACCAATTTTAAACTGTTATTTTTGAGATCACTACAGTCCTCTCTGTGGTTTTGTAAGTGATGTATATCATCATTGTGCCTTCAAATTCCTGGTGAAGCTGAAATACAGATTTCCCTTACTCTTTCAGCAACAGGAGTATGTTTCTGGGAAGTGGAAAGTGCTGACCTTGTCACAATCCTGCAACAGTTAAATCATTCAAGAGTAAAATAAAATGGATCCTGCTATGTCAAGTATGTATTTTAAAACAAATGACACACTATTTGAAAATATTGGAAACTTTCAGCTCCAGTGAAACCCACTGACAGGAATTTAGTGCTTTAAAAAAAATAAAAAGCAAAAAGTTCAACTGTTTTGCAGGTACCTCACAGGCCATTTTTTCATTGTGTTTAATTATACTTCCCAGGTACCCTTATATCTACCGCTGCATGTTTTTTCAATTCGGACATACCAGCTTTATTTGGAACAAAAGTGAATGAATCTGGCTGTGATTCTGAAGAAAAGCTCTCAGACATATTTATCGTGAGGACAGTATTTACACAGTAACACCAAGATCTTCCTGTTCTCTGTGTGAGCTTCTGTGACAACCATCCCTGCACACAATTCCCTATCAACACCACCAGCTGGCCACCTCTCAGCAAAGGAAATATCAATAGCTACCTCCACTTCTTCAGCAGGGCTGTGCAGGGCAAGCTAGAGGTGGCAGTGCACTGAGAATCAACATCACATGACTAGAAAGCTCTTTTCAGACCAAAGCTTGAGAACATCTTATCCTAAACTGCAACAGTACCTGAAAGGCCGACATGAAAAACCACAGAAGAGTATTTCTCGGCAGCAAAATCCTAGGTCACTGGTGAAGCAGATGGTGAATCTACCAGGTGGAGAGGATGGCCAGGGCCTCTAATCCATAACACACTATTGAGATCTCTGTAAACAAAGGGCCTGTAGCATTTAAAACTCTGCTGCTTCAATTTACAAGTTTCTTCAAGTAGGAATGGCTGCTTCTGCTCTTTTTACCTTAGTCTCCTATTTCTAGGATCATACAAATCTCTCTGATTCTTCCTTAAGCTATTTTTGACGTTCTGCTTCTTCCATAGAGAGACCCAAAACCACAGTCTGGCAGCACAGAGCTGCTGCCTGAAACACCCTCACCCTGAACAGAGTAACTGCTGCCATGCAGTTCCAGCAGCTCTGCTGCAATGAACCAGCCTCATCCACCTCCCTCCCTTGCTTGTTTGTAAAACAAGGGGCAGGCAAACCCGGGCTGCTGGCAATCACCCCACAAAATAAACAGAACACCAGCTCCTACCCATTCCCAATGAGAGGCTCATCTTTAGGAACAAGCTTTTAGGAAAGGCCCAGGGGTGGCTGAGAGGAAGATCTCTGACATCCAGAGTTACTCCCACAGCCATCATGCTCTCTAAAATGTGATATGGGTGCTCAGCCCTTCGGAAATCTAGGCCAGTAATTTTCTCTGGGTAAATAAGAGCTTGTGTTCTGCAAAAATTGCTGGCTTAGATGTAGAGTACAAAACAAACAAAGATCCTTGCAGAGGAGGTTTTTTTAGTTTTGTTTTGTTTTTTAGTCCTTATATTACAGCTTCCATATTTTCCCTCTCAAGTAGATAGTTACTAGCAAATTTCTCTCAAGAACTGAAATGGTAATTATTTACCTCCTTACTAGCATAAGCTTGCTTACACTAAAGTCCAACTTTATTCTATGCTGCAGACTTATCTTAGCATTTATTCCCCAAAATCACACTTACAAGCCTCTGCCAGTACACATCAAACAAGAAATTACATATGATACAAATGAGCTCCGTGTACAAAATAAATGCCAAATACCTGAGAATTATCTGCTAGGGCAAAATGTTGGGGTTTGTTCTGGGGGGATAAATGGTGAAGAGGAAAACACCAAACTTGATATCAACAAAAACATTTAAAAGGAAAAAATATTTAACACTGAAACACCAACAGCTTCACTTTGTGTACACTACCTAAAAGCGTCTACTTTTTTACAAGACTGACAGATAAATTGGCCGGCTTAAAATGAAGATAAAGACTCCAACCCTTGAGTGATATATGCTGGAAAGACTTGCTGGAATCACTGAATGTTCACCAAACTGAAATACTCCTCTTCTCTGTGGGATTTCATGAGCCTGTACAAATGTAACAATAATTCTGCTGATTTACAGGAATATTCAAATTGAAATGACATGACCATGTCTTTCTAAAATAAGTATGGAACTACTACTTGCCATCACATCACCAGTAGGTAGCACAGGCAAATGAAAAACTAAATGGTTTACCTGCAAAACCTTCAAAACTGTACTTAGATAAGGCTTTTCTACCTCAGAAGAATTGCAATCATGCTACATTTTCCAGACTCAAGGTCACATCTGGACATCTTCACTTTTCACCATACCAGCTCTACCAGACAGCATTAACAAAACTCAGCCAGGTCCTTCTATACTTAGACATCTGACCAGAGCAGTACAATAAATATCTCTATCTTTGCACCAGATATATCAGAAGAAGACACCTCACACCTCCCTACTACATTTTATCACCATTCTACAAAAAAATAACACCAACAGATAAAAAGACAAAAAAATGAGCAAGCTCTGCTCACTCTAAACAGAATCACATCATTTTGCCATTTATACACAGACAGAGAAAGGGATCTTGCTCAATGGTGAGAGCATAGAGGTACCTCCAGATAGCATGTATTCCAAAATACAGATCAACAACTCTCTGTGATTGCTGAAGCAACCTGTAGTAAAAAACAAGTGAAAAAAGGATCTCAACTGCCACATCTCAACCTCATAAAGCTAGGGCACAACAACACACAGAAATACAGCACTATTAGGTTACACAAGCAATAAAACCCAAAAGATCAAGATGACAATTTCATCCTGAAGGTTTATACCCTAGCCTAGGGCAGCCAGAGCTCCCAAGCTCCCCTGCCTCTCACACTCAAAGAAAGCAAAATTAAAGCAAGAGACTGACCCTACCCTTCCTTCTTGTGTGATAATACACACAAGAAGCACTAGAATGAAAACTGTCTGTATTGTTTTCTTATTTGAAGTGCCTAAAATATAATAGCAGGTACTGACAAGGGGCTATATTCCTCATGGCTGTCAGGCAAGACCTAAGTCAGCCAGACCCACAGAAGATCTCTCCAAAAGTAATTATCTAGAATTCCTTGCTCTAATCGCCTGCACAAGACTCATACAAATATTAAACCTTCCAAACTGGAATCTGAGTTCTCAAACTGACATCCATGAGGAGCACAAGCACATGTGTATGCCTTACCACAATTTCCTCTCACTAGCATGACGTTTTCTAGAACATGGCATGTGAAACATGCAGCAAAAATCAGGAGCATAAAGCATTGAAAAAAACCCAAACAAAACCCATTTTCCTATGTTTTATATGGTGCACAGGCACCGCTTACTCATATCAGAAGGATGGTGGAGCCACGACCAACACAAAAGGAGGCCTCAAGCATTTGCTCCTTATTGCTCTTCAGTGCAACCTTTTATAACCTTCACCTCACATGCCCTGCCCCTGTGTGCCCTCTGCTCCCTGTGCGATTGCTCAGCACCCCTGGGCTCCTCACCTTCAACAGCATTCACCTGTCCTGCACAGCTGGAGCCACTGGGGATCAGCCACAGCCCCACTCCCAACCACCACAAACTCTGTGCCCACAACGAGCACAGACTACAGTTATTCTGCAGCCAAGCAAACTGAACCTTCATAAACACACGAACTGGAGGATGTCAATTAAGAGTTACATAAACACCTACCTAAATTATACAAATGGTTGCCTACAGTAAAGTATCAAGCATTTATCCTTGCTCATGTCATCCCAACTCCCTGTGAGCTTGTCCCCATCCATCCCATCCCCTCAGAAAGGTCTGACCTGCTGCTGTTATCTGTCTTTCCCAAGCAGTTGTACATCTCCCAGTAATCTCTTGACTGAGCTGACTGCAGCTGGGACAGCTCTATTCAAATCCCACCTCTCAAACTTCACCAATGTCTCAAAAGCAGTGACCAGATACTCCATCTTTTTGAGCTGCTCAGTCTGAGAGAATTACCCTCCAGAGATCTCACTATTCTCTGGTAATCACATAATCCCCCACTATCACATCAGCCCCTCTCTCCCTGCTTTCAAACCACCACAGTAAGCAAGAGACAGCAGGGGATCAGTCAAGACCTGAATAAACAGAAATAAGGAATGAGAAGGGTATTCCGTAAGGATATTCTTTAAGGCTCTACAGAAACCCCTGTCTGACCATTCATGGCAGCACCTGGGAAGTTAGGCTAAATGATTAGACTTAACATAAAGAAATTAATACTTCAGGAAAACAGAACTGGTAAAAATTAAATACCAGGTTCCCTCCATAATTCTCAACTGCCTTAGAAATCATTCACTGCCAACTCCAATCGTGAGCAGCTTTTCTTCTCTCATGGCCGAAGCAAAAATCTGGGCGTACCTTTGCTTTAGTATCACAGAACATCACCTGTAACACTTTTTCAGCCACCTCTGTGCTACAGACTCTCTGCTGCCATGGCTATAATCAAAAACCAGCCCAGAAACAATGCTGAGGGGCTCTCCTGACATCAACAATGCTGAAGGTGCCTGACACAGAGCACAGAAAGTTTTCTTCTCTTCACATAGATAAGGTGCTTTGCCAGGAGACAAACATGTCATGTAGGAGTGTGATTTTATTTTTGTGTCGTCTTCTTCCACACTAACCAACTGAGCATCTCTGGCAAAACTACACATTGTCCAATCCAAGCAGGTCAGAAGTGAGTTTTTTATTGCCTCCAAAACTGTCTTCTACATACCCTAAACTTGTAATGCCCTCAACTACAACAGAGGCTGGTTAAGCTCAGAAGCACCAAGAAGCCATCAATTATTTTCCTTCTGTAAATAAGGAAGAAGGAATTGAATGCAGACGGAGATCAGAGTATCCTCTACTGCCACAGCACCAGATTCTTCTCAAGTTCAAGAAAGATTCTTCTCAAGTTTAAAGAGCATAAAATCAAAAGCTACAAAAATTCATTCCAAAGCCTATTTCAGTGTGTGCAGGCCTCCCCTCACTTCTGCCATAAGTGCCACATTGCCTGTGTGAAATTTACCTGCACAGCAAAGAGGAACTTACAACTGGCTGTGTGAAATTTACCTGCACAGCAAAGAGGAACTTACAACTGGCTGTGTGAAATTTACCTGCACAGCAAAGAGGAACTTACAACTGGCTGCACAGCAAAGAGGAACTTACAACTGGCTGTGTGAAATTTACCTGCACAGCAAAGAGGAACTTACAAAATTAAACTCTTCAGCAGTTTTCTCTCTAACGGGTGTTGGCTATGTCAACTTGTGCCCATCAGACAACTTAGGGATGTACTAGTCTATTTTATAATACAGCCAGACAATGTAGGAGCCATAAAATCTTATGCTTAAATGCAGCTTTTACCAGAGAGACTTCAAGCACCTTTTCCCTGTTTTATCTGTGAAGAGAAGACTGTTTAGCAGTAATTCCAAGGTTTCATGACGGCAGCGTCTAACTCCCTAACCCAAACACTCAGAAACCACCATTTCTGCCACAGGAAAAACACCACAAAGCGAGGTCCCACTTAACACCTTATAAGCACAAAGAAAGGAACAAAATATTTAAGCACAGATAACAACTGAGACCAGATGCAACTTCTACCATTCATCAACTAGTACACAAGAAAAAAGGCCCAGTAATCTTTCTCCACCCAGCCTGAACAACTAAAAGAAACAATCCAAATATGTAGGAGAAATTGGAAACCTCCTCGGTAAACTAAACACCCAGTAACTATGAATCAGACTCCCTCTGCATATTAAGCGTGGGCAAACAAAGACAAAGAAAAGAATGCAATTTTCCAAGGCATACACCTCTGCTGTGTTCTGACAAAACAGCAATTCAGTGCCGATGTGAAACGTCGCACTATCGTCTGCCTTAGTGTGCTGTAAGACACGCTGTAAACACGGCAAAGCTTTAGTAATACCAGACTTGACCACTGGCCCATACTAGACCTTGCTCCACCCTGTGAAATCTGCGCGGAGAAGTGGGGCAAGACTGACAGGTTTTATTGTGAAACTTAACAGGTTTGTGGATTAGCAAAGCTACCGTATTGAAAGCTGCAAATCCCTCCCCGGTCATGTCTCTACAGAACCGCGCTCATTCCTCAATTAAAATTTTATTATTAAAGTTACCAAAACGCCACACAAGACCTACCAGTTTCTGCCTGCTTTACAACATTACCATAGAATATGGGATAAAATGTTTTGGTTTTCTTTAAGAGTTTGTTTTTCTTCATTCACGAGCAAAACTCGACAAACGCGCAATGTTTGGCTATGCTGGGTTTTTCCAACGTTCCCCTGTGCTTTACCATCGTGAAGATTTTGTAAAAGCGAAGGCACGGTATTTAACCAGACTTACGCGTCCTTCGGGCTGAAACTGCCTTTAACTTTTGGGAGCAAACTGACCGGCAATAGCAACCGGTTTCTAGAGAGGAACGAGGAGAAAGGCAACCCGGGGCGCGGACGCACGCTGAGGCACACTCACACACACACACACATCCGAGCGAGGGCAGCAGCTCCCCCCCGCCTCAGGACGACACCGGCATCGACCCGGGCCCCACCGAACTCCCGAGCCTCGCCTTTCACCGTCGCAGCTCCGAGCGGCCTCCTCCCAGCCTTTACACCGCTCCCTTCGGGTTCTGCCGGCTTTCCTCGGCCGCCCGGAGCCGCCCCGGGCCCTGCCGAGCTCACCTGCCCCGGCAGCGCCGGGCCCTGCCCGGAGGCCGCACCGCAGCTCGACCGGGGAGCACGGCGGCCGCGTTGTAAGACCGCACCGCAGCAAGCCCCGCACACCCGCAATGGCCGGGGATACCGCCGCCGGTGGTGCCTCCCCCCGCCCGGCTACCTGCCCGCCCGGCCCGGCCCGGCCCCGACTCACAGTGCGTGCGTGAAGGCGCTGAGTCCCGCAGGCACGGCCGCAAGCCCCCGCCCGGAGCAGTCCACGCCGCGGTCGCCGTCGCAGCTGCACGGGGCCGGGCAGGGCGGGGGGGACGCTCCGCCGCTGTGTCCGGCCCAGCTCCCCAGGCCCCAGGCGACGAGGCCAAGCAGAGCGAGGCACCGCATCGCCGACCCTGCCGGCCGCCCAGCCCCCCCGGCCCGGCTCGGCTCGGCCTGCGGCTCTGCGCTGGCGCCCTCCGCCTACCGAGCCCGGCCGGCCGCCGGGAAAACGTATAAAAACCCACCAAAAAGAACAACGACAAAAAAAAATAAATCAAAATAAAGGGGCTCCTCCGTCCGGCGCGGCTCTGGGGCTGCTTCAGCGGGAAGTCAGCCCTCCGCCGCCCGCCTGCCCCGTGCACAGCCCGCAGTGCTGCTCGCCACTGCTCATCTCAGCCGCGCAGGCAGCGCTCGGGGGAGGCAGCGCTCGGGGGAGGCAGCGCTCGGGGGAGGCAGCGCTCGGGGGAGGCAGCGCTCGGGGGAGGCAGCGCTCGGGGGAGGCAGCGCTCGGGGGAGGCAGCGCTCGGGGGAGGCCGTGCCGGTGGCGGTGCCAGGCCGGCCCCGGTGGCTCCGCTGGCGCTCCCGCCCCTCCCGGAGCTCGGTCCTGCGGCCGCGGCGGCTCCGCGCCCAGGGCAGAGGTGCGTATGCTAATGAGACGGCCGCACCCGCGCTCCCATTGGAGCGCAGCCGGCGCGGGGTGGGGAATATGTAAAACACGGCAGGGCCGCAGCCAACGGGAGCGAGGGGCGGGGCCGGCGCGAGCAGCCCCGCCCTCCTCCCCGGTGGCCGCCGCCCCCCGGGGCCGCTCCCTCACGGCGCCGGGACCCCCGGGCCCGGGAAACCCGAGCGAACGGGGCAGAGCCGCGGCCGGGTCGGCCTGGGAGCGGGGCAGCGCCGGGGCCTGGCACCTCAGGACACCATTTCCAGCCCTAGCGTTGCTGCGGCAGGAGCGGGCGGGCGCCTGGGCCCGCGTCCCCCCCCAGCCGGCAGGCACCGGCCCCGGCCGGGCCCAGACAATGCCCGGCAGGAGATAAAACCGCCCTGCTCGGGGAGCGGAGGACTCCAGCCGGCATGGCCCACCCATGCCCTGTGAGGGAGCACGGGGGCCATGCCGTCCTGCTAACCCAGGAACACAAAAGCACTTCTCACTGCTGTTCCCAAAGCTACAGTGACTGCAGCACTGGCAGAACTGTTCCCTTCCCACACAAAGCACTGCCGTGGTACCTGGCTGCTGTACACCTCACACATCGCTACCAAACCTGTGTCCGTCTGCCTCCTTTTCTCCTAACTACCTTAAAAACAGCACTAAACAAAACGGAAGCCTTATCTAACCTTGTCGTTAGTGCCCTCCATCACCTGACTGGTTTTTAAATGCTTTCTTTTGGACACTTCTACCTGCAGCCACCACCAGGAATGAGCCTGCCGCATTAGCTTCACTCACTCACGCACCATGCCCCGCAAACAATCACCACAATCACTGCTTTTCTCCCAGATTTACCCTAAACCAGGACAGGATGTCACAGCAGCCCTTGGGTAACCTCTCAGTGCTGGCCCGCTCTGAGCCAGCAGAGCCGGCTGGAGAAAGCCCGGCCAGGGCACAGGCTCATGCTCTGGTGCACAGCCACAGCACCTGCTTCACATGTTGGGCTGGATGCTAAGCCCAGCCCAAAAAGCCCAGTCCAAAAAGCCCAGCCCAAAAAGCCCGCAGACCTGAGCAGCTAGGCAGGGACCCTGAGGAGAGAAGATAAAGGATGCTGCAGATTCAATGTGAATCAAGCAAAAGCTGTTTGTTGTGCTTCTAAACATGTTTTATTTCTTACCTTGGTCTACACAGTCACCTGTTGTTTGATTTGTTGCTCCGCTTTGTCCACTCATCCCTTGATTGGTAGCTCTGTTTTGTCCATCAGGCAGCACACATCTTTTTCTTATTCTAATTGGTAGAAGCTGCAAGTGTCATTTCACTTGGGTGGACACTCCTTTGTCTGTCAGCAACTGTTCTTTCTTCTTACATCATCAGCTTTCTTATCCCCAAATATGACCTCGTTCTTTAGTTGGAGAAGGTCAGGCTCGTCCGTTCAGTACATGTCCATTTTCCTGTATATGATTCCACTGGGTCAGGCTGGTTCATTCAGTACATGTCCATTTTCCTGTAGATATGATCCCACAACACCCTTCTGTCCATCCTGCAGGTAAATCAATGACAGAAGCACAGACAGGGCTCGGTGGGTGACAACCTGCCCCTGCCACAGCAGAAATGGGCTGAACCCCACGACCTTGCACACACAGAGCTCTGCCAGCTCCCCTAAAGCCAGGAGCAGATCTGCAGTGGTAACTGAACCTTAGTCCATAGTCAAAGCACCTGTCCAGGGTGTCACGTGGCCTGGTGGCACTCCAAGTTCCTGCAATTGCATATGAAAAATCCTGAATACCTGCAAATAGGTGGTGAGGCAGAGAGGCCAGGGATGAGGGAGGCGCCACTACACAGTGCAGGGACAGTGTTCACAGCACCCCTGGCCTGGCACTGCTGCTCAGCCAGGAGTTGAGGAGCTCATCCCTCACACTTCACCTTCCAAGGGCTCCCTGTGACAACACTGATGTCCCAGAGGACACCCCGTGCAGGGCTGAGGTCTGTGCTAATCACACCTTCTTGAGCTGACTGAGGTATAAAAAGCAAAAAGTCTTTGCTTAAAAAATGGTTACTTGGTGAAAATTAAAAATCAGGCATGTCTGTTGTGGGGACCTGAAGATTTAAAATTATCTGTGCCCAAGAAAGTAACAGTGCACAGTGAGAACCCTAGGAATACAGGTCCTCCAGCCACCACCACCCTCATCTACATTTCTCCTCATCATTTTTCAACTTTTCTAAAGTGTTTCAACCCTTCTAAACGTGTTAAGATTATTTTATCTAGTTGCAGAAACCGTTCTTTTCTTGCATTTAGGAATCCTGTTCCTGATGCACTGATTTTACATGAACATCATCACTTATCTGTGAAACAGTGAGGTCCCTTTAATAACAGGCTGTGTTCTTGTCCTGTATCTTGTGAGAAATATGAAGTTCTCAAAGTGGAAGCTACCCCTGTGTGCTATAAAAGTACCAACGTTTGCTGTAAGCACAGACAGTGGGTTTATCTTTTGTCCTTCCCAGCTGCTCTTGGCAGAGAAATGCTGCTGTCAAAGCCATGTTGTTCTAACAAGTGTCAGGGCCAAAGCCACCATGCATTCATGTCACTTTCTGTGCCTGTGCTCAGGGACAGCAGAGGAGGAGCCGCAACCAGAGCAGAAGGGAAAAAAAACCTCAAAGGAGTTCTCTCAACAAAAGAGATACAAACAACAAAACAGATACAAACCAATCCCCATAAAAAAAAGTGACCTTTTTCTTCTACTAATGGCAAAGAAAAATAGCAAAGCACTTACATCCACTCTGCAAATAGTCTCATTTCACTAAGCAAAGATAATGGGAGCAGAAATGGCCCTTGGTGCCTGCCTAGATTTTGGAAGACAAACAGTGGCATGGAGTTACTTTGTACAGCAGCAGTGGGACCCTACACTGCCCCCAGAAGTTCTCTGGACAAAACGGCCCTAGTAAAAGCAGAACAGAAGAGCTTTTTTATTTCCCTGCATGCTTTGAAGCACTGAAATAGTCTAGTTTTTTCCTCCTTATCCTTGCCTGATTTCAATTTTTCTCTTTCTTTTACCAGCACCACTTCAGATTTCTTCCCTTTGTGCAGCTCTCTAAGTCACCACATTTCAAACTCTTGTCCTTGGAGCAATCCACTTCCCCTTTTTATCCAGCCAATTCTGCTCCAGTTAGTCTGGAACTCACACTGGCAAATTAATACTTTCCTTAGTTTTTCAACCTCTGCCTCTACCTTGCTGGTACTGATGATGCATCACTGCTCTCTCCTCTCCATCAACAGCTCCCATTTCTCTCACTTTCTGGTTAGGCAGACACCTGCTTGCAGGCACTTATTGATTTTATTTTCCTTTATAAATAAAACCCTAGCATTTTCTGTGAAGCTGGCTTATTTTTGTAATAAAGATCTACATGCTAAGACATTTTTAAGCTGAAAAAATATGGCCATATTTTACTAAATGACCTATTTAACTAAAAATTATACCATGGATTTTGAAATTACCATAATTTAAAAATCCGGTCTGAAGCAATCCTTAATGTCACAAATCTCAAGAAGCATCCCCCAAAATACAGCATAAGGTAGCAATTAGCTTATTAAATTTAAAAAAACCCCAAGAACCAAACCTGCAAGAGAGAGAAAAATCGTGAGGTGTACTGTAAACAAGGTGAAGAAGATGAGGGTCAAACTATCAAGTAAAAAAAAAAAATTTGATTAAAACTAGCTCATTTTGGTTGAGCTGTGGAGAAACTATTCTCTATTCTTCTTCAGGAAAAATGGGAAGCACCATAAACTGATCTATTACTGCAAAAGATCTCCAGGATTTGGTGCCTGACATACAGGCACAGGGTTTTGAAACTTCTGTCATACATTTGGTGAAAAGGCATCAGGAAAGCTTGAGAGACATAGGGGGAAAATACAAAAGTATGGACATGGCATTTTTCCTTCCACTGCCACAAAACTGTCCGGCAATGTACCTGCTTCTGACAAAACCCCACTTCAGAGACATGAATTCATTTGGATTGAATGGGAGTCTGATGTGGAAGAGGATGCAGATTAAAACCTGAAACATGGACACAAAAATAAATACAAAGTGAAGGTAGAATGGAGCATCAGAACTCCTGCTGCTAGAGCTGTGCCATGAGAGGATGGCAAGGGAATGGATATGTGAAGATCCTACTTGTGATAAAAACTGTTTTCCTGTAAGAATTTCTTAGACTTTACAGAAAAAAACGGGGATTTGCATGGAGGTTTTAATTTCTAAATTGGGATAAAAACAGAGCTAGTGTGTTAGTCCTGCAAGGTGAGCTGTTTTCACCCCTGGCTTCACACATCCCAATTATCCTCCATCAGAAATGCTGATGTGGCAGGATGTGCCCCAAGGGCTGTTCCCCTCCCTAAGGATGGCCCAGACCCGGTTCACTATGCAGATGTAAACACAGAGATGTATCCAGTTTAGAGCAGCTTTAAATTTTATCTGTTAGTGATAAAAATAAGCTCCAATGGGCTGGAAATGGACCTGAAGGATTCATCCAAACTGTGAAAGAGGCATCACAGCAAAAGCTGCTGCTGCTGTTACTGAGCCCCACACTGCTGGGAAATTCAATTAGCACTTGGATTCTGCCTCCATGGTGTGCTGCCTTCGGCTGGGGTAAACCACAGCACCAGGAAATTAAAGTTATGCTGGAGAACATGACACAGAGCTGGCTGCTGTGTGTGGAGAAAGAACACTCTGGAATACCTGCACTGACAAAGAAAGCTCTCTTTAAAATGGAGGTGCACTTCTTGCCACAGAAAAAGGCTGAAACTTTTACTCAGATGAAGTAGAACTGAAAGTCACTTCAGGAAACAAGTGTCAAAAGAAAGGCTCAGCCAAGTTCAAAGCCTTGTTAAGAAAATGAGGGTAAAGAGCCAAACCTTGGTATAGCACAAACACAGAAGCAATTTAAAGCTTCAGAAAAATTACTGAGAAAAAAATTATTTTGGTAGTCAAAAATTTGCCCAGAAAATTTGTTTCCCAATATCTGCTTCATGCCTCTGTAAAACATGAAAAACTAATGAGGACAAGCAAGACCACTAAAATCCAGTTTAGAAACAGCACATGTAGAATGAAGGAAAAAACATACAAGTTAAATGGAAAACTGAGAGAAAATTAATTTTAAAATTGCTTATGAATAAATATTACCTTTCTGTATAAACAATGCTTAACTTCCAATGGTAGAGTGTCTCTACCACCTGTGCATGCATTACCTAGATGAGCCACAGCAGAAAGCATTTTGCAATTTGGCCTGCTGATTTTATCCTTGCTCCATTATTCCAAAAGATGCCTCTGAAATGCAGCGAGCTGGGCTGCCAGTAGAAATTAGATGTTGTACCACAGCTAAAACAGAATGACTGCAGGCAGCTTATTCCAACCTTCTGTCAACTGGATAGAGCAAAGCCAAAAAGAGTACAGCTCAAACAGCCTGTGTGGAGGGTTGTTATTTTTATTATTTTGTTCTTTTTTTGTTGTTGGATTTTTTTCAGCCTAGATGTGTCAGGTCTTCTGCTGTCTAGAGTTCACTCTGGAGTTTCTCCAGTACCATGTGTTCCCCTTGAAAAAAGAGGGACACAGTAATAGCATCATTACAAAATTATTTTATCTTGTCACTCTAATCAAGTCATCAGCTTAAACTAGGTGGCTATACAGGAATTAAAAAGCAACTTAGGACAAAACTTCTGGAAATTAAATTCAGGGTTTAGTCCAATACTCATGTCAGTCTGTATTCTAGCTAGAAAGTTCTTGTAATAAAAGAACATGCTTTAATTTGTATTTTGCAGCATCTAGAGGCACTCCACTGTAAGTAGACAGCACAAAACATGTCAGTCTTACTGTATGAAAGCAGGAGGAAGACAGAAAGCATCAAGTCCCTGTTTCTCAGCCACCTTCCCCTGCTTCCCACCCCCAGCCAACCCGGAGCAGCAGTGGGCAGCCCATGGGATGGTATGGGTTGGAAAGAACCTTACAGCTTACCCTGCCATGGGCAGGGACAGGGACACCTGCCACCACTGCCCTGGTGACATTTCTCTTACCTGAGGGGCAGAGGCACCTGCACAGCTGCACTGGGAAAAGGATTTTTTTTTTTTGAGGAGTGGGAAAGAAATTGTTGGACTTATTTTAAACCTTTGGTTACCAATAAAATGCCCAATTTACTCACCCCCGCCCCCAAAAATCCCAACCAACCACACAATTAAAGCCAACAAGGGTGAGGAATACAGAGCTTGTTTTACTTTTCATGGTTTTGTCACTCAAAACCTGACTTGTCTCTGAAGCAACAGGAAACAGTAACACATCAAAGCTTCAAATTATTTCTAATTTAAAGGGCAGTTTAAAATTAAAACTGTGAGCCCTCTGCTCCCTGTGTGATTGCTCAGCACCCCTGGGCACTCCATTGCTCCTCACCTTCAATAGCATTCACCTGTCCTGCACAGCTGCAGCCACTGGGGATCAGCGACAGCCCCTCTCCCAACCACCACAAACTCTGTGCCTACAAGACTCTCCAGACTTTGGACAATTCCTCTGTAAAAGTGAACACTGCAGCCCAGATTTACCTCTGAAATCAGCCTCACACCAGGATTTTAGAAGACAATCAACTTCTCACTGGGATTTTAGAAGACAAATAATTACACAAACTCAAACTTCACCTTCTCCACCATTTTGCTGGCAATCCAGTTTACCTACCACCTTTTTCTTGTACCAATTCAATTCCAGCTTTGCTTTTTGACTTCACTGTCACAAGACAGGGCATGATAACTATTTGGTTTTTAAGTAAAACTGAAAATGTGTTTTTATTTCCAATCATCTACATCAAATGTTCACGTAACACTTCTCCATGTATTTTCAAATCAGGCCAGCCTACTTAAATTAAAAAAAAATCAACAAAACCCCAACTTGTCTTACATTCAAAACTGAAGCATTTTCTCTATATTAATCTCAGTTCATAACTCTTGAAACATTCTACTAACAACCTTACAAACTGTCCTTTGAAGGACTTACAGAAATTCAGTATCTCTTTAAAGATACTTGATTCAAACAATTAAAATACCTGACTCAGAATGACATAATTGATTCAACTAAAAGGTAGTATCTGACTCAGAATAATATGCTTCTCTGAGTTTATGTAGCTGACTTCTCAAAAATGCATAAGGTTCTATTACAGATGGTTTATAGCACTCTTTTTCCCCAGCAAATCACCAAACACTGGGTAGAAAAGGGACAATTCAAAAGCCATCAGGAGACAAACGAAGCAGAGTTTTAAAGTTTCTCTTTGGATGCCCAAACACCCCCAGGTGTTTATGTTATGCCCTAGAGACTATAAACAGCCAATTAAAGCAGTCTGGAACCTGGACTCAAAATGGAAAGTCAAGAAAAACACACAAACACGATGGTGTGAGACTGAATTTTTATTTTTCTGTTGATAAACGCAAAGATCCTTCACAGCAGCAACAGATGCAGAAGTCACTTGCAGAAATGACAGTTCTTCTTAATATGTTGGTATTCCCATGTGTGAGAAGTGTGTAGGGACTGCAGAACAACACTGTACAGGCACTGCTCAGTAGTAACAGAGATCAAGTTTCTTGGAGTATTTTAATCAACCTTTCCTTATTAATAAGGGGTTCTTGTAGCATCAAAGATGATGATTAATTAGCTGGCTGTTATTTTTTTGTTATTGCAATTTAAAAACATTTTATCAAACTCTACACATACTATTTATATTCCCAGGTATACACCTCTCCACATTTTGTAGTAGTTGCCAAACCAGAACCAAATGCTACAATTCAGAATGAAAATACTACTGCATTCAGCAGCTCTAGCTGCAGTGAAGTAAATATTTCCTCAGAGTAACAAAACACACCCTGTTCAGTAATACAAGGGACATGGTTTGTAAAATGAACATTCCTATCTTGTATCCATACATTTCTGTAATATATATATTTATATATGACTCTAAAACATATCTCTACTAATTAACAATTAAATTAAAACACATCCACAATTGGTCTAACTAGTGATTTTGGTCTCAATACTTTAAACATTAGCTGTTCCATAAAAATATACAATTCAACAACATGGTTGATCAGCAACATGAGGCCTTTTGAAAGAGGCCTATGACATAAAACCAACCATGCAATTCAGTGCTCAATGTCATCTAACTGATAAATATTTATACTGAATTTTCAAATTACCAGTATCTCCCAAAGGTCTCTTTGCAGGCTTACCATGCTTACAGACATGCAGAAAGCAATCACATTGCTCACTTGCCCATAGCAACCACATTTTCTGTTCAAATAGATCAACTGACAAAGCACAAGCTTCAAGCTGTCTTTTTTAGATTACTAACCTTTCCCTTTCTTTCACATATTGCTTCATGTGAAATAAGATGAGGGATTAGCCACACAGCAAGAACTGCACTTCTCAGTTTAAGCCTCTAAAAATCAAATTACTACCAGCCAATTAGGATGTACTCATAGCTGCCATACAAGTGAACTGATACCCAATAGACAGTGAAGTTAACTCTTCAAAAGGTGTAGCTTAAAGATCCAAACAAACCCAAAGCCAGAACCTGAACTAAACAAGTACAGCATCAAACCTGGTAGGTTCCAAAGAGTGGATCTCTGTCCAGAAATTGTCCAAATGGTACACAAAGCCCATGGCACCATCAAGAATCCATGAGCTAAGAGTAGCTGTCCACAGATGGAGATGTCCTTACTGAGCAGTTGTGATGCAGTACTTGTGCAGAACAAACAAGAATCCCCCAAGTCAGAAGCAGTCAGTACTCAAACCCCAGACAAGTTCACATGTCACAGTAACCTAGCATATGACCCAATAACAATCAGTAACTTAGGTACTAATTCCAGAAGCAATACATTCAATGTGGAAATAAGACTACAATAAAAGAGAATAGAAAGACAAGAACAGTATGACAATTAAGATGAATAATTATTTTACACAGCAGAAAGTCAGGGGAATATCTGGACTTCTTTTGCACTGCATTTAAATATCTTCTGTTTCTCAATATAAAAATACATCTAGAGAGTCAATCCAGAACTGCAAACAGCAATCACGTTTTTCCCCATAACTGCTTTAAAATTAGTACAAAATAATGTAAATTACAGGAATGATTGTTGCAAATTTGTAAATGTTGGCTATTAAAACATCATTATATAAGAACACCAACTGTAAATTATTTACAGGAGAGGTAATCCAATTTCCAGAGTAGTGAATTATCATTTAGCAGAAGTGTAAAAACAATGTACTTACCAAAACCATTACAAAATCTGGTATTGTTATCAGCTACACAGTAGATTGTGATTACATTTTGTAGTTGACATACAACATATCCCTAAGAAAAGTGCCAAAATACTGCTACATAAGAATCTTTTTTTAAAAAAAGTCAGTTAGCAAAACCCCCAGCCGATTCTAAGCTAAGCAATGTCAAAAGAAAGCAGGAAAAAAAGGATGCTGATTGTACAACTATGTCTTATTAAATGCCTTTGAAAAATCTGTAAATTCACTTTGTCACTTACAAGTCTGACACAAGACTTACTAAAAAAGCCAAGAGAAATATCACCACATATGCTTCCCCAGGGCATTTCAGGCCATTCTAAACCTACACATTCCTCCTAAGCCGCGGGGCACAAGGAGACTGCAGACATTCTCAAACTGGCTGAGCTGCTGAGGGTTGCTGTGCTCAGGGGCCAAGCATCCTGCCAGGTGCCAGCCACCACCAGAGCAGCCAGGGCCCTGCTGGGCCACTGTGCAGGTTTTACCATCAGCCCAGGGGCTGGCACACATCACCCTCAACAAACCCTTCAGAGGGACTCAGCAGGCTGGAGAAACGGGCAAACAAGAGTCACCAAGGTCAGCAAAGAAAAGTGCAAAGTCCTACACGGGGGGAACAGCCCTGTCCAGCAGCACAGACTGGGGACTGAGCAGTTGCAGACAGACTTGCAGAGAACAGCAGCGAGCCATGAGCCACTACGGGTCCTGCAGCAAAGAAACCCCACAGTGCCTCGCTCTGCACTGAAGGAGCACTGCCAGCAGGCTGAGGGAGGGCACTCTTCACTCTGCTCAGTCCTCCTGAGACACAGCTCAAGCACTGGGACCAGCTTTGGGCTCCCCAGCCAACACAGAAAGGGACACACAAGAGTGAATCCAGTTAAGGGCCACAAAGGTGGTGAAGTGACTGGAGTATCTTACAGACAAGGAGAACTTGGGAGAGCTGGGATTGTCTCTCTCACCTGGAGAAGAGAGGGCTCAGGTGATCTCACCAGCCTGTGCCAACGCCTGAGAGGGAGGAATGAAGGAAGAGCCTAACTCTTCCCAGTAAATCTCGGGATGGACAAGAGGAAGGGAGCACAAGTGGAAACAACACAAGCTCTACTTAAACATAGGAATGGATCTTCATGGTGTAAGGGAGAGCAAAACACTAGAACAGACTGCCCAGACATCTTCTGGAGTCTCCATCCTTAGAGATATTGAATAACTCAGCTTGTCACACTCCTGAGCAACCTGCTCCAGCTGGCCCTCCTCTCAGCTGGGCAATGGGGCATGGACTAGATCCAGTCCCTCCAACCTCAACTGCTCCTCGATTCTATGAAAAGGACAGGGTTTTAGGACAGGCATTGGATCAACTGAGTCACAAAGAAACTACAAAATGCAAAAGGAATATATATTTTCTCTTTAAGTTATTGCACACAGTGTTAATTTTGCTGCCTTCGTTTTGCTGATCTCATCTTTTCAAACCTCGACTCCATTTCTTCCAGGACTTTTGGTGTGTATCGCACGACCAACTTCACCTTGCCTTGAGCTGCCTTCAGCAGCTCCACTGCCTTCTCATGGTGCTCCCCTTCCACGCTCTGTGAAGTACAAACCAGCTACTGTTAGTGAGGCACACACTGAAAACTGATTTTTGCATTCTTTGTACATTTCTACATAAGTATAAGCAATTATATTTAGGTATTTATTTATTGTTGCAGACATCTTTTATTAAAAAATCCTTTCCTTAGGATTTTTCCTCCTGAGAAGCTGAGAGGCCTCAGGAACAAAATGTAAACATTGATTATCTGCTGCTGTGGAATGCAACAGGTGCATCTGTGATTGGTCTCAGAGCTGTTTCTAATTAATGGCCAATCACAGCCCAGCTGGCTCAGACTCTCTGTCCGAGCCACAAACCTTTGTTATCATCCTTTGCTATTAGCTTAGCTAGCCTTCTGATGAAACCTTTTCTTCTATTCTTTTAGTATAGTTTTAATGTAATATATATAATAAAATAGTAAATCAAGCCTTCTGAACCATGGAGTGAGATCCTTCTCTCTTCTCTCATCCAAGAACCCCTGTGAACACTGTCACAATTTATATGTACTCGATTTTCAAGACTGCATAAGGACAATGTAATGCAATTCCAGGACTTATGTTTGAACAAACCAAGTGAGGGGATGATAAAAATGCTAATTAATACTAGCAAAAGAATAGTGGAAAAATCTTTAATTTACACTGAACAATTCTGCAATGATTTATGCTGAACAATTCTGAAAATTCTGCAATGATAACCTTAGTCAATTATGAAATTACACTTGAAACCCAGTAGCTTCAGGAGAATACTTACTTAAAATTTAATATTATTTTTCTTCTTTTGCATGCATTTTAAATTTAGCAGTCACCCTCAATTTGCTTAATAAACTGGCACAGCCAGCTGCAAGGTAACTGCCTTCTTGGTGTTACCTGGCATCACAACAAGGCACAACACTGCATGCTAGCTGCTTGCAGTGGAGCAACTAACATGCAGTGTGTTGCTCCACGTGTCTCCCAGCAAACCCACACCATTCCAGTTCATTTCCTCTAAACTGGCTATCAGTAGCCTGACCCAACTCAGGAAGACCACAATAAAACTGCTTTCCTGTACCAACTCTCAGAATTTCTTAGAATTATATTAGATTATCTATTATCTAGATTCATCTCATTACAATTTTTAAGCAACACCTCTCAAAAATGGCATCCAATATGTTCCTGCACAGCATATATTTTATCAGCAACACTTCTTCCTCCCAAACTTATAACACAATGACAGGACCACTCCAAGCCCACCTGGTGCTATTAGAAGCTAGAAGGCAGGTGATGTACCTGTTGATTGGAGGGTTTCCTTGTTACTATAAAGTTACTTACAGAAAGAAATACAACAGTAAAAAAACCCAAGTTATTTCTCTTCTACCAGACCACATACATCTGAATGTTTTCATTTTTGTTATTCAAGTGGATGTGTAGGCTGCTCTGTTTAAAACTGCTAATAAAAGGTTTGTAGAGCTCTGTTTAATTCTATGAAAACACCTAAATTCTGGAGTACACTAAAGACCTCCCACCTGAAAAAAATGAACTTGTTTTTCAGTCATATTCCCTGTAGTCTTGGCAGTGGCATTTTCTATTATTATTATTGAAGCATAAATTACAATCACAAGAAAATGCCTGTCATGTATTATGATGATTCCATCTATAAATATCAGATGACAAGGATTTTCTGAATACAGCAGCATTCTTAACAGCAATTTCTGCCCTTGCTGTATTCCTACAAGGGCTATATATATATATATATATATATACATGTGCATGCACACAGAGAGCCACTGTTAGCTCTCTGTCAGTCCCAGCTGCGTGATGATCAGGCGCAGTTTTGGGTGGGATGGTGGTTTTGTTGTCCTTATGAGAGTCTGTGGGTGAGGAAGACCCCATCTGAGGGCAGTTTGGCACCAGTGCCAAAATGTTCGCCAATACCAGAAGGCAAAGGCAAGCACAGTTTCACCAGTGCAGCAAATTTCTCTGATGCCTCTTGAAGAGGACAGCTGGAGTCCCAGGTAACAGTCAGGAGCCAGGTATGTCAGAGATTTGTGCCAGCCAGGAACTCCTAGAGTACAGACACCCAGGATCTGTACCCAGCCACTATTCCTTTCAAGAGTCAGAACCCCCCAAAATCTAGTTTGACCCTCAGTCTTAAAATAAAATTTGGTTTAGAGATGTAATAAAAAAATGTAATTGATTTTAAGCCTGCATAGAGCCTCTCTGTAAATAAAAGCAACTGTTGGGAGATATTTACATGCATTTGACTGAAAGCTGTCTCAAATCAAAGCCTGCCCATCACCTTTCCTTTCCAGCCTCCCTTTGTTTTACTTTTTATATTGTTGATTCTTCACAAGAGGATGCTTACTAAAAAATAATTCACATGAGCACTTTAGACACACAATTCTCAAAATACAGTAAAAAGCGTGCTTCTGAAGCTCAGTATAGTTAAGTGGAAGGATAAAAAATACCATACAAGGTAACACCACCTTGTAGTCCCATCTCATTACAGCTTTCATCATGCAGTAGCATTTTTACTATGGAAAAATGAGAATCTGGTCAGCCAAAAGCAACTAGCATAATTTGCTACCTACCTTAGAAGGTGCAAAAAACTCTATTAGCAGAAATCTGCATCATGAAACTGGGATTAAAAAAGAAGGCAGCTTGTATTTCACAAAATTCTCTGAGTACATTTATACAACCCTTCATAATCTGAAATACTGATATAGTTAGTACAGTTCCTTTTTGAGATAGATAACCAAAGCATAATCCTAAAACTCTCAATGCACACAACTCTACAGAAACCTGAGCAAATTTGTTTTGGGAGGACAAAAAAAGCCTTTTGCCAGTATCAGAAGAACAAGGAGCTTGTGCCATGTGTTCTCTGTGCCCCCTCAAGTGGAAACAAGCAGCCACTGCTACATAAAAAGAGAAAAGCAGCTCCTACCACTCCGTTGACAGAAAGCAGCTGGTCTCCACGTTTCAGGCCTCCATGTCTGTCAGCTATGCCTCCAGGGATAATACGAGAGATATAAATTGGAGAATTTTGTTCTTTGCCTCCCATAATGTTGAAGCCAAGGCCTTCTTCTGTTTTGGGTAGTTCAACCACTCTGGGATGAGAATGACCTTCACTAGCAGCAAATGCAGCTACTGTGGCCTGTGAGAAACAGGATTTTCTCATGTATAGGAAATTGAATACAGTCCCTTTAGCTAGGCACAGTGAGCAGGCTGAAAATGTATTTTATGTCAAAGTACTTACATGTTAAGACAAATGAGAATTAATTCCCTACCTACCAACACTAGCATGAAAAATTCAGAACTCCAAGAATAAAACTGAAACAAAAGAAATTTAAAAACCACAAGTCTTGTTATACTTTTAATAACCTGATCAGCATATCCATTTTATCAGATATCTAGATAATAGCCTTCTGAATTTTATATAATCTTCTGCTTCTGAAGCAATGAACTACTGTATTTTTTGCAAGTTATGCTTTGGCTTTTACCTTTGCTGTTGCATTAGCTCTGACTTCGGGGCTACTGCTGATATCCACAGTTTCATACACATGTTCATACACCTTGAGAGACAAAACAGTTTCAGTATGAGTAAAACAGATATTTTCCTGCTTAGGTAATGTAACAAAATATCAGGTGCAACTCCAAACTGTGTACATTAAAAGCACACACCTCTAATGTTACTCCCTGACTCACAACAAGAACAGGCCATCTAACACTCTCTGAAGAAACAACTCTCTCAGTATTTTTGCTGCTCAGTCTCAGCCTAAGGCTCCCCTCCTTGCACAGGACCCAGACCCCACCAGGACACAGGGAATGCTCATGGCTGGGCTGCCACACCTCACTCCAGGTATTTTCTCTTGCTGGATTCAAGCTGGAATTGTTCAACATGGATACACACAAAACCACTTCAGGGCAGTGTCACAGACATCTTTTATGAAAAATCCTTTCCTCAGGATTTTTCCTCCTGAGAAGCTGAGAGGCCTCAGGAACAAAATGTAAACAAGGATTATCTGCTGCTGTGGAATGCAACTGGTGGATCTGTGATTGGCCCATGTTGGATGTTTCTAATTAATGGCCAATCAGAGTCAGCTGGCTCAGACAGAGAGTCCAAGACAGAGCCTTTGTTATCATTCCTTCTTATTCTATTCTTAGCTATCCTTCTGATGAAATCCTTTCTTCTAGTCTTTTAGTATAGTTTTAATGAAATATATATCATAAAATAATAAATCAAGCCTTCTGAAACATGGAGTCAGATCCTCGTCTCTTCCCTCAACCTAAGACCCCTGTGAATACGGTCACAGGGCAGCTCTTCAAGGCTTGTCTGACAACCCATCCCTCCCCAAAAGCTCCCAAAATTTCCTTCAACTTTAGCAACCAGCTGAGCATCTCACAGAAAAACAAGGATTGAAAACACAGAGACAATAAGGATACTAATGCTAAGGAGGTGCTTCCACTGCAGGCTAATGCACATCTCATCTCCCTGCCAACCATTTGTACCTCCAAGCAACCAATACAGTGTCCTCAATGGCATGAAAACATGAAGATGACACCTGTATCTACAAACAGGTTCTTTAAAAATCATTCCAGCTGTTATCATCAGTATTAACATAAGCAACAGCAATAGCAAGGCACATCCAATCACCTAAAAGTCTCCAAAACAATACTTGGGATGAAGATTAGGGGGCACAAGACTCCACCTAAAGATTATGTGGATTTGGCTTAAAAATAACATTTGGTACTTTGTCTTATGTAGGCAATTGGTACTTAGTCTATTCTTACATACCAACTGGAAAATATCCTGTTAGCTGAGAGTAAGGACAGATTCTCAAAATAACCTTTATTTAAGAAGTGATTTGCTACTAAGCCATTATTTTATACACCTATGGTGTCTCAAATTATTTTATTTTGAAATTACTTAAAAATAAGGCTTGTTCTGTTAAGCTCTGTAAATTAAATGCTGCTTTATGAAGTTCAAAATCAGCTTACTGCAGTGAGCACAAGAAGCAAAAAGTAAATCATACTGGTCTTTGACTGAAGGTAACTGTTCCATCAAGTTAACTTACCTCTCTTACAGCATTACAGAATTCACTCTGCAGAACCCTTTGCAATGCCTGTAGCTTTTGTGGTGGCACTTCTCCACTTCTCTGTAACTTTTCCAGCAATTCAATTGCTCTGCAGATGTCTATGAAAAAAATAAAGCACCAGTAATGAGGAATGCTTGAGGAATCTCAAGGTATCTTTTTTTTTTTTTTTTAATTAAGGGAGCAGTCTGTGTGTGTGTACTTGCATACATTTTAAAACTATGCTTTAAGCTTTGTTATCCATAAAACCATGTCTTTACAAAAGGCTACAATAAAACACTACTTTAGCCTGTTATAAATCAGCCACAAAAACAACCTGGACATACCTGGACAACCTGGACAACACTGACATATGCATATTACAAAAACAATCCAATTTGTCCTCAAAGGACTGGAATATTGGTAGGTGTATCATTTTCATAATACTCTATGGATGGCATTTTGCTAACACCAGCTGCAATATTATCAAATATTCAAAAATTAGTTCAATAAGGTATTCTCAATACTGCCCATAGAAGAGGGCTGAAAATTACCTGGCCGATTACTTTTCCCTCCAAAAGTGCTTATAAAACCAGCAGAACTCCTTTTTACATTCTCAGCTGAGAGACAACATCTCCACAGTCTAGAATCCTGAACCCCCAAACCTCTTTCAGTTCCTTGAAATTTGTTCCTAAGAGTTGGCATTGTCCGTTTTCTCATAAATGCTGCTCTGTGTAATGAACTCCAGGAGGGATTTGACTCCAGACCAGAATGACTCAAGACAGCCACCAAATGCAATGTGACATTCTCTTGGCAGCACCAGAAGAGCAGAATACATTCACATCCCTCACTTGCACTTCCAAACTGCTACATTAGTGATTATTCTGAAACACAGAAGTCCTTGAACAGAACTAGAACAGTCTCTTAGAAAAGCAGATCGAAAGGATTACTTTCCTTATCACAAAGACAAAAAAGCAGTGATTAATCTACTATACAAAATTATGCACAGATCATTTTAGAACAGGATGAAGTCTGGAACACTGCTAGTCCCAAAGGCACTATTTCCTTTTTTCTGTAATTAACCTCTAGGTACTCATTTTTCATGTGAATGCACACCTACTCAGTGGTATCACAGCAGCACAGAGGAGGTGCAAAAGCCATGAACCTCTGAAACAGGAGTGTAAAAAGAGAGCAGTTCTGTAACAGGATGAGAAGGTGGCAGGGTGCATGCTCTGAAATCAGGACACAGCCCACAGGAGTGCTCTGCCCATGACATGAATTATCAGACACACCCAGGTCGTGCAGTTGAGTGAACAAGGCAAACCTGTAGCACACAGGCTGCTCAGCCATGCACTGGAAATAAATCCTTCATGGGAAAACACTTGAGTACCACAGCCTCAAGACTCAAATTATTTCTGATGATAGTTAACATTTCCATATATTTCCATCTGCCATGAGAACTTGGTGCTTTCTGGCAAGCATTTCCAAGCTTTATAAGCATCAGCTATCTAGATCAATGCAATATCAAAACCCAAATTATCTACTAATAATCCTCTGTTCTACAGAGAACACATTTTTCACCGTTACTATCTGTATAACTGCAAAAGAAAAAAAGACCCACATTTAAAGCTTATTTCCCAATATGTATTTTGTAATTCATTCAAAACCCAAAACAGTTGGTGAAATTAAAGACATTCTAGATGATGCAAAATTACTGACATTCTTCATAACCCCTGTGCTCAGCACCAGCAGTACTGATTAACACAGCACGTATTAATTCATCAAGCAGCCCACTGATCAACTTGGAGAGCAATGATCAAATGGCAACAGCAGCACTCCCAACCTGACAACACTCCACAGATTAATGACAAATGTCATTCATCTATCAACTCCAACACCACTATCATTTCAATACCTGCACATGTTTGCAGACAAATTATTATTACATGCACACAAAGACTACAGCCCCCTGTAGCCATTCCTGAGCCTATGGTCTGTGAATCACATTAAGATATAAGGTGCACAAACTTGCTACCAGTTTGATTGGGATTCTGCAAGAAACTTTAAATGGTGATGATGATGTACTGATACAAGGACTAGCTGTTAGAAATGAAGACGCCAGAATTCCAAGTGATAATTTAGCTTTTTTCCACCTTCATGTTTTGTCATTAAGTTAGATATGCTTCCTACCTATATCTCTCAACAGACTAAACATTAATGACACAGCACTTTTTACCCTAAGGTAAAATTGGTTTGTTTGGGAACCAGCTCTGTCTTTCATTAACTACAGACTAAAACACAGAGTCAGCTTTCAAAAAGTGACTAGAATACACTGAACTGGATACATTTTCGATGAAACTAAAGCAGAGGACACACTTCAATAAAAAAGTGTTTTCAGATCAAGGACCAAACTATTGGTATAAAGCAAAAACTCAGAGCAGTCTCACACAGCATGAGAGTCAGATCCTCAGTACTCAATAAATCATCTATCCCAGACAGCTGTTACTCAGGCAGATAGACAACACATCCCATCAGCAGGACACACTGCTCCCAGCACCTGTTCTGCTGCATGATTGAGAGGATCCCATTATACCTGTGTGGGAGTGCAACTGAGCACAGCTTTCTTCTACTGAACTGCACTGGGCACCACCAGTCAAAAGCTGAATATCCAATCTATCCCAGCAATACTGCCTTAGGAAAAAGAGTTTTGCTGGGAATAAGGGGCAAAACACACCTTCTTTCCTTTTTCAAGAAAAGCTTGTTGACTACTGTGTTGAGGTAATTTGCCTCCTCCCGAATGACTAGCTGGAATATGATCAGCTGGAAGCTGTCTTCCTTCCAATACAGACACCATAGCTCAGCCAACTGCCCAGCACCAGAGATCACAATGAACAGTACACAAGTGCTCCAGCGATGGATTTCAACAAGGATCAACACAGATGTACCTCCAGAGGTGGATAATTTAAAAAACCTAAATCATAAAACTAACTGTAAAAAAGAATCCATACATAATGGAAAATTTGCTTTTTTTTTCACCTTTTCTTCCTTTTTATACCACACTGCCTGCTCGTCACAAATCATTTTTTGAGATCACTAGGTGGAAATCCTGAAAAAAAGAAAACATTTAAACTAAAAGAATGTGGTGGGGGAAAAGCCAGCAAGGTGGCACATGTGACCAAAACACAGAAAGACAAACACAGCATCCTCACAGATACTCCTGATTAATCACCTGCACTGCTTATGTGCAAGCATTCCAGATTCCTGAGCTGTGTGTAGCATTAGCACATCACCACTACACTGTAAGAAGGACTGAAATGCTAACTCTGGTTTCATTCCTGCCCTCTGGTGACTTTGGGAAGTGGTGTACAAGAATTTCCAGTGGCCCTCATGGTAAGCATAAGGTACTGATTTAAAACCAGCTCATTTCTACACTATTCTCTCTTTTCTTGTGCTATATGCCAACAACATTGGTGACTTTCACTTTCAAGCTAATTATGACTCATCATCAGGTTAAGTGCAGTTGACCCCACACAATTAACAGTTACCTATTTTTGTAAATAAGGCTCTTGCTTTTATGAAGTACTCTCTTTTTTTTCTTTCCTTAAAGAGACCAATATGCCTGAAGACCAAACAGCTCCTTTGCTTCACTGATCCCGAAGTAACTGCAGATTTGTTTGTTTTCAGGCACAGAGCACAGTGGCAGGGTAATGAGCTGAAGGATGGGACTTGAGCCTTAAATCTGCAGACCTCCCAAGCACAACTAATCCACGGCGGCAGCAGCTGCCCTAATTAACAAGCTCTGAGTAGAGAGAGTAGATGAGCTGTGTGAAGCAGAGACCTTACATAACTCACTGTTTACAGGCCGACTCATACAGTACAAGGGGTTCCTGGGTGGATTGGGAAGCAGGGCTGGCAAAAACAGAGAAAATGAGCTCCTCAGCAGGTAACACAACAGCACCAGAAAAATGAAGTGGGTATGTACAGTGTGTTATACACCTACAAAAATACATCTAGCAGCAAGAGCAAAAGTGGTGGTAATAGTGGGAATGGCAGGGGGAAAAGTCAGAGCAATCAATCACTTCTACTTCACCTGTTTTCCTTTTCAAAAACATGATTTCTAATTACCAACCATCATTTCCCATGTAAATTTCATTTTCCAGTCCCTACTGCCCTAAATCCATACCAACAAACCAATCATCTATATTGTTATAAAAGCATCTGTGGACCTTACACAGTACCAGATCATCACATTGAAGGAAATTTATAATTGTTTCCTAAAAACCGTGGATAACAATCACAAACATACTACACAAAAGTACCCAACTAGGTTCTATACTTTATCTGTTTTGCTCTTAATTTCAGTTACACAGCACATGTATTAACAACATACATTAAGACCACACACTAGAAAAATGGGGTGAAAACATATATGAGAGGGTAACAGAACACAATCATGAACAAATGTAGCAGGATCCCTGCATGTGTCAGCCGTCATCTACAAAAGAAGTAAATGATTATTCCTAACACACAGCTAACCGACTAAACTCAGAACTCTAAGAATTCTGCTGTGTTCAGATGAAGTTTTGCCATGAGAGAAGCAGAAACCGAGAGACAGCAGGCTGAGTAAGAGCAGCATTCTGAAGCGTTCACAGCAGCCAAGGCAGAGCAGACACAGCTACAGAAGGCCTCAAGCGAGTGCCCCCATGGAAGCTCAGCCGCAAACCGAAACGGAGAAAAACTCCGGGGCCTGCACCAAGCAAAGCCCAACAGGTCGGCCCCAACGAAACGCTTCCAGGAGGCAGAAGCGACGGCACCCCGCTCAAATCCCATCAGCTGTTCGAACGAGCCGCGGCGGGGCGGCACGGCCACTGCTGCCGCCGCCCCGCGGCCCCGGGCCGGGCCGGGGGCTGCACGGCTGCCGCCGCCCGGTCGAGCGGACAGCGGAGCAGCGCCCGTGCGGGCCGCGGCCGCGCTCACCTCGCTCCAGCCGCACCGGCTCGCTCAGCGCCGCCATCTCCTCCTGCCCGGCCCGGCGGAAGTGACGCGACAACGGCGGAAGGGCGAGGCGGCCCGGCCGAGGGGCCGAGCCCGTGAGGGGCGGGGGAGCCGCCGGGGCCAGGGCCGGGGCCGGCCCGATCGGCGCTGCTCGGCTGTGCGGGCCGGCAGGGGCCCGGCAGCTCCAGTGTACCTGGACATTATTCCTCTGCTCCGTGCGATGCCCAGATCCTGATGGGAATTTCCGTGGCAAATGTCTTCTTCGTTTTGTTCCCCATACTTTAGCGAGACTGAGGACTATTACCATAACACCGCACTGCGGGGGCAGATCCTTCTGTGCGCCCGGAGGGCCCCTGGAGATGGGATACGTACATCTGTTAAATATGTAAATAATGTTAAATACGTAAATAATGTTAAATACATGTACGTATTCAGACTCATGTAGAGAGAAAAGTTGTCTACCTGGACTTCAGCAGGGTTTTTGACACTGTGTGGAAAAACAGTGTCCACAAAGAAACAGAAAAGTTCTGCAACTTCTTCAGTGAACTCTATAGGGCCACTATAAAATATTGTATTATATAACAAAATTACAAATATATATTATATTTAAATATATAAAAATAATATACATTATATATATTATATAAAAAATATATATAATATATAAATATATAAAATACACATAAAAATATAAAAATATATAAATATACATAAATATATTTCAATTTTATATATTTATACATAAATATAAAAATATATTAACATTTAAATGTATAAATAACATTTATATATTATGAATATATTATATATATACATTATCTAAAATATATGAAAATATGCATTTCATTTATATATATTTATGTATATTTATACATAAATATATATAAATATATAATATATTATTTATTTTATATATTATATATATTTAATATCTATTAAATATATAAAATACATCTATATAAATATATAAAAATACATAAATATATATTTTTATATTTTAATTCTATATATAATATATATAATAATATCTAATATATAGAACACTAATATATATAATATCTAATATAGATTAGATATTTATATGACTATATAATTAATATATTTATACAAATATATTTAAAAATATATAAATAAATTTTAAGTATATATAAATAATACAAAATTATATTTAGCAAACTGTATATATATTATGCATAATAGACACATTTTTGATTCTGCAAATATATACACACATAAATATGGTTCTGCCTGTGTGAAATGCAAGACGTGCTTTATATTTCCTGTTTGGCACCAGTTGAATCTCTTTGTGGGGCTAATGCATTGAATTTACCATCTGTCTTAAATCACTGCAAGTACAAGCATGACATACTGTGTGAGTTTCTTCTGGAAAAGAGTAGGGGACTACTTCAGAACATGTATTTATATGCTCCTAATTTATTCCGAGGGTAGAACTCTCCCCATTTGGCTTTGGTTTTGTCCGCATTTTGTATTTTTTGCTTTGAAAGAGAATAGTTCTCAACAGGTCTCAAAGTGTCCGCCAGTGTGGCAGTGATGTACTCGCTTCTCTCTGTGATTTATTTCCATGTCAGTTCCTCTCAGTTTGAGGGCTGCTGCACGTGCATTTCAATGGGAAGGTCACACAAATGGAATTTTACAGGTGAACAAAATTAAACCTTCACAGACTCGTTTCCGGTGAGAAGAAGCGTTTTAGCAGCCGGAATTGTGAAATGCTTCTGGAATAAAATCCAGATGTTTCTGTCAGTGCTGCAGGAGTGACCATTCTGTTAGAAGTGGTTGAAATTTTAAATAACCTGCTCAGGCTTTGGACAGATTAGCCTATGGAGAAAAATGAGTGTTCAGCAATGTTTCATCAATCCTAAGACTTTCTGAAGGACATATATTAGAGTACAGGTTTAAACAGTTAAAGTGCCATTCTTCTGACTTCTGTAAGGATTAAAGATTCAGAAGTGGCTGCTTCAAATTTCCTGTAGACCCAGTGATCTGGACAATGACATTACAAGAATAAGAAAATCTGAAAAGCAAATTTTAACTAGTGCCGTGACTGTCTACTTGATAGCACTTCCAGCTTAAACCCCATCACTCCCGCAATTTGCACTGATTTATACCTGCAGGAAAAAAAAAAACCAGCAAAACAAACCAAAAAAACCCAAACCAGAACAAATTTTGGGTTTCTAGGTTGTGATCTGTGAAGAAGAATACTGCTAATGTAATAGTTAGCAGGAGACAGTGTTCAAATTCCAGCTGAAGAAGTGGAATGCCAGTGCAGGACAACAATGGAGGGAAGCAAAGCAGGGCTACAGAAGAAGAAAAAAGCCACTTGCTTCTTCCTTTCTGAGATAACATCCTAGCACTCCGCTGCATTTCTACAGCACTGCCTGATTTTTGCAGCAGTGTCTTAAGTTGCAAAAGGTGGGCACAAGTATTTCAGTGTGGTTTTTATCTTCAAACAAAAAAATGTACTTAAAGAAATAGCCACTGTGTAAGCTCCAAGTCTGTCTTGATGCACTGGAAGAGAGTGAATTGCTGAGTCTAGAGCATGCTGTGTTTTTCTCAAGAAAAATTAAATCTATAAATGGATGCTGACAGATTCAGTATTGACATGACAAGCTCTTTGTGCCATTTTAGTCAGGAAAACCAGATCCCAAATCTAGCACTCCAGCCAGAGCCTGATGTGTTTAGAAGCGAAGGCAAAGGTGCAGACTTAGTTGGAAAAAAATTATATATATTTAAATTAAAAAAAAACCTCAGTACTTACTTTCACTGGCATCAAGATGAAAGCAGAATTAAAAATTTTAATGACAAACCAGAATGAGAGAAAGACTGCAGAATACCTAGGAATTTTGTGGCTAGGAAGCCCTTTAGGAGATGATACAAAGCCGGGAGTCAAACCCAAAGATGTCATGTCTGAGGTCAGCTCATTAGTCACAGGGCTACTATATTTTCTAACATTTTTCTATCATCTCTTGGCTGTCTGCATTTCCCCCTACCCCTTTAAATGTTTACTTTTGTTTCAGTCCAGATCAAAACCAACTACAAGAACAACAGGTTCATTTTTTCATTGTAACAGTAAAAACAGTAATTTGCAGTCTTTGAATGAATGTACATTGACATGTGAATGGAAAATTAAACGGTTCCACTTAAAGAGGCAAGTGTATAATCAGACACAGAAATCATAAAACTATCTGTAGCCCCCACTTACTTCTAGTTCCAAATTAATATCCTAAGCTACCTCTTTCAAGGTGAATAAAGTAATCATGAGCATATTGCCTGTTCTGGAAGTGCTCCAGAATCTCTC
Source organism: Emberiza elegans (assembly GCA_024865655.1). NCBI lineage: Eukaryota > Metazoa > Chordata > Aves > Passeriformes > Fringillidae > Emberiza > Emberiza elegans. The sequence continues at coordinate 520,645 of JALJVW010000011.1, forward strand.
TCACGCCTCTTATTTTAACTAGATATTCTTGCTTAAGCCCAGCAACTTAGTAGTAAACATGTTTCTAAGAAGTCTACTCCAAATTTGGTCAATAGCACTTTTTCTCTTCATTCATTTCTTTTCATTCTTTCTCCGGCGGATTTGTGCAACAGCTTCACAGAAGTTCCCTTAGCACAACTCAGTGACTGCATACCTTTAGCCTTTAATGTTTTCTGATGAGGACATCTGAGGCCACTCTGCTCGTGCTGGAATATGTTAGCTTTTCTGGAAGTGAATACAAAAAAAAATATGCAGCTGAAGAGGTGCTCATGATTTTGTTTAAATACTTGAGCTGAAATACAGCAACTAAGTATCCATTAACAGGTTTAGAAAATACAAATACAAATTTCCACATTGTTGGGCACCGGACTATATTATTTTTGCTAAATAAAAGACATCTAGCTTTATTCTAAGAAGTCCAGCCAAAAATATTAAAAATTAGGATTTGTTGTAATAAGCAGCTGCACTTCTAGTTCTGCTTTAAGACAAAGTTTTCTAGTCCTTTCCTGTTGCCTGCCCCAGGTGAGTAACAAGACCCTGGTGAGATAATTGAGGAGGTTCTCCCCTCCCTGCCTTGGGCCAGAGCGTGGCTGTGGTGACAGATGCCTGTGCCTGCATGCGTCAGGCAAGGGCTGCTGCTTGCTTCCAAATGGCTCCTTGATATGGCGTTGCCGAACAGTCTGTAATCCTTGTTTGCTTTGTTCTGCATTGCTTAATATCCAGTGACTCAGCAGCATTCCCTGCCACCCACTGGCACATCTTCCCTGTTATTTTATGCATTGTGAAACAGCCACTGATTTCATTTCATGGGTGAGGAATGAGCCTGCCACACGTAATTCCCCAGCACCTTATGTGGGATCTTATCAGGGAACTTCACAGTCCCAGGAAAAGTTCAGCTGGCATCTCAGTAAGGGCTCTGTTTTGTGGAAAGCCAGTTTTAAAGTGTTTATCCCAGTGATCATCCAGGGCCAGGAAACCAAGGAAATGGCAGGGAAAGCACTAAGGGATACTTACTGCAGGAGTGATGAGCAGATGCTCCAGAGGAGGCACTGAACCAGCCGTGGAGCTGCACTGCCACAGCCTAGAAGCTTCTCCAGGAACAGGCAGCTGCAGGAATATCCCTGCTCTGTGGGATAAAGAGAGCCAGCCGATCCACCTTCAGCACTGAAGGGGCTTCAAAAGGTTCATAATGCTCTGCTTTCTCTGCTCCATGTGATTTTGAAGACTTGGTGGTATATTCAGCTGTGTAACTCCCTCCTGTTGTTTTGAAATAAATTAAAACCTTTGAAGAACTATCTCTCTTACCAACACTTCTGTATGGATGTAGCTCTCTGCTCTGGCCATTAGGATTTTCCCCTGGGAGGAGCTAGCCTTGATAGCTTGCTAGTTTGAGTTAAATGACTTAAAGGATAAGTGGCATTTTGTTCTCATTACACTACGAAAAGCCAATCAATATAAAGCTCATCAATGCATTAATATAAAAGCGGAAACCAAAGAAAACTGATATTAAATGGAAATTCAGGATCCATTAGATCGAACACTACAACTCAGTTTCTTGAACTAGAGTTGACAAACCAGCAGTAAGTGTCCAGCAGGGAGTAGTTCTGCTTGATTACACTGACTAGATGATTTAATAGGTCTTTTTCCTCTCTAATACCTATGACCATAAGGAAATCAATGGCAGCACACTTAGTGGAAGTACCTTCCCTCTCTGCTCCAGATGCATGGCTGGAGCTGCCTGTGCAGAGCAGTGCTAACGGAGATGCCAGCTGGGTGCCACCTCCTCACACAGAAACTCTAGGCCAAAACCCAAAGGATTTCTGCTGAACAGTGAATGACGAGACTCAAGCCAAATTGCTCGTCCAAAATTTATTGTTAGTAAGCAGGCAAAGCAACGTATTCAGCATGCCGGGCGGCCGGGAGCCTGTGCTCCTCAAAAAGGCTCGCGCCGCTCTGCTCTCTGAATCCCCCATTTATACACATCTTCTTCGGTGTCCTGGTGGTCGGGGAGGGGTGAAGACTCCTCTTCTGGTGATCGTTGGGTCATCTTTGACAATTTCCTGTCAAGTCCCCCCGCCCAGTGACTGCCAGTTCACCTTTGCCTTACCCTGTTCTCGTCAAACCTTCCCTCCTGCCCTTGATTGTTATCTCGCAGCTTGCAATTATGCAAGCTAACGTAATCATCATCTGTAAGCATAAAGATTTAACTGTTTTGGTAAGCAAGCAGCTAACTAATTATTTCAGCGAACAAACATACTTTTTACAATTCCCCCCTCTTTTATTTATAATCCATTTTGTTCGCTGAACCGTTGTAATTCTAAGTAATGTCAATCGATATCTTCTCTATCTTCCTCTTGTTTATATTGAGTTCTTATCAATATTAAATGTGCAGCTTCTAGTTTACCTTATTCGGTCTATATCTTCATTAACTACTACTTTCATTGCTTTGAAATTTCGATTTTGTGCCTGTTCTAATTGTAGCTCTCCCAATAGCTACCAAGAGGGCAACAGTTAAAGCTGTTAACTCTCGTTTTTGAATCTTTTCTTTGTGGTGGTCGCACCTGAACATACCTTCTGCATTGTGATATACAATACAAGGTATTACCCATACTTGAACACAAAAGTCCTTTTTCTTATTGAACTGGGCTACTTCTATACATAGAGTTACTACTTATGTTGTGGTCTGTGTAGACACAACATAATTACAGAATTGGGACTTATAGCTATTGGTGTTGGATGAGAGACTTGGTTTTGGATTGTGATTGAGGTCCCTGGATGATGCAATGAACCCGTACGCAGCATTAATCTCCACATACGCCCTGTTGTAATCAAACGATTGGTGGGAAGCATTCCTGATCACTAGGATCGCCAAGGCAATCCAGGCCTTTCTCCAGCTGTGGGCCTTGCTGGCGGGGTTACTCTGCCTCCCTCACCAACCTGGTTGCAGCAGGCTGTGGGGTATCATTTCTTCTTGGCAGCAATAACTTTACCGCTCTGCTGGCTTAAGCTCAGGCTTTTTTTGTGATCTTTTCCCAGCGCGGGGCCTTTGCTTCCACCTCCGAACCTGCCAATCCCAATCTCCAGGCTGTACTATCCACTGCAGGGGAATATAGATCTGGGCTTTAGTCCTACAGACTGATTTTCTCCATGCCAATTCCCAAACTCTCTTCTGCCCTAAATTTTCTAAATCGCTTTAAAGTGTTAATAGGGTCGTCTCTCTGCCAAGTCCAGTGGCAAGTGTTACACAAAAAGCAATAATCAACAACTTGCTTCTGAAATACCTAAAACTTTCTATTACAATGTCCACAACTGATTTTTACCCATGCCCCTAGACACAGTCATTCCCCACATTCAATACATGGTTGGTATAGCTTGATCTTTGGCTTTGGTAATAAGCCTCAGCGTCAATAATTCAACCATTACATTTCATTTTGAACTTCAAATCCCCTGGTTCTCCCACCACAGTCCAAGACTTATCGGGATTCACTGGTCCTTTTATGTGGCTAACATGAGTCCATCCTTGTTCTTCAGTCCAGACAGTGGTTTCTGTGGTAAGAAGAACAACATACGGTCCCTCCCACTGAGGGGTTAGTGAGGTCTCCTTCCAAGATTTAATCATTACAAAGTCTCCTGGTTTTATCTTATACAGTATTATGTCTAAGGGAGGCCTCTGCACTATCAAACACTTTTTCATTAGTTCCTCCCTTCTTTTAGCTAATTGGGCAATGTATTCTGTGATCTGTGGATCCCGCACGCAGGGATGGTCTTTAGACATAGCTATGTCATAGGGCATCCCGTACAACATCTCATATGGGGAGATCCCCACATCCACTCTGGGCTGTGTTCGAATGTTTAGCAGTGCCAGCAGAAGACACTTTATCCATGAGAAACATGTTTCAAGCATTAGCTTAGTTAGCTGTTTCTTTATTTCTCCATTCATTCTTTCCACTCGGCCTGAACTTTGCGGGTGCCAAGGAGTATGATACTGCCATCTAATTCCTAATACCATAGTCAATTCCCTTAACACTTTCCCAGTAAAATGCGAGCCCTGGTCTGAGTCTACCCGTTCTATCATCCCATACAGAGGGATCAGGTTTTCTAACAGTACTTTTACTACAGTATTGATGGTAGCTCTTGCTGTAGGAAAGGCTTCCACAAAATGAGTTAGGTGATCTACTATGACTAATAGACATTTATACTGCACTACCTTTGGGAGTTCCATAAAGTCTGTCTGTACGTGGGAGAAAGGCCAGTGGGCCAGTTCTCGTCCTCCTGGAATTTTACTTCTCGCATGGGACTGATTAACTTTTAGGCATGTAGGGCATCCTCTTACTACATGTTTGGCTATATCATAAATCCCTATGGTCATAAACTCATTTGCAAATTGATCAACTAAGGCTTGCGTACCCCAATGAGTGCGGGTATGCAAGCCTTGCATGACTGTAGCCCTGGCTACTGTTTTGGGTAGGACCTCTCTACCATCAGGTAATCTCCGCTTCCCACCCTCTTCCTTGATACCCATCTGTTCAAATTTTTGTCTTTCTTGTTTAGTAAATTCTGCAGAATTAAGGAGGTTTGAAGAACTCATAAGTAAAATCTTGGGAGGGCCTTTAGTTAAGGCGGCCTCCTTTGCTCTTTGATCCGCTACATTGTTTCCTCGAATCCAACAGGAGGTTCCCCTCTGGCGCCCATTATCATGTACTACTGAAATTTCCCTGGGTCTCTGTAATGCTTGAAGGATCTCCCGTATCAATTCCTGATGTATCAATTCTCTACCTCTTGAATTTATGAGCCCCCTTTCTTCCCAAATTTTTCCAAAGGTATGGACTATTCCATAAGCATACTTGGAGTCTGTAAAAATGGTTCTCACACTTCCTTTGAGCAACTTCAAGGCTCGTAACATTGTGTATAATTCACAAGCCTGGGCGGACCAAGAGGGACTTAGGGGTCCTGCTGCCAGGGTTCGTAATTCTTCTCCCCCTACTATGGCATATCCCGACTGCCTTTTTCCTTCAACTACACTCGATGACCCATCAACAAACAATTTTTGCCCTGTGTCTAATTCTGTCTCGTCTAGGTCAGGTCTTATCTTGGTCTGACTTTCTATCCTTTGGAGGCAATCGTGGAGGGGCTCATTCTCTTCCTTACCAAATAGGAACTTTGCGGGATTTTGGCAAATTGTTACTTTCAACATTAAATTCGGGGATGAGATTAATATCCCTTCATATTTCAATAACCGCACATCGGTTATCCATTTCTCTGCCTTTTGTTGCAAGACTGTTCTAGTGTTGTGGGGGGTATACACTCATAACTCCCCCATACGTTATTTTCAATGCTTCTTCTACCATTAGGGCAGCCGCTACAATAATTTGGAGACAAATGGGCCAGCCTCTACTCGCAGGGTCTAACAACCTGGACAGATATGCTACTGGCTTATGACTACCCACCCATTCCTGTGTTAAAACCCCATAGGCTATGCCCTCATCCGTGTTGACGAAAAGATGGAAAGGTTTATTAATGTCGGGTAAACTTAACACCGGTGCATTTGCAAATTCTTCCTTCAGTTTGTTAAATTTCTCAAGGTCCTCTTTAGTCCATTTAAGTAGTCCTTCAGCTGTCAGTTTCTCATGTAAAAATTTTACTTTCCCACTAAAGTTCTCTATCCATTGCCTACAGTACGCTGTTAATCCTAATAATTGTCTTATTTGCCTTTTGTTAGTTGGGACGGGTAGATTCAATTTTCTGTTTACTCATGCTGGATCTATGGTTTTAGTTCCGTTTTTCAATCTGTGACCCAGATATTTAACCCCTCCCTCTACGAATTGTATTTTCCCTTTTGAAACTTTCAGTCCTTGGAGGCTAAGATAGTTTAGTAATTTTATACTTTCATCTCTAACTTTCTCCTCTTCCGCTCCCGCGACTAGGAGGTCATCCACATATTGGACAATTATTACCCCTTCACCAGGGACATACGTTCCCAGAATTTGTTCTAACGCTTGCCCAAATAAATTTGGTGACTTGGTAAAGCCCTGAGGCAAGCATGTCCACCTCAGCTGTTGTTTCCTATGGGTGTCTGGATCCTCCCACTCAAATGCAAAATAATCTCGACTCTTTTCATCTAATGGGCAAGCCCAAAAGGCATTCTTTACATCAATGATGCTATAACATTGATCGCTTGGGCTTAATTGGCTTAATAAGGTATGGGGGTTAGGGACCACTGGGAATCAGCAAACAGTGCGCTTATTAATTTCCCTCAAATCATGTACTAATCGATACCTCCCATCGGGTTTCTTTACTGGTAATATGGGGGTGTTGAAGGGGGACAAACAAGGTTCCAGCAAACCTTGCTGAATCAACCTGTCTATTTCCGTTTTTAACCCTCTTCTTCCCTCGTTTGACATGGGGTACTGTTTGACCCTTACTGGTATCTCAGGATCTTTTCTGGAGTATACCAGATCTCAGGGTTTATCTGCTCCTCATCTTCAACTCGCAAAGGACACAATTTAACCTTTAACCGGTCCCTGTCAACCCCGATTGATATCCCTAATTCCACCAATGAATCCCTCCCCAGTAAGTTATAATCTGCTTCTGGTACTAGGAGCAAAGAACTTAATCTAAATCGCTTATCTGATTCCACCTGTACATCTTTAATAACTGGTACCTTGAATGGTTCACCTTTTGCCCCAATTACATGGACTGATGAGTTTGATATTTTACATCCAGGAGGTAAGGTCTGTACAGTCGATCATTCCACCCCCGTGTCTACTAAAAAGGTAATTGGGGTAACTGGGGTATGGTGGGGACCCATATATAACTTTACCAAGGGCTCTGAAGTATTCTGGGTCTCCAACAAGTAGAGCCCCTGACATCCCCATTCTTCTTGAAACATTCTATCATCCTGAATTCTCCTGCGGCATCCTTTGTTCATATGCCTTTTTCCATCACGGTAAAAGCACACTACCCTTTCCCAAGCGTTTGGCCTGCCTGCATTGGGCAAATTCCTCTTTGTGGGGTTGTCGCTTCTTTGTTCTTCCCTTACTGCTGTCCTACGATTCAGCCACAAACTGAGTTTTGAGTATAGCCTGTCCTATAGGGGAATCAGGATCTCCTCCTGAGTATAACTAGAGACTTTTTCTCAACCTTTCTAACCATTCCGTATTATAATAGTTCTGAGATCCTGCATATGTTCCCTATGGACAGGATCTTGATTATTGCAATTAGGGTCTTGTAAAGACCATTTGATATCTGCTGCTGGTCCCTGATTATGCTGGGCATCTCACACCTTCATCTTAGCTGTTCTGATCATTCCCTTCTCTTCCAAGGTGAAGAGAATACCCAGAATAGACTGTAATTCTCCCTAAGTGTAAGTATTTGGCCCCAAAAATTGGTCTACCCGTTCCGCAACTCCCAAAGGATCTTCTAACAGTTTTCCCATCTCTTTCTTGAACTCCCGCACATTACCTGAGTTTAGGGGTACTGAGATGAACCCTACCCCACCGTGGGGTCCACCCATAGGAGTTTCTCTCAAAGGAAATAACCCAGCAATATTATCTTGACTTCCAGCAAAATTTTCCTGACTTATTGCCTTCCCTTTCAAGACCTGAGTCTGACTTCTCGTTCTCCTCCTACACTCTCCTTCTCCCCAGGCTGCCTGCTCCTGCATTCCTGTCAATGGAGGCGCGACTGGAGGGGCTGAAGGGGCTTGCAGGGGTGGTGGTGGTTGCTGTGGAGGAGGAATATAGAGGGGGGGAATGGAATTTCCTCCTCCTCTTGGGAACCCCCCTCCGTGTTTTCCCTTTGTTCTCGATGAAGGGGGTGCCTTCCCTTCTACTTTTGTTTGCCCCGGGGAGCCGCAACGTGTCACGATCACTTTCCTCAGGGTTAAATGATTCCAAAAATAGGCTGAATCCTTGACAATGGGCTTCCCTTCCCACACTATCATGTGATGATTTATCATTTTTGCTTTGTCCTTCCCTTTGTGCTTCCCTTTTCGGGATGGCCAAGGATCCCAATACTTTACCATCAGCCCCAAGGGACTATCTGCTAGGTATTGGGGGTAACTTTCGGGGACCTTTACCCCATGGACCAGAAAGCTTACTTTTCTTCTGACCCATCTTCTGGGCACCATTCACACACGCATTCACGCCCCTCGGTCCCGACTCGCTCCCTCGCGGGCTACGAGAACTGCGGTACTGGAGGGTCTGCTCTTGCCTCGTCCGCAATTGGACGTCTCACCTCTCACGTTGCCCAGGCTTCCCTTCCCAAACCGGATGGATCACCTTATCATCCCAACACTCTAAATCTGGTATTGGGGGGAGCCTTCCTTCCCTTTTTTGGGAGCTTCCCTTACTATTGGGGGTAACCTTACCTTTCCGTCGTCTTCGTCCGGACAATTCGTGCACAAATTTTACAGGGAGTTCAATACCTTGCTTTCCTTAATTTAGGTTTGTCGGTCCAGGAGAGGGGTACTCAAATCTCCGGAGCCGCCAAAGGCAGGGGGACGCCCCGAGGAAACAATATCCCTAATTCCACGGATCCAAGTCATGGCACCATGTTGTGAATGACGAGACTCAAGCCAAATTGTTCGTCCAAAATTTTATTGTTAGTAAGCAGGCAAAGCAAGGTATTCGGCATGCTGGGCGGCCGGGAGCCTTTGCTCCTCAAAAAGGCTCGCGCCACTCTGCTCTCTGAATCCCCCTTTTGTACACATCTTCTTCGGTGTCCTGGTGGTCGGGGAGGGGTGAAGGCTCCTCCTCTGTTGACTGTCGGGTCATATTTGACAATTTCCCAGCTCCTCTTCTGGTGATCGTCGGGTCATCTTTGACAATTTCCTGTCAAGCCCCCCTCCCGTGACCGCCAGTTCACCTTTGCCTTACACTGTTCTCGTCAAACCTTCCCTCCTGCCCTTGATTTTTATCTCACAGCTTGCAATTATGCAAGCTAACTTAATCATCATCTGTAAGCATAAAGACTTAACTGTTTTGGTAAGCAAGCAGCTAACTAATTATTTCAGTGAACAAACTTACTTTTTACAGAACTCTGAAAAACACCACCTTCTTTCCTTTGTAGAACTTCAGGCAGAATCTTGCCCCAGGAGAGGAGAGAGTGCCTGTGGGAACTCAGGAAATTTCTCTGGCTGCCCTGGAGGACTTGAGACCCTGTCAGGGGGCTCAGAGACCTTGGCATAGCCCAAGACTCCTGTGCCTTTGATCCTGACTCGTGAAAAAACAATTACCAACCTTTATATGAAGAATTAAAAGTCAAAAGAGTTTAAGCAGAATGATAGTGAATTTATCACAGGGTGAAAAAATAGATTTTTTGGGGTTTTTAGAATGGGGGTTCAGGAGGCAAGATGGAGGAATCTGGGTGTGTTCAGCTTTTCTCTTTCTTCTTGGCCTCCATCTTCTGCTGTGATGTTGGAACTTCTGGATTGGTTTGGAGTAGAAGCTCACTGTCTAACATAGGTGATAGGTATTGGGAAGTTATTGTAAATAATGTACAGGTAGTTTTTAGTATAAAAAGACAGCGCCACCACAAGGACTGGCAGAATGCCTCTGTCTGTCCTGCTGAATGGACCTCGGCAGGCCAGAGAAAGAATTTTATAGATAAAAAACAATAAACAACCTTGACAATGAGAATAGAAGAGTTCTGTCTACTGCTGGGCAGGGAAAAAAGACTTTCTAAAGCATCTCAGGGTCACTTTGACCAGCAGAGATTCTGAGAAGTGCCAGCTGGCTGTGGTAGGGCAAGGTGGGCAGCAGCTGGCACTGAGTGAGCTCTCTGCCCTGCACCTGTCCCCTTCTGGGACACAGGGGAGGGGACAGCCAGCCCTGCAGCTGGAAGCAGACACTGAGGTGTCCCCCTGCAGACTTGCCCCCTTTCACAGCCCTGGGAACACCTACCTGAGCGATGTGCCAAACAGCCCAGCCAGGAGCACTCACCCAGAGTGAGTTCTCCTGTCCCACAGACTTCGGAAATGCCGTGTCTGAGGAGTGGAAGAAGCTGCCCCCTGGGTATTGCTGAGATTTCATTGAGCTTTTCATTTCAGAGCTGTCATTCCATCCCATTCCCAGCAGATACCACTCTACTATAGATTCTTGCTAACCAGGAGTTGCTCCTTACCCAAATGCCAGACCTTAATAGAAACATTTCTTTGTGTATTTTCAGCATACAGGCAAACAGTCTCAAGCCATCAAAAGTTGATCAATGGTATGACATGTCTAATTAACAAGCCAAAAGGAAGGAGCAGGGCCATGCCTACCCAGTGAAGCCCATGGTGATAAGCCAGTGCAGAACTAAGCTCAATAAATTAAAAAATATTTAGTAAACAGTGGCAGGACTATGGGAGATCACATTATAAACCAGCAGTGCTGGTAAATAACATAGGTGTAGGAGAAGTAATAAAATCTTGGGATTTGGTAGTGAAATAAGGGAAAACAGAATAAAACATCCATTCTGAAGCAATCTTTATGAATTAAAACAACAAATATGACACAAATCTCCCCAGCTCCAAATCCCTTTGTTTCTCACCTGAACGTCAGATAATACCAGCAGAAATCCCAACGGAGGCAAGCCCTGCAAACAGGACACTGCTGCCTTGCACAGGCGATAATCTTTCTGGAACATTCTGTGTGAGGGCTGCGAGCCGCCGTCATGTAAAAAGTAAGTTTGTTTGCTGAAATAATTAGTTAGCTGCTTGCTTACCAAAACAGTTAAGTCTTTATGCTTACAGAAGATGGTTAAGTTAGCTTGCATAATTGCAAGCTGTGAGATAACAATCAAGGGCAGGAGGAAAGGCTTGACGGGAACAGTGTAAGGCAAAGGTGAACCGGTGGTCACAGGAAGGGGGGTGGGGGGGCTCAACGAGAACAAGGTAAATTGTAACCATATAAAGCAAAGGTGACCAGACAGTCACCAGAGAAGAGGAGCCTTCATCCACCCCCTGAAGACACTGGAGGCCAAAAAGACCCCCCCTGCAACAAGTGGAGCATGAGCAGAGCACACCAAAAACAACACGTACGACACATACACAGAAGAAGATGTGTATAAAAGGAAGACTCAGAGAGCAGAGCAGGGCGAGCCTTTTTGAGGAGTACAGACTCCCAGATGCCCGGCATGCTGAACACCTTGCTTTGCCTGCTTACTCAATTAATAAATATCTTGAACGAGCAACTAGTTTGAGTCTCATCATTCACAACATGGTGGCATGACTCGGATCCATGGAATTAGGGATATTGTTTCCTCGGGGGGTCCCCCTGCCTTTCGCAGCTCCAGACATTCGAGTACCCCTCTCCTGGACCGACGAACCTAAATTAAGGAAAGCAAGGTATTGAACTCCCTGTAAAATTTGTGCACGAATTGTCCGGACGAAGACGACGGAAAGGTAAAGTTATCCCAATACCAGCAGATTTAGAGTGTTGGGATGATAAGGTGATCCGTCCGGTTTGGGAAGGGAAGCCTGGGCAGCGTGAGAGGTGAGACGTCCAATTGCGGACGAGGCAAGAGCAGACCCTCCAGTACCGCAGTTCTCGTAGCCCGCGAGGGAGCGAGTCGGGACCGAGGGGCGTGAATGCGTGTGTGAATGGTGCCCAGAAGATGGGTCAGAAGAAAAGTAAGCTTTCTTACCATGGGGTAAAGGTCCCCGAAAGTTACCCCCCAATACCAGTAGGGGAAGCTCCTGAAAAAGGGAAGGACAAAGCAAAAATGATAAATTATGGCAAGATAATTGGGAAGGGAAGTGTGGGAAGGGAAGCCCATCTTCAAGGATTCAGTTTATTGGCCTATTTTTGGATCATTTGAAGATTGAGTATGTCAAGATCTAAATTTATAAGTTAATTAAAAGGAATCATTTAACTCTGAGGGAAGTGAGCGTGCCACGTTGCGGCTCCCCGGGGCAAACAAAAGTAGAAGGGAAGGCACCCCCTTCATCGAGAACAAAGGGAAAGCATGGGGGGGGGTGTTCCCAAGAGGAGGAGGAAATTCCATTCCCCCCCTCTATATTCCTCCTCCACAGCAACCACCACCACCCCTGCAAGCCCCTTCAGCCCCTCCAGTCGTGCCCCCATTGACAGGAATGCAGGAGCAGGCAGCCTGGGGAGAAGGAGAGTGTAGGAGGAGAACGAGAAGTCAGACTCAGGTCTTGAAAGGGAAGGCAATAAGTCTTCTTGCTGGAAGTCAAGATAATATTGCTGGGTTAAATGTGCGGGAGTTCAAGAAAGAGATGGGAAAACTGTTAGAAGATCCTCTGGGAGTTGCGGAACGGGTAGACCAATTTTTGGGGCCAAATATTTACACTTAGGGAGAATTACAGTCTATTCTGGGTATTCTCTTCACCTTGGAAGAGAAGGGAATGATCAGAACAGCTAAGATGAAGGTGTGAGATGCCCAGCATAATCAGGGACCAGCAGCAGATATCAAATGGTCTTTACAAGACCCTAATTGCAATAATCAAGATCCTGTCCATAGGGAACATATGCAGGATCTCAGAACTATCATAATACGGAATGGTTAGAAAGGTTGAGAAAAAGTCTCTAGTTATACTCAGGAGGAGATCCTGATTCCCCTATAGGACAGGCTATACTCAAAACTCAGTTTGTGGCTGAATCGTAGGACAGCAGTAAAGGAAGAGCAGAGAAGCGACAACCCCACAAAGAGGGTGGGGTGGAAACTTGTGAGCAAGGGAGTTATAGGACAGGTAGACTGAATGTTTGAGAAGGAATAGTGTGCCTTTTACTGTGGCAGAAAAGAGCATATGAAGAAGGAATGTTGCAGGAAGAATCAGGATGAGACACTGTTTTAAGAAGAATGGAAGTGCCAGAGGCTCTATTCATCAGAGACCCAGAGTATATGTGGGTCCCCACCGTACCCCAATTACCTCTTTAGTCGATTCGGGAACCAAACGATCAGTTGTACAAACCTTACCCCCTTGATGTAAAATATCAAACTCTTCGGTTCATCTAATTGGGGTGAAAGGTGAACTATTCAAGGTACCAGTTATTAAAGATGTACAGGTGGAATTGGATAAGTGATTTAGATTAGGCTCTTTGCTTCTAGTACCAGAAGCAGATTATAACTTACTGGGGAGAGATTTGATGGCGAAACTGGAGATATCAGGTGAGATTGATAAGGACCAGTTAAACCCCGAGACCTGGTATACCCCAGAAAAATTGTTAAGTATGTAAGTGATCTCCTAGTCACAGGAGCAGAAAAAGAGAAAGAGCCAAAAGCATAAAAATTACTCAATTATCTTAGCATTCAAGGGCTGAAAGTTTTAATAGGGAAATACAATTCGTAGAAGGAGAGATTAAATATTTGGGGTTGCCGATTGAAAAAGAAAACCAAAATTATAGATCCAAAACAAGTAAATGAGATATTGGATCCACCCGTCCTGACTAAAAAAAAAAACCGCAAATAAGACAATTATTGTAGATGCACCAGTGTTAAGTTTAATATGAAAAGACATTAATCTCATTCCTGCACAAGATAAAACCAGGAGACCTTGAAATGATTAAATCTTAGAAGGAAACCTCACTAACCCCTCAGTGGGAGGGACCATATGTTGTTCTCACTACAGAAACCGCTGTCCAGAATGTGGAATGCGGATGGACTCATGTTAGCCGCATAAAAGGACTGGTAAATCCAAACAAATCTTGGACTGTGGTGGGGGGGAACCAGGGGATTTAAAATTTAAATTGAAATGTAATGGTTGAATTATTGATGCTGAGGCTTAAGAAACTGGTGCAGCTGCTACTCGATGAAATAGTTCCTATAGTAAATTGTAAATTAAGGTGGAGAGACCCGAGGGAACTGTTTACTATAATTGATCTATTGGGAGTATTACCAAAGCCAAAGATCAGGCAATACCAACCATGTATTGAATGTGAGGAATTACTGTGTCTAGGGGCATGGGTAAAAATCAGTTGTAGACATTGTAATAGAAAGTTGTGGGTATTTCAGAAGCAAGTTGTTGATTATTGCTTTTGGTGTGACAATTGCCACTGGACTTGGTAGAGAGACGACCCTATTAACGCTTTAAAGTGATTTATACTGAGACCTGTTGGTAAAATTGACCCCTTTCACGTACAACTAGAAAGAGAATTCAGAGAAGTAGACGAAGATTAGATAAGTGATCAGGACACAATTTCACTTGTAGAAAATTTAGAGCAGAGAAGAGTTTAGGAATTGGTGTGGAGAGTGTATCACCAAGTTTTTAGGATCAAAACCCAGGCCAGCACAACAATACTAAAATCAATCTGTCGGACCAAAGCCCAAATCTATATTCCCCTGCAGAAGATAGTAGAGCCTGGGGATTGGCAGGTTCGGAGGTGGAAGCAAATGCACCGAAAGCGTGCCAAAAGGGCTGGGAAAAGATCACAAAAGAAGCCCGAGCTTAAACCAGCAGAGCGGTAAAGTTATTGCTGCCGAGAAGAAAAGATACCCCACAGCCTGCTGCAACCAGGTTGGTGAGGGAGGCAGAGTAACCCCGCCAGCAAGGCCCAGAGCTGGAGAAAGGCCTGGATTGCCTTGGCGATCCTAGCGATCAGGAATGCTTCCCACCAACCGTTCGATTGGGTCCTGGGATGGTGAGATGATGGTGAAATACTCCTTGTTAAAACAACCCCCCTAGCGCCCACCTTTTCCATTCCCCTAGGTAGCCTGCGTTCCCATTGGCATCCTCAGAGAATCGCACCATTCTATATGTGTCCGACTTCAAACCCTGGAAAAGGTTATTGCAATTGTCCAAGATACTTTTATTGTAGGTATTGGAGATGTGAGACTGTAGGATTAGAGTGGGGAGTGAATACAGACGCCCACATTCATGTAGAATGGTCGGGAAAACCCAGATATATTCCCCCAGACCGAACCACAGACCGAGACTATACTTTTGATACTGGCCAGTTCGAACCCCATGAAATCTATGGCAGAAGGTGGCCATGTGAAAACATAACCATTCAAATTAAAACTCCAGACGACCCAACTTGGACAACAGGGCGTACGTGGAGATTAATGCTGCGTATGGGTTCATTGTGTCACTCAAGGACCTCAATATTCATCCAAAAACAAGTCTCTCTTCCAACACCAGTAGCTATAAGTCCTAATTCTGTAATTACCAAGGAAAATTATACAGGACCAGGGAAAAACACAACTGAAACTCTCCCATTTGCAGACTGGAAAACCTCTCGGGATTCATTGTTAACTATGTTATCTCTTGTATACAAAGTATTGAATAGCACTAACTCAAATCTCACTGATTCATGTTGGTTGTGCTACAACAGCCAACCCCCTATTATGAAGGGTTAGCACTCTCAGGAGAGATTTGATGATTAAATAGTAGCAGAATCTGTGATTGGGATGGAGCAAAACAATGGGGAATATCATTGAAAGCTGTAATTGGAAAGGGCACATGCATTGGAACGCCCCCTGAGCAGTTTCAAATCTTGTGTAACCAAACTGCCGACATAACCAAAAGAAACCCCAAATATGTAGCATCCATAAGTAACACGTTTTGGTTATGCGATAAATTAGGGGTAACTCTATGTATAGAAGTAGCCCAGTTCAATAAGAAAAAAGACTTTTGTGTTCAAGTATGGGTAATACCTTGTATTGTATATCACAACGCAGAAGACATGTTCAGGTGTGAACACCACAAAGAAAAAATTCAGAAATGAGAGTTAACAGCTTTAACTGTTGCCCTCTTGGTAGCTATTGGAGGAGCTAGAATTAGAACAGGCACAGCCTCCTTGGTGACACAAAATCGAAATTTCGAGGCAATGAAAGTAGCAGTTAAGGAGGATATAGACCAAATAGAGAAATCTGTTACAGCATTAGAGAAATCTGTGAAATCATTATCTGAAGTAGTGCTGCAAAATAGGAGGAGACTAGACTTACTGTTTTTACAACAAAGAGAGTTGTGTGTAGCTCTCCAGGAAGAACGTTGTGTCTACACGGACCACATAGGAGTAGTGCAAGATAATATGGCTAAACTTTCAGAGTCTATTGAGAGAAGACAAAAAGATCAAGTAGGTAGAAAACCCTGGTATGAATCTTGGTTTATTCAATCTCCCTGGCTGGCCACATTAATATCTACAATCGCAGAAATTGCAAGACCCTTGCTTCTGGTAATATTAGTATTAACCTTTGGTCCGTGTATATTCAACAAACTAATAGCAATAGTGAAAGGTAAACTAGAAGCTGCACATTTCATATTGATAAGAACTCAATATAAACAAGACGAAGATAGAGAAGATATGGATTAGTGTTATTTAGATTACAATGGTTCAGCGAACAAAATGGATTATAAATAAAAGAGGGGGAATTGTAAAAAGTATGTTTGTTCGCTGAAATATTTAGTTAACTGCTTGCTTACCAAAACAGTTAAGTCTTTATGCTTACAGCAGATGATTAAGTTAGCTTGCAATCAAGGGCAGGAGGGAAGGTTTGATGAGAACAGGGTAAGGCAAAGGTGAACTGTTGGTCACGAAGGGAGGTGGGGGCTTGCCGAGAAATTGTCAAAGATGACCTGACAGTCACCAGGAGAGGAGCCGGGAAATTGTCAAAGATGACCCGACAGTCAACAGAGGAGGAGCCTTCACCCCTGCCCAGCCACCAGGACATGGAAGAAGATGTGTATAAAAGGGGGACTCAGAGAGAAGAGCGGCATGAACCTTTTTGAGGAGCACAGGCTACCGGCCGCCCGGCATGTCGAATACCTTGCTTTGCCTGCTTACTAACAATAAAATTTTGGACGAACAATTTGGCTTGAGTCTCATCATTCACAAAACTGTTCTATGAAGAGAACCCATGCTGTTTTTTACTTTTAGGTACTGCCTGCAATTTATTCACCTCCTTGCAGGCAAATATTCACTCATACAGTTGTACACATGCCTTTGTGTGTATGTCAAAAATTTCTCTGATTAAACATTTTTTTGACATGAACTTCTTTTCCACTACAGAAATGTCAAATATGCCTTTATAACTATATAAGTAGATTGTGATCTGACAAATGCTCATTAGTCTTATAGAAATAAGCACCCAGTATCAGGGGATGTGACTTTAATTATCCAGCTCCTGTCACAGCACAGGAATTACTGCAATCTACCTGCACATACTTTTGAGATTTACTGCCCAACCCCTTTAATATGAACCGTGCACTAATGAAAAAATCTCTGCAACAAGATGACCTATGTCAACTGCTAGAATACATCTGGAGCAATAGACACAAGACCCTAATCATCATTCACCACAGTACAGAAAAAATGCATAGCGCAGAAACTATCTTAGAAAGAGCAATGAAAATTGGAGAACATCACTAGTGAGACATTTGGTTTGGGTGGTCATCAACTGCAACAAAAATTCTAGACATAATGTTGCACTTTATTGTAATTTTTGTGATTTATGTTGCATTATTCTTATTGTTGATTATAGTTACATATGTTAGAGTGTGTATACTAGCTAGACGTACTGTGGCAGCGCAGACCTCCTCACATATAATATTGTTTTATCATGTTCAAAACAATCTTTAAAAAACACATTATTTAGGTAACCTGATCAAGAATTTCCATCAACTTAAAACTGGAGCATGTTACATTTTTGTTTATAAGCACGGAGGCAAGAGGTGACCAGACTGCCAATCTCTCAGTTCCCAGGAACTGCTGCTGTCCAATGAGCTCCAGCTTTTTAACCAACAGCACAAAATTCTTTTTGTATCTATCTTATAGCATATCCTATAGATAGCGACAGTCTCTCTTCTGTTTATCTTCCTAACTGAAATCCCTTATAAAAGAGAGACTTTGCTGGGTAAGAATACTGGTTACAATTATAGTAGTTATTAGAATTGTCTATTCTTGTATTAAAAAGAGTGTAATGCAGTTAACCGATAAAGCTAGCATTATAGTAAGCATTATAGCTTTGTTAGTGGTAGTTTTGCCTTGCTTTTGCATGTGCTTACAAAATATAGTACAAAAGATGATATCTGCTTCATTTAATCAAACATTGCTTGTGCAAAAAGAAAACGGGAATTGTTGGGAGAGTAGCTAAGAACTGGAAAAGTACAAGGCCGTGGCTAATCTTAAGTCCTGCACCTGCAAGATAGCGTGTCCTTGGGCCTAGCTGTAGTATGATAACAAATAGTGAAAGAGACATGGGAAAAGAGAGATGTAACCCCTAAGGAATGGGGAAGAGCTGATGTTGTGGTGTGGCAAATGGATGGTGTAAATTACAGAATATTCGTGAGCTTATTACTTGCTGTATAAATGTCTGATGCTCTATCAATAAACTGAAGCCTGCTGATCTCATATTGAGGGTCAGGAGTCTTCCTTCACCCGACAATCTGTGATAATTCAAAGAAGTCTGGGATGTGTGAAATGTGAAATTCAGACAAATCTGTGAAAATTCACACAAATCTGTGATAAATCACAAATCTGTGATATGTGAAATTCAGACAAATCTGTGACAAATCACACAAATCTGTGTTCTGTGAAATGTGAAATTCAGACAAATCTGTGATAATTCAAACAAATCTATGATAATTCACACAAATTTGTGATATGTGAAACGTGAAATTCAGACAAATCTGTGGTAATTCAGACAAAACTGTGATGTGTGAAATGTGAAATTCAGACAAATCTGTGATAATTTACACAAATCTGTGATCTGTGAAATTGAAAAAAAAAATCTGTGAAATTCAGACAAATCTGTGAAAATTCAAACAAATCTGTGATATGTGAAATGTGAAATTCAGACAAATCTGTGATAATTTACACAAATCTGTGATCTGTGAAATTGAAAAAAAATCTGTGAAATTCAGACAAATCTGTGAAAATTCACACAAATCTGCGACAATTCACATCACTGTGCGATAAATCACACAGATCTGTGATCTGTGGCATTCACACAGTGCTGGGTTATGCTGATCAGGAATTGATATGTGACATGTGCCATGTGAATTGATATGTGCCATGTGAATCGATGATGTGCTGTATGATTGATATGTGATAAGTGACGTGTTAATTGATATGTGACAGGTGTGTGTTAGTTGATATGTGATATGTGCAGTGTGATTGACATGTGCCATGTGAATTGACATGTGCTGTATGATTGACATGTGCCATGTGAATTGTGTGCTGTGTGATTGATATGTGCCATGTGAATTGATATGTGCCATGTGAATTTATATGTGACATGTGAATTGACATGTGCTATGTTAATTGATGATGTGTTGTATGACTGATATGTGACGTGAATTGATGATGCGCTGTATGATTGACATATGCCATGTGATTGATATGTGCTGTGTGATTGGCATGTGCCATGTGCCATGTGAATTGATCTGTGCCATGTGATTGACATGTGCCATGTGGCAGCACAGAGGGAATGGATGCTCGAGGCACACCATGAGCATCAGAACACTGGGGTCACCCTGCCCAGCTGAGCTGCACACCGAGCTGCCGGGGCTGCCAAACTGGGCACAGGGACAGTGCAGGTGCCAGCCCAGGGCACAGGGCACAGGGACACCCCCTGGGCTCTCTGGGCTCTCTCCTTTCCCTCCCAAGGCAAGATGCCGTGCCAGCCTGCTGAAGGAAGGGACAGGGTGATTGTGGCACTGCTTTGCTGTGAGATCCCACTGAGTTCCCTCAGCTCACCCAGGCACAGGACGCCTGCAGGGGTGTTCTGCACGTTCACATTTTCCAGGGTGAGCTGCTCTAACAGCACTGGGATTTATGGAGGGTTCCTCCTGCATTTCACATTTTCAGCAGGGGAAGGTGGAGATGATTTCCCTTCCATGCAAACGGGAACCCAGACAATATGCAAACACATCTGCCTCCATCAAAGCAGAATTTCCATCCTGGCCGGTCTCTGCTCAGGGACAAATGTTGGCAGCAATTAGGGAGGAAATCAAATCAGAAATCAAACACAGAAAGGAAGATGAGAGACACACAACTGCATGTTTAAATGAGATACAGTTGATAAAGGAAAAGAATCTTTCCAAAAAGGTCACCAAATCCACTAGGACAAAAAAAAGAAGTACTTGTTATTATTTATTCCATTCTCATGAAAGAGATACTTATTCTTCCACCTTCTGTGGTGTCTATGAGAGTCATTAATTCTCAGGTAATGAGTGATAAACTGAATGAGACTTTTCCAGAAAAAGGGAAGAGATGGGCCTGATGCCTCAGTTATGCTATAATTAAACCAGCAATTACAGCCTGCACTACCCAAACCCCACAGGCCTGGGTTGTTTGCTTTGCAGCTGGATGCAGCTTAAACAACCCCCCCCGAATGTCTCTGGCAGTGGATTTAATTGATCATGGCATTGATCATCTGCCTGTGGAGGCTGGGGGTTTCCTCTGAGAAGTTTCTGGTGTCTTATGGTAGTGCTGATGAAAGCACAGGAGCTCATGGCTGACGTGACTCATATTTCAGCTTTAGTTACTCCACACCACCCCAGTGGTTTCTCAGCCCCTTTCCATCCCCACAGCTGAGCTGTGATGCTGAGTTTGGATGGCCAGTTTGGAGCAGAGGGAAGGGACTGCAGCTCTGGTGCTGGTCAAGCTCTTGGCTGGTCACCTTGCAAAGCCAGCATCTGGCACCTGGGGACCTCAGATTTGAGTTTGCTGCAGCAGCAGCAGTGTTGGAATGTCGCAGACATGTTTTATGGAAAATCCTTTCCTTAGGATTTTTCCTCCTGAGAAGATGAGAGGCCTCAAGAACAAAATGTAAACAATGATTATCTGCTGCTGTGGAATGCAACTGGTGCCTCTGTGATTGGTCTCATGTGGTTGTTTCTAATTAATGGCCAATCACAGCCCAGCTGGCTCGGACAGAGAGTCCGAGCCACAAACCTTTGTTATCATTCCTTCCTATTCTATTCTTAGCTAGCCCTCTGATGAAATCCTTTCTTCTATTCTTTTAGTATAGTTTTACTGTAATACATGTCATAAAATAATAAATCAAGCCTTCTGAACCATGGAGTCAGATCCTTGTCTCTTCCCTCAACCAAAAACCCCTGTGAACATGGTCACAGTTGGAATGTTGGGGGACACAAGACAGATGATGGCCTTTGTTCCTGGTTAACATAAGAGATTTGATAACAGGATGCCTTGGCAAAGCAAATGAAACTTTGAAAATTAGACCTGGATTGCAAGAAGATTAAATCAAAGGGGTTTACTGGAAAAAGAAGATCCCATTAAACTCTGCAAGCCAGAGATGTTGTTATATGCATAAGTTTGTGTATGTGATTTTAACCTAATCATTGCAGTACACATCACTAGTCTCCCTGAAATTGTATATAAGAGTTTGTATCCCACAATAAAATTGGATTCTGATCACTGAGTCAGTCTCCCTGTCTCTCTCCATCGCCAACACAGCAGAATTATTTTTATTTTTAAGCTCATTTCTGTCCATATATGGGGCTGTCAGGAGCAGCACCAAGCAGATGCTTTCGCACGGGCGTGTGCTGGAGCCTGGAGGCGGGGCTGGGGTGTGGGTGAGGCCGCACAACTCCAGCAGGAGATGTCCCAGGAGCCACAGGGAGGGAACATCTGCTCCTCTGCAGGGCCACAACATCTGCTCCTCTGCAGCGCTGCTCCTCTGCACACCCTGGGGCACGCAAGCACCACCAGGCAGGGGCTGCTGGTGCCCAAATCACCCTGTCAGCCCTTGTTGTAAAGAAGTAAAGAAGCTGTTTCTCTGTAAGATACAAAATTCAACACATAAACTGTTTTGTCCAATCGTGCCTAAAAAAAAGTTCTCCCTGCAAAGGCAGGTCTGATGTTGGTGAGGGAGAGGGAATGATGCATCTGACTCCATGGATGTCAGAAGGCTAATTAATTATTATATTTATTATATTTATTATACTATATTATTCTATTCGTCAAAAATGGAATCTGCCAAGCATTCACCTCTCCTCACACTGCCCAGAATCTCGTGACTGTCACACAACAGTCCCCCCCCACCCCACACACCTGGCCCTGACATCCTCACTTGGGGTGAACAATCTCCATGTTGCATTCTGCTTTGGCACCAACACAGGCACAGCAAATGGTAAGAATTGTGTTTCCTTTCTCTGAGGTTCAGAGAATGTGAATCCCAGAAAAATGCTGGGGAAGAGCTGTGCCTTGCTTTTCTCTCTGAAGAGAAACGTGGGGCCACAAGCCCCCCAGAGCCTCTAGCTCATGCTCTGTGCCCAGCAGCATCCCTGTTCTGACAATATTCCAAGGGGAGTTTTCCCCCTGGCTGGCTGCACTGTTCACATTTCTTTCTCTCCTTCTTGCAAACACACTCAGCTAACACCACCCACCCCAGTTTCTCTGACTTTTCTTTCCAGTTGTTTGCCCAGTGCCCCTCAACATCTTAGCCTTGTCTTCCCAGGGCCAGGGGATTTTCTGTCCCCTTCCCCTGTTGCTCCTTTCTGGGGAAAATCCCCTCCTCTCTGCCAGAAATGGCTTTGTCCCATTTCTTTAATTAGTGGGAAGCTGTTAATCAGCCTTACTTCCTGCGGCACACACCCAGCCAGCCCCCTGCCTCCTCCCAGTGTCCTGCAAGCAGATGGGCTCTCCAGAGGGTTCTGTTCTGCTGGAGGGTGAGCATCTCTGCTGTCACCATGATATTTTCTGAAAAATCCCTTTGCCAGGATTTTTCTCCTGAGAAGCTGAGAAGCCTCAGAAGAAAAGAAAAACAATAAGTATCTGCTGCTGTGGAATGCAACAGGTGCATCTGTGATTGGTCCATGTTGATTATTTCTAATTAATGCCCAATCACAGTCCAGCTGTCTTGGACTGAGAGTCATAAGCTTTTGTTATTCATTCTTTTTTATTCCTTTCAAGCCTTCTGATGAAATCCTTTCTTCTATTCTTTTAGTGTAGTTGTAGTAGATCATTTACTTTTAATGCAAGATATATCATAAAATAATAAATCTTCCTTCTGAAACACGGAGTCAAGATTCTCATCTCTTCCCTCATCCTGGGACCCCTGAGAACAGCACCATGCTCTGCCCTGCCCTGGTCTGTCTCTGGGGCAGGTTTCTGTGCTGGGCCAGGCTGTGCAGCAAACCTGAACCCACCCTGGGCTCCCCTCCAAGTGAGAAGTTTGAGAAACAAACAGAGGGAAGCAGAATGGAGAGAATGAGACCTGTGATAGTGTGATCAGCAGTTAATTACCCACAGGGATTTTTTAACAGGTAATATTGATGTCTCAGGGTTTAGCTTTTCTATTGTTCACATTCTGTGCTGCTTTAGTGTGTGGCTTCATATTCAGGGATGGTGAGCTCTGTGCACAGAGCAGGGAGACAAAACAATTCCTGCTCCAGCTGGGCACCAAGGACAAATGATCCCAATCTCAGCCCAGGAGCACAAACACCGTGGGCTGGAGAGAGAAAAACAAGCAGGGTGGGACTGCATGGGCTAAAGCTGGAATGGGACAATGAACTGCAAGGTGCAAATGGAGCAGAACTGATCCAAGGGAGAGACCCCGGGAGCGCTCGTGCATTTTGGGGCCATTTTGGTTCATCTTGGGTGCAGCCCTGGCTGGGCTCTTGTGCTGCCCAAGGTGGATCCATGGAGGAGATGCTTTGAATCAATCCCTGCTTTATTCTTGAGCTCTGTCCTAGCTCAGCCTTCACTAGGCATCACTACCAACTCCTCACGTTTTTCCCCAGTCAGCTGCTGCTGAGGGTCAGACACATGGATCCCTGTGTGAACCCACCTGTCCCACATCTTTGGGCTGGGCTGTCTGTGGGAAGGGACACACACATCCCTGGCCCCTGGCTGGGCTGCATCCAGGACTTCAAAGATGTCACATTTGCTTGCCACGCCAAAAACAAAAAAAGAAGTCTGGAGCCCATATTTTCCAACATTTCAAGTCTGCAGTGTACTTGAGAAGTCTGAAGTCTTTGACAGGGTTTTATACTTGCAGAGGGGGATTTTATTTTGAACATCCTTTAAATACTTTGTGGGTAGGAGTATTCCCAGTTTTGGAGTGGTACATGTATTCTGATAAATAAAATCAGCCTACAGTGTGGACCTTTGCATTGGTAATCAATACAGCTTCATCTGCATCGGTGACTCACACAGCCTGCCACACAGGCTTTGTTCAGTTATTTAATGAAAATTTATATCACCAAATATTTACATTGTAGATATTTTAGCATCAATGGACAGATAGTTTGTAATATGTAATTCATTAAAGAATAAGAGTTTTGCATCCTGTGATGTGCTGCACTCTTCATAAGTGTGTCTCTCAAACCTCAAAAGCTTTTGGCACCATCACATATTGCTCATCTCAAAAGACAGAAAACTGTAGGTCAGAAGTATGCTGGTAATAGTTGAAAGAAATACTTTTCCTAATCAAATTAGTGTTTATTCAAACCCTGACTTCCCAATCCAAATGATGTCATTTGCCCAAATTCTCCTATCAGGTACACTTTTTATTCCCAGAGTAGCTGTAAGGAATAGCTCTGTGTTTGCTGCCTTGCAGACCAAGCTGGCCAAGAAGTGAGGTTGGTGTGCCTGCCACATGAGGAGAAGAGGCAGAGTTCTCTCTCTGCAGCTTAAACTTTGTATTTGAATGACTTGAATACAAATAAATTCAAATAAAACTTGAATACAAATTCTTGTAATTTCCTAGTTACTACTCACAGCAATCAGAGCTTTGGCAGAAGATCTTTTCTGTTTGTGCTTGGTTTTTAAATATCTCTCTTCAGCAGAGTTCCACAAGAACACATTGCAAAACACTGCAGGACCCTAAAGGGAAATATTTTAGTGACTTTTCATTGGGACCTGGCAATGCTTAGGGACAGGAAAGCCCCTCCTGGGTAATGGCAGAAAGCTCTGGGTGGGATGGATGGCACACAAAGAGGCAAAACCAGCTGGAGGCCACAGAGTTGGGCCAGAGCAGAGCCTCTGTCTGGTGGAGGGTGAGAACTGCTGGAGGGAGCAAGTTCATCTGCTTCCAGGTAAAATGGCAATTCCCAGGCAGCCATGGCAATGTGCTTCCAGGCAAAAGGGCAATTCCCAGGCAGCCATGGCAATGTGCTTCCAGGCAAAAGGGCAATTCCCGGGCAGCCAAGGCAATGTGCTTCCAGGCAAAGTGGCAATTCCCAGCCAGGCAGGCAGCTGCAGGAGCTCAGCCTGCTGGCAAACCGAAGCCAGCCACACTCAGAGCAGCAGCAGAACCTGGTGGGAGAGCAGGGCCAGGGAGCCCAGCTGTGCCTGAGGCCAGGGGAATTCTGCAGCACCTGGGAGACACGGCAGGTTCCTCATCCCTGCTGGGTGCCCATGGCTGAATGGGCCTCAAACACGTCCCTGGGAATACACACCAAACACATCCATGAAATTCCAAGCCAAACACATTCATGTGAATCCAAACCAAGCTTATCCATGAGAATTCAAACCAAAAACATCCATGAGAATCCAAACCAAACACATCCATGTGAATTCAAGCCAAACATATCCATGAAAATCCAAAAAAAAACCCCACATCCATGTGAATCCAAACCAAACACAACCCTGGGAATTCAAATCAAACATATCCATGAAAATCCAAAAAAACCCACCCCACATCCGTGTGAATCCAAACCAAACACATCCATGAAAACCCCAAAAGACCCCCTACATCCATGTGAATTCCAAACCAAAAACACCATGAAAATCCAAAAACGCCCCACATCCATGTGAATCCCAACTAAACACATCCATGTGAATCCAAACCAAGCACATCCGTGTGACCCCAAAAGAAAAACCCATTTCCATATGAAATTCCAAACCAAGTACCTCCATGTGACTCCACACCAAACACATCCCTGAGAATCCAAAAAAAAAACCCCCACATCCCTGAGAATCCAAACCAAGCACATCCCTGGGAACTCAAACTCCTCTGCCAGTCTTCACCCCAAGTTTCTCCTGATTCTGTCCAGCGTGGCTTCTGCAAGGCTTATTCTCTATTGATTTATTGAGTGCTCTTTAATCTTCCAACTAAATTCAGGAGACACTGTGCTTTTCAAAG
The DNA here is from genome assembly GCA_024865655.1 of Emberiza elegans. Lineage (NCBI taxonomy): Eukaryota > Metazoa > Chordata > Aves > Passeriformes > Fringillidae > Emberiza > Emberiza elegans. Next base: position 546,682 of record JALJVW010000011.1, read on the forward strand.
GCAGAATTAGGCTCTGCGATTAAGGAAAAATTGTCCTATTTAAAGGAGAGGAAAACAAAAGCTCCAAGAATGAATATATTTGCAGAGGTCTCTGGGCTTGCAGCTTTGTTCTGCAGTGTCCCAACTTACTGCAGAGGTGTTCATTTCATTGATATAAATTAGACCACAGTTACAGCCCTGCTCAATACCTGATCCATACCTTATCAGGGGAATTACACCAATTCTTGGAAACCATAGGAATCTGTTGTTTTGGGGAGCACAGAACAGTGCCGTGTTTCCCAAGGGGAATTTATGGGGTGACCATTGCATGGGTAGTGGATTGCAGACCGCCACAGGCTACTGGAGCCCTTTATTTCAGGATCCCTTCCCACTGACATACTGCCTTAGAAGTTCAAGCAAGGCAACCCACCCACTACTTTCAGTGACAGGCAGGGCTAATTAGCTGATATAACTATTGTTTGCACTGCTTTATCTTCATTGCTCTTCTCACTTTGCACACAGGCAACAACTACCAAGCCGTGGGGACATGCAGAGCCATGCCTGGAATCTCAGGTTTAATTGGAGAGGGCACAGACAGGAGCAGCACTGCTGACTGCAGATGCCTGCCTGAGAGGTTTGCAGAGGGATTTCATGTTTGCCTGTGTCCCACAGTGTGCAAGCTGAGTGTGACAGCTGGCAGGAAGGGCTGTGTGCTCCCTGAAATCTCTGAAATACAGCACCTGGCCCTCAGGGCCCCCGTGCAGACAGCCCTATGGGGACTGCTGGCTTTTTGGGAATCTACAGGGATGCATCTTTAAGGGAACACAGCCTTAAACTGATGCTTACCTTCCATCAGCCTCTTCCAATGGAAGAGCCTGAATGAGAGATGTGGGCTCTCCAAAATCCAGGGGCTCTCCAAAATGTACTTTATTCCATCCAAGGTGTTACAGCAGTCCAGGGTGGTGGGCGACAGAGCCTGTGCCTACAGCTGTCAGCTCCAGCTGCAGGCAGCCCTGGAGACCCTTTGGTTTTGGTTATAGTGCATTCTATACTTTTCTTTGCTGAGCATGTTAATACAGTAGAAAGTTAATTGCCAATATCAATAACATCAATATAACAATCACTGTTGCAGGTTAATTTTCAATATCAATAATATATACTTTAACTTTTACTTATATCCTATCATAACTACTATAATTACCATATTCATGCTACTATTCTCCAATCACTAAAAGTTAGTACCTTACAGTTTAAACTGGAAGTTGTTTTTCAGTTTTCTTGCTTTTCAGTGGAAAATTCTGAGACCTTTTTTCTACTTGCAACTTTTGCTGACTTGTTTGCCTGTGCTATCTTCCTGCTTGGTAAAAACATCTTGTTTGGGGTGGGTTTATCCTTTGCTCTAAGCCATAAAACCCCCTTCTAACTAACATAGCCTTTGCCTCCTTGGTTAGCCAGTAAGACTTGGCCCAGCAGTTCTTTTCTTCTACATCAAAACTTGCCTCCATCTCTATTCCTTCTTCAGACTCTACATTTAAAAATCTTTCTGCTAAGCATACATCTCTGTGAGACTTTCTTGTCAAACTTTCATCCTTCCCAACATTCCAAGCCCTTGCCCTATTTTCCCCTGGGAAGGCAAAGCTGCTGTTTGGCACACTGGGTGACAAATTCCTGTTTTCACTAGACAGCTTTGTTTGCAGCAAGACTCCTAAAAACAGGGGCACGGCTTGTTCCTCCTGCAGGGCTGAGCTGTCACAGGGCCATCACCCTGCGTGCTGTCCTGCAGGGAGGCAGCAAGGAGCTGTGTGACACCTTCCACTGCACAGCGGGGCTGCTCTGCTCCCTCTCCTGCCCTGAGAGCTCCTGAGCAGAGCCCTGAGCAGAGTGCACAGCGGCCAGGAGGGATGGGCATGCCTGAACACACACCCCTGACAGGGGAGGAGTGAGTGATGCACAGCAGCACAGCAAGGAGGGGCAGCTCGCAGGGAAGGAGGTGTAAGAGAATGTGCCTGCTCTGAACATTCAGCTGCAGCTGGGTGAGGCTTTCTCTGGACCCTTCAGGCACGTCCAAGACTCATTTACTCAAAGCCAAGGGGAGACTGGTCAGTCTGTGACAGGCTGGGAGGTGATTTCACCTTGGGTGACACAGCCACGTGTCCCCTTGTTGCTGCAGCCCTGGCAATGCCCTGTCAGCAGGGATCTGCACATCCTTTTGGCTCTACCCTCAGGAGCAAGAGCTCCCATGAGGCAAAAAAAAAAAAAAGTATTAATTTACAAGGTGATGTAGTGATTAGATTAATTTTTTAAATAAATACTTGTATTGCTGAGGCTGTTCTTGCTCACCAGATGTCCCTGCATCACACAGGGACATCAAGGACAGACATTTTGCTTAGCCCAAGAATAAAGCAAACCAGAGGGACTGAAAAAAAAAAAAAAAAGCTGCACAGTTTGAGTTTCTTGTAGCCAAACAGGACTTTAGATATGCATTTGTGGCTGAATGGCCAAGGTAGGGATGTCCAGCAGTACATCACCTGCTCTTTGCTCTCAACAAAGCTGCTAGATTTGTTCTTTTTCTATTTCCTAAAGCTTTTTTGGGTATGTCCTTCCATTCAGTTTTACAGCTGTTTCAACCAGAGCATACATCTGGAAGAGAAAGGGCCTCACTGGGCTGCTCCATGGCAGCAAATGGTGACACTGGCAGCACTATTTTTATAACAGAAACATGGTCCCACATATTTCATATTGTCTTGAAATAACACATTGCCAAGGCTGGAGTCCAAATATAGTGGAATTTCAATGGAGGACCATGTTGGGGTTAGAGAAAAAATGAGTCTGAATGGTCCTTAAAGGTCAGAAAATACTGTAACTGGAAACTTTCTCAAGATAATTTAAAACCCTGGAAGGAATTTAGAACCCTGGAAGTTGAAGGAATATTCAGTCCACCAGGTACCTGCAGCCCTGTTTAGAGTCTGAGCAGTTTTAAAGGCTGTTATAATTAACACAACACAGGAGGAGGAGCAGGCAGCTTGGTTTACACACATCAACTGCAGTTTGAACTTCACAAGCTTTAAGCTTCACCAGATTTTTTTACTAAAGGGCAGGAAGGGACAGGATAAGGAAAGGATTCTTCCAGCAAAGGGAAACATTCTCAGATTGTAGACTCACATTTCTGGAAGTGCAGCTCTGTGCCACGGGCTCAAAAGAGACAAAGAGCACTTTGCCTCCAAGTGCTTTCTGCCACTGTCTAACAAGATTTAAAAGACTTGAAAGACTTACCAGAAGTGTTTAAAATTCCACAGGTGAGCCCAGATCTTGTGTGGAAAAGCAGGATCACTTGTGCTATCTCCAGTCCATCTCCCACAGGCATCAAAATAAAGCTATCAGCCTAAATTCTCTGGTTTATAGCAACACCAGAGTCTCTGAATACTCAAAATGGTAGGAAGTTGTTTTAAAAAACCAAACTCTATGTATAAAAAAAGTTCAGGGGGAAAAAAAAAATCTCCTTCTCTTCCAAAACACCACCTACAGCCACTCCCTGACTTTAAAATCCCAATTCCTTCCTAAGGTCAGCTGTCAGTGCTCTTTGTATTTACTCAAAACAAGTGCATCAATTACTTTTCCATTTTAATTGACCTGCCAGAAGGTGTCTCCTCAATGAGGACCTAATTAGGGGAAGGAGCCTGTGGAAGCCATGTATTAGATCCACCTGGGACAAACTGAAATAAACATCCTCCCCCTCATTACACTTCAGTGTAGCCTTCACTTCTCTTCAAAAACCTTTTATTGCTTTCTATTATTTTTTTTTTGCTGAGTAATTCTAAAGTCTAGCTATGGCTCTTTTATTTTTTTTTCTTCTTCAGGTGAGAAATGCATGGGAATTCCTTTGTTTTCCCCTCCAGAGCTAGGACTCAGTAGAGTGGCTGGCTGGATGGTTAGCACAGGACCTGTACCTTCCCGTGCAGCTCCAATCTGTATTTTGAGTGTGTGCATTTCATTCACTGGGCACCCATGTCATGCCACCAACACATATTTAATTGCTGAAGCAAATTCTCTCTGCTGCCTCAGGAAGGAGGCAGGGTCCAAGCAGAGGCAGGGGCAGGCAGGTAGCATTGCCAAAATGCAGCTCTGCTCATCCACATCCCAGAGGCTGCAGCATCCATGGGAAGGTGACAATAAAAAAGCAGTGTGCACACAGGTGTGTTTAATATCAGTGACCATCTGCAGAAGAATAATTCCCTCAGTTTTTGTGAGATATTGCTGGTACTGGGCTCCTGAAAAATCTGCAGCAATAGGTTTTTGGGGAGAGTCTGGGTTTGTGCTCCCTCCCACCCCCCCCCCCTTAAGTTATATGCAAGTTTTCTACTCATCCTGAGGATTTATTGATTATTAAAAGTCTATGGGATACATAAATGTACAGGCTTGGCAGTTGTAGTAGAGATTATTTTAGAAATGCTAACAAGGTGTTAAATCTGAGGAATCCCACTCCTAGTACTCTGAAGGGTCATAAATCAGTGCAGGGGATATAAATATAATTTAAAAATATATAAATATAAATTTAAAATATAAATTTAAAAATAACCATTTAAAAATCAGGTACATGACTGTAGCTATTGAGTTTATGTGTCACTTATCCCTTAGCTACTCAGGGTAGAAACTCCCTCCCCCTTATGCTCTTTTATTTCATACTTGAGTAAAACCATATATATGTCATTCATGGGCTTTTAGTTCATGAGGACTTTTGTGCTGGAATTAAATGGAAATGCATCATCCTACAAGCATCCCCAGCTTTCATGTGAAGCAAATTCTTGCTTTCCCTCCCCTCCCAATGCTAACTATGAAACAGGGGGCTACCTGCCCTCCGAGTGAGATTTTATTGCTAAAATAGAGTAAAAATTGTTTTAAAACAAAGAACACACATATTTATAGTAAAACTCAAGTTTGTTTTACAATTAGAGAAAAGTCACATGGTCCCCCAAAAAACCCCATTTTATATATATATATATATATATGTATTTCGAAAATATATTTAAAAACATAAAAAACTCTAGTTAAACATATATTATGTTAATCAGTACACTTAAATATAGCTCAATTATATTTACAATATGACGCAGTTGCTTTTAAATTTTAATGCCAATTTCAGTATTTTCCCAAAAAACCATAAAATTATATAAATATACAATAAATATTTATGTTACACAAGATGAATAATAGAGAACAAGGCCACAGACATGAACTTACAGTTGCAAGAGTCCTTTAACACAGCACTAGGCCTGCTGACATGCATGGAATACTTCTGTCACCAACAGACCACAGCAAGAGTTAATGAAGTTTAATTAAGAGTTTAATGAGGTGATGTGAAGGAAAACCAACCCTCCCCTCTCTGTCTCTGTGCTTCCCAGCCTGTGAGCATGGATGCCTAATGTCAGAGCTGCAGGTTAATTGCCAATATCAATAATATCAATATATCAATCACTATTGCAGGATAATTGCCAATATCAATAATATCAATTACTGATCAGTTACTGAGCACAGAGCTGGCATGTTCAAGGGAATATCACTCTGGTGTAGGTGCCAGCCACAGTTCTCCAAGTTAATTGCCAATATCAGTATCAATAATATCAATTATTGATCAGTTACTGAGCACAGAGCTGGCATGTTCAGGGGAACATGGCTCTGGTGTAGGTGCCAGGCACAGCTCTCCAGGTTAATTGCCAATATCAGTATCAATAATATCAATTATTGATCAGTTACGGAGCACAGAGCTGGCATGTTCTGGTGAGTATCACTCTGGTGCAGGTGCCAGGCACAGTTCTCCAGGTTAATTGCCAATATCGATAATGTCAATAACATCTATAATATCAATTATTGATCAGTTACTGAGCACAGAGCTGGCATGTTCTCAATCACATCTCTACAATCTCTACATCACTCTGGCATAGGTACCAGGCACAGCTCTCTGGGCTCCCAGCTCCACCCTCAGTGTCCCCAGCTCCCTGGGCTGTCCTTCATCCCTCTGAAGCCACCATCCCACTCCTCTCATTCTGCCACACCTGCACCCCCCTCACTGTGCCAGCTGAGCATTTACAAGTAAAGGATATAGCCACAGTTAACTCTGGGGAGTAAGGAGCTTTATTTCTAGCATGATTTGGGCATTAACATTTCTCTTTTGGAAGTTTCTTTGAACTGGCAGTTATTGGATTCCTGTACACGAATTAGACTCCTGTCAGACCCTAGCTATCTCTTCCAGTCTGGATGAGTGATTTGTTTGTTATTCCCACATCAGCATCATCCTTTCCTTCCCAGCAGCCAGCCTTGTTGTGAGAGAAGCCAGCATTAGAGCACTTCTCTGCTGCTGAGAGCAGCTCCTGAGCCACACTGGCTTTACTCAATGCAAATTACAACACACACACAGGTGTGGCCCCAGGGGAGTGAAATGCTCAGGTGGAAGGTGGACCTGCCCATGATAAAAATGATCTTTAGGGTCCCTTCCAACACAAAACAGTCTTTGATATGATTTAATTTGCATGAAGAGTATCTGAGATGAAGTTTTGAGTGTTTCAATAAGGTTTTGGGTTGTTTTTTTTTTTCCTGTGTGGGAAATGCCCATCAGCAATCAATGGGGAAGGCTGAAGTTTGAAGCTCAGGTGGGTTACACAACCCTCTATTCTCACTCACAGTCTGGTGTGCACATGGCCACTGGCACTTGAGACAGGCAGTTACCCTCAGGAAGGGGCTGCCCTTCTACCCAAAGCAGAAGAAATTACTGATGTGAAAGTGTCTGTTAACTTCCAGCATGGGCTTCTACCAGAGATGACACAAAAACAGTGTTAAATATGCTCTTCAAAGAGCATTACTGGGGCAAACATATTTCTGTAAGCTTTGCTCAGTCAGAGTTTTAATAAACACAGATTCTACAGCATTCAGAAGCAGATTATATTTTGCAGTATTCTCCTACTTGTTCAGCTATTTTTTATCTCCAGGAACTACAAGTATAGCCTGAGCCTCCAGTGAGCTTTCTAAGGAGCTATTTCAGTGCTCAGCCCACTGTGGCCAGTGTGCTGTGCACAGATCTCAGCCTCACCACCTGCATTTCTAGCAGTACTTCTGTCAGTAGAGGGGGAGCACAGAGTGAGCACATCCCTCAGGCCTAAGCCACCTAAGCCAGCTCCTCCAGCACTTGCTTCCAGAGTGGGTTTTTAGTGGCAGTATTTGTTTCACAAGGTAAGTCTGCCAGCAGAGGTGGAGCCGCACTAACACAATGCCAATTGCTTTCTGCTGGAAGCTGCTCCTCTCTGTCCCATTCCCAAGCTGGTTTTCAGGGCTCCTTCAGGCACAGATGCCCCAGAGTCTGCCCACCAGCTCTGCAGGGCTGGGGCTGCTGGCATGCTCTGCAGGGGAAGGGCATCCACACACATGGCCAAGCTTTTGCTCTCTAACAGAATGCACATTCAGCAATGACTGCAACTGGGACAGCCTCAGCCAGCCCAAAGCACTGTTATTTGTTCCCAAACTGGCTGAGCTACAAAGTCCCTCATCCAGCCTGATTTCAGACCCTTCATCCTCTTTTCTAGTCCCTTTTTCTAGTGACACTCTCACCGTGCTTCACCAAGACATTCGATCCAAGCACAGTCTTTTATTATAGGAAAATAATTGCTCTGAACACTATAGAATATTCTCTATATGACAAGCTCCAGTTCTATGGTAAGTGAAATACTTAAAGATCACAACCAATGTCCCTCCAGAGGGAGAAAAGGGGAAAAAATTCTCAAACACAAGCAAACATGGTATAAGCAAATGCATGTCTCAAAAGACTGAAAATTGAAAAAGAAAGACAAAAAAAAATAAACCCAACAACAACAAACCACCCCCCCCCAACAACCAAAAAAGCATGTTGCCATACAGTTAAGTAAGTGTTGTCTTTAAGCCTGAAGTTCAACAATGTGAAGTGGAACATCACCATTCTTTTTCAGTTGCCTCTTTTTATTATTTTTGTCAGTAGTCGGACTGCTATTGCAAACACCTTCACAACATACAAAAACCAAATTTTCTTCTAATCCAGAATAAGGTAATGATTTTTTTTTTTGTTTTTCAATCGGATGGGAGTTCAAAAGTAAAAGAGAAACAGTAAAACTATGACAACAGCACCTTGACATTGTTTTAATTTCAACGCTATCAGAAGTTAGAAGCAGTAAACATATATACTAACAGACTAAAGATACTTACTGTCTAAAATGTAAACAGAATGTTTTGGTTCAATTTATTTTTCTGAAAGAGGACAGTTTATCATTAATTCACAATTGAAGCAGCATGCAATTTTATTCTTTTTTTAAAATTTTTTATATTTTCAATTCTTGGCAACGGCGACAAACCACAATGTTATGGAGGAATGTAATGCAGACTTTTTTGTTTGCTTGATTTTCTTTTTTTTTTTTTTGGATTTTTTTTTTTTTATTTCTTTGTTTAAACTTGTGCGCAAATGACTATTGTTCCCCTTCAGGTCATGGATATGTTCAATAAATAGATTGTGTAACCACTGTACTGTATAAACTTCAGTCATACATGCAGTCCATAAAATTATTTTTTACCGAATAATTTACCCTGTTATGTATATATACAAATAGATAATTTTGTCTCAATATAATCTATACAACACGAATCCACTATCTTCCCCTTTTAATGGTCAATGTACATACACAGGAAGTGTCTATCCTTATGAAGCGCCAGCCAACTCTCTTTTTGTTATCCATGGTGAGAGCTCTCACGTAAGACTGCGTAGTTCGGCACTGCGAGTTCCAGTGCCTCTTGTCTATGCCCCTGCAGCCCTCCTTTGTGTACCCCTTGGGGTTGCATTTGGTCTCGTAGAAGTATTGCTTCAGCTGGCCTTTGGGCACGGGCACTTTCTCCAGCACGGTGACAGTGGCCCCGGACATGTCCACCGCAGTCTTTTTCTCGGCGGCCGTCACCCACTCGCTGGTGCTGTCGCAGACGCTCAGCTCCCCGCGGCGCGCAGGGTCCGAGTGGCGCCGCACGCGCATCGACATGTTGGCGGCATCCAGGTAGTTTTTGTACTCCTCCAGCAGGAACAGCAGCGGCGGTTCCAAAGGCACTTGGCTGCTCAGCATCACTCGGGACGTGTACAAGTCTGCATCCTTGTTTCCCTCGCCGGGCTGGATGTCCTGCTCCTCGTCCAGGAGCTCCTCTATGACGTGCTCAAAGGTGTCTGCCAACGATGTCAGCACCCTGGAACCGGCACTAGGCCCGTTTATGCTCTCCAGAGTCCCGTGGGTCCGGAGGCCTGGGTAAGCCAAGCTGCCTTGTCCTCTTAGACTGGCTTCTTTCATTGGGGCAGCTTTCATGCAAGTGAAGTATGAGATAACCATAGTAAAGAAAAGGATGGTCATCACTCTTTTCACTTGGTGGAACTGTAAAAACCAAGAAAAACAAATTAACTTATGAGGTTTGGCGTAATAAAAGCTCACAAGACTCTGCATTTTCTACAGAGGTGTTCTGCACACAGTTGCAACTCATTACCAGTGATGAAGCATACTCTTGTTAAAGAGTGTTCTTTAATTTAGAGTTTCAGAAAAAGCACAGGCTGCAGCACAGGCAACATTGATCCCAACACCTCTGTTCTTTCATGCTAAAATCACTCAGTATAACTATTAGATTAGATACTACACAGACTCCTTATTTATTGACCAATTACACCTATTCCAAGTAACAGCAAAAGCAGAACTGTTATTTAGCAATACAACATTTCAGCAATAAAAGACAGCTCCACAGCTGTGAGAGGCAAGACTTCCATTTCAAGTGCAAATGTAAATACTTGATTTTGAGGATCTCTCTATAGCAGAAAATAGTTCATCATTCTGCCCACAAAAAAACCAAACAACTGAGCAGCACCAGGATAAACTGCATTTGTGTTTTGAAAGTAATCTTCAAAACACAGGAAGAAGCCATACAATTGTCAGTTTCTCATCTAAACGTAGAAGGTGTACATATACATAAATGCAGAACAAGAAAACGGCCTGGGGCAGTAAATTTGAGCAGGACAGATGCTTGCATCATGCGAATGGCATGGAAAGGGCGTGCTGGAACACAGAGCTGGGAAGAGCTACACTGAAGTGACAGCAGCAGAACCACTGCCCTGTGCTTCTCCAGGGCCCCACAGCACCTCTTCTCAGGTGGGCAAAGCATTTATTTACACCTAGTTAGAGCCCAGAGACCATCATGAAACCCAGCATCACCAGCCCTACAGCCATGCTGAAACACAGCAGCTGGCCTGTTTCTCTCACATTCTGCCCCCAAATCTGGCATGTGTTAAGAGTTTATGTGCATGCTTATCTCTGTCCTCACTGGGAGGGGAGAGGTAGCACCAGAGAGGAGTGCTGGTCAGGCAGTTCTTCACCAGGCCTGGAATCAGCACAGCTCACTCCTGTCAGGACTCCCGGCCGCGGGAGCTCACATGAACTCCTTCCCAAGTCCTTTGCTAAGGCTGCTCAGGTAGAAATTGTTTCTACCTCAAGGGCAGAGTAGATGCTCTAAGTCCTGTTACAAGAACCACCCCCAAATCCTGCAGTGACAGAGAGCTATGCCTTCTGTCTGATCCCCAACACTACTACAACATCTATCACACCAGTTGCTACTTTTTCCCCTTCCAATCCCTCTTCTCACCAGTTCTGTTTGCTAGAAAGCAGTGGCATTGTTCACATTTTTGAAAAAGCAGCTAATGCATGTTTCAGAGCTTTTGAACTTCATTTGGAAGTACCTCATACTTGGCAACACACATTGGAGTAAATGCTATTTCTGTTTGCCAACAGGGTGCTATGTAAAAAGACTTACTTTATCTCCAGTAAATGTACTGTGGGAAATGAGTACTCTTATGACTTAACATGGAAAGGCAATTTATCATAAAACATACAAATAAAATGAAATATGCACTAGAAAGGTAATGCCCAAAATGTATTTAATGAAGGCAGGGTGGGAAGTGTTCAGGTTTATGCTCATGCCCCCCTCATCTCCAGACTCCCACTAAACAAGATTTTGGCCAAGAATCCTTTCTAACCCAGCACAACTCTTCCTTCATCCCTCCATCCCTCTTCCTGTTTAATAGTGTTGTTGTGGCATAGATTTATTAAGATTAAACAAACCTGACATCTGTGACTCACAGGAACATAGTGTTTGCTCTAACCATGCAGAACATTAGTATTTTGCAGTTTTTTTCCTGTTGGAATTTTTAAAACATTCTACAGGGAGTGTCAGATTTCTTCCTCAAAAGGGAGGAAAAGAGGCATTACAGAGGTGATTTACAGGAGAAGGAAAAAGATTGCTAGTCTTCCTTTACCTAACGAGAGACAAAACAACTCTTCTTGTCTTGAAGATGGGTGGCTCAGCTAACATACAAATGCACAGCCAGTGGAACAGAAAAAATAATATTTATACACTCTCTCTTCAGAGAATTGTTTAATACAAAACATAAATGAAAAGAACCCCAAACACTCACATCACACTCTGTGGCCACCAGAGCAATGAACAGAAAACAGATCTTCTGGCTCCTAACCGAGTTCCTGTTCTTTTTATGAAAGCAGTGCCCAGAGGTCCTGGCCAGTTCCTGACTCTGTGGGACACAGTCTCCCTGATCATGTAGGGCACAAGGGGCACCAAACAAGCACAGAGCAGGGACAAGTTTGCCCCATCAGGTAAGCACACCAGCTGAAGCTGCTCTGTGCTTTTCAAGCTAGACAGGTGAACAAAGGAGAGAAGAGCCCCAGATCAGGCCACATCCTTCACCCCTGTCACTGGGCTGCTCACCTCACATGGGGAGAGAACAGAACAGAGGCTGGGCAGCTTCACTCACAACAAGCTGCCAGAAATTGTGTACAACTAGACTCTGAAAAGCAACAATTTTTAGACAGGCATTACCCACATAACCTCCTGATGATATACTGCTTAAAAGCCAATCCTCTTCCTCCCATTTAAAACAGTAGAAGAGCATGTCAAAGTAAGCTTTAGCAGCACAGATAAAGGAACATTGCCAGCAAGAAACCACGGATCAAACATCTACTGCTCTGCAAGTGAGCCCCAGACAAGCTGAACTCCACAAGCAGGATGTAAAAACATTCTTCTCTCTATCTTGACAGCAACTTGAGCACTATACAGAGTCTTTATCTTTGGCAGCAAAATTATATCAAGTGATTTAATACAAGGGTGTAGTGGTTTATCACCTGGGAAATATCTTCATTTTAGAGACCATAGCAATTTGTATTAGCAGTTTATAAAAATCAAGTAGTTTAACATGCTGTAGCAGAATAAGATATCTCACATCACAGATAGAATCCCACAACCTTTCAGCTATTGTTCAACTGACACACAAATGCATGTGTGCTGGTTTTACCTGGCTTGATTTTTTGATGAGGAGAGAATAAGCCAGCCACAGAAGTGATTTTTAAAATACCTTTTAAGTTTTGAGCCTATTTTGCCCTTCAAGTATTTCTTCCCAGTCCTCACCTCAACTCATGAGCCCCTTTGGGTTTTCTTTGCCCCTCCTCTGCTCAACTATAGCAGAGGAGAATGGTTGAAAAGTTTTGTCCTGGGTTCCTGGCATTTCGTCAGCATCAAAGCAAGACAGCATGGCTCATCTCTTTCTTAATGAGGCAGGACTAATATCCCAATGGAGCACCAATAAGGTCACTGGAACACTTTGGATGGCAGCTTCCAGTCCTTTTCCTCTCTGTTCTCCAACCACCAAAACATCACTATATTGCAAAGATTAAAGATACTGCCTGTCCTGTTACATTAAGTGTCCTGGAAACACGAAACATTAACATATTGTGCACATCCTTCTGATTATGAGCCAGTCGGTGTGCCACCCTGTGTGGAAGGGGAACTGGGCTGGGAACATGAAAGAAAACTATTTTCCTATTTTCCTAGCCTGCTACTACCAAGAGAGGTACTGATCCTTTCTGTGCTGGGCACAGCCACCAGTGAGAGGCCTTGCATGGAGATGCCCCAGCATTTCTGTGTACATCCATCCCTGAGGCTATGCTGGCAGCCTGAGCCACTATTTCACTATTTCCCACAGAGGCTCACCACTGGAGCACCCTGGCTGATAATGCACATTCTGAGGGCATCAACACATCTTCTGCGTGCCAGACTAACAGTGCAGCCATGGCAACTCGTAGTAGGATGTGCACCCAGAAACACACAATAAAAAAAAAAATCACTCATGTTACACCACCACTCATTTTCCCTCCCTTCTCAGGTGTAGGAGGTTCAGGTCTCTATGCCACACCTTCTAGAAACAAGAAGTAAAGGTTGCAACCCTTCTGCACTCCTGTTCAGCCACACCTCTGGGCATCAAAGATTGCAGACCTCTCTAGGAGAAGAGATCTTGGTCCAGCTGTTGTCCCAGGCACTGAACACCCACTAACATGTGCAATACAGATACACAGCAACCCCCCTGAGAGCCTTAAGCTGCTCCCTCGGGACATGAGGTGTGTCTGTCAGAAATCACATCTGAGACCAGCTTTGGGAACACTGTCCATTCTCATGGCCACAAGAACGTGCCCTCTGCTTTCATGCAGCACAGTGGAGCTGGAGCAATGAAAAGAGGTCACGCACTGGAGTGGATCTCAGGAAGACGTGACCTATTTCACAGCCCAATGAAGTCAAACAGTTACAGCTAGAGTAAGGACATGGAATTGTGGCAGGCACCTCCACTAATGGGAAGCAGGCTCATTAAATGAAGGTCATGTCAATTAGCTACAGCTACTTTACATATGCAGTCAATTACCTCACTGTACTATTTATTTCAGTTTTTGTATTTAATGAAGATTCATCAGTTAATTATTTCATTATTTTTAGGTCTTTTAAGCAGAAATCCAGCAGCTTAACAGGTTATATTTCCAGCAGAAGGACCTAAGGAATAGCTGTGACCATGTACTTGCTTTCCTGCATCCCAATATGTGCCATGTGAGTTGACATAACTTTCAGTAGTGAATAGATTCATGCTTTAATCTCAAGAAAGGAGTGCGTGAAGGAAGATAAAATTAGCAGCAAGTGACATTCGTTTTGTGCCTTGCCATTTTCTAAGATCTTTACACAAAAGTTCAATTTACTAAACCCTACTGAATGCCACAGGCATGAGTTCCTGCTTTATGCATCATTACCAGAGTGTGTGAACGAATATCAAAATAGGATGCATGTCAGCACATGATTTTCAAAGACTAAATGTACTGAGAACAAATAGTATTAACCTTTATCACATGCATAACTGGATGTCTGACACACTCTACTCATCCTCAAGGCTATTTATGCAGCAAACTATATAATTACATTTTATTACTGCAAATAAAGCACCCACCTCCCAATACATATACATGCACACCCATATCCAATTTGTATTCTTCTAAGTTGGTGCTTCTTTTCAGGAAGAATAAACTTATTTTATTTTTATCCTCATGTTGGTTTTCCCTGAGGTAATGAAATCTACTTAGTCTTAATGCCAGAGATAGCAGACACTATGAAGTATTTTGAAGTCCAAGATAAACAGCAAGAAAATTTACAAGTAGTGTTAACTTTAACTAGAACTTTTAGCGTGAGAAATTGACTTTCATCTTGCTAAATATTGTCTGTGGTACAGCTTCTGAGAGCAAAGAAACTCAAGCAATGTCTATATTGGCTCTGCAAAAGCATGCATCTGTCTAAAGGAACACAAGGAATTTTTTGTGGGGTTCCAAGGTATTATTGGACTCTCTCCTCAGTACATACAGGAATCAGCTTCTGACAACCAGGGGTGAGAAAGCACCCAAAGAAAATAATGGCAAAATAATAATGCCATGACATCACAGTCCTGATCCTTCACAGAGCCACATATCAGAGTTTCCTACAGACTTTGTTCATACCTTCCTAGACACTCAAACAGACCTCAAACACTCACTGAGTGAGAATTCAGCTGCTTTAATGAGTGCAGAGCAGATTCACTGCAAGCACACTTAATTGCATTTAAATTGGCTAAGTGCAGGACTGCAAGGTGTTCCCAGCAGGATCTCTGCTGGACACACTCAGACCCAGTCTGCCCATACAGTAAACAGGAAGGATGAGTTTTGACAGTATGCACAAGAGAAGAAACAGACCAGGTTCACAAATGTTATCATATATTTTCAGAGAGACATCTTTAGAAGAGATGTGTACTTTTTTTATGCTGTGACAATGGGAACTGATGATTGATCCAGCAACACGCTTTGCAGCTGTTTGTGCAGCATACCACACTAGGGGCACTCAAACCACAGGAAGCTGTGATTCCAGCTGTATCAAAGAAACTCAGCTCCCAAAGGAGCCTGTGTGTGTGCCACCATTCCCATCAAACACAATATGCTTCACCATGACATTTTTTGCCAAAATTTCACATTGAAATCCCAAGGTATTCACTGAAATGTCCTCCACAAATAAAAGCACTACCAACAGGTTTATTTCTGCTTTTCAGAGTACCATGGGTAGAGTAACATGCTGCACTTCTACTCCTGTGTCACAAATGCCGTACAGTAGGGATGATACTCAAAGCCCAAAACTTGTGCATTAGCAAATTCCAGTTTCAAAACTGACTTCAGAAATCTGCATTTCTCTCTTTAGAGTATACATCAAGGTATGTTCATGCCATTACTGTGGTCATTCAGAAGTAACATGAAAGCAATCTCTGTGAAAGGAAGGTTCGCCTATAGAATAGGGTACATACTCCCCTACCCCATCATGAAACCAATCCATAAGTAATTACTCCATGCCAAGATGCCCCCTCCATGGGGGCAGATAATTACAGCTCTCTGAAATAATTTGCTTCAATAGCCACTAGAGCTTTATAAAAAGCTAATTCAAACAGTGTGCAAAAGAGCATTAAGGCAGAACCTCAGACCTTTGAGCAGCATCTGTAGTTTGTCTTCTGTTTCACTAGGGCTCTTTGGTATGAAACACTGCACTGAATCATCCCAGGACTAAGCTATTCTGCCAAGTACACACATGGAGCTCACAGAGGAGTCAAGGATAATTGGCACCCAGAAGCAGGAACAGAACAGACCATGTTGTGCAATCTAGCACAAGTTGGATCCCTTGAACAGTGACATGTGCCCAGCACCCTGGAACAACCCAGGAGTTCCTGCACCAGTTGAGCTTGGATCTCAGAGTGCCTACAAACTATTGAACAGCATGTGAAGCATCCCACACAGGCATCAGTTCTGCTGCAAGTGGCAGCTTCCTAGGACCTACAGAACATTAGGCACCCAACAGGAACATAAGTGAAGATTTGCCAAAGAAAAGAAATGGTTAAAAAGCATGATCAGATGGAGCAGTTACCAGTGGTTTGGGCAGGCAGTGCTTTCACCAGGGTGAGGAGAGGAGAGCAAAGCTATTGCTGCTTGTTGCAAGGCTCTTACCTCTGCAGAGACCCTGACTGTGTGCAGCACTGCTGTAAGACAATGCCTCACTTTTAGCCACAGCCAGTACTTGAAATGCAGCTGTACATTGTGATGTGCAGGAACCAGAAACCAGAACTGCTTGTTGTGAGAGCCCTGACAGGTATTAACAGTCCTCCTGCATTTGCTAGTGGAGTTTCAGTCATCTTTTGGCTGTCTGCCCTTGTGTGTGGATTTTTCTTGACACATGCTCAGTCCAGCTGTCAGCACAGCATCTCCATGGAAATAATTTCCATACACAGGGCAAGAAAGAAAAGCTTACTCTGAGGTACCACAGCACTTCCTGGGAGTATTCAGGTCCAAAGCTACATGGAGCAGAACCACAGCAGAAGCAGAAATCTGTAGGTTTGCAGATTTCATCTCAATCAATGCTAACAGGACTTGTATAAGGATGGAAGGATTTGCTCATTGGGAATCCACTGCACTGGGCAGCCAGCCCTGCATTTGTCTTGCTGTGACAACAGCTTTATCTCGGGAGATAACACTACTGGAAAATTATGTCACTATGTTAACATAACTGTACTGAAAACACTTTGGCAAGAAGTGCTCTTTCACCAATGATATTTTACAATGACAATACAGCTTCCCACAGACTTCAGAGCATTATAGTTTTCAGCTTTTTTTCCCCCACCTTCTAAGTGATTTCATGTTGAAACAAGACTTTTGCACTTCTTATGGCTGGTACTCTATCCCTAACCTATTTTAAAAATCTGGGGGCCAAATTGAGCCAGATTCAGCAGAGGGATACACAGGGTCACGTTGTATAACCAGCATGCCAGCACCTGAAAGTGACCCAAATAACCTCTTCTCCTCCTCCATCCTTGGGCAAACACCAGTGTACACTGTATCTTTGCTTTCATTTCACAAGCTCCACAGAGGGAAAGGGTTTGGAATCCCTAGAAGGAGCGAGGAGGGTACATCTGGCAAAGATGCAAAGTTTGGAAACAATCTGCTCAAGGTACAAACATTTAATGGAACATATAGAAAAAAAAACTCCCTGCAGTCTTACAGGAAAAATTAATTTATCCAACTCCTGCATTCTCCCAGCTGCATAATGGTGTAATTTCTTTAATCAAGGAGTGTTACACTGTGATTTCTAAAGCTACATGGAGCAGAACCACAGCAGAAGCAGAAAATCTGTAGGTTTGCAGATTTCATCTCAATCAATGCTAACAGGACTTGTATAAGGATGGAAGGATTTGCTCATTGGGAATCCACTGCACTGGGCAGCCAGCCCTGCATTTGTCTTGCTGTGACAACAGCTTTATCTCGGGAGATAACACTACTGGAAAATTATGTCACTATGTTAACATAACTGTACTGAAAACACTTTGGCAAGAAGTGCTCTTTCACCAATGATATTTTACAATGACAATACAGCTTCCCACAGACTTCAGAGCATTATAGTTTTCAGCTTTTTTTCCCCCACCTTCTAAGTGATTTCATGTTGAAACAAGACTTTTGCACTTCTTATGGCTGGTACTCTATCCCTAACCTATTTTAAAAATCTGGGGGCCAAATTGAGCCAGATTCAGCAGAGGGATACACAGGGTCACGTTGTATAACCAGCATGCCAGCACCTGAAAGTGACCCAAATAACCTCTTCTCCTCCTCCATCCTTGGGCAAACACCAGTGTACACTGTATCTTTGCTTTCATTTCACAAGCTCCACAGAGGGAAAGGGTTTGGAATCCCTAGAAGGAGCGAGGAGGGTACATCTGGCAAAGATGCAAAGTTTGGAAACAATCTGCTCAAGGTACAAACATTTAATGGAACATATAGAAAAAAAACCCTCCCTGCAGTCTTACAGGAAAAATTAATTTATCCAACTCCTGCATTCTCCCAGCTGCATAATGGTGTAATTTCTTTAATCAAGGAGTGTTACACTGTGATTTCTGTGAATTACACAGATATTGGAACCTTCCCTTTCCTAATTAAAAATGACATTATATGGTTCCTGACTTTTCATACTTGCTACCAGATAAGCCAGATTGTGGCATCATGGGGAATTGTATCCACAAAAATTATGGAAGCTCCTTGAAGCAGTAAGGTCCAGTGGATCTAATTCTAGTGGACATGGTCCCTGCCTGGTATAAATCCACAGTGTTTCATTCACAGATTTATACCAGTTGCAAAGGTGACCAGTATTTATGTGGTCAGAAAATCAGATGGGGTCACAACCTAAACTACAGCTAATAGCCATATCAGAACAAAATGTGACAGGTTCCAGCAAAGCAGCTTCCTCAGGACTCCAGAGGGATACATGGATACTTTGTAATACAGTTTAAAAAGAAAGGAAAAAACATTTCTAGGTGTGCAGGCTAGCTCTTCTCTTCCCTCACTGATATAAGCACACAAACAGCCTGGACATGTCTATAAAGAGAAGTATGCAAAATCCAGCCCAACACCACCTAATGTTCCTCACTTGGGTGTCCCATTTCATGCACAACCCCCCACTGAAGAAAGTGGCTTTGCTGCCAGCAAAGCACTGTTCTCACTGTAAGAGCCCTTAAGCTCCAAAGGGTAGGTTTGTATATGAGATTTCAGCCTTTAAATAAACACGTCTCTAGAAAAACTTCAATACCTGTCCCTTCATGTAAGCAGATCCCACTATGCTGCAGGGAAGGACAGCTTCTCTTCTAATAGCTGGAGGTGGGGGAGGAAAGAGAAAGTTAAAGCAAGAAACATTAAATTACACAATTAGTCTTGGAAAGAGGTGAGTTTTCTCCCTCTCCCAAACATCTCCACAACATAACAGAATAGCTGTAGATGTCACCGTCCTATTCAAAATCAAAAGCAAAATGTCACACTAGAGATAATTAGTAGTTACAGAGAGGAAAAGAGGTTGCCAAAGCTAAGAAATCTGGTACTTAAGCTGCTGTGACTCTCCAATTGTACAGCACTTTTTGGAGAATGTGCTATCAAAGCTTCCAAAGTGCTTTGCAAACACTGAATCCCAACATCCTTAGGAGAGAAGGAACTGCATCAGAAACTGTGTTTTCCCTCTGGGCAGCCTAAAGCCCACAAGTATTTTAAACGCTTTACTCCAGACTGCAGCAAGTCACTGCTGAACCAGGGGAGAACCGGGGAGCTCTTGCTCCAAACCCCTCAATTCAGCCACTACACAAAGCTGCCTTTACCACATGTACCACAGGCATATTTTGCTAATCTCTCCACGGCAATTTAGATGCCTGACACAGAAAGATGCTGATTAAAACCTGAGGGGTATTACTTTGAATACATATGCTAGCTCACTTCCATCTGTATCATTATTAGTTCCCGACTGTAGGTTAACTATAGGGCACGTTGTCACGAGCCTAAGGTGGGGTGGCAGAAACTCCTGCTATTGCCATATGGCTTTTTGTTTCTGCTTGCATTTTTCAGCTTTCAGCCTCATGCTTCCAATTTGTGGGCTCAAGCACTACATAACAAAGAGCAACAAGGAAACCAAAACTAGTGTTAAAACACAAATATTCTTCACGATTAAAACCTCTAAGTTAGATTAGAAATGCAACACAATCTCCTATCTCATCCAGACCAGAGACTGCTTTTACCTGCAAACTTGTTATGAAATTTTTCCCATAAAAGAAGTACTATTCCCTATTCCCATAAAGAAGTACTATTGCACAAGCAAGCATTTACCAGCCCTACAAACATAAACCAGGCAGCTTTGCAAGTACCAAGATAAAATGGAGAACAGCAAGGTTATGCCTACTTGTAATATGGGTAGCAGCACCATCACCATCAAAGCAATAAAAGGAAAAAAGATGACTGAGTTCCAGTTATCTTTATTCCCAATACACATCCACAAATCCAGCTTTATGTTAAAATACCCATGGCTTAATGCTGTCCTTAAAAAAGCTATGGGTCGTGTTTTGGCGTACGCCTGATCATGACAAATTACAAAATATGCAGAATATCAGCAGTTCCCCTGCAGCCATTTTCTAGTGAGCACAATTTGAATACTAAAAGGTCTGTCTGGTGGTGCTTTGCAACTGAAGACTTGCTCTAAAGTGTTTAATTCAAAGTAGACATGGAAGTTATTTATTGTGTTTTCTAGGTCTCACTGCATACCTGTCCTTCCATTAGCTAAAGGCAGGGAAAATGATTTATAGTATTTCCAAGCAAAACAGTCTGTAAATTTTGTAACAGTTACAGGAATCAGAGCAGGATAAAAATATATAACCATTTCCAAGTTGGACAAAATTGATTAGGAAATAGGTGATATGACTCCATGCTTGAAGTTTATGGACTTCAAGATGTTGCCTACAGGTTTGTCACTCTCAAAGGTAGACTTCTTGGAGGCTTAGACTTCTAACTAACTTATTCTTAAACATTATTTCTGCCTTTTTTTAATGGAGGCACGTGGAATTCACTCATTCTTTTGCAACAACCTTGTTCATTGGTGACAGTGCTCATACTTTTGCAATTACAACGGCAAAAAAGTTTTGCACAGGGGACAGCAGAAATTTATCATTAGTGCAAAATCAAGAGAGACAAAGGACTAAAATGAGTCTTTCAAGGAAGGCAGCTTCATTCCTTGTTTTAAATTCATGTGCCAATCATTAGCCTTTAAGGGGAAAGCTCATTTCCAGACATCTCTTGCTAGTCAAAAAATCTGTATGTCTGCGGAAGTTGTAAAGAAGCACCTGCTTCTTCTCTTTGCACCATTCCATTTGCATCCATTTGCCGATGCCACACCAGTAAATACTCTGTGGCTGTAAATGACGTCAAACTTCCTTCTCTGCCTCCCATAAAACAGAAACAATTCTTCACCAGTCTACAAGACATAAGCTGACAACAACAACAGAAAAATCAGGGCATTGACATAAATGGTAGTGTTTATATCTGGAAAAGCAAAAATGCAGAACTTCAGATGTGTTTATTTCTAGTGGTGGTTCAAACCATTATAAAGATAAAGGGTGGTCATGGTGTTCAGAAGGACATTCATAGTTCACCACAGTTTCCTGGCACGGGTTCTAGTTAAATTACCCTTGCCAGCTCCAACTTGTTATTGAATTTGCTTCCTCCTCACACTGGCTTTCTCAGTGCAAATTTTATCAAACAGCATTTCTCTCTCAGCATGTACGGCTCAGTCAAACTGGATTATCAACTCAGAAGGAATGTAAATAGCAAGAGAAGATCCAAGTCTCAATGGAGGCAGCCAGCAGGCAGAATTACCCAGAAATACTTCAAAACAAGTCCTGTCACTCATCCCAACAGCATCCACACACTTCTGTGTTGGAAACACAGTGGAGCCACAACAACACCAAAGAAGGCCTCAGCCATCTGCTCTTTGTTGTTCCTCAGTACAACCTTTATACTCTTGATCTTGCATGGATTCCACCTGTGGGCCCTCTGCTCCCTTTGGTGATTGCTCAGGACCCCTGGGCACCCCATGGATCATTGCTGTCAGTGCTGCTCACCTGTGCTGCACAGCTGGAGCCACTGGGGATGAGGCTGGGCCACAGCCCCACTCTGGTCACCACAAACTATGTGCCCACAACACTTCTGTGCTACACTGAGAGCTGTGACTAAGGGGGGAGGTTGGCTTTACTAACCCAGCTTTTCAACAAAGTTTAGATTTCATTTCTTTTCTTCTCAGTGTATCATGTACTGAATGCTCTACAAGAGCACCATGGCCAGTGTAAAGGTGGATAAACTAAACCATATGGATACTAGATGTTGCACCAAGCTTAAAAAGTCAATGGATTAAAAAGTGAATGGCTAAGGAATCCAGAGATCAGAACCTTTAATTTTTTGATCAAGATGAAACAGCATTTCTCCAGGAGCAGTTTTAAAAAAACCCCAGGATTTAGATCACATTAGATAAGGCACAATATGCACACAAGATTAAGCTTAACTCACTTTTGAAAGATTTATAGTAAAGGATTGTGGGTCGAGTCTTCTACATGCTGAATTAATAAAGAGCATATAACAGCATTTTGCCCAAGGTTTTGCCTAGTTCCATTTTTTCCCAGATTCCTCCTGCATTCATGCAAAGCCTACTTGTAACTCAGTGCACATACAGGAAAGGTGGAGGCTGATGTGGAGCTCCATTGAGCCAAGAACAGTTTTTCAAACTCTAGTTTGCTATTACAACTCTCACGCACCCTGATATGGGATAAGCAGCTTGCAGTTGCCTCCTGACTTGTGGAAAGTATCCTTGCATCACAGTTTCCCACAGGAGAATTCTGTTCCCTCAGAAGTTTTGGTTTAAGCTCTTATCCCAATCCCACTGATAGACTTTAAATATCTTAAGAAATGTAAAAAAACATCACCAGGGAAGTAATACAGTACATGCAATTAACTGGTGGGTTGCATTTTCGGGGCTCTGTGAGATGATATTATCAGCTCCAGGTTTAGTTGTATTGGTTTGCTTATTCCAGAAGGCATCTGATAGCTGAGAGCTAGCAGTTATAAAAGCTCCAAAACATACTGTGTCTCTAAGAGTCAAACAGAAATAACTGAACATGAGATTAGGAGTTCAGGGGGTAAAAAAGGCTCATTGTTTCCCTCTGTAATCAGGAAACAAATTAAGTAGGGAACACTGCTTTTCTCTCAAATGCAGAGGAAGAAAATGCTATAGCAGTTTGATGTACAAAACAAAAAAACAGGGAGCAGATACTAGTGTATTCCATGTTGTTAAATTTGAGATAGTAATAAATAGATAAAAATTCAACTTAACTTTGATACTTAATTTTTAAATTGAGAAAATTGTCAATCTAGTGAAACCAGTCTAAAAGCTGCTGAGTTCATATATTTGGAGAAATCACCTTTTTTCTATTCCAGCAAATATATACTAAAGGACAGTCCCCAACAAGTAGACTTCAAAGATGGGATAGGGAACAAACCAACCTTCAGCTGAACTCAAATCCTTAAATCCTAATTCTACACTGCACATTATTGGTGTAAGCTTTACAAAGGCTATGGAGCCTCAGCAGCAGCTGCACCGAACCCTTATAAATTCGACTTGCAAATACTTCTTTAGGTGCAGTCTAAATTAAATCAGCAAATGCTTTACTGAAAGTGATGCTTCTTTGCTTACCTACTTAAGCCACCCAAGGAAGACTATATAAAACTTAGTTACGTGTATCACTAGAACAGGATTCACAGTTAATCATCAATTACAGGGCTAAAGAAGCCTGCACTAAATGCACTAAATCTATACTGTGGAGTAAAAACTGGGATTATTGACTCATTTTCAAGGCGCAGGCTCCCTTGCCAGAGGCCGCCTGAGCACCCTGTGTGGTTCGTGCATCTCTAGGTGGCAGCAGCTGCTCAGATTTTGAGATACTGTAAGATGCTTATCTCAAATTTAGCAACCAGTATCCTTCCATCCTCCTAGAATTGCCTTTCCCAACGTGAAATGTGACCCCCTCCCCCATTTCTTCATAATTTATAGTAGTCTGTAGCTGAGTCACAAGGATTTCTGCATTTTCCTAACCAAGTACACAAGAAAAGAACTGAACTGCCAAAGGATTGAGGTAATTTATAGCGTAAAGCATTGAGAGCTTCTAGTCGATCAAAGGACTCAGAGAAACAAATACAAGAACAATCGTGCCTTCTGTTCTCTACAAATGCCATGGCCAGAAATAACTGTCCTAATTAACTGGTTTCAGAAAATGACTTCTCTGAAAAATACAATATTCTTACCAAGGAAAGTATACAACTGCTACAGCCTTACGGCAGCTGTCAGCAGGGCATGAAAAATCACTAAATGAAGCTTCCTTTTGCTCCCTCTGGTTGTGCATGGTACTCATCTTTAGACAGCTGGATCTATTCATGGTGCCTAAAGGATGCTGTAAGAGGACATTCCAGTACCCCTGGTATCAGTGTTACCAGGAATTACAATCACATCAGGCCAGTACCAGCCCAGCCAACCTCTGTTCACTGGTTATAAAGGGCAGACATTGTACCTGAGATGAGGCTGGCTTTTTTGTCTTTTTGGTAAGACTGTTGCCTGGTCAGTCATGCCCATGGCATTTCCAGTATTCCAGACAGTTTTGTGTTCACTGTTGCTGTTTGGTGTAGCAGTTGAATGCCCCCAGTCCACAGCTGCCTGACAGTGAGGTCCTGAATGCTGGGAAGGAGAAAAGGCTGAGGCTCACCCTACAGATCACCTACACTTCACACATGAGACTGTTTGCCCTGTTCCACATGGACAACTCCCGCAAACAGTGTTCCTGCCTGGACTGCTCAGCACCTGGAATTGGTAACATGCAAGTTTAAGGTGCCATGGCAGAGTTGCACAGCAAAATCTGTTTGTATCACAAGAGCATTGATGAGTTCTTGTTGGGTACCAGAAAGAGCAGACAGGCAAGACTATCTTTGCATCAAAGAGCCTGCAGCCAAAGGTAAGACTGAATGGTAGATGGATAAGGAAATATAGTAAGTAAGATTTGTGAGCTGACAGAGAGGGGCACAGCCTACCAACTCCATCCCAACTCAGGTACCAGGCAGCTCACTCAGAGCACACCTGTGCTGCTTCCCAATGGGCTATCACAGCATCCAAGGGCTGCCACAGAGCCTTCCCTGCTGGAACTGGAGACAGTGGGTTATTGGTTAACAGTTCACTTCAGCAACACACAAAAACAGCTTAGCTTCAGTGCCTTTAAAAGCTTCCTTTTAAAGGGTGTTTACAACTAAGGATTACCAAGAATGCCAGTGTATGAACTGATCTAAGAAATGATTGAGAGTTTCCCAATTAAGCAGCATTTCAGCTATTTAGAAGAAACCAAGTGCTCACAACATATGCTTGAAAACAGGTCAAGACAAGTTGGCAATTAACCTATTAAAAGCACATATCCTTCTCTAGTGGAGCCTCCAACAATTCACACAATGCCTCATGTGAGATTTCTAGTGTAGGCACGGGGCACATTCTTAGAAGAACTTTTCAGCCTTTTACACAAACCAGGAAGGCAGGTATGATAAATACCTATTTTTTTTTTAATAGGACCATACTTATTGCACAAGCTACTCAGTGGAGTGACTTGCTTCTCCTCTTCATGCAGTGCTTACCCACAGGAGGGTTGAGAGGGTCTCCTTATTCCAAGTTTCTTGTGACCTGCTTTTATACGTGCACTCCCTGAGAGAATTCTTATCTGAGCAAAATGTGCAGCTTCTGTATTTTCCTTACAGCAACAGCAGAGTAAGAGTTGCACAAATGCTTCAGCTACTGCAAGGACTTTTTAAGTGCAGCCACTTTCAGCTCAGCACTATCCTGTATACAAAGCTTTTAAGCAAAAGCACAGAACCTTATTTTCCCCTATATTTTTTTCACATATTAACGAGCCTTTAAAAACCTTTGCATCTGTGCACTACATTCTGTAGTATTCCAGCATATTGCAGTACTTCCTGAGCACTACTGTTACAACATAATGCCTTGCTGCTTAACAGCTTGAAGTTGCACTTTTTTTTCAGTTTAGTCCTGCTCTGTCCAGGATAAAAGTCCTTTCCCATCTTTCTCCACCATTATATCTGGATTATTCAGATGAAACGCTCTTCATCTTTCTGACCTGGTTTACCCTGATTTCACAGCCACATAACAACAGGATCTACCCTGCAGTTCCCGAAAGCAGAGAGCACTTGCAGCACGAACAGAAGGCACACTGCTTACAAATGGGTTTTCCCAGATTATGGTTCAGTGAAGCTGAACATTAGTGGTAGTACTACAGCAGAAAATAGATATGTTCGAGTTGGAACAGAGGCGCTCTTTGCTCTGAGACCCAGGTGAGGGACGGCACTCATTCCTGCAGAACATCACTGCCTGTCTTCTTCCTTCCCCGGCTCTGTTTACACAGGCAGTGCCCTGGAACTCTGCTCACAGGAAGCCGCAGCATCCCCCGGCAGCTGCTGCCTCCTCTCACACGCCAAACTACGGGATCCACAGCGAGCCTGATGCCAAGAGCATCCCCTCTGCTGACGTCCTTCCATCCCCACACCAACCCTGGGCCATCTCTGGGCTGCAGCTCTCACCTGAGGGCTCGCAGGCAGCAAGCAGCTTTGTAAGCAGAGCCCAAGATTGGCACTACCCAACACAAAAGAGCAGGCAAGATGATGATCTTCTTACGTAGGACAGCCACTCATGTTAACAGAGCAAAGTCCTCACTTTTGTGACCAAAAAGCCATGAAAACTTGGTGCTGTGAAAGTTCCTCCTGCCCACAAGCAGGCGGCTCATTATCCAGCCCTTGCTATCTAAAGACAACCAAGGAAATTCATTTTATCTATCACCATGAATTAAAGATTACAGAAATACTGGCTGAAGAAAAATGTATTGCCAGGACAGATTCTTTGCATTCATTAGAACTGTGTTACTAGAAACATAAATAAGTAATGACTATTGATCTTGCATAGCCTCAGAAGAGCAAACTACAATAAACTGAGAGGAAAAAGACAAATCTTAACTGGAATGTACAAACCAAAACACCAACAGCACCTTTTAAAAACAACCAAGCAAAGCAAGCGTGGCCCACAGCTGTGACACCTCACGCTTTTAATCCTAGGGGAAAAAAAGAACAAATCTACGGGACAGCACAAGGCTCCCCAAGTATTAATTAAACCTCTGCCGAACAAATTTACCATTTAAGCCCAGGATTTTTTCCTGGGTGCGGGCGTGTCTGACCCCGATATGAATCCACAGCGGGTGGGTCGAGGCCAGTCGCTGCTCCTTGCCGAACCCCGACACCTCGGGCCGCTCCGTGCGCCGCCCTCCCTTCCCCTGGCTGCCGGGGCACCGGGACGGCCGGAGGAGCGGCCGCCCGCGGCACCGGCTCCCGGAGACGGTGCCGGGCATGCTTCGCATTCCAGCGACGGTCCAGCTTCAACAAGTGCATCGCGCCCCTCCCTGACGGCGCCCGGCCCTCCCCGCACCCCGGCTGCTCCGCGCCGCCCGCCCCACGGCCGGGCCCCGCCACTCCGGCCCCACGGCCGGGCCCCGCCGCCGCCTCTGCTGCCGCCCCACGGCCGGGCCCCGCCGCCGCTGCCTCCCCGGCCCCTCCGCTGCCCGCCACGGCCGGGCCCCGCCGCCGCGCACGGAGGGAGGAGGCCGGGCCGCCGCCCCGCCGCGCGCCCGCCGCAGGGGCGCGCCCCGCCGCCCGAGGGGCCCCGCCGCGCCCCGCGCCGGGCGCCCGCCGCCGTCGGGGAAGCGCCGCCGGGCCCCGCGCTCCGCCGGCCCCGCGCTCCCGCCCGCCCCGGCAAAAACCCCGCCGGGCACCGGCCGCACCGACAGGTGCGGGAACAAAGGGGCGCAGGGCGCGCCGGCCCTCCCCCGCCCTTACCGCTCCCCGACGCCTCTCGCCGGCCGGCACCCGCCCGGCTCCGCGGCCGCCCGCACCCCCTGCCCCTGGCCCCTTAAGTTTCCCGGCGGGGCGCCGCGTACCTTGTCGTCCACACAAAGCCTGTCCGGATCCCCTCCGGGAAGTCACATCCTCTCCCGGGCGCCCAGTCCCACCGACCGCCTCCCGCCGCCTCGACAACACAGGCGGCGTCTCAAGTGTCTCATCAAAGCTTTATGAGGGGCGGGAGGGCAGCGCGGCCGGATCCCACACTCCCGCCGCTCCGCCGGAGCCTCCCGGCCCAGCCCCGCCGCCTTCTCCTCGCCGAGCGGCTTCGCCCCCGGCCGGCGGCTGCGGCGGCCGTAGGCACCGCGCTGCCCCGCTCCGAGTCTCCGCACCGCCTCCCGGCCCCGCCACCGCCACCGCCCCCGCCCCGCCCGCCCGGCCCCACTCCGCTCCGCTCCCCCGGCGCTTCCCGAGCGGGGAGCGGGGAGCGGGGCGGGGGGGGGGGCGCCGGTCCGCCCGCGGCGGGATATTGGTTTACTCCGCCGGGTATTAAGCAAGCCCAATCCATTTAAATATCGCTCCCGCGCTGACCTCTCCGTAGTCCGCCTATTAAGAATGCAATCAAGATAATAACAGGCATTGCTTATTAATGAGCGCCCCAGGTAACGTTACACCGGTGACTTTCTGCAGGCGCCCAGCAGGAGCTCGGTCCCGGCGGTCTCGAGGCGGCTCTGCCCCGCCCGGCACCGGGACGGGACCAGCACCGGCACCGGGACCGACAGCGGGGCCGCCCGTCGCATCAGCGCCCGCCGGCGGAGCCGGGGCCGAGTGCGGAGCCTGGGGATGTCGGGCGGAACGGGCGGCTCGGCTCTGCCCGGCCGGCCGGCCGCGGGGATCATCCTGCACCCCGTGACAAAAATCTGTTTGGCCATCTCCTCCTCCTCCTCCCGCGCGTGCAGCGGGCACAGTGAATTATTGATAGTGGAAATTGAATGGCGGAGGCAATAATGGTATCCCCTGATTGACCGGCTCCATTTGATCTCGGTAAAGACAGAGAGATGGCACGCTCCGGGCTGGGCTGGGCCGGCCGCGGCCAGCGGGAGCGCACGCGTGTGCCGCCGGCAGGAGCGAGCCGTGCCGTGCCGTGCCAGAGGAGCTGGCTTCACCCCCTGCCTGGCATGGGCTCCGGCAGCCTCGCCTCTTCCCTCCCAGGCAAAATTGGAAACAGCTGATTTTCAGGAGAAGATAGCACGACTCTTTCACGAACTGGTTAAAACAACGTGTTTTTCTACGCCTCAAAGCCTGACTGCCATCTCATTTGCAATTAATGCCAAGGGCCCATTCACTCCACGCACTTGAGAAAATTTATTTATCCTAGGAGAAATGTGTGCAATTCATAGCTGCCCTCAGACAGTCTGATTGCCTATGTGCTTTTGCTATGAAACACCTGCATTTATCAATAAAGTAAAGAAAATAACCCAGGTGTTTGAAATTCGAGTACACCTAAGGCCTTCCATATAAATCGGCTTTTAATATATTAAAGGAAAGATTCCTGGTGGTTAATAACCTTTGCAGCTTTAAGAACTTTAAAAAAAAAGTCATGCTTGAGTACCACATCACCATCCTTCTTGCACTTGGGGGTTTGGTTTTGCGTGTTTGAACTAAAAATGTCAGCGAGCGTGAAGACAGTTCTACCTCTTTTTGTCTCAGTGTTTTCCAGTCCAAATCTATCCAATTTATGAGAAAGGAAACATTTTCAAAGCCTTCACTAACAGCCTGGGCCTGAGGAATCATGTCCAGCCCTTGCTGGCTAATGGATAGTCGTTAATCCAGGTAGCTCTTCATACCAAGTCCAGCTCTGCTATTTCTGTGTTATTCAAATTCTGCCATTGGGGATACATCAACCACTCCTTTCCCCGGTATAAGCTTACAACTCCCAGAAACAATGCCAGGTGGATATTCCAGAGGCGTTTCAAACCCGTGGCTGTACCTGGAAATTGCAAAGTTAACATGTGCATTTTATTTTTCCGTTTTAGCCTTGGCTTCACAGCACCGTTTAACTTTCCAGGTGTGACTGTGTTAGTGTGGGTACCTGATTTCACCAAGGCAGCACATTTTCAGCAGCCTTTCTGCACAGTCACAAAAGAGCAGAGTTCCAATATTCCATGTTTTTAAGGTAGTGAGTGCAAGTATTAGGATGATCTAGCAGACAAGTTAAACAGCAGCAGGAGAGGCTACTTTAATCAGCTGTAATGTAATACATTGCACACTTGTTATTCCTGGAGGAAAGGCTCTTCTGCTAGGACACCAGACATGCAGATGAGCAGCAGCAGCAAATATCATGCTTTAGAAACACTGCTGGCTTTTTCTCAGGTGTGAAGGAGAAGAGATATACTCTGAAAAAATCTGCTTTCAATCTTTTTTTTTTTTAATAATTTTGGAAAGGAAGCATTTTACAGACAGCCTGACATGTGCTCAGTCTGTGGGAAGCACTTCAGCTCAGCTCTGCTGAGAACATGAGGACCATTAATTCCATGCAACCATGAAATTCCCACTTTCCTCTGCTACAAACGTGTTGCCTTTTGCATCAGTGTAGAGATTTTCCCAGGGAAGAGGTGTGGTCAGAGGAGCTGCTGTTTCTTGCTGGTGTAATCAGCCCTTGGAGCATTATTACCAGCCAGTGCTTGATTACTCAGAAAATGAAAAATAGCGTAAATAATGACTTGTTTGGATTTTTACTGCACATGCAAGCTGGGTTCCATATTGTTAAATCAGATCGTGACTTCCAAGGGAATTTTTATGAATGAACCCCCAAAAATTGTGTCTTCAAGGTATTAGTTTGTGAAACAACTGATAGTCCTGTGGACATGGGGACACTGCTCTGGTTGGAGCTCCACTCCTTAGTCCATGAAATGCACTATAAATTTGGAGGTTACATGAGCCATCCCCATCCCCTTTGGGATTTGTGGGATACATAGGATGCAAAGGTCAGGCATCCTGATGGTTTCTGGGTGACTCAAAAGGAGTTCTCTCTTGTGTCTTTTAGCTGTGTTTTCCCCATTTGGATTGTACAGATGTCACATGTAAGAGGCTCTTGAAAACAAAGTCACACCACAATTGCATGGGGGGAGAAAAGGGCAGGCAGGTTCTATTCTGGTGGTTTCAGATAATTCAGTGTGTCAAGCCTCTTGGTGCTGTCCCAGTATGCCCACTTTAAACACCTTGGAACCAAGTGTTTTTTTCTATTCATGACTAATTAAAATAATTTTTTGCATGCTCAAATCCTACTTTGCCATTTTCCAAAGAGCAGCAGGGAAAGAGTATGAGTTGTCAATCAATAAAATGTTGATTTATCCCTGAAGTAATATTGCTTACAGGAGGGTAAGACCATTGCTTTTTGCTGAATTCAATTTAAACTGTAGCATAGTCACTAATGATGCTGTAGATACTATAAAGAAGAAAGCAGAAGCACGCACACCTGGTTTCTGTCTCAGTGGAGGTTTATGCATTATAGTGATTGATGTATGAGGTCCAAATTTACTGATAAACTAATTATATGATAAAGTAGTTTGTGGGGCTCTTAAATTCCCCCATTGCAATTGTAGGAGAAGCAATAAAAAAGTCAATATTTGAAAATAGTAACATTCATAAAAGGTACATAATTAGACAAAAGGCAGCGGGTGATTGAGTCTCCCCTCCCCCAGACTGTCTTTACACTCCCCATTTTATTCACGTAGGATCTTGGCCTGTTTTTGAATGAGAAAAAGGTCAAGAAGCTGTAATTTGGAATTCTTCTCACTTGGCTGTCAGGAAATATAAACTAATCCTGATTACAAAAAGGACAATGCTACTGATGTACTTGCGTTTTGATGCTACAGGGTTTTTTCCGTTTAAAATTTTAATTTGCTGAAGTAATTCTTTATATCATTACAAACATTTTATATTTGATCATGTTTATTCATGTTTCCTAGTTACCTTTATTTGCTATTTTTTTTCACAAAGAGATGGAAAATTCATGGAAATAAACTTTTCCAACTCCAGCAATGCTAAGAATTGCAGTGGATTATATACACAAGTTATATACACAGCCAGGAGTGCAGACATGGTGCATTTGTAGGATGACAAGGCTATGATGCTGCCCTACAATGATTCAGTGGCTGCAGCACACACAAGAGAGCCCCTCATGCCCCACACCAACTTCAGTGCACTCGAAAATCTTCAGCATCTTTGAGGACCAAAGCCAAATTCTGTGTAACTTTGTAAAATCTTTGTATTTAGAGGCTTTGACTGAGAGATGATGAGAGAAAGATGGTGGGGGTGACTTGCCCAGCTTTCCCCTTGCATTCAGGGGCTGGCCATGCCGTGGGCACAGCCCCTGCCAGCCCTCAGTGTTGTGTGTCAATGCCCTGGGGCTGCTGGCTCCTGGCTCTCACAAGCCCAAGGTTTACACTGGTTCAGCCTACAGAGTTGCTGCTGTTCTGCTCTGCAAGCTGACCAGAACAGACCCTTCCAGTGCCTTAAGTAGTGCAGGGTAGCTGCTCTTAATTTCAAGCATAATTTCACCTTCAGTGAACAGCACTTCTTGAGAGGCCTCATTTTAGCAGGGAAAGTATTAAGTGAAGCAGCAAGGATGGGAATACAACCCCAAAGATCTTAGACATTGTTTGGAGGCTGCATGTACACAGGATAAAGCAGGAAAAGCTACTCTTTGAATCGCAGGCACCAAAACCACAACATTTTTCCTGGAGAAAATACCACTTAATAGCTCAGAATTGTCACCCTGCAGCTACAGCAAAAGTGATTTTAACCAACAATTAAAATAATTGTTTTCTTCTCATGTCTGCTAAAGGTATGCCAGCCTTCTATCCCATGGCAGGATCTGTACCCTGAATCTTGTCCCATGCCTTCTAATCAGGGATTTCAGCACAATTTATGTGCATGAAACCACTTCTCTGACAGAGTTCTGTGGTAGGTGCAGATTAGCCTTCTGCAAACAAGGAAATGCATGTGTCTATCACACATCCATCTATTAAGCTGCTCATGAACATACTTGTTTGGTGAGCACGCCAGGTCTGGGTTTGTTCCTCGCCACTGCTCATGTAGCTGTCTCTGCTCTGGCATGAAGTGTTGTAGAAATAGAACGCGTGATATGTGGCAATACCACCTGCAGTGACGTGCACACACACACACCAAACCCTCCCCATCCAAACATCTGGGCTTTTCTTTTGGGGTTTTGCATGATCTCCATTCTCTGCTGGGATAGAGGGATTCCTAAAGCCCCCGTGAAGAGCTGGGGAAGCCAGGAGGATAACTCACCCTTCCTTCTAACACCTGCCTCCATGGCCAGGCTTGCCTCACACTCTGGGGTGCAGGGCAGCTGTTGAGGATGATGGCACAGAAAAAAAAAAAAAAAGAGAACAAGAAAAAAAAAAAAGTAAGGAGAGAATGAATCCAACCCCACAGAAACATTAAAAGTTTGGTTTGTCATTTCCTGATGCTCTGACATTCACTAAAGCTGGCAATTCATCTCCTGAGTGTCTCTGCCTTACTGCTGTTATTTTGGAGGCATTAAACACCCACTACCTGAGCAAAGAGGAAAGTGTCTGGGCTGTGCCCAGGAGTATCCAGTGTACCAGGTGTCTGAGCCTCCCTCCCTCAGCCCTGACCCTCCTGCCAACTGCCCAGCCAAGGTTCCAGCACAGCAGACAGAAAAGAGGGAACGGGACAAGAACAACACAAATGCACACTCTGAGGGAGCAGCAGACGTGGGAAAGAGAGAAGAAAATCCCCTCTTCCCCAAAGAGGTTGTGTGTGATTCCTTGGGATGGTGGAAACCTGAGCCAGGTGTGGAAAGGTTAGATGGCTAGAGATGCACTCCTGTGACGAATCAGGCCATTGGAGCTCTAGGATTAAAGGAGATCAGAAAACTGGCGGTGCACTTGTGGGTGAAAGGTGTTGGGATTGACTCATCTCTCCTTTCCTCTAAGTATTCAGTGGGTTTCAGTTAGATGCAATATAGTGGATTATTTTTAATATTTAAAGGGATCAGATTCCAAGGGCTTTATAAACTTAGCCAGGCATCTTATCAGAGCAGGCTTATGCCTTAGCAAACCCTGCTCAGTGCATAACTTTGGAGAGCTTATTTTGAATGTGTGCTAAAAATAAGCAAGCCCCAAAATCCCAGGTCCGCAGCCCTGTGAATGCTCTTTTGCAGCTTATTTCTATTGAAGCCACAAAGATCTCCTCTGGCATCAAGTTCTGCCTTGGCCAGGTGCAGCAGCTCAGTGATACTGCCCGAGGGTGATGGGCGATAAGGGATCTGCATTGAGCAGCTGGGGAGGGGAGGTGCAGGTGGAGCTTGGCACCAGGGCCAGGGGCTGTCCCGGGGTGCCCACCACCCACGGGGTCCCACTCTGCCAGGAGCTGGCAGGAGGGATCCTCCTTGGGTACACAGAAATCCTTGGGAATGCAAAGCATGTGTAAACATTAAATAGTTCTGCTGGCTCTCCTGCCCTTCAGGACTTTCAGATTAACATATTTTATGCTGCACTTAGATGGTTGTCTTCCTCTTTCCGAAGGGGTTAAGGTACTTTGGCTCCATCCCTTTTCAAAGCAGAGCCACACCAATGCTTTAAACAAGCTGATGTGTTTAAAGATAAATTCAAGATATTTTTTCTTTAAATAGCATATTGAGCTATTTCACCTAAGAAACAAAACATAAGAGTTCAAAACATTTTCTATGTTAACCACCTAAAGCATTAAAGAGAGAAGTGTCTGTGAGACAGTAGATATTTTGGTTAATTGTGAATTAAAATTATCAATGCAGCAATAGGCATTAAAGAGAGTCCTCAAAATGAAACTCAGACCCCATTAGGTTCTCCTCCTCCAGGCATTGTGACTTGTGGCTCAAGAAACAAGTGCTGGATTAGTCACATTAAAGCAAAAGTTTCCCTTGACTGAACCATTTCATTTGTGCAGTGTGATTTCTGCATGTTGAATATTTGGGATTGTTGATCCTTGGGCAATTTAATGGCTGGGAGCATGTTGTGCATTACATTCCCCTCCAGAGATCAATGTGTCTGCCCAGGAGTTCTCATTTGTCCAAGTGAAAGGAATGGTGTGCTCATCCATGGCAGGGGGTGGTGCTCACCCACTCCTCAGGGCGTGCTAATACACAAAAAATGCAACAAAGAAGGTGCAGTCCTCACTTCCTCTGTCCTCCCGCTGCAACACCCAGCTCCAAGGAGCAGGAATTGCACAGGGGCTGTTATTAACTCCGCGCTGGCCAGGTGAAATTATTTCACTGACTTGCATGGCAGAATTGCTTTAAATAGTGTCAGTACAGCTGGGTTTTTGGTACTACTATTAAAACCTTCTTTTCCTCCTCACTAGCACAGCTTGGGGGTAGTGGGATGCATGGCTGGTTCTCTCTCTACAGCATGTGATGTGCTCAGACTATCATTTCCAGATGCAGAGAGAGGGCAACAGAACCCAGGTGGATGTATGACTACTCGGGAATTCAGAAATCCTGAAATATCGACCCACAAAATCAATACAAATTTGAAGCTATTTTAAAATAACTTTCCTCACGTTCCACACCATTTCTCAAATGGAGAAACACATTGATTTCTGTGCCCCAGCCTGCACAAGGTCAGGGTGGCTTTTGAGGGGTGGGCCCGTCCAGCAGTGGAGACAGGACCACCACCACCAACCTCATTTGAATATAATCTGAAGCAATCCTGCATTCTGATGCTCAAAGGCCCTGTATTTTTAGTGTTGGATATGGCTCAAAGAATACCCAAGTAAAATCTACCCCTGGCTTTGGCAAGGCACTTAGTGGGGTCTTGGTGGTTCAGGACATGTGCCATTAGAGTGTAAACTCATAAACAACATAATATACATTTATTTTCCGGACAATGTTTATTTTTCACATAGTTTATACATCTGAAATGTAAATGCTTATAAGGGAGTGTTTTAAACACCTCTTTGTATTTCATTAGCTGGCTGTTTAATCTGCTATAACTTATTGCAAATTGCAGTTGTACTATATGGCCTCATGGTGCCTTTACTTATTTGAACACAAACACCACTGAAGTCAGCAGGAATGCAAAGTTTTTAAATCAGAAGGCAGCCAAATGCTGGGTTTTCAGCAAGGACTTTGCACCAAGGCATTAAACCCCTTATTTTAGACTTTTGTTATGTTTCAGTTTGATGCTTTCGCCTGCTATGTGCTCCAAGCAGAATAATTTTCCCCTACAGGCATGTATAGCTCCTTCCCCTTTGGTTTCTTAATTTGGGTTAGATCCTGTAATATGAAAAATATACTCAGATATTGCACCTAGAGCACATTGAGGAGACCTAAAGAGCTCTTCTGTGAAGGGAATTAAGATCAAAAAGAATGTGGAATTTAAATATTCAACATTTCTTCTTGGATATGAAACAGAAAAATTGTTTTGATGCAAAAGTTCTTGTGACAGAATACGTTACTTAGACTCTGAGACCATATTAGGATAAAATGCCTTTTTTATATAGGAATTGCACTCCTTCATATGGAAATTATGACATTTTGTCTATTGCCTCTTACTACAAATGTTTAAAAGATCTGTTAAATAGATTCTTTTAAGAAGTTGTATTGAGATAAAAGAAAGTAAATAGGAGTCAGTACAATTTTCAGGCTTATTTCTGATTAGTTTCTTGATTTAGACTCCATTAGCTGCCAGAAAATTGCACCA
The DNA here is from genome assembly GCA_024865655.1 of Emberiza elegans. Classification (NCBI taxonomy): domain Eukaryota; kingdom Metazoa; phylum Chordata; class Aves; order Passeriformes; family Fringillidae; genus Emberiza; species Emberiza elegans. Next base: position 583,139 of record JALJVW010000011.1, read on the forward strand.
ACTACCAGAGCTGGGGAAGCATGTAGCCGACACCACAGTTCACTTTGCAGTTGGGGTTTGCTGTGCTTTTGCCACAGCCTCGCCCTGCCAGAAAAGGAACCTAAATTACCTGAATTAATGTTAATTCCATGAACTGATGGGTTTACACAGACCCAGGGAAAAGGGCTCAGCCTGAGTGCTGACACAAATGAAAGAAAAGCAGATGAAATACACATTCTCATGGTCTGACAAACTGCTACTAGACCTTCATCTACATTTAGCTGATGGATTTTTAACTGACCATTCATCTTTCCTAACACCCCAAGAAAAGCATGGACTGGCAGGCTGGTGGACAGCTTCCCCCAGCAAGGCTTCAAGTAAAGGGGGCAGGACACTTGCAGGTGGCTGAGGGATTGCCAGATTGCCTGTTGGGAAGGCAGAGGCAAAGGGAAGAGCCTTCACCCTGTGCTCTTCTACACTAGGCAAGACTCACTGCTATTCCTTTTCCATCCAAGCACTGCTCCCCAGTGTGGGAGGGCTCCAGCCAGGACTCCAGTACTCTCCACCACTTCTGCTTGCCCTTCCCACACCTCCTTGTTGGCAGAGCCCCATGGGGGTCCAAGGAGCCCTGCAGGCAGGATCTGAGGCCAGTGAGAGCCCCAGGCAGCTGCCAGGGCCTCTGGAGGGTCAGGAGCTGAGCAGGAACACGGCTTTGCTCCTGCCCTGCTGATCTTGGACAGGCTGATGCATCCAAAGAAAATCATTTGGAAATGTCCATTGTGGGATGCATCACACCCATCAGCCTCTTCAGAGACTTTCTCCATTGGGGGACTGTGAATTTGCACTCTGCATCCTTTCTCCTGGCCTGAATGCCTCACAGCAGTCTGAATTTCTTCCCTCTTTGCCCCTACAGAAAATGAATAGGAAATTCTGGCCATTCCAAATGAACTTCCTAGGTTTGTCTTTTTTTTAAGGACTTAGCCTTCTTGTCAGATGTTTTGGCTCCCTTAAAATTTGGGAGCCAGCAGAATTTTCTTAAGGGACTGCTGCAGAAATACTTTGATGGGAAAGTAGATGATAAAAATAACTATTAGGTGCCAAAGGCAGCGGACTGGGAATTAAAAGCTCTTCTGAAGTCAGAGACATTTGTGTCTTTAAAAGAGTTCAGAAAAAGAAGTGAGAAAAGCTATGAGCATGGCTGGACAGCTGACTGAGTCCAGGTGAAGGATTTGGGAGAGGAAAACAACAGGTGGTGAGCAGGAAGGGCCAGAGAATCAGATCTGCCTGGGGAATACCCTGTGGATAGAGTGACTGGTGCAGGAGCAAACACAGAAAGAAAAGAGCTGAAACTAGGATTAAACTTTACCTCTTGCTACCAGCAAGATCTTTGTGAAAGACTTATGCACAACAATCAAACCCCTCAAAAAACAAAACTAGGGAAAAATCCTAGAATGAAGTACTTGTTCCCTCAGAAGAGGATGAGAACAAAACATGTGACAGAGGTTATTCATGCCACTTAAAAAAGTGTTCAAAAACGGTGATCAATGATGAGTGTGCTGCAAGCACTTAAAAATCTCAGTAAATAAACCAAATTTGGGGCACAAAAAGACATTCATATGGAAAATACTGTAAGATTCACTCTTTCTGTGGATGACCAATAGATGCAGTAGGTTTTTTCCCTCTCTGATGCAATAAATTTTCAGCAATACAATAAAGGCTATCACACTTCAGGCTACAGCAAGTAGCAAAAGACATTTGAAATGTATCGGCATCCACTGGAAAATTTCAAACCTAGAATTTAGCCTCATTTAAAAACTGCTAAGTCTTTTTGTTTTCCTGGTCAATACTGTGTTATCAGCTATCTGTTCACAAAATTCAGCCAAATACTCTCTCAGATGGTTTTACAGACTTTTGGCAGGCGTGAGTGAACATGTATTTTACAGAGCAAACCAACACATGAGCAGCTCCAGCCTCTTGACCTCTGCTCATGTCTCTTGCTTCATCTCATTCTCAGTAGAGTTGGTTGGGTTTCAAAAGGTATTTGCTGTCAGAAAACAGCTGCCTTTTTTTTTCTTTCCTTTGGTAGCCACCTGTTTACCTGAAATCCATTAAATCCATTGTCTTTTGATGATATTGTTCGGGTTTGAATCTGAATATTTTATCAAATGTCATTGTCAGATTATTGAGGATAGCTTTAGACAGAAGTACTGAAAGCCTCTTTGAAAACTCTGTTAAACAATAGAGAACTCAGTTTGTGCTGAAAACACTGGAAAAAAATTAATTTTGAAATGTTAAATATTTTCCCAGCTCTGTCTGCCTTGACAATGTGTGGCCTTTTCTGATTCCTGAGAGGAAATCTGAATGGGAACTAAGTGACAGATGCAGAACTGCTTGTGGGCCACCATACAACCTCCTCCTGCTGCTGTTTCAGGGGGTGAAACACGTAAAAGGATAAAGAAACCTGAATGCAGGATCAGGGCTGACGTCAATATTTTGACATTTCCACGGCTGTACAGGTTTAGTGGCTCTAATATTAGAATAATACACTGCAAGAGGTAGCATGGGAAGCTGTACTGCTATGCTTTGTCTTAGACTTGAGCAGTAACCACCTAAACAGCCTCCATCATTCTCTTCCCATTCTCAAATGTTTCTTAAAAACATATCCTTCAGACAAAAGGTTGTGAGCTTTGTGGCTGGGTTTTGCTATGGTTTAAATTGGTGGCATATTTCCCCTCGCTCAGTGCCCAGGGGGGAGCTTGGTCCCACCTCTGCATGGCTGCAGAACAAATGGAGTTGAAGGGGCCGGGAGGATCTGCCACGCAGCACAGGGGCTGCACAGGAGCTTGGCTTTGCTGTGGCACATCCAAGGACCCAGCCTGGCTGCTCCTTCCTCCTGTTTGCCTCTGGAGAGCACAAACACACACAGAGAAAGGCAGCCCCCTTTCACAGACACTGCCTATGTACCACTTCTACTCTCACCAAACAGATGAGAGAAAAGTTTATCCTGAAGCCTTCCCACTGCCAGGGTCCCTTCCACCTCAGCATGCCTCACCCATTTTTTTTTAACTGCTTCAATTTGCAGCTTGCCATTTGTTATAATAATGGAGTCTAGTGAGAAGCTTGTGGCCCCATAAACTTTGGACATAATCTTAACTGTGTCAGCTTTAAAAAGTCAGTATCTGCCTCATCAAAGGGCAATCATGTCCAATGTGGGTGTCTCTGTCAATTGTGTTCTGAACTGCAGCAATAATCCAACCAAACCGTGCAAAGATCTTTTCTACACCCACATTTCTTAATTATCATCATGAGACTGAGGTAGCTGAGACCAGATCTATAATGTTTTCTGGATGTCAAAATGCCCACACACCTTCTGTAATCCTTGTGCTACCAGCCCCCTTTCATATTGCTTTTAGCTGGTCCATCTAATTATCTACTACCATAACTTTTGACTGCATTATTCCCAAATCCCACAAAGGCTCTATTTAACAAAGAAGAAACAACTGGTCTGATGAGACCTCCTTAACTGAACAATCCTATTAACATTTTAGTGGATGATAAACCCCCCTTCACCCCTTTCAGAAATTTACCATTTTTCTTACAGTCAGGGAAGACCTAGGCCCTTAAAAGTCTCTGCATACATTGCATCCATAAACAATGCAATTTCTTGGGAGTTTTGGGGTATACTGTCCATTTGGAGAATAAATAACTTCATTATTTTCACATGTGCTATAGTCAATAAGGAGCTGGAATGGGAAAGTAGCAAAAATGTTATGACTTAATGAACATGTTGCAAAATCATTTTTGCCAAATGTCAAAATAAATTGGAGGCCAGAGTGCATGGTTTATGCTTGTTAAATTGGGGGTTTGTGTGCTATTTTGGGAAGGAAAAAAAAAACCCAAAACAAGACAGGCCACACCATGAAAAAGCAGGGGGAATAGAAAGTGTACACTTGGCCACTCATGGCAAGAGCTTGGCCCGCCGCAGTCCCTGCACCAGTGCTCCCCACAAGAGCCAACACAGCACAACTGGCTGTGGGGAACCCCTCCCTGACAGCACAGCTGGCTCTGGTGCACTGCCCTGGCCCCACAGCCCAGCTGGGACCCCATCCCTGCCCCTCTGGAAGCACCAGGGTGAAGATGCCTCACACGCACCAGCCACTTCAGAGACTTCTTCCATCAGGGGACTGTGAATTTGTACGCTGCATGAGCACCATGAAGTTCAAATGCCAGCAGGGATAACGTGGCTGGAAGCAGAGGTGCTTCTGCTGGAGAGTCCTGTGCCATGTCTCGTCATTGTCACAGGAATCCCACTGATGCCACTCCTGGCATGGACGTGCTGAGAAGAGCAGGCTGAGCCTGTATTGCAGAGAGTTTTCTGTTTGTCCAAGCAATGAGCAGCTTCAAAGGTCTAAGTTTAGAAATACCTACACAGCTGAGGACCTGATCCTTTGAACACCAAAGCATGTCACAGCTATTTTCCCTTTGAGATTGCCTCAGGAAAAGACCAATTAGGATTACATGATAAGTAAAATTATTCCCATACTTACATGGTTGGGAAAATAGGTCTCTCCAACTGCATATTCAAAAGGAGATCAAAGCAACATTGTTCTTTTGCGTTATATTTTGACTTATTTATGTTTTTCCCTATTATGTGCCTGTTCCAGCAGCACCAAGAGGCCACAGGCATGTGTTTCTTACTTCCCCTCTACATCTAGTAATGGGAGTGCCATGAAAGTGCCTCTATTTCTGGCTGCCTGCATGAAAATGTGTGGATACATATATGTGGCTTTCACTTATTTTACTTCACGACACAAGGAGGGAGGGAAAATCTTTTTCATACACCTACATCTATCACAAAGCAACTAAGAATAGAAGCAATATTGAGACAGATGGAAATGTTAATGGTGACAGCTCACAAGCAAGAATCACACATTTGTGAAATAATGAAATGGGTGGGCAGTTGTTATATGAACTCCATGTCAGTCGGTATGTTTTCCTGGCTATAATTTTGCAGAAGTATGTCTCAGAGATATTTTCAGTTCATGGGAGAAGCCTGTGCCCTACCCTACACCTTGCTGCAGGCACGTGGGTGTAGGAATTCACCAAAGGTGGTGAGCAGCTTGCCAGTGACCCTGTCCATCACGTGCCCTGGGGGCTGCAGGATGCTCCCTGACATTTCCCTGCCAGGGCACTTCACTACTCCCAGCAACGTGGTGGGAGAGATGCAGAAGGGAAGGGTAAAAATATTTGGAAAACCAAAAATGAGAGGAACATGGGATACCCACACGTGTTCCAAAATCTTACTTCCAGGCACACAAGCATTACCTTTTCTTTGACATTTCATCTGCCCATCTTCTGCAGTCCTTACTGTGAGCTGGACTTGCTGACCACAAATGAAAACGAGCCTTACAAAACCAGCCCTGCATTTCTCCACTCTTCCTTTCTAGCTCTCCATGCCCCAAAAGCCATCAAATCCATTTTAAGGACCACTTTGACAAGCCTGCTTTTGCTAGCCCCAGTTTCTTAGCCCCAATCTAATGTTAGCTCAAAGGGGAGGGAGCTGTGAAAGTGTCTTTTCAGACATCTTTTACCTTGCACTACCTGTCTCATTCCCAAGGTCTCGGGAATCTACTGATTTTCAACAACTTTGATAGGTACTGTTTCTTGCAGATGCTGTTTACTGTACTTGACGTTACTATTTTTTGCCAGAGAAATGAACTAGTTCTCCTGAAATCTTAGGGATGCTCTCTTTGTTTGCGTAGCTGATTAAAAAAAATAAAAATTCTAGCAGCTACATCTTCAAGTGCTTAGTGGTGATTTACTACAATGATTCATGGTAAGACTTAGAGCTCAGAGGAAAAGCTGTCCCTCGGGATTTATCCACCTTTCCAGAATTTCTCATGGCAGGGCAACCATATGCCACTGTATTTAGGAAGCAACTTATGGTTACTGAATGGCAGCCAGTCTGCATTTTCTTAGTGCATTTCTAAGAGCTCAACAGCATTCATGTGATAAAGAAAGGGAAAAAAAAAAAGGATTCTCTGTACAAAGCCAAATGTATGCATCCAGCCACCTCAGATTAATGAAATGCTAGACATTAATCCACTGGCATACATGCCTGTGAATGCTGGCCACTAAAAATAAACAGTGAGAAATATCAGACCGTTTGAAACAGGAAATTGTTGAGCAATCCTGAAAATCAAAAGGTTATCCAAATGGTGAGCTGCTGAGAATGGCAAACTTGCACAGAGACAAGGCCTGTGTCAAACACAATATATTATAAAAACCATCTCATGCTGAGCACAGACACCTGACACTGAAGCCAACATTTGTGGTACCAGGTAAAAGAAAACTTTAAAAAAAGAGGCAAAAAAAGACTGCCACACAAAAACTTTGGAGGATGAAGACATAGTCCAAGGACATTGGCCATTTTACAGTACCATAACTGTAAGAGACGAAAGGTGGTGATGAACCACCACCAAAGCAGTGACAGCTCCCAGAGAAACAGGAGATACTAAAATCAATAAAGCTACTTGCAGATGAAGGCATGAGTCACCAGGATGGGACCAAAACCAGCCCGTGTCATTTGTTAGCAGCTGTCCATCCCAGGCCTCTCTGCAGAGAATGATTAGAATTCCAGAGAAACATGGCAACAGAGGCAGAAAGGGAAATGCTGGAATTTTTTAAGAGCTGGCAGGAAATTAATGGGTGCAAACTTAAGATACACAAAATTATGCATGGAGTGGAAAATTCATATAACTAGAAGCTCCTTGACAACCTCCTAGATAACAGAAAAAAAATTATTTTGGGAAGTGGGTAGATTTTTAGTAGGGCTCATCAACCTCTAGTTCAGAGTGGATGTATTGAAATATTAGCTCTACCACATTACTTTTTCCTAAGTGAAAAAAAGGTCAGAGGACGTTTCATTATAAATTTAATGACACCAATACTGCAAAGCATGAGTGTTTGAGTGTCACCCAGCCTCCTGCCGAAAGATGCTGCCGAGACCCGGCTCTTCTCTGGCTCCTCTCTCCTCGCTTTTAGAACTGCCTCCTACGGCACCCTGACAGGTATCCCCAGCAAACGCGAGTTCTCCAGGTGGAAATGGAAAAATCCACGGAGGGATGCTGCCCGCTCCCTCCTCCGGCCGGCCTGGCGGGTGGAAAGGGGGACGGCGCTAAGCCAAGGCCGCCGGTAGCGCATCTCCCGGGCAGGAGAGCGGCCGCTCCCGGTTACCGACCGGCCCCCGGCGCGGGCACGGCCGCAGCACAGGCGGCAGATGCCCGACTTGATCCAGAGCGAGCCCCTCCGGAGCCGTCCTGCGCCACCCCCATTTTGGCAGAGCCGTTCCCGGTGCGGCTCCGGTGCCGCCGTCCAGGGGCCCGGGCCGCGGGGCGGAGGGGGCGGCGGAGGGGGCGGCGGAGGGGGCGGCGGAGGGGGCGGCGGAGGGGGCGGCGGAGGGGGCGGCATCCCCGGCGCCCCCATCCCATCCCATCCCATCCCCGGGCACCGCGCCCCGTTTCCGCAGCACGGAGCCTCCCGGGGGGAGGCGGTCGCTGTGGCAACCGCGCTGGGGAGGGAGGGGGGACCCGGGGGACGCCGGCGGGGGCGGCCCGGCCCGGCGGGCGCGGTGCCTGGGCGGTGTCTCCGCCCTGCTGCGCGCTGGGGACGCCGCCCCCTCCCCGCGGCGGGCCGGCCTCTCTCCATCCCTCCTTGCTTCCCTCCCGCCTGCCGGGGGCTTCCCTGCTCGGCGGCGCTACGTGCGAGCTGAGCGGGAGGGAGCCCGGCGGGAGGCGGGGGCGGCGGGGCCCCGGGATCCGCCCTCGCTCCGCAGCGGGGCCGGCCCGGGGCGCTGCCGCAGGGAGGGCCCGGGGGGCTCGGAGGGGGCTCCCCGCGGCCGGGATTCCCCGGGCGGAGCAGCGCGGTTTGAGCGGAGCGGGCGCGGCGGGGCTCCGGGCGGGCTCAGCTCCCCCGGCGGAGCGGGGGAGGGGGCGATGCTCAGGCTCCGTGCGGAGCCCGAGACCCCCCGAGCCTCTCTACCTGCGAGCGCTGCTGCTGCCGCCGCGGCTCCGCCAAACTGCTGACTTTCCAGAGCTTATTTTTAGCCCGGAGACTAAATATTATTAGCTACATTTCTACGTAGGAAGAATCGGAAGCGCGGGGAGGGGTGGGGGGAGGCACTAGAGATAGGGAGGGAGATGAGCAGAAAGCTTATCCGAATGATCTCCAGTTGGGGGGGCTGCGTTTGGGTTTCAGCCTTGCCAAACGCGCGCACACGCACACACACCATTAATTATAACAAAGTAGATGCGGATATTGGATCATCAGCAATACATGCACGGCTCTCCCTTCGAGCTGTAGGTTGCGTACACGGAGGGGTCAGCTAATCTCCGTGTAGGTAAAGATCAGCTGCCTCCCTTTATCTGTGAAAGATCAGTCCTGCACAGTGCCAGCTAGAGCTCAGCTGCATCTCTTTGGCTATGCAAAATCAACTTGCATCCTTAGCCAGGGGAGAAAAAAAAAAAAAAACCCGTCGCATCTGGTTCTTTTGGTAAAGATCAGTTGCATCTCTGCCCAAAGCATGCACACACACACAGACGAGATTCCCAGGTTAAATCAGGCACAACTTAAGTTAACTCGTAGTTAAATCTCATCCAGCTTTTCCTTCCTTCCTCCTCTAGCCCTCACACACATCAAGCAGCCAGCAAGGTAACAAAACTAGGCGAAGAGCAGGCACCCATCCCCGCACCACAGAGAGGGAGAGGCAGGAGCCAGAGGGGCCGCCGGGGTGTCCCCGCTGTGCTTACCTTGGATACAGCTAACACCACGAGCAGTGGCTAGATCGCGGAGATAAATACTGGCATTTCCCAAAGTTGACACCGTCAAACCAACCCCCGGAGCTTGCAAGACTCTTTTTTTTTTTTTTTTTTTTTTTATCCTCCTCTCTTTCTCCTATTCCAGTCCGCACCGCTAGGAATTCAACTTCGCCCAGCTCCAGCTGGGGCGAGAGGGCGGCGGGCGGGGAGGGAGGGGAGGGGAGTGGAAGAAGGACCGGGGCTTGGCGGGGGAGGGCAGCCGGCACCCAGCGCCCGCCGGGTCGCGGAGCACTGCGGAGCCGGCCCCCGCCGCTGTCCAGGGTGCTGCCGGTGCCGCCGCCGGTGCCGCCGCCGGTGCCGCTCCGCTCCCCGCCCCTCACGTGCCGCTCCGCGCCCCCTCCGGGGCAGCCCCGAGCCCCCCCGGTGCCTGCCGAGGCACGGACGGCAGAGCGCCCGGCGGCGGCAGCCCGGCCGCCGCAAGCTGCAAGTTTGTGGCTCAGACGCGCCGTTTCCATCGCAGCCCTAAATCAAAGAGCGCCGCAATTAAAGTTACACCGTCTAAAGCACAATTCCGCCGGCCTCCGCGGGTTACGCTCTTTGGCGTATTAAGTACTAGAAAGCCGAGCCCGTGATATCAGATCCTGTCGTTAAGCAGCATCTCGAGCTTTTTTGGTGTAGTTGTTTTGTTCCTCTCTCTCGGGGTATTAAAAATAAGCTTTTTTTTGTAGGTACTCACCATTGTTTCTTTGCTGTCCTGGAGACAGAAGTGGTTTAAAATCCAGTCTCTCCAACAGATGCTGGAAGGTAATGTGTCTTGTTTGAAGTCATCATGTGAGAACTTCTGCTTTGCTCAGTGGATCGCCCACCACTTGGTGTGACTTATGAATCTAATAACCCTTTGCAATATCCGCAAGCTTAAACTCTCCACCACCTTGGTGCCTACAGAAGACAGAAAGCAACTGGCAGGGAGTTTTAAAAACCTATAGATTTACGCAAACGCCTTAGCTCAGAGTCACGTTTCCCTCTGAGTTCTTACGTGATCTTAATGAGTGAGAGGGGTTACCAACCAATACAGTATAAAACGTGATCGCAGCCGCCTCCCAGGAAACCGGAGCGGGACACCGAGTTCCCGAGCGAAGTCCTGGCCGGCCGGGCGTGCTGACTCCCACCGCCCTCCTTCCACCTCCCGGCTCGCACCCGGGGCCGCGCAAGGCGAGCACCCTCTACAGATTTACGCTCGGGACGGGTAAGTCAGTGTGTGGGGGGCTGTTTGTCTGTTTGTTCGTTTGAGTGGCATGTTCACCGCGCTCTCACGGGAAGCGCTCCAGGGACTTGTTGCATACTAGGTCCTGCCACAAGAGGAGCGTGGCACAGTTGCCAAGACGAGTTCCTTTCCGAAACCCCTGCCTTTTCCCGAGCTGCAACTTCCCGCACGCTTCTCCTCCCCCTCCTCCCTCCGCCCTCGCCGGGAGGCGCATCCCGGGGACGGGATGCTCGGCCGGCCGGCTCCCAGCCCTTGCCGCCGCCGAGGCACAGCTCGGGAGGGGAGGGCAGCGCATCCCTGGCTTCTGCCTTTGCTCTCTTCCCCCCTTCTCCCCCAGCAGCGCCCCGGCTCCGCCCGTGATTTCTGTGGCCAAGCCAATTCCGGTCTGCTTGCGTTGGGAGAACGCCCGCACACCTGGGCGCCACTGCAGCCCCTTTCCCCGAGGGAGGCGGCCGAGCCACAGGGTTACTCCTGCCCAGGCTGACAGAGTCCCCGTGCCCATCTTGTCTTGGCACCGGGGGTTCATTCTCAGCGGCTGCCCCGCCTCCCCGGCTCCGAGAGCCCCGCGGGAGCGGTGCGGGAAGGGCTGCGGGAGGTGGCGGGGAGGGTTCCTGCGCTTCGAAGGCGAATTGCAGTCAACTGAACCTGGACTTGCCAAAGTTTACGGGCGCTGCCTCTCATAAGGAAAAAAAAGAGACCGAGACCGAGGAGCTCCTCGTCCACTCCCGTTCTCTCCTGACTGAGTGATGGAATTCCATTGACGGGTCATTTCTCTCCCAAGCGCCCGTTTCTCCCGCCCCCCGGTCCCAGGTACCTCCGCCTGGGAGCCAAAGCAAGCAGCCTCTTCCATGACAACCATCTATGTTGATCCATGCAATAACCAGCAGATGCTGCCCTAAGACTGGTACAGCTGGTACTTTCCTGCCTCGGCTGACCTGGGGACAAGGTGTTAGAAGAAAAGTCAAGTGGCATCCAGCAAAGCTGCCCTGAGGAGAGCCACAGAAGCCCCTCAGTGCAGCACACCCTGCCCGTGTGCCATGTGCAGGCAGAGCCTGCTGCTGCCGGTGTAACCCTGCACCCGGCAGATCACCCTGCCACTGACGCCACGGCGTCACCCGAGACACGTCCTCAAGCGCTGAGCCTCAGGCAGGAAGCTGAAGTTTTCTCCCAACAGTTGGAAGTACTCATAGTGAGTGTTAATACTGGTCAGGAACACCAGTTTTAAGTGGCATTAAAGTTGAAAAAATAAGTAAAAAAAAAAAAAGCCAAAGTGTTTCAACAAGTGGTAAGACTGCAATGAGTTCGGCTTTCTCCCACACTCTTCTAAGCAATTTGCTCCTGCCTCTTCCTCAGGAGAATAAAATAATTTGGTAGTATCTGCTTTGGGTAGTAATTTGCACAATTCACATTTTGACTACGTAAATACACATCTAAATCTTAAAGATTTCTGACCCTGTGGAGTCCTCAGTGTTTTATAGAGAGAAGTTCACAAAGTTATAATTTAAAACATATTTCTACATACTTATTTTAGAGCTCAAGAAACATAGTCTTTGATTGAGAAAGTAATTCCCTCTGTAGCACTTGTAAGAAAGTACTTTGCAGTGCTGTTCCTCCCCTACTCCTCATTTCAATAACTTCTAGGTATCTTAATTTTCTGGTGAAGGTCTCAGTTGTTAGAGATGCCCAGGAGAAACCTTTGGTGGGTCATAGTATCATATTGATGGAATAACGTTAAATTTACAACAAAAATTCCTTCCACAAAGCTTCCCAGGAGGTCCAGAGCAGGAAGTAGCCTGGTGTCATTCCAGCCCTGTGCTGATGCATTTTCTACAGGAGACTGATGGGGTTTGCCAGCAGTGATGAGGCAGGGCCCTGCCTGGGAGAACTTGTGTTTGCTGGGGGTACCGCGTGGGACAGAGGCACAAGCAAAGTTACTTCTTTGGACAGCTGACTAGAAGAGATCCTGGTCAGTATTTCTGCTGAAGGACAGGACTCCACCCACCTCCCTGGGGATAGGTGACCACTGAAAAAACCAACACAACATCTCAACAGACCAAATTAAGCATGTGTTTGCTGAAGGGTTTGCTTTAGGTAGTGTCAGTGTAATAATCAATTAAATAAACTGGGCTGTAATCAAGGGAATGGTACAAAACTCTATGGAAAAACAAAAAGTCATTGGTAGGGTAATAGGGAGTGCTATGGAGAATGGGAATTACCTGGCAGAAGATGAGTGGAGGAGGCAGTATGAAACAATCAGAGCTCTTTCCTTGTAGTGGCACTCATAGGTGAGAGAAGAGGCCAAGACATCCTGCTGGGCCAGAGCTGAAGTTGAGACAGCCGTCAATGCACCAGTCATCCCTGTCAGGCATTCCGGCGAGAAGGGCATTAGAAAGAGGATGACCAGAATTAAACCTAAATGCCGGTTGAGTTTCAAGGCATTTCCTTTCCCTTTGTCTCATTTCCAGCTATGTTTGTTTGTTTGTTTTTTCTCTAGAACACCTTATCCCCAGGCCATGGGAGACCCAGCCATGAAAAATCAGTGGATGTGATGTTTTTCTTAGTACCATAGAGGGGCACAAGTGACTCAAAGTTACTCACCTGACAAGTCATACACTTCAGTAAAAGCTGGAGCAGTGAGTCGAGCTTAGCCCATTATTTCAAACTAATAATCAGGTGGTCTGTTTCCAGGCTGTTGAAATAGAATAGCTGCTAGCATTTGCCAGAATGACACGGCACAGCATTGGCTGCATGCAGGTAGTTCATACATATAAGGCAATGTACATCTCTTGTTCCAAGTCTGTTTATCTTGGAATCACATTGTTACCAGATGAAGTATACAGCTGCAGGACCTGCCTTCAGTGGGGACTACTCCTACGTAAATAGTGACAGAACTGTTTAGCAGATGAGGCCTAATTAAGCAGGAATCAGCCATACATTTTCCTTCTCTTAGACAAAACAAAGTGAAGAATCCTGCACGAGCATTGCTAGAAAGTCACAGTGCCTTGAATCAACTTGTGAAGCATCGCAAAATCCTAAGCAAGCTGCAAATGCTCTTTCCCTGCCTTAGAAATACCTTAGAAAGTGATGAGCTGTTACTGGCTGGATTTTTCATGCAGTTGAGAGACTACCAAAATACGTGGATAACTGCTAAGCACCTAACTGCTAAGGTGCTAAAAGACACCTTCCATTCATTATGTACAGCTGCTCCCTCAGGGACCACTGAAAACCTGCCTCAGCCACCAACATTAGCAGTCTGAGCAGAATCAGAGGAGATAGCTGTCAACTTCACAGAGATGTTTCTGAAATAAGAGCTGTGTGACATCATCGCTGGTGTGAAACGGGGCTGCCAGCTTCTCTCCATGCCAAAAATCTAATGGTGTGTTTGCAAGAAAGGTCCCCCAGGGTTATGGTGTGCTAGTTCTGCTGGTAACCTCCTGCTTCTTCAACAGGCGGGTTTGGCACCTGCCCTGCTACTGCCTGGAGGGTAAATACCAGCCTCCCAGTAGGTATTTAGGGTAGCCTCCCATCAAGTGTTGATTTTCTGTGCCTGATTTCCTCCTCCTGCAGATTATCCTGCTCTGGTATTTTCATCTTTCCCCTGATCTTCACGCTGCAAGTGTTAGCAGTCTTTCACTCTGCCTCCTCCCTCCCTGGAAGTTTTCCTTTCTTTCCGAGCCTACTTGTCTTCGAAGTGCGTATATTCCATACTGGTAACATGCAGATGAACATCGTAGTCATGATCCCACTCAGATACTAAACAAGCCTCCCACCAATGCCTTGTCCTCCTTTAGAGTGCTGGAACATTTCAGCTTGCTTTCAGCCTCCTGCAAGCAGCAGGAAATCCTCTGGAGCAGACAGGCAGCAGCACACGTGCTCGCTGGGGTTGTACCTCTGAGGAGGGCTCAGCACAGACTCCTCTCCAAGTGTCTGTGGGAAAGGGAGGACGAGATCCCCACAGGAATCCCACAGAGCCAGCACAGAGCCTGGGCTCCAACCCTCCCCAGCCCACCAGAGAGGGGAGGTATCCTGCACGTTTTTTAACATCACAAACTGTGCCGAGCTCATGTTCACATTTGGTAAGAGAGGAGAGCTCAGTGTGCTTAAAGAAAGCCAGCCCTGCTACAAGCCAGGATAAATCAGGGTTTCCATCATCCACAGTGTCTGAAGCAAACACCCTGGGACAGCTGCCTTGGCCAGCATTCCTGATCTGTGGAGGCAGCAGCAGAGGTTACAGGGGGAGGACATGCATCAGGGCTGTCAGCTTTGAGCCATCCACCAATTTGCTCATCCTGGGGAAATCCTCTGTCCTGCACTTTCAGCTGTCCATGGGTTCCTCCACGTCCCTCTGTAGCAGGACTTCAAAGGACCTCAATGTCTGAGAGTTTTGCATTAATTAATTATTTGCCACCAGCTTACAGCAAAAAAGCACTGTTGTAGAAAAGTTTTGCCTAAACTGTTTCTGTCATTTATGGAAAAGGTGTGTTTCAGGAAACATTCTAGAATTAAAGTTTTGTTTTTTTCAAACTACTACACATGCAAACGGAGCTCAGTACTTGCATGGCACTCATTCAGGTTAGCTGGAAAAGACAGGAGATTAGATAAATGTAATGGAAACTATTGGCCCATGTAAGTTCTCCTGCCTGACCTGAGCAAAATGAGACACCGGGTATCTCTTACGAGAAGAAAACCAGAGATAGGGAGAGAAATCAGAACCTGGAGAAAAAGAAACATGACAGCTGTAATCTGTTACTATTGCAACCTGATTATAGGATTCATTGACAAGGTGGGGGACCCTTTCTTTTGGCATTAAAGTCTACACCTTGCTTCATGTAACCACAAGAATAACATCTCCAGGCATCAGCCTTTAAAAGAGATTCTTTCTTCAACCTTCTTTAAAGAGGAAACACACAGCATGACCATGAACAAAATAAGCTACACCCCTGCCTCATCATATTTTTAAATGCTGGTATATGCAGACACGAGTTAGTAAAGAAAACCAGCACTCCCAGTACAGATATACAACTACAGGGGGTTAGCCTTAATTGTACTTACAGGTGAAAAGTAAACACATTCCTTAATTCCCTTCCAAAGTTAATGTTTTATAAGGAAACTACATTCCAAACCACATGAATCTACTTCTCACCAGTCAAATGCCCTCTCAGCTTCCATGGGAGCTTGCAGTCACAGCTTGGAGTTTGAGCATGGCAGAAACCTGTTATTGTGGAGGACAAAATA
Organism: Emberiza elegans; assembly: GCA_024865655.1. Lineage (NCBI taxonomy): Eukaryota > Metazoa > Chordata > Aves > Passeriformes > Fringillidae > Emberiza > Emberiza elegans. The sequence goes on from JALJVW010000011.1 coordinate 598,433, forward strand.
TCTGCTGGAGGAATTACACCCTGAGTCAGAGAAAGCAGGAGGAGCTGGATGCCTGTCATACAAGGGTTATGAAGGGGTGCTGGCAGGCTCCGAGTAAGAGTGACCCTTGGCTTTGTCCCTGCACTCACCTGATGAACTCTTTCAAACAGACCTGCGCTCTCTGCAAGGCCCTGTGTGAAAGAGGAAGAGGGTGAGATGACAACTGAAGAAGAGAGGAACAGGGCAATAGTGGCATGGGGCAAAAATGCTGAAGGAAAGTAGAAATACAGAGAAGAAAGAAAGTAGAAATACAGAGAAACTCTTACAGGGCTACTGCTGAACCAGGGGGCATTTAGTAAAATAATAACCTCCATCCAGGCTCTTGCAACAAGTTAGCTAAAAACACCTCCCTACCAGTTAGGTATGAAATTGTCCCGTCTATTTTTATCCTGGCATTTTCAGACTAAAATGACAAATTCTCCCCTGAGATAGTATTCACAACAACCAGGAAAGAGTGCTAATGTTGACCTAAATAAATAAAGCTGCTCCTATGTAAGAATTCCCGCAAGGATCCTTTAAAACAAGATACTTTGAAAACATTTGCTGCAAAATGCATATGAAACCTTGGGGGACAAACAGCCTGCCAGACACTAGGGTCTCACTATCCCAGTTTCCAAACTAGGCTGAGAGCTTTACAAATGCACTCCAAGAGAACAGGGGTGTTAGAGCAAGGCTTCTGATGCCAAAGCACAGGATCCTGGTACTCCTTCAAGTTAGGGCCCAAATAAATGTTCAAAGAAAAAAGTGTTATTTTGTGGAGTTGTACACACGTTTTTGAGCCAAGGTGCGCATGAAGCTTTAACTGTGCCTCATGACAATTGGCATGATGCTTTCTCTCTCAGGTGGTGCTGTCTTAACTTTCTGATGGGATCATTCATTACTGCTAAAGACAGCAGTCACACACTCAAACCAAGCAGATCTCTTCAGATCCATTGTTTATAGAGATGAATTAGATCTATTGTCCTTATTCAATCTGAAGCTGTAGAGCTAAGATCTGTTTCCAAAACCAATCTTCACAAAGGCAGGGGCAAGTCTAGATGAAAATTTTCTTTAGGAGGTTTGTTTGGGATTTCGTTCTAAACTCACCAAATGCAGCAGTGTTAGAGGTTGTTGGTAAAAATATTATTGCTACTCCTACTTTGTATCTGCATCAGTTTTCTCATCTCTTCATGTCTTCAAACATGTCATTTCCATTGGCAGCCCAGATCCTCCTGCAGCATCCCTTCCTCTGCTCTGCCTGATAACCTGTCCAAAAAGGGGGCTATTAGGAAAACCTCCACTGTGCAGCAATTAGCAAATCACCTGTTCCAGCAGAGATGGAAAAAACCTGACTTTTTTCCCCAAGACCTGAGCAGTTTACCCACAATAATAATGCCAGTCAAGATCTGGCAGTCCCAACACTTTTTTTCTAAGAAATTTATAATGACTCTTCTCCTGTGCCTGCTGAGTGTATTACTGTGAAAAGATCCATGCAAAAATATTTGCATCATAATATCAAGGATATGCCATATCATTCAAGACCTGAAACTAGAATGGCCAGAAGGGGCCATTATTTTCCCTTAGCGCTCCTTGTAATGCCACCCATTTACCTTGAAGATGTTCTGCATGGGCTCTGGGAGTCAGAGCCTTTCCTAACTGCAGTTCACATGTGGAGACTTGGGATGCACAGATGTCATTATGAATTAATCCACTTCAGCCAAAAAAGGCCTTTTTTACCTTTCACACCTCCACTGGAATTGAACCAGATACAACCTATACATTTTCTCTTCCACTTTCTTCTCTGATGTGCTCTCCTGTTCTAACTACTCCTCATAGGAGCTGAAGTAATTTTTGTTTGTGACTTGGGGAACTTTATTGAATAAATATACATAGAAGTGTTCCTAACGCTGAACAGCACCCAAATTGCATGATTACTTTTAGTGTCTCTTCTTGAAATGAAAATATTTTAATAACTTGAAAGATTCTTCAGTGAACCATGCTGGATCTGTGCAATTTATAGCATATTTAAATATTTTTACATTGGTACCCAAGATTGAATTCCAATATTTCTCTTTTGTCTCTCTGTGCATTTTAATACACTTCTGGGAACACTTACCTTTTATGACTAAAACAATATTTTCTAAGGTAAAGTGGTGATTTCAGCTTAAGTGCAACCATATGTATCTTAGGGCACAGGCTTTTGGTTCTAAATAACTGGTTAATGTTAAGCATCTCTCACCATGAAAATGTCACAAACTACCATACACTAGCTTTCTCAAAGAAACCAAGATAAAGCACAGAAGAGCAGAGCTTCTATAGTTAAGGATAAGTACTTTGAGGAACGACTAAAAATTGAATTTTTTTAAAATTAAAGTGGTATAACTACAGAGTTATCAAGTCTGCTTGATTTTGTGAGCCTGTCTCTTTTGGTATGAATTAGATAACATCCCATTTTAGTTTACCAGTCTGATAACTGGTGGGTTATAACTGAACATAATTGTACAAAACTATGCATATAACTTATTCCTGAATCTGTACATCATATATCCATCATCAGTAGCTGCATTGCATCTGATTATTTTGTTTTGTTGCAAATCTCTCAGAAACCTGAGTCTTTACAGCTTTGAGGGACATTTTTGTGTCCATTTTCCAAAAAGACAAACTGAGGCAGAGAGCATTTGAGCTGCCAGTAAATGACTCTGATAGCGCAGCTTGGTCCCTGAGCAGTTTACCCACAATAATAATGCCAGTCAAGATCTGGCAGTCCCAACACTTTTTTCTAAGAAATTTATAATGACTCTTCTCCTGTGCCTGCTGAGTGTATTACTTTGACACTGGGAAAAGATCCATGCAAAGATATTTATATCATAATATCAAGGATATGCCATATCATTAACAGCAAAACACTGGCAAGGAGAAATTATGAATATGGGGGTAAAATTACTTGAGTTTTCAGAAGTGTGCATAAATCAGAAGAAAAAAGTAGAGGACTTGGGCAAACAGTGAGAAATAGCAATGAGATTTTCCTTCTCCTATGCCTTCTCAGGCTCTACCCTGAATGTTAAGGGTCACCTGTGGGTCACAACATATTTCTCGTGCATTTGTTGCATGACCTGCACCCCGGGGTAGTGAATTTGGAAGTTTTGTGGAAGAGCTTTGAAGTCATAGGACAGAATCCCGGAATTGTTTGGGTTGGGAAAGATCTTTAGGGTCACTGAGTCCAGCTGCTAACCCAGCACTGCCAAGCCCACCACTAAACCATGTCCCCAAGTGTTCCATCTTTTAAACACCTCCAAGGCTGCTAACACAACCACCTCACTGGGCAGCCTGCTCCAATCCATGACAAAGATCTCCATGAAAAAGTTTTTCCTAAAATCCAATCTAAACCTCCTCTGGCCTGGAATTTAACACATAATTTGATGCATGGTCTCACCGGTGCCAGGTGCAGGGGGACAATCAGTGCCCTGCTCCTGCTGGCCACCCTGTTTCTGACACAGGCCAGGATGCCATTGGCCTTTATGACCACCCGGGCACAGCTGGCTCATGCTCAGCTGCTCTTGGCCAGCACCCCCAGCTCCTTTGCCCCTCTGCCCCCAGCCTGCAGCACTGCAATGGGTACTTGTGATCCAGGGACAAGACTTGGCCACACTGAGCACTCCACTGACCTGAGCCCATGGATCCAGCCTGTCCAGGTCCCTCTGCAGAGCCTTCAACAGTCCCACCCAACTTAGGATTGGCTGCAAAATCACTGAGGATGCCCTTGATCCCCTGTCCAGATCATTGATAAAGACATTAAATAAAGACATTTAGCAGAACTGGCCCTGGGGAAGCTGACCCTTAAGCTGCCAGCTGGTTGTAACTTCACTCACCATTCACCACTCACCATCCCTCCCTGGGCTCAGCTGGCCACTCAGCTTTCACCAAGCCCAGAGTATATCCGTGCAGGCCAGGAGCAGGCAGCTCCTCCAGGTGTCAAAGGTTTGCTGAGGTCCAGCTGAACAACACCTGCAGCTTTTCCCCAATGCACTGCATGGGTCACCTTGTCACAGGAGATACCAGGCTGGGCATGGCCTGGGAGCTCAGGGACACAGGAGCTGGCAGTGCTCCTCACTCTCTGCCTTCCCTCCATCTGTGGCTGGGTGTCCTCCAGAGCCTGGTGGGCACAGGGCTCAGCCTGCAGAGCCTGGTGGGCACAGGGCTCACCTTGCAGAGCCGTTTGGGCACAGGGCTCAGCCTGCAGAGCCTGGAGACAGGTGCTGCTGTGCTGGGTGGCACTGGCAGGCAGCCTCACCTGGGGAGCCCTGCAGTGCTGGGGGCCCTCCCTGGCACAGCAGGCACCCTGTTCTGCGCCACCAGGCTGCTCCCTCCAGTCAGGCTCTTTAGCAATCAGCACAGGGTCACAGCACAGGCCTGAAGAGCACATCATGCATGCCAACATTTTCTGATCTTTTATGGGTGAATCATTTTTTGGGCAGTCTGCCCTCTGTGAGGAGGAGAAGGCAACCCCGATACCAGCAGGGGAGGAAGATGGGCAGATTCAGATAAGTACAATAAATGTCACTCCAGATTATCTATTGGGATAACAAGATGTCTATCATTATTAATAATCTGTGTTAGTGCAGCTATGTGAGACCAAAATGAAACTTGGCCTAGGTTTCCCTGGCTTTCAGTGGGTTTGATTCCCAGTTCTTATGAAGCTGCTGTCTCTCATAATCTCATAATTATCTTTTTCTTATATATCTCACAAGTCTCTTGACATTCCTTGCTCAGGAGTAATCCCCACTAAACCTGAATCATGTGGCAATACTTGAAGGAAAACAATTGTGACTAAAATCTAGGAGATAAAGCATATGGTGGAAAACAAATGATTAATTGCAAGTAAGTAGACAAGAAGAATGTAATGGAATAATACTACCTCTCAATTACTTAATTAGGAGCATATAAATCACTGTATCTAAACATGACACCCTCCTGTACTACCAAGTCTCTCTAAAAAAATATATTTTGGTTATTGGTCTAAAGAGCATTCTTGGAGATTAGAGCAACAGAAGCCAAAACAACAGCAAGATTAAAAGATTTAAAAAAAAAATTACATAGTTAAATAACATAAAGAGCTTCAAATACTTTTAGATAAAAGTAAAATTTACACGCATTTGTGTGTTTCCTACATGCAGACCAAGACTGACTATAAACCAGAGTAGAAATACTGGTTTAGAAATACTATTTAGAAATAAATAGGCAATTTAGAGGATAAAAATGAGACTTTAGAGAACGACTGAGAGCAAAGACATGATGTAGGTTGAAATGAGCTCTCTGAAGCCTTTCCTTGGAGGAACACTGAGGCACCACTGCCAGCATGGGTGCTGCAGTGAAACCAAGTTATTTGTGTGAGACAGGGTAAAAACCAGTCTATTTTTGTGTGAGATAGGGTAAAAAACAGTCAGGAGGACTCCAGTCTCTGCCATTCTCTCCTACAGATGTGATCCTTTAACATGCAAAGCTCTTGGTTTGCAGGAATGAGATCATGACAGCAAGATCTGAAATTCTCCGTGTTTATCCCCAGTCTTATCAAAAGCAAAGCACCACCAAAAACTGAAATTGAAAAAATAATTCTAATCCATTGTCATTATTTCCCACCCATAAATTAGGGCTAGATTGGTAGCCATAATCTAGTAGAATAATAATTCTACTAGAATTGTAGAATTGTACTAGAATTCTAGTAGAATTCTACTACATTCTTACTTCACCACTCTCCCATATGATACACAGTTCAAGGGCCAAGTGCTAAATGGAAAAGTGACCACTGTCACTACAAAGCGACAGTGCTTCTTCTAATAAACCTAGAGCAGCTCAGGGTGTAAAAACCACTGTAGCTCTGCAATCTCAGATTCCTTTATCTTCCCCTCCTAGCCATGCATGGTCTGTGGAGGACACAGGCACTAGTGAGTTAGGCGTGCAGTGTGAGGAAAACTCTAAACCCAATTTCCTTCCTAGCTCCCTGCTGCAGTGTGTTGCCATTTCCAGTTTCACCTACCCCAACCCCCCAGGGGTATCAACCTCTCCTTTCCCCTCCCCCTTTGCCCTCTTGCTAAGTGCTGTCCATCAAACTCCACATTCCTGCAAGGCCCTCGTGTGGTTGGTCAAGTGCAAAGGATGCCCCCTCAGCCCTGGAGTCATTGGCTTAGCCAAGTGTCATTTGTCCCCTGAGACCCTCCTCCTCCCACCTGGTTGGTGCCTCACCTATCCTCTTCCTTCCCCCGCCCCTTGGGCTTAAAAGGACACTCAGACCATGTGGTCCTGATTCTGTTGGAGCTGTTACCAAGATTCAGATGTCTGTGACCTTGGAATAAAACTCTGGACATAACCCTCTGTCAGAATCCTCTCCTTTTACTCTTCACTTAGCCTAAGGACTTCCATCAGAGGTAAAGCCTGAGTTCCCACAAGCCTGGACTTGTTCAGTTGCCTAGCTGCAGCATCCAGCCAGCCAGAGGTATCTCTGGTGAAATACCACAGCTGCCACCTCTGGCCAAGCAGAGGGGCCAGAAGAGCCCAGGCACGTTCCACCTGGCAATATTGGGATTTTATTCCAACAGCTCCCCATACCTTCCTGGACAAGACATCATGCATGCCAACATTTTCTGATCTTTTTGGGTGAATCATTTTTGGGCAGTCTGCCCTCTGTGAGGAGGAGAAGGCAACCCCGATACCAGCAGGGGAGGAAGATGGGCAGATTCAGATAAGTACAATAAATGTCACTCCAGATTATCTATTGGGATAACAAGATGTCTATCATTATTAATAATCTGTGTTAGTGCAGCTATGTGAGACCAAAATGAAACTTGGCCTAGGTTTCCCTGGCTTTCAGTGGGTTTGATTCCCAGTTCTTATGAAGCTGCTGTCTCTCATAATCTCATAATTATCTTTTTCTTATATATCTCACAAGTCTCTTGACATTCCTTGCTCAGGAGTAATCCCCACTAAACCTGAATCATGTGGCAATACTTGAAGGAAAACAATTGTGACTAAAATCTAGGAGATAAAGCATATGGTGGAAAACAAATGATTAATTGCAAGTAAGTAGACAAGAAGAATGTAATGGAATAATACTACCTCTCAATTACTTAATTAGGAGCATATAAATCACTGTATCTAAACATGACACCCTCCTGTACTACCAAGTCTCTAAAAAAATATTTTTTGGTTATTGGTCTAAAGAGCATTCTTGGAGATTAGAGCAACAGAAGCCAAAACAACAGCAAGATTAAAAGATTTAAAAAAAAAATTACATAGTTAAATAACATAAAGAGCTTCAAATACTTTTAGATAAAAGTAAAATTTACACGCATTTGTGTGTTTCCTACATGCAGACCAAGACTGACTATAAACCAGAGTAGAAATACTGGTTTAGAAATACTATTTAGAAATAAATAGGCAATTTAGAGGATAAAAATGAGACTTTAGAGAACGACTGAGAGCAAAGACATGATGTAGGTTGAAATGAGCTCTCTGAAGCCTTTCCTTGGAGGAACACTGAGGCACCACTGCCAGCATGGGTGCTGCAGTGAAACCAAGTTATTTGTGTGAGACAGGGTAAAAACCAGTCTATTTTTGTGTGAGATAGGGTAAAAAACAGTCAGGAGGACTCCAGTCTCTGCCATTCTCTCCTACAGATGTGATCCTTTAACATGCAAAGCTCTTGGTTTGCAGGAATGAGATCATGACAGCAAGATCTGAAATTCTCCGTGTTTATCCCCAGTCTTATCAAAAAGCAAAGCACCACCAAAAACTGAAATTGAAAAAATAATTCTAATCCATTGTCATTATTTCCCACCCATAAATTAGGGCTAGATTGGTAGCCATAATCTAGTAGAATAATAATTCTACTAGAATTGTAGAATTGTACTAGAATTCTAGTAGAATTCTACTACATTCTTACTTCACCACTCTCCCATATGATACACAGTTCAAGGGCCAAGTGCTAAATGGAAAAGTGACCACTGTCACTACAAAGCGACAGTGCTTCTTCTAATAAACCTAGAGCAGCTCAGGGTGTAAAAACCACTGTAGCTCTGCAATCTCAGATTCCTTTATCTTCCCCTCCTAGCCATGCATGGTCTGTGGAGGACACAGGCACTAGTGAGTTAGGCGTGCAGTGTGAGGAAAACTCTAAACCCAATTTCCTTCCTAGCTCCCTGCTGCAGTGTGTTGCCATTTCCAGTTTCACCTACCCCAACCCCCAAGGGGTATCAACCTCTCCTTTCCCCTCCCCCTTTGCCCTCTTGCTAAGTGCTGTCCATCAAACTCCACATTCCTGCAAGGCCCTCGTGTGGTTGGTCAAGTGCAAAGGATGCCCCCTCAGCCCTGGAGTCATTGGCTTAGCCAAGTGTCATTTGTCCCCTGAGACCCTCCTCCTCCCACCTGGTTGGTGCCTCACCTATCCTCTTCCTTCCCCGCCCCTTGGGCTTAAAAAAGGACACTCAGACCATGTGGTCCTGATTCTGTTGGAGCTGTTACCAAGATTCAGATGTCTGTGACCTTGGAATAAAACTCTGGACATAACCCTCTGTCAGAATCCTCTCCTTTTACTCTTCACTTAGCCTAAGGACTTCCATCAGAGGTAAAGCCTGAGTTCCCACAAGCCTGGACTTGTTCAGTTGCCTAGCTGCAGCATCCAGCCAGCCAGAGGTATCTCTGGTGAAATACCACAGCTGCCACCTCTGGCCAAGCAGAGGGGCCAGAAGAGCCCAGGCACGTTCCACCTGGCAATATTGGGATTTTATTCCAACAGCTCCCCATACCTTCCTGGACAAGCAACCTGGTCCCTCCTCTGGAAGGTGTCAAGGTGAGCTCCTCACCTCCTGTACTACCAAGTCTCTCTAAAAAAATATATATTTTGGTTATTGGTCTAAAGAGCATTCTTGGAGATTAGAGCAACACAAGCCAAACAACAGCAAGATGAAAAGATTAAAAAAAAATTGCATAGTTAAATAACATAAAAAGCTTTGAATGCAATTTGAAAAGTGCAGCCTGGATTCTCAGTTGCTTAAATTGATGTAACACCACAGCTTTGTGGAGCTCATCCACCTTGCAGAAACCATATTGTAGCCTTGCATCTGTCTGATGCGCCTTGGAGCTCTAAAAGAAACAAAAACTGCTCAAATGAGCCCAGTGATGGCTTGACTACATTGATTACTCAATGAAGCTACAGGGGAGTCAGTGCTCAGAGGCAGCAGGGAGCAGGTTTGTGCAGGTGTGGGTTGGTGCAGGTTGTGTAAGAGCCCAGGTGATTCCTTTGCACTCTCTGCAGATGGGCTGAGCTGTGCTGCCTGCAGTGAGAGCCTGCAGGTCCTGCAGGGAAGTTTGCAGGCTCCTACATGCACAGCCCGAGGGAGCAGAGCCCTTGGAGCCCAGTCAAGGCAGTGATTCAGAGGCACAGCAGCACAGGCAGGCTGAGCAGCTGCTGCACGGGGACTTGCTGGGTGGGCTTGGGCTGATTAAGCTGACTGGAGAAAGGAATCAAAGATCCAGGATTGAGAAGAGAACAAAAATGCGAGTCAAAATTCAGCGTCCATTAGCTTGATGTGTAATCTTAGGGCAATTTACAGGCCTATGCATGAGAACAAAGTGGAAAACATCTATTTTCATGTTGTGGAGGGATGCTGAGTTGAAGATGAGACAGTTCACAAAACATGGTTTGGCTTTTTAGTCTTAATCCACCTCCTGTTACACACTCTTCTGTTCAAAACACCCCCCTCTTCATAACATTGCTTGCATGCAGAGTAATACTGTTTTGTTACAGGATTGGGATCAGGGAGGAAATTGGTTTCTGATGCTTGGAATGGCGTTGTAAATGAATGATGAATGAAGATACAGGCAAACTGGGAGATACGGGGAAGAAATTGATAAATAGAAGAGAATGCTGTAGGAAAAACCCCAAGAGTATCTAAATTACTTACACAAAAGGCACTAGTAATTTGTGTGCTTGTTATTAGGTATCAATGGCATCTCTCTCCCTGCTGCACCAAAACATGCTTTATATGCACAAATAAAGGAAAATGCCAGCCACTCCAGCCTTTCTGCTTGTTTTAGAGAACCCCCACATTTAATTTCCAAGCTCCAAAGATTTCTTATTAAAAATCTGGAACTCTAGAACTCACTGCTGTTTCCTTTCAGAGCAATTCTGCATGTTTGACATCCCATCTATTGTTGATGTCAGGCAAACAGAGGCTGGACAACACGGAGTGGGCTGCTGAGACAGGGAGTGAATACCTATGAGCCTTGGTGATTCATCCTTCCAAGGAGCTCTTGCTTTAATCACAGAGGGCTGCCAGATGAGGAAAACCATCAGGATTTATGACTTTGGGGCAGAGTGACAGCTGTCCCAGGCGTTTCAACCCAAAACTACAAATCAAGACTTTTATTAGAAAGTGACGGCAAAGGGCTGAGCAACCAAACATCCTCCAGGACATGTGAAAGAGCAACCCTGCTTGACCCATGGAAAAAATCAATCTGAAATCAAAGCTTTTCAGAGGCTGAAGGATGCGCCTGTAGGATTCCCTGTAGCTAGGGTAATCTGGCCTTTCTGGGTGTTGCTCTGCCTGTTTTGTCACAGAATACAAGAAGCTTTAAGTTCAGTGTTAGGATCTCGTAAGTGTCCGTATCATGGCTTACATGTGACTGATGCTCCCTTCACAGCTGCACTTCTCCCCTGCCACAATCAGCTCTGTCCTGTCTGCAAGCAGCAATCCGTACAGGCCGTGAAAAAATGAAAGTTTACTTCAAAACTTGTGGCTGGATTGTATGGCTGGATTGTATAGCTGGAAATTAAGAGACCTGGGCTCTACTGTCCCTGACAGCACTCACCTGCGCAGGTGAATAATTTTGTTATCTATGTGACTTAGTTTCTCCATCTCTGAAAGGGAAAAGGTGCCTTTTTGGAGGGGTTTTTCCCAAAAATGGATTTGAGTCTCAGTCAGGAGCAGACATAAAAGTACCAAGTGCTAATATGGGCAGCAGCTGTAGCCTGACTGCACCCAGAAATCAAGAGAATGAACTAAAGGAGGGACATAGTAAATTCCTTCATATCCATTACTGCACAAGCCTCTACCTAAACCAAGGAATGCACTTTATTCTAGCAGAAGGACCTGGATAGAGCAGGGAGGTACAGGGGAGCCTTATGTAGAGCCTTCTCCCAGACTGACCTGCTCCAGTAAAGGTGATACCTGATTTCTAGCCTTAGAAAAATTCCCACAGGAATTATGTTCTCTTCCCAGTCCTACTTTAATTCCTTAGAGCTGGAAGACTTTCCAGCTTGCAAACACCCAAAGATGAAGATGTTTCAGCCCATACCTGCCAGGTGGACTGAGCCATGTGGTTGTTGAGGTGGCCATCAGAGCTCCATCAGGGCAGTTTAGGGCTGGCTGACTGGTCTGCTTGATTTCAGTTCTCAGTAGCTGTGAAAACAGCACAAATTTTCTAAATAAGGGGGAGTGGGCAGAGAAAAGCCCTCAAATGCTTGCTTTCCACCTGCACTTGTTTCCCTGCAGAGTTATTTGTAGAAAGCAGTCAGGAGCAGTTGTGTTCACAGGCAATGGCCATTTTGCCATCACAAATTTGTGGAGCTGAGGGCTGGCACAGGAGAGTGGGAAGAGAGAAAAGAGGGGAATCTTCTGACAGACACTGCCAGGGGGCTGTCTGTCTGGCCATCCCTGAGGAATGCTGAGGAAGAGGAGGGTCACCAGTGCCAGAACCTCTGGAGGCTGTCACTTGTCACTCTGCAATAGCTGACAGGGCTATCATTACCTGCTGGGAGACCAGGCACAAGCTTACCTCCTCCTGAGAAATGCAGCCCACTCGAAGCCTTAGGGCTGTCTGTGATAACTCCCCTACCAGACTCCATTTGCCTTCTAGAGTGATACATGTAGCACTGGGGGAAGAGAGGCTTTTGAGAAACCCATGAACCTCTTGAGATTTTGTTGTATCCTCGTGGTATACCTTGGCCACTTCATTAGGAAATCCTGCTATTTTTTTCTTGAGCTCTGATCCATCAGAGAGGTAACATCAGCAGACAGAATCACCACTCAATCACTTCTATACTTCTGTATACAAACCTCACCTGAAACTTTCAAAATGTTACACCAAAACGTTGGCATAACATTTTCCTACTTCTGCTTTCTCTTCAGCTCTACCCACCACATAAGCAAGATCAAGTGTTATTCCTGAGGATGTGAATTTTCCATCATTGATGGGAGAGATGAGAACTATCTTCAAGTAATTGCAGTTATCAAGGAAAAGCACTAAAAATATTTTGACACGTATAGAATAGAACGGTATCAAACAACTTCAAAATGAAAAGAAAGTAAAAATAACAAGTCAGCAGCACATTTGAAATTCCTGTAATAATGTGAAACGTTATTCTACCACTTCTTTGGAAAAGGATTTTCTCTGCAGTTGTGCAAGGCAACTGTTTACATGACTAGTTCCTCAAGTCCATGCATTTCCAGCTGAAAGATCAGAAAAAATGGACAAGTTTGAGATTGCCATCTCAGCTGGGACTTCTGATCACAGGGGATTCTTAGTAACAACAATCTTTCATGGGATAAGATGACAGAGTGTTTGAAAGAGACAAAAAGGTGATATTGTCAAGATATTTCTGGTGACTTGAGGAGAGTTTTGCAAAGATGTAACAAATATTGATATTTTTGTGAGCTTTGATGCTCCAAACCATCTACCTGCTTAGCACTTCTGAGCTGCAGGAAATTTGAATTATGACTGTTTTCCTCTGTCCAAAAGGGGATGAATAAGCAGGCTTGGAAAACAACAGATTCCAAGATGTGCCATTAGAAGATTTATAATGTTTTAAAGACCTGGAATCCAACAATTTTTTTTAAATTTTGTTTTTTTCTGGCGGGAGTGGTTGGTTAATATTTCAGTAACATGCCTCATATGTTTTGCTTCACTCCTTAACCTCTAACATGGTACAGCACAGCCAGGTGCTTGAAACAAATATTGTCACAGGCAGGCATGAGGAGTGCTGCATCTACAGTGGGAAAAATGCAGCAGTGACACACACACCTATAGCCAAATGCACACTTGTTACCATCCAGGTGGCACACAAACCACCCAGGCTCACTTGTTATTTCTATTTACTCTTCTCTCAACTGTGGAGGACTTTTTCCCAGAGCTCATAACCTGCTCCCTTCCATCAAGCTTGCACCTGGAGAATGGACCTTCAGTGAGTTTCTTCCCAGCTCCCCTCCCATCCCAGGTGATATTGGGTAAATACTGGCTTTTAACCCCTAAAGAATTGAACTTGACATTTGCAATCACTGGAAATAAATGCTTCCTGAATAAATGCTTGAGTTACAAGAGAGGACAAAATGAGGAAGAATTCAGGAGAAAAATAACACATGCAGAACTCTATTGAGCTGTTTGGTCCCTGCATCCTCACACAAAGGTGGTTGGGGGGGTTCTGTGATGGATGCCATGTCATTCTCAGGGCTCTGTCTGTAGCTGTCAGCACAGAAAGGGACCCTTGAAATTCCGGCAGCTGTAGCCCTGCTAGATCCATCAGGTGAGAGCACAGACACCCACCCTCCCCTTGGCCAGCACACGAGCCCAAATGGTAAGGATAACTCACAATCATTCTGTTTGTGCAAATCTCCCTGGCCATGAATTCCCAACCTTGGGAATACACTACATCCTCACACCTGAGAATGATTGATTTCATAAAACACCTTGGACATGAGATCACTGTTGTTCCAACTTGCATTTGTAGGCATTAAAGTACTATTTTAACCCAATTAATCTTTTTTTCCCCTTTTGATTGTCACCCATCGGATGGTGTGCAGAGTAGAAATTGGTTTTATCTGCCTTTGTTTGGATCTCAGCAGCCTTAATTTTTAATTGAAAGCCATGCTCTTACACCAAAAAACAGATGAAACTGATTTGAACTTCAGTCCTTTGACTGGGCTTTGAGAACTTTACATGAGTTTAGACTAAAATAATAAAAAAACGTGATCTATGCAATGTACTCACCGTTCAGAACGTTTAGAGAGTTTTTCAGATTTTCTCAGCTTTTCACCCTACAGCTCTTGGTTACTTGGTCTGGTTCCCATGCTGCTCATTCTGGCTTAATGCAGACTAATTTCTATCAGAATAAATAGCACTTCTCAGTCGGTACAGGAGCATGTGACTTCTTTGCTTGAATCCCAAATTCTCCACGGGTTACACCTGTGGCCAATATGGCCTGAGGGGTAAAGCAGTACAAAAGCAGGTCATTACTTGGGTAAACAGGGGATGGTGCCATGAGGAAGTATTTGACTCACCAGGTGGCAGAGAGAAACAACAGCCTTCCTCTGCTGCTCTGCACTTCTTCCTCAGACTGGGAAACCCTGGCCATGTTTCATCTCCCACAGCTGCCTTCCCTCACCCCCTGTGGCTGGAGCTGTGCTTTCAGGGGGGACACAATCCCAGCGGGAACCTGAGATCAGCAGCTCTTTCTCCCACTGGCTGGAGGCACCAGCTGGGGAACATCTGTGACAAAGAGGAGCAGCATTTCAGCACAGAGAACACGGGGCAGCTGGCAGAGGATGGCACAGCTCATCACCCTTGGCTTGCATGGGGCTAACCATGTTTGGTTAGCCCCATGGTGTTGGTTTGTGTGTCCATGGGGCTAACCAAGGTGGAGATGTTCCAGTTGGAGCAGATTCAGTGCCTCTGTAGAGTTCCTATCATTTTATACTGACTTTTCTGGGCTGGAGGGGTGTTGCATTTGTGGGGTTCCCAGATGAAGGCAGGAATGATAAATGTTCTCAGAAGGCTAATTTATTATTTTATGATATTATAATATATCAAAGAATACTAAACTATACTATACTAAAGAATACAAAAAGGATACAGACAGAAGGCTAAAAAGAGAATAATGAAAACTCGTGACTCTTTCCAGAGCCTAGACACAGTTTGGCACTGATTGGCCAAAGAGTCAAACCAATTCACATGAAGCCAATGAAACAATCACTTGTTGGATAAACAATCTCCAAACACATTCCACATGAGCAAAACAGAGGAGAAGCAAATGAGATAATATTTGTTTTCCTTTTTCTCTGAAGCTTCACAGCTTCCCAGGAGAAAATACTGGGCCAAGGGATTTTTCAGAGAAGGTGAATGTGACAGAGGGGTACTACCTGATGGAGGCAGAGGGCTGGGGCAGGCTGGCAGTGCCCCTCCCACAGCAGCCTTGGCTGGCTGCATGGCTGGGTGACCTGTGCAGGAGGGGCTGCATGGCTGGGTGCAGGGTGGCTCAGATCACCCCTGTGGCTCGGGTGAGGGGAGCTCTGTTACTGACTTTGCACACACAACCCAACACCAGGAGCTGTTATTGACCCTGCATACACTATCCAACACCAGGATCTGTTATTGGCCATGCACACACAGAAACCAACACCAGGAGCTGGTATTGACCATGCTCACACAACCCAGCACCAGGAGCTGTTATTGACCACGCACACACAAACCAACACCAGGATCTATTATTGACTGTGCACACAAACCAACACCAGGATAATATTGACCATACAGCCACAAAGCAACTCCAGGATCTATTATTGACTGTGCACACACAACCCAACACCAGGATCTATCATTGACCATGCTCACACAGGTACCAACACCAGGAGCTGTTATTGAGCATGCACACACACAAACCAACACCAGGATCTATTATTGACCATGCACACACAAACCAACACCAGGATCTGTTCTTGACTGTACGCACAAACCAACGCCAGGAGCTGTTACTGACCATGCACACACAACCCAACACCAGGATCTATTATTGGTGCCTCTCCCCTGCTCGCCATCGTGATGTCCAAGCTGGAGGCAAGTGCTCATGCCCTTATAAGGCTCTGTGCATACATTTGCATGTGTTATCCTTGGGCCGATGATACAAACCGCTATCTCAGTAGCATACAGCTTGGGGAGGTGGGAGATTTTCTTGGCTCTGTGGTGAGAGAGAAATTAAAAAGGAGCCTACAATGCTGAGTCACTGTGACAAATAACTTACTATGGAATGCATTCAGGCTTTAGCAAGGAGGCAGCTGATAGTGAGTCAGTGACTGACTAGTGCCTCCTAGATTTTCCTCCTTGGGAAAGATTCAATTTAATGGGATGAAGTGCCAACAAAAAGTCATTCTCACTGTTACGGAGACAATATCACTAATTATACACATGGTTAAAACTGTCAAGTTGTGTTATACGTCACATAATATGTGCTTTTATTTTTTGATGAGTACAGCATCACCCTGATATAAAGCAATTTAAAGTCCCATTACAAACACTGACTTTTAGGAGCTAGAAATGTTGCAAAACTTCAACTCTTGGCTGTGTTAATTCAAGAATTTCCTCTCTTTTGGTCCAACTTAGTAGGCTTATGGATGTCCTATTTAGTGTTCTGGTTTAGCACTCTGTGGCACAACTTAAACCAAAATAGATAGTTAAATGTTAAAAAAAAACCACCAGCCCCCTAAGTGCAAAATGGGTAAGGACTTAAG